>CM060903.1:312154523-313404523 GCA_030737815.1 Allium fistulosum | reverse complement strand
AGTATAAATCTTAAAACAACGCAACTAAAAAAATAAAGATAAATAAATAAACTCAAACTTAAACAACTTATTCTCACCCTACAATTTTGAAGCACAACTCAACACAACTCTGCCCGGCCCATCGAAATAATCGATATTAATTCACTAAATAAAGAGAGACCGCCGCTGCTTTCACTTCCCAAATCGTTCTTGTCTCCACGAAAATTTCAAAATGAATTTCCCTAAAAAAATCAAAACTCAAAAAAAAATTATTTTCGTGAACTTGGGTTTGAGGTGCGATTAGGGTTGCGATTATATTGGGATGGGAGATTGCGGTGAGGTTGGAATGATGACAGGTTTTGGTCGCGGTGGTTTACAGTGGGGAAATTGGTCAAAGTCGAGCTTGAGATTTCTCGATGCTTGCGGTTGTGGATGTCGTGGAGAGGCGGTGGTTTGACTGCGTGGGTTGAGGTCGAAGTGCTGTTGCGATTTGGTCTTTGAGGTGGGAGGAGAGGTCTGGGTTCGTGGTCTGAAAGCGGTTGAAGTGGTTTCGAGGAATTGGGTGTCGCGATTTGGAGAGGTTGCATTTCAGGGTTGCACTGTCTAGTTTCAGTGGTGTTCGATGTGCTTGATGTTCGCAAGTTTGAGGAGGTTGTTCAGATGGTCACCGCGAAGTCGAGGCCAAGTTGTTGTAGTTTTGTTGTAATGAAGTTAGAAGTTGTGAAGTTACTGTTGTGAGGAAAATGATTGGTTGAGTCACAGGCGATGATGTGAAGTTGTTGAAGTTGCAAAGTTGTTGAGTCATTTGGGTGAAACAATAGTGCTGTATTTTGGCTGTGGAGTTATGGTGAGCAGTTTCTTCTTTCTTTCTTTTTTCCAAGATGATGTTTGCAGTAGCGGTAGAGTAGGAGGAGCAGTGGTGGAATTGTAGAGTAGCGGTAGAGTAAGAGGGTGATTGACTGTGAAGGAGGGAAGTGAGTCTTACTTGCATTTAAATGACGTTGTATGGCGAGGTATGCAAGTTTGCAGTGATGGATGTTTGATGGTGAGAAGCTGATGTGATGTTGTTGAAAATCGATAGAGGTAGTGTTGAAGTAGGAGGTTTGAATGGCGATGGCACAGTGGTTCAGAAGGACGTTGGTTCGTAAATTTTGTATTGGTTTTTAGCAATGGTTGAAACTGGTGATGGCAGTCAGGTAGCTTGTGTGGGGTGAACTAATGGTACTTTGATGGTGTAGCAGAGAAGTGGATGTCGGTGAAGTGGATTTTTTGTTGTAGAGGGATGAAAGTGGCCGAAGGCAAGTGAGTGATGTATGTTGTTGGAGTAGTTGAATGAAGCAGAGAATGGTTGAGGGATGTTGTGGTTAGTTGTAGATGGGTAAGAATGGAGAGGAGCTGATGTTGATTTCTGTTTGGGTGTGGGGTGTTTGTAGAGGGGAGATTGTGGAATGAGAAGTCATTGAGCAGTGAGATGTTGTGTGGGAGATGTGCACTGTTGAATTTGTGCAGTAGTATGTAGTAGTGGTGATGAAGAGACAGATCTGGTTATAGGTAGTGGTGAAGTGTGACTGTTTGTATTGGAGTGGAGTGTATGCAGCTATTTGGATGAAGATGTATGAAGTTTGGTTTGTATGAGTTGACAGAGCAAACAATATGGTTGTGTGATGGTGGGATAATGGTCAGAGGTAAGAAGTAAAGAAGTGGGTTGAAACTGTGAAGTGGTATGACAGAGGGAGGTATTGGTGAGCAACAACAGGTTGATACTGTGATCAATAGAAAATTGAAGACAATGCACAGGTTGCACTATGTATATGTGCACAGTATTATTGATAAAAAATTGTAAACAGGGAATAGTAAAAAAAGACTTGTAATAAAACTTGTAAGTGAAAATCAAAAAGGAAATTAATTTTGTTTTTTTTTTGGTTTTGAAATTGTATGTTTTTTTTATATATAAGTAAATGCCAATGAAACTAGACAAGCAACAAACACGCAAACAAAATCACACAACAAACAAATTTTTTTTTAAATGCAAGGTAACACATACAATAAAATCAAAAGAAAATAATTCGAAGAATAGAAAATCAAAATCAAAACGAATTCCCCGGCAACGCCGCCAAAAACTTGTTCGTCGACGGAAATTCTATCGGTTTAGAAAACCGTCAAACGAATTTAAATTAAATTTTTACCACAAGTGCACGGCGTACACTTGTAGTACGTGGCGAATACGGGTCGATCCGCAGGGAATTGATGATTTTAAAAATTCAATTCAATCAAATTATACCAATTTCAAGTGAAAGTTAAGCTAGAGAATTAGAGAATTAACTAACTAACTAAAAGAAAAGAGAAGCAAATATAAGAGTTAAGTGACAATTTAGAGAATAAATCCACACTCTAGATCATGTAGTTCAACACATATGAAATCATGATCTCCCTTTTATGGTCATTAGTGCTTTAATTGATGTGCTTATCATAAGTATGGCATATTTGTGCTATTATTAGCCAACATAAGCCATCAAACTATAACACACCTCTTAAACCACTTACGAATTTACATGAAACTCGACAATGAAAATGAAATCTATTTTGATTAAGAGGCAATTAGTGTTAGTGGTTGTTTAAGCATAGCCTATTTGGTGTCAATAATATAGGCTATCAAATTCAAAGCAAAAACAACTAGTAAACCATTTCTATCATCATCATTAAGCACAAAAAGAGAGCATGGATTAACAAATAGTTGAAGCTACATAATTAGAGAGCTTCATTACCCCTAAATTGAAGGGGTTTAGCCTCTCATATCTGTCATTTGATTAACAAATGTAGCTAACAACATGAAAGCAAAATGAAAGTAAAATGAAAGCTTAATGAAAAAGAGAACTAATCTAATTGCATAAAAGAAAATCTACACTACTTGCATAAACAAACAAATCTACACTACAACATGAAAGGAAATAAACAAGAAAAGAAAAAGACATATATTAAATTGCATAAAGAAAAAAAGGAATTACATAAGATAAGAAATGGCTAAGTAGCCATGAAAAGAAAAAAAGCTTTGATTTAGTTTCTAAGCTAAAAACTAACTAAGAGGGAGAGGAGGTTACATGAAAATATGTGGTATTTATACAAGTGTTAAACCCTAATTCATATTTTTGGAGAATGCCCAATTTTCCCTTGAGAAAGTGTGGAGGCCAAGTAATCATTAGCTTCTACTAATCATCATTTAAGTGTACATGAAGCCATTAATTCCATAAGCATGTGCATTAGCCTCTAATTTGTACATTAAGGTAGTGGGTAGGTGGGGTCCTCCATGTTCTTCACTTTGAATTATTTCTATCTTCATTCCTTTGTATTCATTTTGTGCATGCATGTGTCTTCATGAAACCACTCCTATTTGAGATCAAATTCCTACACAAATATATAAATTTCCTATTAATTTTTCTCAAAAAAATATATGCACACAAATGACCGTTCTGCCCTTATATGATGATGGATATGTGACAATTTGGAATTAATATGGATTTTGGTTAAAACAAGTTAAAGTACCCAATATGATCATTTATTTAATTTAAACAGAATAAATATGGTGGTAAAAATATGCACATTTACGTGCAAATCATTCATCTTATAACATTTATATGTGATAGAATACAAATCAAATATCTATATTTTGATACTGCTTAAGGGCTCAAAAATCATGGGAACAATACAAAGTCTTATGCAAATAAACACTCAAGCAACCAAGTTACGAATATGTTTAGTTAGGCTCCTGTATTTTCTTGAAGCGACAACATGCTAAATGATTTAAGGTAAGCATATCATATACTTCTTTATCAATCTTTAATCTAGTTCATTATATATCTTAACAGACAAACGTTTTATCAATTTTATTAGTTGTACAAATTTATCGATGTAGAATTTGGCAAATGTTATTACAATATTAGAAAGGTTAAATGTTGCAATTACAATTTTCTAATAAGGCTCCCATTAGATTTTAATGTTTCCTAAAACCCTAAAAGAATCAAAGAAACCTTTCGATTTCTTTAGTGGGCGTCAGAACTCGCTTGCCTTGGGATTCTAACTTTGAGGAATATCAGCAAATCATAGGCCTACAAGCGATGGATAACACTTCATTGGTTGTATCAAACTCTACTGTAAAAATCCATCTAACTCCCTCCCAGTCCACGCCTAGGCGCTAGGGCAGCCTTACCACCTAGATATTTGCCTAGTCCGCCTAGATGTGACTTACTTCATTATCTAAGCATATTAACAAATTTACATGCACCATCTTGCATCAATTTAGGCTTAATGCCTCTTACAAGCATCAAAATGTTTGTTTCAAGTGATTGTGTCTCCATGGTTGCTTCCAAACCACACAAGTATATGATATTCCATTATGGATCAGTTAATACCGAATCAAAAACTAAAATTTTATCCAAAATACACAAGTTTATCAAAAACGCCTAGCTTTGATTAATCCCCGATTAATCCCCACCTAGACAATTAATCCCTAGTCCATGCTTACCACCAAGCATTCGCCTAGTGATTTTTACAACCTTATTATCAAATACAACTCCTAATCTGTAGTCTTTCTCCTAATATCATCTCAACCTTGATGAATATCGACAAATTGAAAGAGATTTTTCACTCGCACCCAACATTTAACGATGACCATGTTTAATGCACGTATCTTGAGAAATATCGATAAATACATGCATGTATCTTAGCTCATCTAGTCTATATATTAATAGAACTATACATAACATCTCTAGCTAGAGGAATATCAAAAACTAAAGACTATGCGAGTAATCTATTGATATCTAAATGGTAAAGGACAATTTTATATTATAGATTCATAATCTTTGATATATGTAATTGAGTAATATTAATTAAGGTAATAATATATTGCTATTGAAATATCTTCGTGATTCAAGTGTCGAACACATCTAAAATTATGGTATACGTACTACATGTATGTATTTATTCCTTAAATCTAATTTGGATTTCTTTTAGTCCACCTATATTATGAATTCATATTATACAAGTTTAATTTATTTATAACCTTTTATAATTTAATTAACTTATATATTACTCTTATGTGTATTATTAATTAAATCTCATTTAATTAATTTTAATTACTATTCATTAAATCATATTTATTTAATTTAATTCATTTTATATAAAATTTCTTGAATTTTACATTACTCGTCTTAAATAATATAAGACAATTAATCAACTATAACATTTATAGTTTGTTTATGTGTACATATCGATATATGTATACATTTTAATTAATTAATTTTAATTCAATTTATTTAATAATTCTATTTGATTAAAAATTGTAATTAATTTGAAATTTTAATTTAACCAAAACCACTATGGCATTATCCAATCCCTCAACACCAACCGCCGTCAAATCCCCAAGAACTAATGCAGATGACCCTCAATTTGAGGGTATTCATTCAATAAAGTCTATTTCTCACCTCTCTCTAGTAGAGGCAACTCAATGCAACCATCAAGATGGAAAATTAGCCTTTCCCCATGCGATAGTTTCTTTTGGAAATGCCTTCAATAGTCAGATTAATAATATCTCCACCTCAAACCACAACAATGAGAAAACTTCAAACGATCCCAACGTGCCATCCGATCCTCCTCCAACAACTGATGGTCAATCTAACCATAGCACTAGAAAACATAGATCCCTTTATGAAGCCAAATTAGATTTTATCTCAAAGAATCACAAGAAGCAAATCTAAGGAACGTGATAAGGGACAATAATTTACAAAAGATTGCATTATTCCAAAAAGTTATTCTCCCTATGATGGAAGTAAAAGCAGCCAAAGTTCAAACCATTCCCTCTTCGTGCAAGATACACCCCACCTTCAAATCACTTATAAGCCTCCATAATTAAAAACATCGCCGTTTGGAATGTGAGAGGATATAATGATATATCCAAACAAAATTAAATAAGGAGAATTATCCAAGAGCAAAATATCCACATGATTGCTATTTTAGAAAACAAACTTGTAACATCCCGCCATTTTGGACCATTCAAATCGACAATAAAACCACACATGTCAGACTTGAATAATTCAAAACAACAGATTGTTAATAAAATTTGGTGCAAATAAAATCAATCACAGAATTACAAACATAGAATATCAGAATAACTTCGCAGCGGAATAAAATAACATAGGAGTTCATGAAGCTCCTGGATACAAAGTCTCAAAGCCAATACATAATACCAAACCTGGAAACAAATATACTTGTAAAGTTAGATGCATAAGTTGCTACTACAAAATCAAAAGTGGCGTGGAAATAACTGGAATAAAATATCGAGTAGACGACTAAATCTTTAGCGGATCTCTAGCTTCGAAAGAGGATGAAACCAAAGCTGTGGAACTCAGGCTGACCCGAGTGTAAAGCAAAACACAAAACATTCGAGTCAGGACATACATACTTATAAAATGTAAATCAACTCAAGTGAACTGTAAAGAAATGCATCAGTTGTCAAGTTCTAGTGGTCCAGTGGTTAAGGCATAGTGGAGTTGCTACATTGTGTTGTAGTGGCACCGGTTCGATACCCAGCGGCCACAATAATGAGACATAGTGCACGGCCACTTATAAAACCGGCTTAACCAAAGGCTATGGAATACAAAGTATCCATGGCCCCAAAGTTTTTGTCAAGTTCTAGTGGTCCAGTGGTTAAGACATAGTGGAGTTGCTACATTGTATTGTAGTGGCACCGGTTCGATACCCAGCGGCCACAATAATGAGACATAGTGCACGACCACTTATAAAACCGGCTTAACCAAAGGCTATGGAATACAAAGTATCCACGGCCCCAAAGTTTTCGTCAAGTTCTAGTGGTCCAGTGGTTAAGGCATAGTGGAGTTGCTACATTGTGTTGTAGTGACACCGGTTCGATACCCAGCGGCCACAATAATGAGACATAGTGCACGGCCACTTATAAAACCGGCTTAACCAAAGGCTATGGAATACAAAGTATCCATGGCCCCAAAGTTTTGTCAAGTTCTAGTGGTCCAGTGGTTAAGGCATAGTGGAGTTGCTACATTGTGTTGTAGTGGCACCGGTTCGATACCCAGCGGCCACAATAATGAGACATAGTGCACGACCACTTATAAAACCGGCTTAACCAAAGGCTATGGAATACAAAGTATCCATGGCCCCAAAGTTTAGATAAATGTTTCTTCTTTAATGGGGACCAAACCCAATTCAACCTTCCTTCCCGCCGTCCAATCTTTTCCCTCCACTTCAAATCAGTCTCGTCCTTTTTCCCCTGACATTGTTCCTCCTTCTGCTGTTCCTTCTTCGTCAACCATACCACCTTCTGATTTTTCGTCCTTTCACTTTTCTACCACTGTCACGTCTCCATCTTCACATGTTCATCCTTCTTCTGTGTCAGCATTGCCCTCTAAACCTGCTCCAGTCCTTTCGTCCTCTGTCCAACCTTTAGTTCCTTCCTCTCTGCCCTTGTCGCTAATCCTTCCTCCACTGCCTTGCCCTCCTGTTGCCTGGTCATCCTTGTTTAAGTCCAGGCCTATCAACGCTGGTAATTATGTACCGCGTGTTATCAAGTTGGTGTACGATGGAAATGCTATTGTTCCCCCTCCTGAAGTTGTGCAGGCTGGCAACTTGATGTGGAAAGAATATCTGGTGGGGTTCTTTCTTGATAATCCTCTTCCCTACTCCACTGTTCTTTATTTTCTTAAAAGAGCCTGGAAACTTCAGGGAACAATTAGTGTGAAATCTGATGGTTTTCTCTTTTTATTTAAGTTCTCAAATGAGGAAGACAAGATTAGAATTGCTGCGTCTGATCCTATTGTAATGAAGAATAAGTTATTTATTGTTAAACCCTGGGATTAAAATGTTGGCAACTCCTGTAGCAGCATCAGAGCAGTTCCAGTGTGGATCAAGCTATCCAACATTCCACTGTTTGCTTGGTCTACAGTTGGAATTAATTGGCTAGCTTCCAGGGTAGGGAAACTCTTATGTTTGGATGCCTCCACTGAAAAATTTGAAAGAATCTCGTATGCAAAATGTATGGTTGAAGTTTCCCCACAATATGAACTTCCAGACACCTTTGCTGTCAAGCTTCTTGATGGCACTGAACAAATAGTTGAGGTGGATTATTTATGGAAACCAGAAATCTGTACTACTTGTAAGGAGTTTGGGCATACGGAAACTAGTTGCAACAAAATGGAAAGTGCTGGTGAAGGGAATAACAGGAAGAGGGGCAGTGATGTAGATCAAAATCAGAGTGAGTAGTTTCAGAGTAAGGAGGCAAAAGGAAAAAAGCTGGAAAGGGAAAGTAAAGTGAAGCAAATATGGCAAAAAGTGAATAATTACAAAGGGAAAAAAAGAAATTTAACTGTGGTAGACAAAACAACAGCATTAAACAAGACCAGTGGAGAAGGAATTACAAGACCAATTTTGGATAAGGAAGATAACAATACTTCTGTAGTTACAGTCTCACCCCACAGCGATGGGACCAGTGAATTAAACCAATTAACTGATAACAACAAGTTTAGTTTGCTTCGGGAAATTGATGATGAGCAAGGAAAAAAAGAGCAAGTGGATGTAGAGGAAGGAGAGGTAACACTTGATGTTAATACTCATGCCATAGAAGGCTCACTGTCGTTGTGTACTGGAAATTTTGCTGATAACAACTATGAAACAAATAAAGATCCAAGGCAGATATTAGGTGGGATGGAGCAACATAACCCTGAACAAACTGTGCACGTGTACAATGTTGCATCTGATATTGATGCAAAGTGGTGCCAGTCCTTTGAACAACAAATAAAGCAAGTTAGCTTTAACATGCAACAAACAATTGTCGATAAGCCCCATGTTGTTCCCTCTGCATATAAATTTGCCATTGAAATACCTGGTTGGCCTGACAACATACCCACTTCTGTTCCTCTTGCTTCACCTATTTCCCCCTCCTCTATCCCAATTCCCTCTGATACAGCCCCCCCTTCTTCTCCTCACAATTCTCGAATTGAAACAAGATCTCTTTCTGTTAAGAGAAGAAACAAGTCTCACCAATCTCTTTAATCAATTCATGTATAAAAAATTAGCTACCTGGAATGTTAGGGGTGCCCACTCGAATTTGAAACTTGACCAAGTCAAAAGCCTAATCAACAAGTATGATATCTGCCTCTTTGGCATTCTTGAAACAAAGCTCAACCTTCCCTTAACTATCAACGCTGCTACTTATATTAATCCACAGTGGGCTTTTCATCACAATCTGGATGCTGCTTCCTATGGTAGAATCCTAGTCATTTATGACCCTTCTGTCATGAACTTATCTCCTATCTTATCAACTAGACAATTTATTCACTTCCACGTCCAACTCTCTCAAACTCAAACGTCATTCTACTTAACCCTAGTATATGCTGACAACACATCTCTCTCCAGAAACACTCTCTTCAACTCCCTCCCTTCTCTTCGCCAGAACTCTCATCCCTGGGTTGTTCTTGGTGACTTTAACTCTTGTTTTAGCTTTGATGATAAATTGGGAGGATCTCCTCTCCTTCCTAGTGACATTGCACCTATCAACCTTGCTGTTACTGACTCTGACCTGCTTTTGGTCAACAAGACTGGTGCAAAATTTTCTTGTAACAATCGCAGCCGTAGTGGTGTTCGTACTTTCACTACTATTGATCATGCATTTTGTAATTTTTCCTCTCTCAATCAATGGC
Organism: Allium fistulosum; assembly: GCA_030737815.1. Classification (NCBI taxonomy): domain Eukaryota; kingdom Viridiplantae; phylum Streptophyta; class Magnoliopsida; order Asparagales; family Amaryllidaceae; genus Allium; species Allium fistulosum. Next base: position 313,394,825 of record CM060903.1, on the reverse strand, counting down.
CATCCTTGTTTGTTTTCCTCCCTCTCCCTATTCTGTCTGACCACTCTCCCCTAATCCTTTCTCTTAATCCCCAGTTTAGAAGAGACAAAAGAAGTTTTAAATTTTTTAACGCTTGGGATAAACATGATGACTTTCTAGATTTAGTTTCTATTGTCCACAATTCCTTTTCCTGTTTTGGTAACCCTATGTTTAAGTTTTGCAGGGAGTTGAAATCCATAAAGCAATCTCTCCGAAATTGGGCCTCCTTAACCTTTGGGCATGGCAGTTTGCTATCAACTTCTCTTCTTGAACAACTCAAAGCAAAGCAGGAATACATGATGGAAAACCCAGAGGATGTCAATGCTGCCAATGAAGAAAGTCGTATATTTAAGGATGTGAATAAGGCTATGTAGCTGGAAGCCAGTATGAAAAGCCAACAACTCCGCAACAAATAGTGTGATGAAGGTGAAAAGAACACTAAATTTTTCCATGACTCCCTTCGAGTCAAGCATGCCAGAGAAAATATTTACAGTATTATGGACGAAAATGGTACTGTCTTCTCTTCTCCTTAATTTGTTGATAAAGCTTTTGTTGATTATTTCACAAATATTTTTAGCAACTCGTGTGGCTTCTCTCCTGACCTTAACCTTATTTCTTCCCTCCCTCTCCCTTCCATATCTGTTCTTGAAACTGAAGTGTTAATCAAACCTGTTACTAATGAAGAAATCAAGACTGCCCTCTTCTCTATGAACCAACATTCTTCTGGGGGACCAGATGGTCTTAATGTTCCCTTCTTCATTGCTACGTGGTCAGTGCTTGGTCATGAGTTTTGTCTAGCCATCCATAACTTTTTCAATAAGTGTAAAATGCTGGGTGTGATCAATGCAACGAATATTGCTTTAATTCCTAAGGTTTATCCCCCTGACAAAGTTTCTTCTTTCAGGCCTATTTCGTGTTGTAATGTTCTGTATAAATGTATTTCAAAAATTCTTGCTAATAGGCTAGTTTGTGTTCTGCCATCAATTGTCTCTCCCAACCAAGCTGCTTTCATCCCATCCAGAAATATTTTAGATAATGTTCTTCTGGCCCAAGAATTGATGAAAGGCTAGGGAAAACGTAATGCCACTCCTGCTGCTGCGCTTAAAATAGATATCTCTAAAGCTTATGATACCATCCACTGGGTTTCTATTGTGAGAATCATGGCTATGATGGGCTTCCCCAAAACCTTTGTTGCTTGGGTTTACACTTGTATTTCTACCCCAACATTCTTTGTTATCGTGAATGGGAGGCTTGTTGGCTACTTTGGTTGCCAAAAAGGAATTAGGCAGGGTGACCCTATTTCTTCATATTTATTTCTTCTGGTTATGGAAGTGCTCAACGTTATTCTTCAGAACAAATACTCTGCTAGGCTAATTAAGTACCATCCGAAGTGTTCTCTGCATCACATTACTTCCATCATGTTTGCTGATGATGTGATGATTTTTTCTAAGCCTGAAGCCTCCTCTTTAAGTGAAATTTTAAATGCTCTGCATACCTTTTACCTCATGACTGGTCTATCCATCAATAAGTCCAAATCCTCCTTGCTTATGGCAGGAGTTTCTGATGTTCAAGCTGCTTGCTTGTACCAACACAGTGGGTTCTCTAGTATGCTCGCTGACATGAGGTATCTAGGTCTTCCCATAATCACCAAAAGAATAACCATAGATGATTGTCTTCCCCTATTTAATAGGATTACATCTGTTATGAATTCATGGGAAAATAGAAGTATGTCCCAATGTGGAAGGCTTGTTCTCATTAAATCAGTTGTTTTCCCTTCCTTGGTTTATTGGGCTCGCTCTGTCATTCTTCCATGCAAGCTTCTGCACCATGTTCGCTCTGCCATGTACAGATTCTTCTGGACTGGCAGTATGTTCAACAGGAAACTTTTGCCTTGTTCTTTTGCTAAATTTGAAACAACATACCAGTTGGGAGGTCTGGGTATTATTAATGTTAAAAAATGGAACACTGCGGCTTTCAGTAAGCATTTCCATGATGTCATAACCAAGAAAGACGGTCTTTGGGTTAACTGGACTTGGACGTATAACATCAAGCATAGGAAGTTTTGGTCAATGGAAATAGCTCAAGACAGTAGTTGGACCTGGAGGAATATTCTTAAGCTCAAGGATGTGTTCCTTCCCATGATCCAGTACCATGTTCACCATAACTCTGATGCTAGTTTTTGGGATGAACCCTGGGTAAGTTCAGGTATGATTCTATCTACAGTTATTGATCATTCCACGATTGTTCAGTCTGGTATTAATCGTGAAGCTAAGGTCAGTGAGTACCTCAACAATGGTAGAATCCAGCTACCTTACAATAGTAGTCTAATAATTAGGCAGCTTTGGAACTCTATTCAGCGTTCTAGCTTCATTTCTGAGCAATCTTTAAATGTGACTTGGATTAATAAGCCACATTGTGTTAAGACGGTGTACAAACACTTGATAGGTGACAGTGTCTTCCCTGCTGCTAAGCGGTACAATGTTTCTGGAATAATGACTCAACTTCGAGAGAAAACTTTATGTTTTGGAAGGTTGTTAGCAATGCTCTCCTCACCAGACATGTGTTAATAAATTATGGGATTAGTAGTTGCCCTGAATGTGTGTTTTGTGACCAGTATGCAGAAACTGTTGAGCATCTTTTCTTCGATTGCCCTAGTCTGTATGCTCTAATTGACAAGATTGTTAGTAGCATTCAAAGCACTGTTGCTGTTCCCTTTTCTGAAATTAACTGGAACATCATTTTAAAGGCTACGAGGTGGAAGACTAGCGGCTATAGAGTGTTGATCATATGCATTAAAATTTATATGGAAGTGATATGGAAAGAGAGAAATTCTATAGTCTTTGAAAATAACAGAAAAAGCTTCAGCGCTCTCTGGTCTGAAATCAAGAACAAAACTTACATGCAGCTGAAAAGGAGGGAGTGTCGTATCCCTGGCATTATGATCAGTGGTTGGAGTTGATGTTTGTTAGTTCTTGTGTTTTTCCTCTATGTCTCCTTTATTTTCCCTGGTGTTCTCTTTTCTTCTGATTTGAAGTGTGTTTTGAATCATTTTTATTGTGTTGCAATAAACTGGTAGGGGCCCAGTTAACCCCGCTGGCTTTGCCAAAAAGAAATGCATCAGTAACTTTAAGGATGCTTGGGATGGCCCATCCTCTAAGGATCCGTTAAACTATCTATTATGTAGTAATATACGCTATTATAGTAGGGTCTAAAGTAAAGTATACTATTTAAAAATAGCATTAAGGCTTTACATTTTCCACCTTAACACATTTTCGGGTATGCCAATAGTCTATACAGTACCGTAACTCCCCGTAAACTAGAGCCGCTAGAGGATACCACATAGGTACGACATAAAACAAACTCGTAGAAGGCACGCTAAGGTAGGTGACACGGCACAACTAGGCAATGACAAGGTAGATATACCAATTACACTTCCGGACTGTTGGTAACGCATAGCCGCAACTACCGCCCAACTCGATCCACACTCCCGAATCAAAGGTGCGCACCAAATCAATCACAAACTAATAGAATGGCTAACGATGAAGTGTGTCCGATTAGAGGAGCTACCTCCTTGGCTCGTCGATTGCTCCTGTTTTAGCCACCTTATGCCAACTCACGAGAGTCGGGTCCATGTAAATATACCTTTAGGATCGTCGCCACCATCCTACTTCGTTTTGGAATCTCCACCGCGTACACAGTTGTTAAAGTGGTTTTCGGTATCGACAGAGAGTATGCCCATATCCGATCCCGGTCTCTTTAACAACCAATCGTTATTATAACCCGTGGTTATATAACTTTCAAATGGTTTATATTTCATATCAAACATATTCCTTTTAAACCATATAAATTCCATATCATTATTCTTTTAAAATAATATACATTTTCCCAAAGTAGTAATACTTCCAAATTCATTTAATTATAACCCTTTTTAAACATAAAAGTTTAGAGATCATAGCACTTTAAGAATGTAACTTTTAGAACCATACATGTAACCTTTAAGAAAATTGTAGCATTCAGAAAATGTCACCTTTAAGAAAACGCAGCAGTGTAGAGTGCTACTGTAAGAATTCGCAGCAGTGCAGAACTATTACGGTAAGAATTCACAGCAGTGCATAAGTGTTACTGTAAGAATCCGCAGCAGTGCAGAATTGTTACAGTAAGAAACTACAGCAGTTTTGAATTGCTACCATAATAAATCGCAGCAGTTTTGAATTGTTACGGTAATACTTCCTACTACAATAGTTTATAAAATCAATTAGTACATATCTTTATGCAGTTTTTATCAAAGTCATTATATCATTCCCATTATACTACTCTAAATTTAGCTATTTGGTCATTAAAGAAGCCACACCTTTAGTAAAATAACTTTGTTACTAAAATATCAAATTTTAAAGCAGATATTCTTATGCCAAGTTAAGAGTATTTTAACTTACCCTTTATTTTCTTTCAGTAAATAATATTTTAACATTTTTATTTCCCAATTGATACCATTTACATTAATTAAAACTTACATTTTTGTTTCACAAACATTTATCATTTTAATTACTATTCCATAAATTAAAACTTACAATTTATAAGTTAGAATAAAATTCAATTATTAAGTTAAATCGGATTATTAAATTTTTAATTAACCTTCATACTGTAATTTAGATTCCAAAACTTTACATTTACAACTATTCATTTCTTATAAAAAAAATTAACACATGTAAACCAATTTACAGAAATCCTTACATAAATTTTTAGTTGAGATTCATATATAGAAATCCAAAATACTTAATAATTTTCAAAAAGTCATTTTAAAATCAACCATAGAGTCTGTATAAAATTCTCTACCCTAGGGTCAAGTAAATACGAACATATATAATTTCAATCCGCAATTAATTAATTTTCTGGGTTTTATATCATTTCAAACCAGCAATCCCAAGTCAAATAAAATTGCTCAAGCCTATCATTTCAGCCCATAACAATTTTTCCTTACTCTAAAGATCGTTCGGGTATGTATCATTTCAACCCATAGTGAAGGAACTTGCAGTGTGATTCCAGAATATTAAATAAACATAAAAATATTCAATATATCATGACATATGATCAAACAGACATAATATGATATGAAATAACAAAATACATCATATGAATGACATAAATAAACATATGAAATAACATGATATAAACATATGAAGTAATATGTTATATGAAATAACATGATATAACACATGAAATAACATGATAAAATCATAGGTGAAATGTCAAACTTGCATATACATATCCTCACAATTCAATTGTCATCAATTCATCAAATAAATAAGTATGTATGTCCAGTGTGATTTCTCACCTTTCATTGGTTGGAAAAGTAATTCAAAGCGCAACACAAAAATCAACAAACAACGGACCAGTTTGAGTGAGAGGAGAATCCAAATCCGACGCTTGAAAAATAAAAATAAATTCCATACGTAAACAAATAATTTTACATAGAAAAAAATAGAAATATATATATATATATATATATATTTGCAAAATACATAAGAGGGCTTGTCTAGGGTTTGCATAGGCTTGGTCTAGAGGTGGTTTTGGTTTGGTCTAGGCTAGGTTTGGATTAGGTAGGTTTGGACATAGCTAGATTTTGGTGGAGATAGGTCCGACCATAGCTAGGTTTAGGGTTAGGCTAGGGTTTTTGGGTTCGGCTATCATCTCTAGGGCAAGGCTCACGGCTAGGAAGGCAAAAGGAAGGGGAGGCAAAAGGTTGTGCTCGGCTATGGGGATGCTATTTGGTGATGGTGGTCGGTTTTGAGTAGGTAAGAGGTCACGACTAGGGTTTGGAAGAGGAAGGTCTAGGGTTTTGAGAAGAGGTGGAGAATAGGAGAGAAGAGAAGAAGGTGAGAGGAGGTGGTGAAGGTGATGGCTAATTTTGGAAGAAGAGGAGTGGTGGAGAAGAAGATCTAGGGTTTTGGAAAGAGGGGGAAGAAGAAGGAGAAGAAGACTTACATTTTTCTGTGGAGGCACAAATGAATGGATGTGGGAGATAGCCAAAACCCTAGGAGATTATATATAGGCTACTCATCTAACTAAAGGTTTTCTAGCCCAAATGGTCTAAGCGCAAACAAATCACAATAAAAATAAAATAGAAGTTGTAGGGAAAATAACTGCGTGTAATACGCCAAAAGTTGAAAAATTTTAGATGTAAACATCAAAATTTAACAAAACGAAAAACTGGGAAAATGTTAAAATTAAATTCATCTTCATAGAAAAAAGATAAAAATTCAAATTTTAAAATTTTTCACAAAAAGTCAAACTTTGACCAAAGTTGACCAAAATTTGCATTTTAAGAAAAATCTTTATTTTATTAAATTTGGAAAAACATTTCACATCAAAACTCAAAATTATCCTTTAAATTTTCCAAGTTTCTCAAATTTAAAATAGTTAAATTCAAAGTTTCAAATAGATTTTCATTTAAAAATATTTTCAAAATTTGCGGATTGTTACACTCTCCCCCACTCAAAACTTTTCGTCCTCGAAAAGGAACGAGACCAGAAAATAAAGAAGGATAAGGTAGGACAACAAATAGTACCTGGAATAAACAATTCCGGATTTGAAGCACGAATGCTCTCTTCTGTTTCCCAAGTACAATCTCGATCATCAGTGCTCCATTGCACTTTGACTAGGTTGACAGATTTTCTTCGAAGCTGCTTCATACCTCTATCGATAATACAAAGTGGCTTCCTCTCGACAATAAGGTTTGGCTCAATATCCAAACTCTCGAGAGCAGAAGGCTAGACAATCAAGGATGGGTCATGGAGATGCCGACAAAGATGCGAGACATGGAACACATTATGCACTCCAAAAAGTTTCTCAGGCAATTCCAAGCGATAAGCTAAGGAACCAACTCTCTCTAAGATGCAAAAAGGGCCACTAAACCTAGGAGCGAGCTTCCCTATCCGTCCAAACCGAATCACATTTCTTAATGGAGAGACCTTAAGGAAAACCTGATCACCCACCGAAAATTCCAAACTCCTCCTACGCCTGTCAGCATACTTCTTCTATTTATCCTGAGCAATCCTCATCTTCCTCCTAATCACCTCAACCTTCTCAGAAGCTTCTAGAATCATATCCGGACCAAGAACCAAACGATTACCGGATTCAATCCAGCAAGATGGAGATTTGCAAGGTTGTCCATACAGAGCAACAAATGGAGCCATTTTGATACTAGCCTGAATTCAAAAGATGGAATAAGATAGATAAATGTTTAAGACAACCTTAAACAGATATTCGAGATTATACCTGATAACTATTGTTATAGGTGAATTCAACGAGATAGAGATGATCTTCCCAAGATCCTCCATAATCAAGGACACAGGCACGAAGAAGATCTTCTAAAATCTGATTTACCCTTTCCGTTTGACCGTCGGTCTGCGGATGGTAAGCAGTGCTCAGATTCAGACGAGTACCTAAAGATTCCTGAAAACCTCTCCAAAACGGACTGGTAAAGATGGGGTCTCTATCGCAAACAATGCTAACAGGAAAACCATGAAGACGAACTATCTCTCTTATATAAATCTCAGCTAAACTAGAAGCAGAACGGTTAGACCTAACCGGAATGAAATGAGCTGACTTGGTCAATCTATCCACAATCATCCAAATACTTTCATTACCTCTCCTAGTCCTCGGTAATCCATCAATAAAATCCATGGAAACTTGTTCCCATTTCCAATTGGGGACTTCAAGAGGTTGCAATAATCCAGCGGTTTTCTGATGATCAGCCTTAACCTACTAACAAGTCGCACATCTACTAACAAAAAGGGAGATATCACGCTTCATACCACTCCACCAATATAGCTTCTTCATATCCCGATACATCTTCGTCAGACCTGGATGAATAGAAAGACTGGACCGATGATTTTCCCAAAGTAACTCTTGTCTCAATCCATCGACATTCAGGACACAAATCTGATTGTTAATCCTCAGAATTCCTTTATCATCAATCTGAGCTCCACTTCGATCTAGGCTACTACCACCAACTATGTTACGAACATTCTCCTTAATAAGCCTAATTATCCTATCCCCATCCTGCTTAACAACAATACGATCCATAAGAGGAGAAGAAACAACAAGCTGACACAACATCGTCTTCTTCCTACTCAAAGCATCGGCTACAACATTAGCTTTCCCTGGGGTATAGTTGATGTCGAGGTCATAAGAAGCAAGGAACTCGAGCCACCTAACTTGCCTTAGATTCAAGTCCTTCTGGGTGAAAATATATTTCAAAGACTTATGATCCGTAAAGAGCTCAAACTTAGTTCCCAATAGATGATGTCTCCACAGCTTCAAAGCAAAAACTACGGCAAGCAATTCCAAATCATGGGATGCATAATTGGCTTCAAGAGTCTTCAACTGGCGACTAGCATAAGCGATAGCCTTCCCATCCTGCATCAGAACGGCTCCCAAACCTTCAGGACTAGCATCAGTGTATACCGTTAATCCCTTATTTCCATTTGGAATGGTAAGAACTGGTGCGGAAGTAAGCTTGTGCTTCAACTCATTGAATGTAGCTTCACACTTATCATTCCATCTAAACTTAGCATTCTTATGAGTTAGAGCGGTGAGAGGTGCAGCAATCCAAGCAAAATTCTTAATGAATCTCCGATAATAACCAGCAAAGCCCAAAAAACTACGGATATCAGATGGAGTCCTAGGAGTTTCCCAATCCTGAAATGGAATAGGGAAGAATAAGAACTATAGAGATAGAGATAGAATAATTAAATTCACAAAAGAAAGAAGAGAAGATAGACCTACATTGATCGCAGCAATCTTAACTGGATCAATAGAAACTCCATCACCAGAAACTATATGTCCAAGAAATCGGACTTCATCTTTCCAGAAATGGCATTTCGAGAATTTGGCTTTCAACTGATGACTTCTGAGAGTCTCGAGTACATAATTTAAATGGACTTCATGTTCCTCCTTGGACTTAGAGAAAACAAGAATATCATCGACGAAGACTAGAACAAACTTATTAAGAACATCACGGAAAACACGATTCATAAGGTCGACAAAGAAAGCTGGGACATTAGTCAAACCAAAAGGCATAACTAACCACTCAAAGAAACAATCCTCAGAACGGAAAGCAGTTTTGGGAATACTTCTCTCGGAGATTCTGAGCTGGTGGAAACCGGTGGCAAGATCAAGCTGAGAAAATACAGTAGCTCCATAAAGCTGATCGAACATATCATTGATACGAGGCATTGGATATCTGCTTTTTATAGTGAGCTTGTTCAGCTCCCTATAATCAACACACATCCTCAAAGAACCATCAAACTTAGTGACAAAAACCATTGTTGCTCCCCATTCGGAATGACTGGGTCTGATCAAACCTTTGGAGAACAAGTCTTCAATTTTCTTCCTCAACTCAACCTTTTCGCGGGGTGCCATTCTTCTGGGAGGAAGAACTACGGGTCGAGCTCTAGGAATGAGATCAATACGGAATTCAATTTCCCGTTTAGGAGGTAAAGAAGTGACTTCACCAAATAAATCAGAATAGAGTTTGACCATGGGAGTAGAATCAAGATCACTAGGGGAAGAATCAAGAGAATAGATAAAACTGCCTGCATACTCCTGAGGCATACGCCACTGAATCACCCAAAGATCACCCTTATCTCCAACAAGATAAATGGATCGGGCTTTACAAGAAATAACAGCTTCATGATTCTTCAGCCAATCTCCTCCAAGCAATAGATCAAAAGCATCGAAACCAAGAACATAGAAATCACCAGAAAAATAATAGCCAGAATGGAAGAGTTTCACATTCTTACAAATCCTACTAAGGTTTGCAGGGCCACCAATAGGATTAGTAACACATAAAGGTTCGGATGCAAACTTAGGTGAAAGGATATGCTCAAACTTATCACAAAGATCCACAGAAATGAAACTATGTGAAGCTCCAGTTTCAAATACAATGCGAACAGGAAGTTTGAACAAGGTAAAGGTACTCTGAAGAGTACCTTGGGTATCACTAGGAGCAGGTGGTGTAGGCGGAGCCTGAGTGGAAGAAGTCATGGCAAAGACTCCAGATGGCTTGCCCTTCTGATACAAGGGACAATCCTGCTTGAAGTGGCCAGGCTGCAAACATACATGACAGAGGTCTCGCCTAGTCACCTGAACTAGAGGAACGGCAGCTCCGGCTAAAGTGGGACAACTATTGGCATAGTGCCCTTTCTGACCACACCTAAAGCAAGTGATGGAAGAAAGATCAATAGGCTGCTTCCGGGAAGAAGAAGAAGATCCTAAACCTGGATTCTTGAGCCAATTCTGCTTCTGACGCTGGAAATTTGACTTTCTCTTCTTAGAGTTGCTAGAAGACTGCCGAGATGAAGGTGCACGAGCAACAGATGATTCCTTAGAAGTGGGGTTCTCATACCTAATGGCCATATCCATCAATGCAGTAAAAGGTCTGTGCATATGAGAAATCAGACGATCATAGAACTCTGGGCGAGCACCAGCTATAAACTTCCCATTCTTCTTAAGAGGGGTATCAATCAAACTAGGACCAAACTTGGAAAGCTCATCAAACTTCCTCTCATACTCAGCAACTGACATATCCCCCTGCTTAAAGTCCATAAAATACCTGTATAGTTGGGACTTCCCAGTCTCTGGCATCCACTTTGTCACAAAAGCTTCCCTAAACAAGATATCCAAACTTAAGAAAGATTCAAAAGGGATAACCTAAACCAAATTAAAAAGAACTAACTTAAGGCAATACCTAAACTGATCCCAAGAAATATCTACGTCAACTGTGTTGGCTATAATAGACTCCCACCAATCTAGTGCTGCCTCCTTCAACTGCCATGCTGCTAATTGGCGCTTCTGAGCGTCAGTAATCTCCAAACCAGCAAAAATTCTTTCCAAACCTCTCAGCCACTACTGAGCCTCAATGATGATCTCTGATCCTGAAAACTTAGTACCACCTAACTGGGTGAACTCCTTATAGAGAGTAGTAAACCTAATGGGTGCAACTGGTGCTGGAACTGGGGCAACACTACGACCTCTGGCATTCCTATGATTCATCTCGGAAATTCAAGAATGAATTTTAGGACAAAGATAAAGGAAAAGATAGAAGAAAAGATCCAACTAGACTGGAAATCCTAATCAAAAATTATATAAAACAAGGTGGATTCGAAAGGAAGGAAGAATTCTAAGAAAAGGAATTTTAAAACAAGAAAATTTTTATATCCAAAATAATCTTTAAAAAAATCATTTTAAAATCATTTTATACTTTAAAATACATTCTCTCGCAAAGAATGATTCTAAGATTGATCTTACTCATTTTAGGGTATTGCTACCCTATCTCTAATGAGTTTTTGCCCTGTAGGCTAAAGTTTTCCTAAAACCAAAGCTCTGATACCAACTGTAACATCCCGCCATTTTGGACCATTCAAATCGACAATAAAACCACACATGTCAGACTTGAATAATTCAAAACAACGGATTGTTAATAAAATTTGGGGCAAATAAAATCAATCACAGAATCACAGACACAAAATATCAGAATAACTTCACAGCGGAATAAAATAACATAGGAGTTCATGAAGCTCCTAGATACAAAGTCTCAAAACAAATATATAATACCAAGTCTGGAAATAAATATACTTGTAAAGTTAGATACATAAGTTGCTACTACAAAAGCAAAAGTGGCATGGAAATAACTGGAATAAAATATCAAGTAGACGACTGAATCTTCAGCGGAACTCTAGCTTCGAAAGAGGATGAAACCAAAGCTGTGGAACTCAGGCTGACCCGAGCATAAAGCAAAACACAAAACACACGAGTCAGGACATACATACTTATAAAATGTAAATCAACTCAAGTGAACTGTAAAGAAATGCATCAGTAACTTAAAGGATGTTTGGGATCACCCATCCTCTAGGGATCCGTTAAACTATCTACTATGTAGTAATATATGCTATTATAGTAGGGTCTAAAGTAAAGTATACTATTTAAAAATAGCGTTAAGGCTTTACATTTTCCACCTTAACACATTTTCGGGTATGCCAATAGTCTATACAGTACCGTAACTCCCCGTAAACTGGAGCCGCCAGAGGATACCACATAGGTACGACATAAAACAAACTCGTAGAAGGCGCGCTAGGGTAGGTGATACGGCACAACTAGGCAATGCCAGGGTAGATATACCAATTACACTTCCGGACTGTTGGTAACACATAGCCGCAACTACCGCCCAACTCGATCCACACTCCCGAATCAAAGGTGCGCACCAAATCAATCACAAAGTAATAGAATGGCTAACGATGAAGTGTGTCCGATTAAAGGAGCTACCTCCATGGCCCGTCGACTACTCCAGTTTTAGCCACCTTATGCCAACTCACGGGAGTCGGGTCCACGTAAATATAGCTTTAGGATCGTCGCCACTATCCTACTTCATTCTAGAATCTCCACCGCGTACACAGTTGTTAAAGTGGTTTTCGGTATCGATAGAGAGTATGCCCATATCCGATCCCGGTCTCTTTAACAAACAATCGTTATTATAACCCGTGGTTATATAACTTTCAAATGGTTTATATTTCATATCAAACATATTCCTTTTAAACTATAAAAATTCCATATCATTATTCTTTTAAAATAATATTCATTTTCCCAAAGTAGTAATACTTCCAAATTCATTTAATTATAACCCTTTTTAAACATAAATGTTTAGAGATCATAACACTTTAAGAATGTAACTTTTAGAACCATACATGTAACCTTTAAGAAAATTGTTGCATTCAGAAAATGTCACCTTTAAGAAAACGCAGCAGTGCAGAAGTGCTACTGTAAGAATTCGCAGCAGTGCAGAACTATTACGTTAAGAATTCGCAGCAGCGCATAAGTGTTACTGTAAGAATCCGCAGCAGTGTAAAATTGTAACAGTAAGAAACTGCAGCAGTTTTGAATTGCTACCGTAATAAATCGCAGCAGTTTTGAATTGTTATAGTAATACTTCCTACTACAGTAGTTTATAAAATCAATTAGTACATATCTTTATGCAGTTTTTATCAAAGTCATTATATCATTCCCATTATACTACTCAAAATTTAGCTATTTGGTCATTAAAGAAACCACACCTTTAGTAAAATAACTTTGTTACTAAAATATCAAATTTTAAAGCAGAAATCCTTATGCCAAGTTAAAAGTATTTTAACTTACCCTTTATTTTCTTTCAGTAAATAATATTTTATCATTTTTATTTCCCAAATGATACCATTTACATTAATTAAAACTTATATTTTTGTTTCACAAACATTCATCATTTTAATTACTATTCCATAAATTAAAACTTACAATTTATAGGTTAGAATAAAATTCCATTATTAAGTCAAATCGGATTATTAAATTTTTAATTAACCTTCATACTATAATTTAGATTCCAAAACTTTACATTTACAACTATTCATTTCTTATAAAAAAATTAACACATGTAAACCAATTACAGAAATCCTTACATAAATTTTTAGTTGAGATTCATATATAGAAATCCAAAATACTTAATAATTTTCAAAAAATCATTTTAAAATCAACCACAGAGTCTGTATAAAATTCTCTACCCTAGGGTCAAGTAAATACGAACATATATCATTTCAATCCGTAATTTATTAATTTTCCGGGTTTTATATCATTTCAAACCCGCAATCCCAAGTCAAATAAAATTGCTCAAGCCTATCATTTCAGCCCATAACAATTTTTCCTTACTCTAAAGATCGTTCGGGTATGTATCATTTCAACCCATAGTGAAGGAACTTGCAGTGTGATTCCAGAATATTAAATAAACATAAAAATATTCAACATATCATGACATATGATCAAACAGACATAATATGATATGAAATAACAAAATAAATCATATGAATGAAATAATATAAACATATGAAATAACATGATATAAACATATGAAGTAATATGCTATATGAAATAACATGATATAATACATGAAATAACATGATAAAATCATAGGTGAAATATCAAACTTGCATATACATATCCTCAGAATTCAATTGTCATCAATTCATCAAATAAATAAGTACGTATGTCAAGTGTGATTTCTCATCTTTCTTTGGTTGGAAAAGTAATTCAAAGCGCAACACAAAAATCAACAAACTACGGACCAGAGTGAAAGGAGAATCCAAATCCGACGCTTGAAAAATAAAAATATATTCCATACATAAACAAATAATTTTACATAGAAAAAAATATATATTTGCAAAATACATAAGAGGGCTTGTCTAGGGTTTGCATAGGCTTGGTCTAGAGGTGGTTTTGGTTTGGTCTAGGCTAGGTTTGGATTAGGTGGGTTCGGCCATAGCTAGGTTTTGGTGGAGATAGGTTCGGCCATAGCTAGGTTTAGGGTTAGGCTAGGGTTTGGGTTCGGCCATCATCTTTAGGGCAAGGCTCATTGCTAGGAAGGCAAAAGGAAGGGGAGGCAAAAGGTTGTGCTCGGCTATGGGGATGCTATTTGGTGATGGTGGTCGGTTTTGGGAAGGGAAGAGGTCACGGCTAGGGTTTGGAAGAGGAAGGTCTAGGGTTTTGGGAAGAGGTGGAGAATAGGAGAGAAGAGAAGAAGGTGAGAGGATGTGGTGAAGGTGATGGCAAATTTTGAAAGAAGAGGAGTGGTGGAGAAGAAGATCTAGGGTTTTGGAAAGAGGAGGAAGATGAAGGAGAAGAAGACTTACATTTTTCTGTGGAGGCACAAATGAATGGATGTGGAGGCTAGCCAAAACCCTAGGAGATTTTATATAGGCTACTCATCTAACTAAAGGTTTTCTAGCCCAAATGGTCTAAGCCCAAACAAATCACAATAAAAATAAAATAGAAGTTGTAGGGAAAATAACTACGTGTAATACGCCAAAAGTTGCAAAATTTGTGAAGTAAGCATCAAAATTTTATAAAACGAAAAACTGGGAAAATGTTAAAATTAAATTCATCTTGATAAAAAAAATAAAAGTTAAATATTCAAATTTTAAAAATTTTCACAGAAAGTCAAACTTTGACCAAAGTTGACCAAAATTTGCATTTTAAGAAAAATCTTTATTTTATTAAATTTGGAAAAACATTTCACATCAAAAATCAAAATTATCCTTTAAATTTTCCAAGTTTCTCAAATTTAAAATAGTTAAATTCAAAGTTTCAAATAGATTTTCATTTAAAAATATTTTCAAAATTTGCATATTGTTACAAAACTCAAAATTTATATTGTCCAAAGGGCATGCCAATACATTCAACCCGGTTGGAAATGCCTTAACAACCTCCAGGAAGCACCTTTTGGGAGAATGCTTATCCTTTGGAACCCTGAATAATTCAAAGTTATCTCATGTTCGGTAAAAAACTAGCTCTGCCACATTCTAGCAGCACACAAGCCTTCCAACATAGAATTCAGATGCTCCTCTGTCTATGACCTAAATTCTAGTGCAGGAAGAAAGGCCTTACTTGATTCTTTCCCTTACCTTAATCCAATAAAAAAAAACCTTGGTTAGCTCTTGGAGATTGGAACTGCATGCTTTAATCTAAAGATAGGAGTGGTGGTAACTTGTTGTCCTACAAAGAACTAATGCCACTCAATGAAGCAATACAAAATGCCAATCTGTTTGAATGCAATTCTAAAGCATTGTTCTTTACTTAGAATAACAAGTCCAGAATTGGAATTAGAAACTATTCGAAGCTTGATAGAATATTTATCAACCAACAAACACTCAACTCCTGGCCTAATATCCTTTATGATGTTCTACCACCAAACTTATCTGATCACTCTCCACTTATACTTTCCTTTGGCCCCCCTGATATGAAACCCCCATCTAACTTCAGATTTTCCAATGCTGGGTGTTCCCACCCTGACTTCTTCGAAATCATAACCAATGCCTGGTCCTCAAATTTCTATGGCAACCCCATGTATATTCTTCAATCCAAACTCAAACATAACACTATTCTCAAGGCTTGGAGCAAGGAAAACTATGGCAAAGGCTTCAAGCTCTCCTTAAAAATTCAAATTCAGTGAGAATATGTACAATCTGACAAGCTTCAACAAGATCCAACTAACACTGATTTTTCTATACAGGAACATCTCTTAACTGAAATACTTATCAACTCTCATCAAGATGAAGCCAGTATGCTCAAGAAAAATTTGCGACAAATGGGACAAGCAAGGAGACAAAAACACAGCATTCTACCATAACTATTTGAAATTGAAGTGTAAAGCTAAATCCATTTTGTCCATTCTGGATAACAACAATCAAATTCAAAAAGGGAATGATTTAGTTTGTGATGCATTTGTTGATCACTTCTCTACCTTGCTTGGAGGCTTAGTGGTGCCAAAAATGCATCCAGCCCATTTACCCAATCCAATTAACTACAAAATAAATGGGTTGGGTCAAACCCATTTTTTTAGACGGGTTTGTTGTGCTAAAAAATTAAACCCAGTTAGCCTTATGGGTTTACACGGTTTTAACCATTAAATCAATTATTTCATTTAACTTACCAATAGAAATTTAGGGTTTCTACTTTTGTTCCTCTCATAGTTCTTACCTATGTATCGACAAAAAATTAATTAGTCACTTGATTTAGCCAAAAAATAATTGAGGGATTCTAATTGATCGATGCGGTTTCTATCTCAATTGGTCGATACTGTTAGAATTTGATACCTTAATTCAATTAAAGGAGGATCTCGAGGAAGAAGTGATGTCGTGGAAGCAATCGACGAAGTGAAAAAGAACCGAAGCCCTAACCCTTAGTTGAAGTGACAACGAGGAGGAAGTTGAGTTGGCTTGTCGTCATTGAGAACTAGGGCTTGCCAGACCAAATTAGTGGTCCAGTGTTGCTTGGATTTGCCACTCCAGATTTCTGGAGCGGTGGCGACTTTGTTCGGTGATATGAAGGAGAAGTTATTCGGTGATATGTAGGAGAAGTCGTTCGATGATATAAAGGAGAAGTCGAGTGGCTTTAGTTTGGAGCAATGAAGAGGAAGACTGAACCAAAGTTTTCGTTCGGTGAACTGGTGATGCCGAACGAAATATCTCGTTCGGTATTTGCCGAACCAAGTATGTGAAGAGGAAGACCAGTCCAGATGTGTGTTGTTTGTCGGACCAGATGCAAATGCCGAACCAGTTGACCGAACCAAATGAATGCCAAACCAAACCCCAGAGCTGCTATATAGCAGCTGCCCCTCCTCATTTCTTCACTCTATAAATAGTGGAGCTTCTAGACAACAATGGCAGCAATCCTAGAGAGTTGAAACTCTGTAGAATTTTGTTTGTATTGTAAATTCTTCTTATGTATAGCCTCCAAAAGTGAATCAATCTTGTAACTCTAATCTTTCAGTGATTAATAAAATCTCTTCTCCCGAAGTGGACGTACACTGCCTCGCGGTAGTGGAACCACTATAAATACTGGTTTTATTTATTTATTCTACATTGCATTGATTTGTGACTGTCTGTTCTAGCATTTATCTCTGTTTGTTTTGTCTCACTACAATCATGATCCAGTTGTTTTCCACTGCGTTGGGTTTTTTATTCCCTTAGACTGATCATCTGAAGGGATTTTCCCCAACAGTCTGGTATCGGAACAGCAATGTTGATTGAGGAGTGTTAGACGCTATGGCAGGAGATGAATCGACTCCGGTTGTTACAAGATCCTATACTGGAGGGATGTATATCGCATCAGGATCACAGTTGGCAATTGAGAAATGGAATGGAGATAAAGACTTCGAGAAGTGGCAATGGAGGATGAGGGTTGTTCTAATGAGGAATGAAGTCCATCCAGTAGTGTTAGCCCCTAAGGAGATGACGGCCGACATCTCAACCGTGGAAAGGAAGGAGATAGAGAAATGGGCATTTACTACTTTACAACTAGCTATGAGAGAGAATATTATCTCAGAGATTAATAGTGAGACCACTGCTAGGGGCATTTGGACCAAGCTGGAAAATCTCTACTTGAAGAAATCTCTGACTAACCGTTTAATATTGCTGAAGACATTTTTCACCATGCGGATGTGAGAGGGTACTTCATTGAAGGAACATATTAATTTCTTTGATGATCTCGTGATAAAGATGAAGACTGTTGACTTGAAGATGGATGAGGAGCAAATGGCAATGATTCTTTTGTATTCTCTTCCGGAGCGATACACAGGTTTCGCTAACAGTCCTATCTTCGCTAGAGACACATTGATAGTGGAAGATGTGAAGTCAGGTCTTCTGTCTGAGGGCTTGAGAGATCAGATGAAGGAGATAAGTGAAGGAAGTAGAGGTGGAAGTAGTAGTCACGGCCTGCTTGTTGAAAGAGGTAGAGAAGATAAGAAGAATTGGCACTCTAGAGGGCGTTCCAAGTCCAGGAAGCCCGGTAATGGCAAGATAGGAAAGTCTAAGGACGGGAAGTGCTTTATCTGCAAGCTACCTAGTCATTGAATAAAGGATTGTCCAAATTTGAAGAGGAAGGAAGAAGACGGATCTTCATCATTTGCGGTGAAGAAGTCTGTATCTGACGATGTGTTGTCTGCAACAGTGTCGGATGTCTCATACCTTTGGGTGCTGGACTCGGGGGCGTCTTTTCATATGACGGCTAATAAGGATTACTTCAGTTCTTTCGTTGGACGAGATGGAAGCTCTATTCTTATGGGTAATGATGCTAGATGTAGCGAAATGGATGAAGGTACAGTGAGGATCAAGATGTTTGATGGAGTGATACGCACTTTTACAGGTGTCCGGTATGTTCCAGGTGTTCGAAAGTCCTTTAATTTCTTTAGGACAATTGGAATCTTTGGGATGCAAGGTAACTATCGAGAAGGATAGTCTGAAGATTTCAAGGGGTGCACTAGTTCTTATGAAAGGAGACACGTTTTGAAATCTGTATTTGCTGAAAGGAACCATAGTTCTTGAAGAGTCATGAATTGGAATAGATAGTTCTTATGCATTGGATGCCACAAAGCTTTGGCATCTCAGGTTGGGTCATATTTTAGGAAAGGACTTAGAGTTGCTTCGAAGATGGAAGATGATCAAAGGAGAAAGCTTCGACAAGATGGACTTTTGCCAGGAGTGTGTGTTAGGCAAGCAAACTAAAGTATCTTTTGGAGTTGGACTTCATAGATCGAGGCGAGTACTTGAGTATGTGCATACAGATGTTTGAGGATCGGTTGCTACTCCTTCTCTTGGAGGAGCAAAGTATTTTATCTCTTTTATTGATGACTTTTCTCGGAAAGTATGGGTGTATGTGATGAAGGCCAAATCAGAGAGTTTTTAGAAGTTCAAAGACTGGAAAGCGCTTGTTGAGAACCAATCTGATTCTAGGTTGAAGGCACTGAAATCTGATAATGGCAGTGAATTTGTCTCTAGGGAGTTCCTCGAATTTTGTAGACAGCATAGCATTCAGAGACATTTCACTACATCCGGAGATCTGCAATCCAATGGGGTTGTAGAAAGGATGAACAAGACTCTACTGGAGAAGGCTCGTTGCTTGAGATTGAAGACGGGCTTGTCTAGAGGCTTTTGGGCTGAGGCATTATCAACTACGACGCATATCATAAATCGAATTCCATGCTTAGTCATAGATGGGAAGATTCCAAAGGAGAAGTGGAGAGGTAAAGTAGTGTATCTTGGTTACTTTCGAATTTTTGGTTGTCCTATGTACGTTCACCATACATGTGATGACAAGTTGGAGGCTAGAGCATACAAGGGCATATTAATGGGATACACCGATGGTATCAAATGGTATTGAATTTGGAACCCTATTGATCGGAAGATTGTTCATTCCAGACATTTTACTTTTGATGAGTCTGCTATGTTCAATACGAAGGAGAAGCTACCTATCACATCAGAAGATTCTGATATGCCTAAGGAGATGGAAGATGTTCCCGTGTTCCAGCCAAATAATAGAGTTGTTGTTGATGCTGTCGAGGAAAACGTTGATGAAACATCACAGGATAGTCCACAGGTACCTTCTAGTAGTGCTAGTGATGTGCATGAATCTAGAGGAAGTTCAGTTTAAGGTGGAGATGAAGGAGTTTAGGCGAAGCAGTACCTACCCAGGTCAGTTGTAGGACTATTAGGCCGCCCGAAAGTTATGGTGATTGGCAATTTGCGAACCTTAGCGTTGGTGATCAGTTTGACTATGCCCTATATGTGGTTCTTGAGGAGCCGCTTGACCTTGATGAAGCTTTGAAGTCATGTGACAGTTCGAAGTGGATGTACGCTATGAAATAGGAGTTAGAGTCATTGAAGAAAAACAAGACTTGGCATTTGGTACCACCTCCTTAAAGAAGCCGAGCCATAGGTTGCAAGTGGGTGTTCAAGGTGAAGGATGATGGGAGATACAAGGCTATACTAGTTGCTAAAGGGTTTTCACAAAGAAAGAAATTGGAGTATGATGAGATATTCTCTCCAGTGGTGAGGCATACATCCATCCGCATTTTGCTCGCTATCGTCGTAGCTCATGACTTGGAGCTGGAGCAAATGGATGTGAAAACCGCTTTCTTGCATGGAGACTTGGATGAGGCCATCTACATGAAACAGCCAGAAGGATTTTTTGTAGATGGAAAAGAAAATTGGGTTTGCAAATTGAAGAAGTCTTTGTATGGACTTAAGTAGTCGCCTAGACAACGGTACAAGAGGTTTGACTCTTTTATGCTTTCACTTGGTTTTGATCATAACATCAAAAATGCTTGTGTGTACTTCAAGCATTTAAAGAATGGTAGATGGGCGTACCTACACCTTTACGTGGATGATATATTGATTGCTTCCAAGGATAAGGCTAAAATCGATAGTTTAAAGTGAAAGCTAAAAGCGGAATTCAAAATGAAAGACCTTGGAGAAGCAAAGAAAATTTTGTGTATGGAAATCCAAAGGGATAGAAAGCTAGGACTTTTGAGCCTCACTTAAAAGGAGTACATTCGAAAGGTGCTTGCTTGGTTTAGCAAGGAAGGGGCAAAGGCAATCAGCACACCCATGCCTTTTCACATACAACTTTCTAGTAAAGGCTCTCCGATCCCGAAAAAGGACAAGGCTATATGATGAAGTTCCCATATGCAAGTGCAGTTGGCAGCTTGATGTATGCTATGGTCTGCACTAGGCCTGAGATTGCACAGACGGTTGGATTGGTGAGTAGGTTCATGACAAATCCAGGAAAGACGCGTTGGGAAGTAGTGAAGTGTATCTTCAGATACCTTAGAGGAACTCCAAACCACAGACTTTTCTTTGGCGGCAGAGGAAGAGATTTCAGCTTGGTTGGATTTTGCGATTCTGACTATGTCAGTGATAGAGATCGAAGGAAGTCAACCTCCGGATATATGTTCGCCATTGGTGGGACAACGATCAGTTGGAAAGCGAGGTTGCAGACGATTGTGGCTTTGTCCACTACAGAGGCAGAGCTCATAGCCGTGATTGAAGCATGTAAGGAGGCGCTTTATTTGAGGCGACTGTTGTATGATTTGGGCTTCGTATATGAAGGCGTGAATGTGTTTTGTGACAGTCAGAGTGCAATTCACTTAGCTGAAAATCTGGCATTCATCTCGAGGACGAAGTATATTGAGGTGAGAGAGTCGTTCCTTGTCTCAATGAGTGAAGAGAAGCTAGTTCGTCTTTAGAAAGTTCACACAAAGGAGAATGCAACAGACATGTTTACCAAGTCGTTGCCTGTTGCTAAGTTCGAGCATTTTTCGGACTTGATTCGCTTAATGAAGTGCTAGGTGCCACAGGGTGGCACGGGGGGAGAGTTGAGTCAGAAGATGGAGACATTTTTTTTCATGGTGGAGATTGATAGGTTCTACACGGACTGGGTACTTCGAACACTTTGTTGACGGGCAGTGGCATTGCCGGAATTCATTGACAGAGTGTAATGGGTAATGGCATTACCGGAGCTCGTTGGGTAAGTATCCATTGCTTGGAGCATTGAGGTGTAGAAGAGTTGGATGGCTTGATGGAATTATGGTATTAAGGTGGACATTGTTAGAATTTGATACCTTAATTCAATTAGAGGAGGATCTCGAGGAAGAAGCGATGTCGTGGAAGCAATTGACGAAGTGAAAAAGCACTGAAGTCCTAACCCTTAGTTAAATTGACAACGAGGAGGAAGTTTATTTGGCTTGTCGTCATTGAGAACTAGGGCTTGCCGGACCAAATCAGTGGTCCGGTGTAGCTTGGATTTGCCGCTCCAGATTTCTGGAGCGGTGGCGACTTCGTTCGGTGATATGAAGGAGAAGCCATTCGGTGATATGAAGGAGAAGTCGAGCGGCATTGGTTTGGAGCGGTGAAGAGGAAGACCGAACCAAAGTTTTCGTTCGGTAATCTAGTGATGTCGAACGAAATATCTCATTCAGTATTTGTCGTACCAAGTAGGTGAAGAGGAAGACCGGTCCAGATGCGTGTTGTTTACCGAACCAGATGCAAGTGCCGAATCAGTTGACCGAACCAAATGGATGTCGAACTAAACCCCAGAGCTGCTATATAGCAGCTGCCTCTCCTCATTTCTTCACTCTATAAATAGTAGAGCTTCTGGACAACAATGGCAGCCATCCTAGAGAGCTGAAACTCTACATAATTTTGTCTGTATTGTAAATTCTTCTTATGTGTAGCCTCCAAAAGTGAATCAATCTTGTAACTCTAATCTTTCAGTGATTAATAAAATCTTCTCTCCCTAAGTGGACGTACATTGCCTCACGGTTGTGGAACCACTATAAATATTGGTGTTATTTATTTTTTCTATATTGTATTGATCTGTTACTGTCTGTTTTGGCTGTTTGTTTCATCTCACTACAATCACGATCCAGTTGTTTTCCGCTGTGTTGGATTTTTTATTCCCTTAGACTAATCATCTGAAGGGATTTTCCCCAACAGATACCTCTTCTATCGTGGTTGTTCACATTACTTTCTGATTTTCTAGCTCTGGTTGATGCCTTCTAAATCGATTCCAAGTGAATTTATAGGTGATGATCTTTCTCAACATTTGTTTTTTTTTGAAACAAAGGTAAATGGGCCAAGCCCAGAAGTAAATACAAAATGAAATGTGAGAACGGGTAAAGAGGCACCCGCTATCTCCCAACAATAATACCCGTTACCACTATACTAACTCACGAAACCTAATTACATTAGGGAAAATTGCGCCTCCATCTCAACTCGAAAGAAAAGAATAAAAATGGCGATCTGCCGAGGTAGCTCAGATAAAAACAATGGCCTAAGGAGGCTTCCAATTCTTCTTAGCAGAATTTTGTAGTTCGCGATGAACTAATAAGAGGCAGAATTCCTTCACATGACTGGTTTCTGCTTTGGCTTCAACGTCGCGATGATCTGATAAGAGGCGAAAATCCTTCTCATGACTGGTTTTTGCTTTGGCTTCAACGTGCGACGTCAGCTTTATGCGAGGAAATTTGTTAAACCCTAGTTTGCTATTATCTTCAACAGAGTCTGGAATTTCAAAATTGGTCATCCAGCTGCTTTCTCCCCTTTCCCAGTTAGATAAGTGAAATATTTGATTGTTAATATTGCTTCTGTAAAGATTGGATCCTAATCCTTGCTCTTTGATAGTCCACTGGAGCTTTTTGTCATGCTCTCGAAGACTGCAATTCATGCAGTAATCTCCAGAACTGTCAGGTATAAAAGAATTTGCGTTATAATTTGAAATATTTACATTAATATTCTTATTATTGATAAGAGCCATGATACTTCCCTTGTAGTTAACAGTTGGCAATCTATTGTTCTTGAGAGAGCTACTAGAGCAATTGCCTGCTTGTTCTCTGTATCCCTCTTCAGATAAGTGTCTATTGAAATACTCGTTAATTTCTCTTGAGTGATGAGTATTGGAAACATGATTGATATTAACTGTCTGTTGCCTATCTTTGTCCATGCTCAGATAATTGTCAATTTGATCTTGTAAATTGTGAGTGCGGTAGCTTCCGCCCCTATTAGGTAAGTGATAACAATTATTAGGGCTCTGATAATTGTTATTATTAGGAAAATAATAAATTATCTTTAATCATACTTCCCTTATCATTACAGGAGTGTTTCCTATAGTGTTGGTAGAAGTGGCCGCCTCAAGTGTTGGCTAAATTGGAAGTGGGATTAACGTAACACCATGGCTTTCCCATCTAATGATTGCCACTGTGGTGGGGAAGTCTCATATTGGTGGAATCAGAAGAGATTTTCCCATTCTATAAGAAAGATTCTAAATTCTCTTCATATTTATCCATGTGCCACTTTTTATGATTTGGATTTTCTAAATAATTGCTTTGATTTCTTTGTTTATTGAGAAGAATCTGGCAATCAATTTCAATTTTCTTCCAAAGAAGTATGCTTTCTATTTCTGATTGAGAGTGAAGTCTTTGATTTCTTTCTTTCCAGATGTGAAAAATTATTGCAGTTAGCATAATACTTGTTTTTTTGAATTCCTTGGATTTATCTTTGAAGTTTTGTTGGATATAGTTGATGCTTTCTCTGATGTTTTGAACTGCCTGATTTTGATTAATCTTGAGCTTTGTTTTGGCAATAAACCATATATGTTTTGTATAAGTACAGTCAAAAAACAAGTGGTTGATGCTCTCATTTTCCTCTCGGCATAGCAGACATATAGTGTCTCCTTTATTATTCCATTTTAAGCATCTATCCCTAGTAGGAAGCCTGTTTATAACTGCAAAGTAGGCACAATGGGACATTTTGGGACAATTAGATTTATTCCAAATAACAGTGTGCCAATCCACATCTGTTTCATGTCCCTTTATAAACTCCAGAGTTTTTTGAAGGAGAAAGAGCCTTTATTTGATGTTTTCCAATCCCATTTATCTTTTGTAAGATTAGGGTCTATTGTGATTTGTTTAATGGCTAAATTGAAGATTGAAGTAGCTTGATGACTAAATGTATTCCACCTGTTATTTTGGATAATGCTACTACCTTACCGTTGATTTCTCCAAATAGATATAAGTTGTTCCATCCCACTAGACTAACTAGTGTTTTACCATGAATCCAAGGGTCGAACCACAGACTAGTCTGGTTACCATCTTTAAATTTTCTTTCTAAAAGCTTAATTCCAGTATCTCTACTATTGAGAATATTTTTCCAGACAAAAGAGTGGTGTTTCTCAATTCCAGTAGTCCAAAATTTTTTATTTTTAAGATATTTTGCTTTCATCCACTTAGCCCATAATGAGTTGCCATTTACAAACTTCCAGAATAATTTGAGTTTACAGACTTCTCTTAATTCATTAATGTCTCTCAGACCCAATCCACATGCTTTCTTTGATATACAAATTTTTTCCCAACAATTTTGTGCTGTTTGCCTTTCCAGATGAAGTTTGCACAAATTTTTTCAATTTTATGTATAGATTTTACTGGGATATTGTGAGCTTGAATCCAATACATGATGATTGCGATGATGACTGTTTTAGTTAGCTCAATTCTACCAGCTAAAGACAGAAATTTACTAGCCCACCCTTCAAATCTATTTTGAATGATATCTAATAATCTTGTGCAGTCTCTGTCATTAATTTGGTTGACACTTAGAGGAAGACCTAGATACTTTACAGGCAGAGTGCCTTCCTTGAATTTTAGGATATTTAAAATGTCCCTTTTATTGGAGCAGCCTTTGCTAAAATAAATTTTGCTTTTGAAATCATTGACTTTTAACCCTGCATGCACTTCTAATTTGTCAAAAATATTTGCAATAGATTTCGCACTTTGTGAATCTGCATTCAAAAAGATAAGCAAATCATCAGCATATAGTAAATGTGTAATATACGGATTGATTCTATTGATTGGTTTGATATTTCCTTTTATCAGCTCAAATTCTATAAGAATGGAGAAATACTCTATAGCAATAGTGAATAAATAGGGAGAAAGTGGGTCTCCTTGTCTAATTCCCTTATTGCTATGAATAAACCCATTAGGAGAACCTTGAACCAAAATAGAATAAGAAACATTATTAATACATTCAAGTATAAGATCACAGAATTTATTGCAAAATCCCATTTGTTTCATCATGTAAATAATGAAATGTCTATTTATTTTGTCAAAAGCTTTATGTAAATCAATTTTAACACACATGAGATTTTTATTTTTATTATTAAAGTTTCTTATTAACTCATGAGCTAGCAAAGTGTTTTCGGCAATTAATCTTCCAGGAATGAAAGCACTGTGGTTTTCTGAGATAAGATATTTCAAAAATATTTTTAACCTATTACATAAAATATTAGAAATAATTTTGTAAATGAAATTACAGCAGGCAATGGGCCTATATTCTTCTAAACAGCTAGGAATTTGAACCTTAGGAACCAATGTAATAAAAGTATGATTCAAATTTTTTAATAATTTACCAGTCCTAAAAAATTCAGTGATAGAATCAAATAGAGCTGATTTGATTTCATCCCAATGAGTTTTATAGAATTTGGCACCAAAGCCATCACGACCTGGACTTTTATCATTATTAGAATTAAAAATGATGTTTTTAATTTCCTCAAGTCTGATAGGAGCTAAAAGAATATCTTTACTGTTTTCATTAACTTTAAATTTAGGCTCTATATTAGGGAAAGAATTAGAATAGAGATTGGTATTATATAAATTAGTAAAATATTTGATGGCTTCTTTCCTAATACATGCCAGGTCTTTGGTAACATTACCCTTGACATCAATAATTTTTCCAATGTCATTCCTATATTTCCTACTAGACATTTTAGCATAAAAAAATTTACTAGATTCATCTCCATGATATAACCAGTCTATTTTTGCTTTCTGTCTCAAATTAATTGACTGCACATGAAGGGACTTGACCAGATTATTTTGGGCTAGAAAAAAGTTGTTGACCTTATTAATGTCTGAGCAATCCTTGTCTAACTCATTCTGTCTAAGCTCACATTCATCCCTAATGGATTTGATTTCATTTTTATTTATGTTTTTATTCCAGATTTTCAGTTTTTCTTTAGTAATATGAAGAAGTTTATTGAATTTGAATTGGGCAGTTCCATTTACTTTTGTGTTTAAGCAGTTTTTGATTAAGTCTTTATAACCTTCCTCATAAACCCAACCATTAACAAATCTGAATGGAAAGTTGTTTCTAAGATTATTATTTTGACTTAGATAAATTTGAATTGGAGTATGATCACTAGAACCCTGGGGAAGGGTAAGACATTTGAAATCTTTAAAATAATTTGTAAAAGCATGATTAAGAAGAATTCTATCTAATTTGCAATGGATATTTCTGAATTTTCCAGATTTCCAAGTAAAAGTATTTTCAAAAATAGTTGGTTCAAATAAACCAGTTTTAATAAGAAAGTTATGTAACATTTCAAGTTTTTTAAAAGGAATAGGATTCCCCCCCTCCTTTTCTCAAAACCATGTAAGACAGTACTGAAATCTCCCATAACAATCCAAGGAAGTTTCATATTCGAGTTAATTTGATCAAGACTATTCCAAAGAGTTAATCTTTCAGTTTCACTATTGGAAGCATAAACAAAAGTAATTTCTAATTGAAAACCACCTTTGTTTACACATTTACAGTGGATAAACTGAAAGTTTATAAAATACTGAAAGATGTCAAAAATGTTAGGATCCCAAAGAACCAAAATTCTGCCATTTCCTCCCATTTGGTTATTATTTATGGTTTTCCAGTTATGAAGGTTTTTAATTTGAAAATCATTAATTTTAGAATTGTCTAATTTGTGTTCAAGTAGCCCGACAATACTAGGTTTTAAAGTCAAAAGGAGATTATACAGATCTAATTTCCTTACAGGAGAGTTTAGACCTCTAACATTCCAAGTGATAATAGACATAATAATAATAATAATAATAAAAAGAAGGATACTCAAAGGATACAAAATCAGAACAACTATGCACTATGGCTGTTCTCTTCCACCAGAGTCTCCAACCTCTTTCCCTTTTTCTTGTATGTAGTTTTGTTAATTGCTTTGAGATGTTCTTCCCATTTTGAATTTTTAGAGATGTAATTTCTTTTGAAGTCACAATCTTCAGCATCCTCTGTACTGTCTTCAGTGATGATGTCATTGATGCTTTTCATTTTGTCTCTTCTTTTTTCCTTTTTGGCTTTTTTGGTCTTCCTTGCTGTTGAAGAGGAGTTTGCCATTGAATTGATAACCTTTTGTATATTCGTTTCAGAACTTGGTTTTGTGGAAACAGAGGAAAGGTGATTTGCAACATGGTTAATATTGGGGTTTTTAGATGGTTCTTTGGTGAGAATAGTAGAAATGTATGAACCATCTTCTATGATCATGTTTACAGATTCTGAATTACAATTTCTGATTTGTATTGCATCACTTTTGCTGTTTAGAATTGCTTCTGAATGATTTTCTGAAATTCCATTTGCCGTTTCAATAATTTCCACTTCCAAACATTGTGTTTTATTACCTTCTTGGATAATCAATTCTTGTGTTGACTCCAGAAAAGTATTATTTACATTCAGGGGTAAACATATGGATCCATTATTTGCTTCCAATGTTCTGGCAGTCAATGTATTTTCCATTTCTTTTGTGGAACTGCTAGCCAAATCCTTTTCTTGAGTTTTCTGTTTCTCTTTCTAGACCATTTTGGTAACACAGTTGTCAATGGTGTGACCAAAACAACAACATGATTTGCATCTAGGGGGGATCCATTCATATTCTATGCTTTGTATTAAATTTTCCCCATCATGCAATGAGATAGACGCTTCATTTGGTAAATCAGTATTTGCTTGAATTTCCACTAATATTCTAGCAAATGAGAGTCTTGATTCCTTGGCAGTGTGTTCGTCTAATTTAATAGAGTTACCCACAATACTAGCAATAGCACTCAAAATTTCTTTATCCCATAATCTAAGATTTAATTCTGGGAGTCTAATCCAGACTGGCATTGAAGAGAGCAAATCTCTATCAAGATTGACTTTATTATTCCATTTTTTTCATAATAATAAGTTTTCAATTTATAAAATGAGGACCTCCTATAATAGCTTTATCACAATCAGTTGCATTTTCAAATCTAATTATGAAGAACCCATTATTACGAGTGAATATGTCGAAATTACCAGTGGGAGTGCAGGATTTTGCTATAACAGCCTTGAAATGATGATATGCGGGTCTGCTGCCAAAAACGTATGCAATAACTGAATGGAACCACTTGCTTTCTGCCCTTCTGTTGGCCTCTGCATTCACAACAACAATCTTCTTATCATTAATGAAGAGGGGAGCCATAAATTTTAGATCAGCTTCAGAGTTTGATCCCCCATTATTTATCAGATCAGCCCATGAAGAGGCTTTATTAAGGTTAGTATTGAATTGAGGAACTGATTTATTTGGTATCTGACTATTTCTTGTATGGTTTCTTGGAATTCCATTTTGCAAATTTTATTTCCAACTGATCTGATGAGGATTTTCAACATTATTTGCACTATTTCTTGAATTCCCAGAAAATCTTGAATTGAAGAAATCTTGGTTATAGAATCTGTTCTGATTTGGATGTTTTGATTTTCCCTTATTCAGGCTCAACTGGTTTGACCCAATTCCAAATCGATGTTTTTGATACTCATTTCGACTTTTTCTGGATTGAACGATTTGGAATCCCTCTTCATCAAATTCAGGAATGATTTTAGAAGAGATAGGTTGTGAATGCAGAATTGGATCTGGTGGAGGAGGAGAAATGGAAGAGGAATGAGGAGAAGATCCCCCAATCTGATCAAGGCTGAAGATTGGATTATCTTTAAGAAATGTGATTTCCGCCATTTTTATAGAAATTTTATCTTGTCTCAACATTTGTTGTTTTGATTTGATTTTGATTTTAAGTTAATTTGCTTTAAAAATATAGAATGGGGCAGAAACACTTCTTTATACGAAATCAACTATTGTATCATATGCTTTTCCTTCCGAATTGTTTAATACCATGAACATAAACTCTATATTTTTGTTTTTTGCAAGGCGGTTATTGTGTTTATTTCTGAAGTTGCTTAGCCGTAAAATATAGTAAATTATACCTAAGTTATTAGATGCTAGTGTAATGTTTGGATGGTCTTGTTTATAGAAAACATATCCAACTTGGTTTATAAATGTGAGTGCAGTGGATTGCTAAAAGTTACTAAATATTAGAATGATGATTTTATTTAATGGAGTGCAATGAACAACCAAATATCATAATCAGAGTTTACATAATGCTTATTAGCATGTCTGATGCTTTTGTACTCTCATTATAAGTGTTTTTATGAGTGGTCAATACTGAGCTATTTTTTGTATAGATTTATTACTATTTTGTATGTTGGTATGATGCTGAATGTTATTTACACCAATAGCATGATCAATAACTCTAATACACTAGGAAGTTCAGGCATGAACAAAATAAAGAAATTGTGAACAACATTGTTATCCCACCTTTTGGCAAAGCTGAGATACCCAAAACTGACTAAAAATCGATAATAACTAATCATGAATATCCACTATGCGTTGTAGGATGACCATGGAAATCGATAAATTTTGCCCGAGTCCGGATCGGGCTACAACTGATAAGACATGACAAGCCAAGCCATAAAAGCCAGTGCTCCAAGTTTCAGGGTAATCGGAGTTCGTATGAGTGAGATATGATCGATACAAGTTAGGTAAAATGTGTTGTTCGTATCCATCATAGAGTTGAGGTGATGCCCTATTCGAATCCATCAGGTTCGTATCCATCGAAATGGCATCGCCTCAGTATGTTCGAACCCATCGAGTTTTGTGCAGTTCGAATCCATCAGGTTTGCATCAATCAAAGTAAACCTCGGTTTGTATCGAATCGATCAGAACGAACCCCATCTTGTTCGCATCCTCATGTTCGAATCGATCAAGACCACCTATTCGTATCGATGACGTGTGAATTTTTTCGCATCGATCCTAGATTCGTATCGATCCCCATAAATCATGAATCATCGTTCGTATCGATCAATAGGAACCTTTGGTTCGTATCGATCAGCAGATAGATACGATCAAAGGTAAAACCAATCGATACGAGCAGTGCCCCCTTTAGTGATCGACGCGAAGATGCTTCCAGATATCGATACAGTCATCGATGCGAACAGAGCTTCATCGATACAAAGCTGAGCCCGGTCCATAAGATGCGAACGTGTCGATACAAACGAGGCGAAAACCCAGGGACGACTCGATCAACTCGGCACAAAAGGTGGAGCGATCCAAAAGTTGTGCGCCACATCACCGCATGCTCACGTGCCTAGGTCGATTCGAAATGGAGTGGTGCGAAGGATGGATACGAACGCGACAGCATACACAGAACCATAATCTTGTATCGATCATATCTCCTAAATTCCTGATCCAAATGCAATGAAATTTTCACAGCAGCTTGCATACAAGGTGAAGAACAATCCTGCCAAGTTTCAGCTCGATTGGATCATTTCTTGATGGATACGAAATTGCTTCGTATTGATGGCAGATCGAGTCGAAACTTGGTGGGATCAGTCGCGTGGGCCCCCTCACGTGCCATAAGAAGTCTCCCGAAGTTTGGGCGCGATCTCAGCCTCCTACGCCCAAGGTTTCAAATCTCGGATTTTGGCCAATATCTCGGGCAAATATCTCGGCTGTCTCGGGCGATATTTAAAAGACTTATAACTAACCAAGCTGCCAAATCTCGGATTTTGGCTAATATCTCGGATTTTCATCTCGGCTGATCTCGGGGAGATTTAAAACCTTGCCTACGCCTATAAATAGCCCCATGAAGCCTGTAGAAAAGGGATCTTTTTGGCCTTTCAATGTCCAGACTCTGTCGGATTCAATTCTACTTCTTTCCATTGCTGTTATACTCGAATTCACTCATTGTATCCGCTGTAATCATTTGTAATCAGCAAAGAACATCAATAAAAGGTAAAACCTTGAAGTGGACGTGGGCCGGAGATAGCCGAACCACTATAAATTGTGTGTCACCGTTCATTATTTCTGGATTGTTGTTTGTTGCTAGCTTAGATCTGAGATTTGTGTTTTAATATTGCTGATTTGTATTCATACACTGGTGCTTTCACAATACTAGGGGTTTGTGACCATTTTTGGCGCGAACACTTTGGTGCTTTCACTGAGAGCTGAAACTTGGCACCCGCTACACCAGATTCAAAGTTCAGATTTGAAAGTTTGAAGGATTCGAATTGACTCGACAATGACTCGAAAAACAAGACAAAGAGCTGAAAGAAGCCAACAGGGAGGAAGTCAAGAGGTATCCTCTGGCGCTAGAGAAGGACAAGCTTCGGTTTACATCACCAGAGATGAAATGGAAGCTATAGCAAATTCATTGCAAGAGAGGATGATGAAGACTCAGCAAGAGATGCTGTAGAATTTCTTTGAACAGATGAGAGCAGCAAATGTGCAAAACGTTGGACCCACTACAGCAGCCGCAAGTGCGGGACAAGGAGTCAGGATTGCGGAAACCAATGCAGGTCAGAATGCAGATCCAGAAGGCAATCAACAAGGGCTTGGGGGCAGACCCTCAGGATCTGATGCTGGAAGGCCAACAGATGGAGCTGAACAAGCTGGAGCCAATGTTGATGTTAATGAACCGCACGAAGAGTACGTACCAGAATACCCTTCAAGACCAAGAGGGCAACCCCAGGATGGAGATGGAAAGATGGTTGGATTAGTCCGACGACTGATGAGAGGAGGATTGTCCAATGGAGGACTAGAGGAAGTTAGCCGGAGTCCGTTCACCCCGAATATCAGGAATGCAAGGAACCCTCCAAAGTTCAAGCTGCCTATGCTGGATCCTTATGACGGGAAGTCAGACCCAACAATGCATATTACTCAGTACATCAGGCACATGGAAGTGTTGGAGGCATCCGAGGAAGTGATGGCTCGATGCTTCCCCCTATACTTGTCAGATTTGGCTGCACTTTGGTTCAGGCAATTAGAAACTGGATCGATCAGAACATGGGGCGAGCTTGTAGATTGCTTCATGAGACAGTTTAGGGTCCACGTGACGCGACCTAGGAGTGTGATGACTTTAGCATCAATAAAACAAAGGACCGGAGAGTCTATAAAATATTTTCTATTGCGATTTAATGCAACAGTGGCTTCTGTAGATCGCCCGGATCCATCGATGATTTTGATGGCAGCAGTGGCAGGAGTTGGGGAAGGCACTGAATTCAAAGATTCCTTAACAAGAGACCCACCGTAAGATCTTGGAGAGTTTTACCATGAAGCTGAAAGGTTCATTCGGTTAGAAGAATCACGAGCCGAGAGGCAGGAAATAAACGCTGTACAAGGCGAAGGAACCGCCAGGGAACAACCCAGGACGGACAAAGGAAAGAGAAAGCGGGATGACGCACATGATGGTCCTGATAAACGGAAGAAATTCCGGGAGCCCAGATTCAGGAAATACACAGATTTGGCGGCAGGCCTGGAACGAATTTACACTGAAACTCGGGGGCAACTCCCCTATCGAAAACCACCCAGGAGAGATCCCACAGAGCGGGAACGTAGAACCGGAAAATATTGCCTATTCCATGAGATGGATGGGCACACAACCGATGAATGCCGCCACCTAAAGGATGAGGTGGAAGAACATGCCATGAGTGGTAGATTGCCACAATATGTTAGAGAATGGGCAACGGTGGTAAGGCCTGAACAACTACCGGCTCCACCTAACAGAAACGATCCTGGATCGGGATCACGACTCGTCATCAACTGATTAAGATGGCAAGGGCCAAGTTCAGGATTTGAACTTCGGTCAAATAAATTCATTAGATTTGTTTTCAGAATAAACGGCTACTCCACTTACTCATGTACGGGAACCAGAGAGATCCCTAGGTATGCTCTGAGATGGAGATAAACCGATCTGCCCGGAGAGGCAATGTTTAGTTTTTTTTCTGATGTTTGAGATTGAACATCTAGGACCTAAATTTAATAAATAAACTTGAATTTCTTGAAATAAACCTTTGACCGGAGAGTTAAAGGATGAGTATTAAACACCAATATAAAAATGATCGCTTTATGACCCTACCCGGAGAGACGGGGTCCGGAGTGCAAGAAGTGGGTTGCTTCGCCGGAGAGCGACAGGATCAACTCACTTAACGCTGATTCCCCTTCACCGGAGAGTGACAGGATGGGATCCAGCAGGAGCCCGGAGAGGCTACGATCGGTCCAGAACAATCAAGACATCGCTTTACGCCCTAGCTGGGGTCAGAGTGTATGGAATAGAAAGCAACGCCGGAGTGTAATATGATCCTTCTATTCGATCGCTAAGTCTGGAATGGGCTTGGCAAAGGTCCGGAGTGACCATCGATAGTACGGAGAGACTATAGAATTTCATTCTTAACTTCCACTGGAAGAAATTGATAACGATCCAACTTCGAACGGCCATGGCCTTGATTGAAAATGCTATAAGCTCTGAATAAAACATGAACTCACTACATTCAATTTGAGACTGAACAAAACACACCTTTTAGCAAAAGGCATGTTTTGGGGGGCAAAGTATTATCCCACCTTTTGGCAAAGCTGAGATACCCAAAACTGACTGAAAATCGATAATAACTAATCATGAATATCCACTATGCGTTGCAGGATGACCATGGAAATCGATAAATTTTGCCCGAGTTCGGATTGGGCTACAACTGACAAGACATGACAAGCAAAGCCATAAAAGTCAGTGCTCCAAGTTTCAGGTTAATCGGAGTTCGTATGAGTGAGATATGATCGATACAAGTTAGGCAAAATGTGATGGTCGTATCCATCATAGAGTTGAGGTGATGCCCTATTCGAATCCATCAGGTTCGTATCCATCGAAATGGCATCGCCCCAGTATGTTCGAACCCATTGAGTTTTGTGCAGTTCGAATCCATCAGGTTTGCATCAATCAAAGTAAACCTCGGTTTGTATCGAATCGATCGGAACGAACCCCATCTTGTTCGCATCCTCATGTTCGAATCGATCAAGACCACCTGTTCGTATCGATGACGTGTAAATTTTTTCGCATCGATCCTAGATTCGTATCGATCCCCACAAATCATGAATCATCGTTCATATCGATCAATAGGAACCTTTGTTTCATATCGATCAGCAGATAGATACGATCAAAGGTAAAACCAATCGATACGAGCAGTGCCTCCTTTAGTGATCGACGCGAAGATGCTTCTAGATATCGATACAGTCATCGATGCGAACAGAGCTTCATCGATACAAAGCAGAGACCGGTCCATAAGATGCGAATGTGTCGATACAAACGAGGCGAAAACCCAGGGACGACTCGATCAACTCGGCACAAAAGGTGGAGCGATCCAAAAGTCACACGCCACATCACCGCATGCTCACGTGCCTAGTTCGATTCGAAATGGAGTGGTGCGAAGGATGGATACGAACGCGACATCATACACGGAACAATAATCTTGTATCGATCGTATCTCCTAAATTCTTGATCCAAATGCAATGAAATTTTCACAGCAGCTTGCATACAAGGTGAAGAACAATCCTACCAAGTTTCAGCTCGATTGGATCATTTCTTGATGGATACGAAATTGCTTCGTATTGATGGCAGATCGAGTCGAAACTTGGTGGGATCGGTCGCGTGGGCCCCCTCACGTGCCAGAAGAAGTCTCCCAAATTTTGGGCGCGATCTCAGCCTCCTACACCTATAAATAGCCCCATTAAGCCTGCAGAAAAGGGATCTTTTTGGCCTTTCAACGTCCAGACTCTGTCGGATTCAATTCTACTTCTTTCCATTGCTGTTATACTCGAATTCACTCGTTGTATCTGTTGTAATCATTTGTAATCAGCAAAGAACATCAATAAAAGATAAAACCTTGAAGTGGACGTAGGCCGGAGATAGCCGAACCACTATAAATTGTGTGTCACCGTTCATTATTTCTGGATTACTTTTTGTTGCTAGCTTAGATCTGAGATTTGTATTTGAATATTGCTGATTTGTATTCATATACTGGTGTTTTCACAATACTTGGGGTTTGTGACCATTTTTGGCGCGAACAAACATGTTTTCTGTAATTCATTAAAGTACTGAACTAACTATATCATGCTTCTAGCTTTTCTTGAAAAATCAAGAAAATTATATTAGCTACAAAGATTAATCCTATATTACTTTAAAGTACACTAGGAGAGTCATACTGTCATCTATAGTGTGATAACTCCGAAAGCCCACACAAGAAAACAACCAAAATCTGATGTTAACCATATCATTTTGTACAATAAGTTATAATGTTTTTGAGCTTAATATAAACATGATTTTAAGGTATATTAGATGTTAACCATTCTTCTATAGTATTTATTTTGTATAATGATTTACTACGTCTCATTTAGTTGTTAAATCTTATTTCTCTATATCTATTTTAAGCCCCGTCAATATTGTCTTCAACTCTCTTCCAACATTCGAATGTGCAAGTATTACGAGAGTTAGTTATATCGTATTGGTTTATTACTTTACAAATGCGGGTGTATTCTCTGGGCCAACCCGCAGCCCACTTAAGCTAAATTCTTTTGTTCTGCCTATTTATAAAGGCTTGTATCCCTCTAGCTTGCACAATTATCAAGTATTACAATAATACAGTTTTATTCCTCTTTTCTAACTTGGTATCAGAGCGTTTCTATTTGCTTAACAGCAATTTACTCTCATCAGAGTATAATCATCATTTGAGAGTATATCATCATCTGAACCAAAGTGCCATGCCAAGATTGAGGTGTCTCAG
The DNA here is from genome assembly GCA_030737815.1 of Allium fistulosum. Lineage (NCBI taxonomy): Eukaryota > Viridiplantae > Streptophyta > Magnoliopsida > Asparagales > Amaryllidaceae > Allium > Allium fistulosum. The sequence continues at coordinate 313,358,175 of CM060903.1, read as the reverse complement.
AGAAAATCTCATCATCAAACACCCCATCGGCTACACTTGATTCATCAGAAATTCAAGATTCTGATCAGATTCCAAGATCCTGATCATCTCACTTTTCTTGCTTCATCAAGAGACATGTGTCAGAGTTTTTCTCATCACTCACCTGTTTTTCAGTGTCATTCCTTCCCTCATCTGATCTTCGATCATCCCAAAATTTTCAGCATTCAAGATGTCTGAAGAAAACAGCAATGTCGCTGCATCATCAAGTTCTGTTTCAAGAAATGCTCAAGAACAGCCTACCGAAACTCAAGATCTAATCAAATCCATCATCAAGCCTCAAAGTCAGATCATCACCATTTAGTTAGATGAATCCAATTATCTGCTATGGAAGTTTCAGATTGAAACTGCAATAAGGGGCTATGGGCTGCAGGAATATGTTCATGGCACATCAATTACTCCACCAAGATTCACTACAGATAATGAAGGAAAGTTAGTCAGTAATAAAGAATATATTACTCATGAAAGACAAGATAGCCTGATTAGTTCTTGGCTTCTATCCTCTATAAGTGCAAATCTAATGCCACAATTAGTTGGATGTAAAACTGCACATGAAATCTGGCACACAATTGAGCAAGCATTCAGTTCTCAATCTGCAGCAAGGATAATGCAATACAAAAGACAATTGCAGAATTTAAGAAAGGATAACGCCGGTATGAGAGACTATCTGTCTAAGGCAAAAACCATATGCGATCAATTGGCTTGTGCTGGACACAAAGTAGCAGACACTGAACAAATATTATGTATACTAAGTGGTCTGGATGATGAGTATGAAGCCGTAGTAGCTATACTATCATCTAATGAAAAACTACCCTCAATCCAGTCTGTTCAGTCAATGCTACTTGCTCATGAGGGCAGATTAGAACAAAAGAAACCAATAAATCTGGAATGTAATGTCAATTATACTTCTATGAACAGAAACAGAAATCAAGAAAGAAATCAGAACATAAGAAACCAACCAAATAATTACAGAGGTGGTCAATCCAACAGAGGTAGAGGAAGAAGTGGTAGATCCAACTATAATAACAATAACAAACCTAGATGCCCGATATGTGAGAGATATGGACACACTGCTAACAAATTCTACTTCAGATTTGATGCAAATTTTACTCCATCACAACAACAACAAAGCAACAACAATGCAAGATCTCAAAATCCTAGTGTCAATCTGGTGCAAGAAATCAAGTTAGAAAGTTCTGATAACAACAGTGCCAAGATTGAAGACATTCATGATGAAAGCTGGTTCCCAGACTCTGGTGCAACCAACTATGTGACTAACAATCTGAGTCAACTAAATATTGGCAATAGAGAATACAAAGGTAAACAATTACTATATATGGGTAATGGCAAACCAGTTCATATATCTCACACTGGAAATGCAAGTACTAATGGTACTAGACAACTTTACCTTAAAAATCTACTCAGAGTACCATTAATTAGAAAGAACTTGATGAGTGTTTCACAATTTGCTAAAGACAATAATGTCTATTTTGAATTTCACTCAAAATATTGTGTTGTTAAGGACAATCTACTAATGAAATTCTTTTGCAGGGTAGAGAACATAATGGGTTATACAAATTTGATGTCATAAGCTCAAGAAAATCTGAACCCAAAAGAAAATGGTGTCATATAACTGAAACAATAAGTGTTGAAAAACACAGTGAAAAATTTGATGTATGGCATTGTAGACTGGGACATCCCAGTATAACTGTTGTTAAACATGTTTTGAGTGAATGTGATAATACCTTTGTTAATAAAATTCCCAATTCCTATGTTTGTACATTTTGTCAATTAGGCAAAAGTCATAAACTTGCATTTCCAGACTCTGAGACTATATATAACAATACTCTAGAACTAATTGCTGCAGATCTTTGGGGACCTGCTCCAATTAGTACTGATTATGGTTATAAATACTATATCTCCTTTATTGATGCTCACTCCAGATTTGTATGGATTTATTTCTTAAAATCCAAATCTGAGACTAACAATGCAATGATGCAATTCATTGCAAATGCTGAAAGACGGACAAATAATCAGGTAAAAATCATACAGACCAGATGGAGGTAAGGAGTTTTTGCCACTAAAAGGATATTTTCAAAGTAAGGGAATTACACATAGGATCACATGTCCTTATACATCTGAGCAAAATGGTCTTATTGAGAGAAAACACAGACACATTGTCGAAACTGGTCTAACTCTACTAGCACAAGCATCCTTGCCACTTAAATTCTAGCCAGATGCCTTCTCTACAGCAGTCTATTTGATCAATAGACTGCCCACAAAAGTACTCAAATATAAGAGTCCCATTGAAGTGCTAACTAAAGTTAGACCAGACTATCACAACCTAAAAATGTTTGGATGTCAGTGCTTTCCCTATCTAAGACCGTACAACTCCCACAAACTTAACTATAGATCCACACCATGCACATTTTTGGGTTATCCTACAAATCAAAAAGGCTACAAGTGTTTAGATAGTAATGGCAGGGTGTATATTTCCAGACATGTGATATTTAATGAACATGAATTTCCTTTTAGCAATGCAGAAATCAAATCATCTCAGAAAATATACAATGCAAAATTTTCTATACCTCCTATAGTACCTTCACCAGAGATAGTCATACCAGTTCAAAGTGAAGGAACTCATGGAACAAGAGGAATCTCTTCACAACACACCATGCTCACAAGTGAACCAGGTCATGGCAGGAGAGATACCAGCCCACAACACACCATGCTCATAAGTGAACCAGGTCATGAGAACAATGAGGCAACCCTGAGAGCTATTGAGGCTGGCAGCATCATTCCAAGTGTTCCTTATCAAGAATTGAGTGATCAACAATCACCCAATTCTCCACAAGGAACCACTACTGCTGAAGGATGTCATCCCACTGTTCCTGCAATTACTGGTCACCATATGATAACTAGAACAAAAAGTGGCATATTCAAGCCAAAAGCATATAGTGTTGAATCAAACATAAGTGAGCCACACACATATCAACAAGCAATAACTAATGACAACTGGAAAGTTGCCATGGAAGAGGAATATAATGCATTACTCAAAAACAACACTTGGGATCTTGTACCACGACCTATGAACAAAAATATCATAGGGTGCAAGTGGACATACAAACTGAAAAATCCAGATGGATCAATTCTTAGGCACAAAGCAAGATTGGTGGCAAAAGGGTTCTCACAACAAAATCGGTTTGATTTTAATGAAACTTTCTCCCCTGTTGTGAAACCCACATCAATCAGAATAATTTTAACAATTGCTTTGCATAAGAACTGGGTCATCCAATAGTTAGATGTGAATAATGCTTTTCTCAATGGTGAATTGCAGGAAGAAGTACATATGGAGCAACCATATGGTTTCACAAAAAATGGCAGTGAACAACTTGTGTGCAGACTCAACAAAGCACTTTATGGTCTCAAACAGGCACCTAGAGTCTGGTTTGAGAAACTGAAGGCTACACTATCCAGACATGGTCAAACAAAATCTGACAACTCATTGTTTATCAAATTCCTTAATCACACTGTTACATATGTACTAATTTATGTCGATGATTTTATTATCACAGGAAATAGCAAGTCTGAAATGGATAATCTCACACAATGTCTACAAAAAGAATTCTCCATTAAGGATCTGGGAGAACTAAGCTATTTTCTAGGCATTGAAGTTAAAAGAGTGTCAAATTCTGAAATTCATTTAAATCAGAAAAAATATATCAATGAAATTCTTGTGAAAGCCAAGATGGACAAGGCAAATCCACTTCCCACTCCAATGACAAGCAATCTACGCCTTTCCAAAAACAAGGGTGATCACATATTAAATGACAAACAATACAGGAGTATAGTGGGGGCACTACAATATGTTACTATAACCAGACCAAAGATAGCTTATAGTGTCAACAAAGTTAGCCAATTTATGCAAAGACCCCTGGATGAACACTGGAAGGCAGTTAAAAGAATTTTGAGATATCTTAAAGGGTCTATCAACCAAGGGCTTATTCTACAATCATGCTCATCCTTATACATTACTGGCTACTCAGATTCAGACTGGGCAACTGATTATGACGATAGAAAATCAACTACTGGTTACTGTGTTTTCTTAGGCAATAACCTCATATCATGGTGTGCAAAAAAGCAACAAATAGTGTCAAGGTCTAGTACTGAAGCAGAATACCGAAGTATTGCCAGCACAACTGCCGAGATTATGTGGATTAAGTCACTTCTAAGTGAGTTACATGTGAAATTCAATAGCACAGCTACTATATGGTGCGACAATCAAAGTGCCATCTCCATCACTGCCAATCCAGTTCTACATTCTCGTATGAAGCATATAGAACTGGATCTCTACTTCGTAAGAGAGCAAGTGATCAAGGAAGAATTGAGAGTTAACTACATACCTTCCACTTACCAGAAGGCAGACATTCTAACCAAACCCTTGTCGAGGCAGAATTTCATCCGCTTCAAACATGAGCTCAACGTTGACGAGATTGACAGCAATCTTAGATCTAAAGCTCAGATCTATATTCCCAAAGCTCCTCGCATCGAAGTATTCGACAAAGAGACAACTCAACCTAATTCTCAGAAAATCACTACTATTCAAACTCATGATGCTGCCTGAAGACAACCAGAGACAGTGATCTAATTTTATCCCTTCAATTTTCTCATGTCGGCGACTGGATATGACAATCGCTGCAAACCCTAAACCTAATTTGGGTTTGAAGGGGGTGAATAAGTGTTGCAAGTATTACGAGAGTTAGTTATATCGTATTGGTTTATTACTTTACAAATGCGGGTGTATTCTCTGGGCCAACCCGCATCCCACTTAAGCTAAATTCTTTTGTTCTGCCTATTTATAAAGGCTTGTATCCCTCTAGCTTGCACAATTATCAAGTATTACAATAATACAGTTTTATTCCTCTTTTCTAACTGAATGCTATATCCTATCATTGATGCATAATATAAATTTGCTTTAATATGTTGAATGATAGGAGCATAAGATTATGGGGGTATATACATACATACACACACGCGTGCATAATGTTCAAATAAAATTAACACACATACATGCAAAAAAAAAAAACAAACAAACCTGTAGTGATCCCCGCGAGTAACAAAAAACTGATGATACTACTGTCTTTGTCCCTCAACAGTACCAACAGTTGATAGAAAATGATCATGCTCTTGTTGTAAATAAGGTTTTCAGAAGGAAAGTAAACTTGTGTTATACATGGTTTACCATGCAATAGTTGCTTTGTATGGTGTCTGCCTTCTGTTCACCACAGTTTTAATAAGGAGGCTGTTATATTTTGAGTGTTTCCATTAATTTTGTATTGAAATTATGGTCAGCTTATTATAAGAAAGAAATTAGTCTGGTTTCTATATTGTATATTTCTCATATATATGACAAGGATCTTGATTTGTTATCGGAATAATATTATGCTTCTTTTATCACCTTATTATATCTTTCCTTATTTAATATAAAGTATGGTATGAGATAACTGTGTATGTTTATGAAGTTTTTCATGTGTAGTTAAATTTGCCTCCTCTGAATATTTAGTAGCAGGAGAATATGATATCATATGAAAGTTAACTAAATAACTAGTAATATTTAGTTAAGAATAAATTACAGACTAGTGTATGTTTGAGCATCCCAACAACATAGACATCAACATGTGTGCCAGCAAAAATGACTAGTGATTTCTATACAGGGTAATTAAATTACTGACAGAACCCAGGAAAAACTGGCAAATGATGAATAGTCATTTCAATGGACGATTCTATTAATTTAGTATCTAAATTGCAGTGATGTAGATATGCAGTAAAACATTTCAGCTCCAAAATGTGTACACTTTTCCAGAGATAGGAATAAATTCTTCTTCTTTGCAAGCAGGCTAAAAAAAACTTATTGGCAATGATTAAACACGTAGAGCTCAATATCAATATCATCAAGTAAGAAGCAAAATTTCACTTTATGACCTTGAGCGACGTCTCTTTTTGAAGGTAATTTCTGTTCATTTTGCTATTTACCATTGAGCAATAATAAAAAAAATGGCATACATTCTTTTTCCTTTATAAAAGGACAGTATTGTTTTTACATTAATAATGCATTGGTTTACCTGGATTAACTATTTTTCTGGTGGAATTAAACTAATCAATAGGCGTAACTTGTATTAAGTAGTTAATATATAAGTTACTATATAATCAGTATTGTAGTCAGTTATTCATATGTTAAGTAGTCATGTACTTGTATTTTTCTGGTGGAATAAAACTGACGCAGTCAGTCGTTTATACATTAAGCAGTTATTTGCTTATAAGTTAGTCATGCTTACTGCAACAGAGCTACTCAACATGCTTATATAACTCCATTTTTCTAAATATGTTTCTTTTCCCTTTTGTAAATGAAGTCCCTTGAAATATAAGTTACCATTTCATCATATTTTATATATTTATATAGGTGGTTCTATGCTGAAGAAACAAATGTTGGAGACAGAAAATCCGGTATAAAGCAAAGACACTGTAGCTTTTGAAGAACTAAAAATGGGAAAGCTTTAGTTATTACTAATGATTAAATGATGTTGATCAGGGGCTACAAATTGACATTGATTACTGTTGATTAATGCTGCAAATTTGCAGTTCTTTACAGGAGGATTGTGAAACCAATGCTTCAGTTATTACAGTATTGGATTGATAACGCTGTTGTGGTCAATTATATGCTGCTGTTTTTGCTATGTTTGAAAGTTTTTTGAAATAGTTTCATCAAAAATGGGTTTTGTTAACCCAAAAATTGGTAAAACCTATGATGCCATGTACAACGAGCCAAAATTCGATTTGTAATACCTGTGAAATCATGACTATGCATAACTTAGTTGATGAAATCATATGGTGATAAGAAATCAAAAGTTGGACCATGATTCATGGCATAGCACAAGATGATGCCATTCGGAAATGGTTCTATGATGCCAACGAATTTTTGATGTATATAATCAAAAGCTCATGTTATATGTTCAAGGGAAGGATAGGTTAATAGCAAATATGTGCAATAGTCCATTAAGTATGTTAATGAACTAAGTAAGCAATTCTCATGGTTCACAATCCATCGTCCATATGCGATAAGTAAAATTGCGATGATGCATATAAGCACTAGTTTAGACTGAACTCATGCGACTTTTGTAAAGTCAAGATGAAACTTAAGGCCCAAAGAGCTTTATTATATGTATATCCTAGTCCAATAGTAATCAAAGTTGCATAATTAAGGCATATAGGCAAAATAGGCCATGTTCAATATTGTCCATGTCATTGGTCATATAAAATTGCAAGGTTTACAATTAATCCACTAATTCGATTTAGGGTTAAAAAATTTTGAATTGAGCAAAGTGAAAAGAAATGATCGCCCTTTTCCTTAATGCCCCCATGTCCGTATTTATAGGGGTAGAAGCACAACATGGCTGCTATGAAATACTTTTGGCATGGATAGCTTACGATATCATCGGCCACTCCAATGGCGCTAGGCTTCATGCTTCATTTTTGACGACCTTCGGCATTCCTTTGCACGATGATGGATTACGACATCATGTAGTAACACTTAATATCCAATCCGCCATGATAACTTTCGTGGATATTGATTCAATGTGGCATCAATGTCACATTGAGGACCTGTGGTATCCTTTAAAGGTGGGTGAAGTGCGCCAGCACTAAGGTGCTGCATTAACAATTAACAATCTTGAAGAGACAGAGCATTGCATTGGAGAGACGTGGCATTATTCTAAAGCGACATTGATTCTTTTGGCTTCATAGAGGAAATGCTATATTTATTGAACACGGCATCAATGAGAGGCAACATGGATGATAAACCATGTCACTATAACATTGATGGCTTTCATTATAGTATTCATTGATATCACCGCTGTCTTAATGAGATACAGCATTGGTTCCATTTGATATTGTTTAGTGATATGAGAGTTTCAGCATCATTCATTCACTCTATAAGTGGTATGCGACATTGATGGCATTCGATACCCTTAGCTTCATTGATAACCTACGACATTGTCTATTAAACCCGGTTGATGAGGGGCGGCATTACATACTTTCGGCAGTGACTTATCTCCACACTTTCGACATTATTTGTTGATGTGAGATCATTGTTATGTCGACATGCAGCATACCTTCGAGATCAATAATGATAGTACTACCAAATCCCTACCATGATAATAGTCTAGATCTAGTCACATATAACATCACTTGTTGGTGATATGCGGCATCAATAAGAAGTGATTTTGATTAAGTGTGGCATGGATGTCGTGCGGTATCTTTATGGTTGTAGGCTTTTGATATCTTCCTTCTTGCTAGTCTTCAATATTGATTCCTATATTGATGAGGTGTGGTATTTCATGCCGCATTGATGATGTACGACATTCCTTAGAGCGCAACATTGCTTGTGATAGGTTCAGCATTGACTTTTCTTGTATTGGTGTGAGATGTCGTGGTATGACATGCTTTATGTTGACAATCTTATTGTTGACATGCTTAATTTCGACGTGCTTGATTTTAGCATTCTCTCATATCTTCGTTTTATCCCCTTTGGAACATATGTGGATAACATCTGCCCCCTTCTTTGTGTAAAAGAATCCTTTAATACTTTAGGTAAAACCAAGAACTCTCTTGTTTTTTCGGTCCTTTGCAAGGTGTTCCTTCTAACCCCATTTTTTTATAAAACATACAGTGAATGACAATTTCTATTATTAAATTTAAATTCAATTTTGATTTTAAGCAATCCTGTTTAAATTGCATTGAGCTATATTTTTCATGCTATTTGTATAATTTGTGATTATAAATTTACTTTAAGAGATCAATTAATAACAATAATTTCTCAAATAGATGCCGAAAAAGTTATCTGTTAATATCATGGGAGGAAGGGTCGGAAATTCCTTTGACGACGTCATGAATAAAGAATCAGAAAACCCATTTGAAATACCAACTTTCTTGATTAGAATACCAAAAAATCATTCTGGTAATAAGAATGTCTTCATTAGATGTCTAGAAGATTAGAAATCCACTTGGTAATATCAATTTCCTGAATGAGAGTTGTCTAGAAAATTATCTAGCAATAAGTGAAAACCTAGAAAATCCATCTAACAATAATAATAGAGGACCAAAAATTCATCAGGCAATAATAGAAGAATACCAGAAATCCATCTTGTAATAATAGAAGATTAGAAAATCATTTGATGGTAATAGAAGACCAGAAAACCATCTGGTGATAATACTAGAAAACCAAAAAACCATCTGACAATGAGAATAATAGAAGACCAGAAAACCATCTAGCAATAAGATTAATAGAAGACCAGAAAACTCTCTGGCAATGATAATAGAAGATTAAAAATCCATCTGGCAATAAGAATTACAGAAGGCCAGAAATTCTTCTTGCGATAACAGTAGAAGACCAAAAAACCATCTGGTGATTCGAAGATTTCTTTTGCCTTGAATTATAATTGCTTGATTTTTGTTATGGAGCACAAACGGCTCATTTTGATTGGTCTTCCTCTAGAAGGTTGATTTTGCTTTGGAGCACAAATAACTATTTTTGATTGATCTTCCTCTAAAAGGTTTGATTTGACCCATTCTTTTGGATAGAGTTCGATTGACTTAATTGATTTTTTGACACCATCTTAGGTGATGATCTCAACTTTGATCAAACCAGTTATCACCGTTTTAAGTGATGATTTAGGTCTTTCGACAGGTGCGTTTGGTTTGCTTTCCTCAAGCAGAACCAAAAACTTACCCAACCTCCCTCTAGGAGGCACTTTAGTAAGGCCTTAGAGATGGTACTGAAGGCTGGTTCGGCGCTTTGGTCTGGCCATCTAAGATGGGACCAAAGGCTTACCCCGTTCTCCCTCTAAGAGGTGCTCCGACCAGACCACATAAGCGAGGAAAGAAGGCATATAGATGCTTTGGTTAGGCCTTTTCAAATGGGACCAAAGGCTAACTCCGACCTCCCTATAGGAGGTGCTTTAATCAGGCCCTTGTAGCGGTGTATCAACCCATGCTTTACGTATCGAAGGATCGTAAAACATTTTTATTTTATTCATATGAGGTCATATAACTCTACGATTTTGAGAAGTGACTCTTAGGGATATATTTCACAAGCATTATTTTTCCTGAATTTCTACATGACCATTTTGACCTTAAAAATCTTGTTTCAACTATAACTTTTGATATGTCCTTAATTAGAATCTCAAACCACTTCCATTGTTTCAGAATGATGGTTTCCCATTTCATAGGGTGGTCATAATAATAAACAGACGTTTCATTTGAAAGTTATATTAGTTTCAAGTTTTGGCTTCCACTGGCCAGTTTAAGTGGGTAATTAACTAAGCCCATGCTTAGGCCCAGTAATCACTAAAATTTTCTGCTAATAGAAGGTTGTAGGAATTGTCCTAAGTCGTTTTTTTTGCCCAAAATAGATCTAAACCTCCATTAGTCCTAATTTCATCAAAAATCACATGTTTTCCTTACCAATCTTAGCTAAATCATTGATTAGAAAGGGGATTAGCATAAGGAAATTTAAGATTTTCATTTTTGCTAATTTGGGTTCACCTCCTTTGCTGTCTAATTCAGATTTGGGGAGAAAAATTGGTGTTTTAGGTATTTGGTGATTGGTTCTTGGCCTCTAACTCATCTATACTTATATTTATAGAGTTAAAATGGTTGTTTTTAACATGTTTTTGTATCTAAACGACTTTTCCACTTTAACCACTGGTTCATATATGTTTTTAATTAGAAATATGAGATTTTAAAATGGTTTTAGAAATGGGTTTTGAAATCTAATAACTCATATCCACATACTAGTGTAATTTCTATCATCCATATGCATACGTTCATATAAAACTTAGACTTTTATCACATTCTCGTGTATTGATTGTTTGAATGGATGTATATGCACGCTATACTATGATTGTATGTTGTGATTTGACATTATTTGCTAGTGTTTTGGATGTTAGATAAATAGGTTGGGAAATTGGGAAAAACGGAGGCACAACTGGTTACAATTTGACGAAATTGGAGAGGCAGACTCTAGAGCATGGGAAGAACTCCTTGTCCAAATCGCAATCTCCAACTCACTAAGGCAGATATTAGTGTCGACTTTAGAGGTCCTTACTGAGTTCTTCACATAGCTCTATATCGGTAGCAAATTGGAGGAGGGGGAGAGCATGGCTTGTAGAGGTTGCCTATGGTGTTGGATCAGAGATTGGCTAAATACATAAGGCGGCACCGACTCATTTCTAGGATACAAAGCTAGGTGTTAGGAGAACATGAAGACTTGATTAAGAGTAGAGAATTCGGGTTTCAAGCATCAAGACATAAAGTACTAGAGGCAAGAAGTTGGATGGGATGAGACTTGACCATCAGTTGGCCAAGTACAAAAGTTGGTACCGAGTTCATGAAGTTGGTACCGAGTTCTCGTTCTCGGTCCTATGACGATCAAATTTTTAGAGTATGGTTTTGGAGTTCTAGAGGTCATGTTGGAGGTGTTGGTTCATTCATATGATGACTGGAAATATTATAACAACATGATGAAAGTTAGAGTTCCTTGATAGTAACTCGATGACGAATGGAGTTAGGTTTCGAAGATAACGGCTCGATGAAGAAAAGTGTCATGGAGTGGGTAATGTAGAATGGTTTCTCAAGAATAACGTCTCGATGAAGAAAGAAGTCGTTAAGTGGAGGAGTGAATAATGATTCCTCCAAGATAACGGAAGTTAAATGGAGCAAAGGAAGGGTTGGATATGTGTACTAAGGGATCGTTGGTATCGAAGTGTTTTCATTTGTACTCAAAGTAGGGATATCGTGAGAACGCTCATGGGTAGTGAAGAATGGATACCTCGGATTGGAAGAATGGATCTGTGTAACTGGACTGGAAGAATGTGTCCGTACTAGCTTTAGGCTAAAGAGAGTACAATTGAAAACCGAGATTTCTGTGACGACCCACATTTCGGAAGGTTTAAATCGACAAAAATCCATACATGTCCAACTTAAACAATCCGGAACGTAGATAATCAATGGGGAAAATATTAAGAAGAAGAAAACAAACGCAGAATCTCACAACGGAATGACATGAAAATGACTGTGCTATAGGATCGTATAATATGGAATATATATATATATATATATATATAAACTAAACTTGTTAACTGATGCTAAAAGTAATTATAAAATAAGATAGCAGTAAAGTAAATAATGACACCAGAGTTTTTATACTGGTTCGAACTTCCCGTTCTACGTCTAGTCCCAGCCTCCTTCTGGAATTAAAACTAGAAGCCCTCCATTAACCCGGAGGAATAGGTTTACACCACCGGAGCAACCAAATAGGACTCGACCGCTTGAGCAACCGAACAGGACTTGACCGCCTAAGCAACCTAACAGGACTTGATTACAAAGTAGATTGTCTTGACCTGGTATGTCCTAGTAACACGGATTTCTCACTTGTAGTACACCCTTCCTATAATCTTTTCCTCAAGTATGATGTGTATAGTTGTGTGTATATGAAGAATAGGAAGTTTAGAATACTTTTAAAAATCTGGAATTATGATCGTAAGGAATGAATATATGAATTTAAGAAAGCAATAGATTCGGAGAATATAATTCAAGTTAGAGAAAATAGTAAAAATAAATTGAGCGATTTGATCTGTGAAACTCAAGCATATATATAGTATATAAGGAGTTGCTACTTCTGGTGAAAATATCTCAACGAATAGCAATGGCTGCAACTCTTCGCGAGGGAGAAAGCTGTTCAAAAAGGAAGTGTTTATTCAAGAAATTTGACAGTTATACAGAGTTTAGTCGACTGCCTAGGGAGCTTTAGTCAACTGAATTCAAAACGTGCATGTGTGTTTAAAATTGCACAGATTCAGTCGACTGACATATGCACTCAGTCGACTGGTCTGTGTAAATTTTTAAAAAATTTATGCATAGGTTCAGTCGACTAAGGGCATCAGTTTAGTCGACTGAACCGTGTATTTTCTAAAACCTTGAATGCAAGCAAGTGTGATGGAAATTTTCAGAATGTATGCAATGCTTAAATATATATATATATGCGAGGGAGTGATGGTACTTGAGGAAAGATTTTGACAAACAACTAGACTTGACTCTAATATATATAGTACTTGATTCTAGATTATATATATAGTATATATGAGCCATACATCGGTTCGTTGAGTACGGTTTTCGTAGTTGTCATAGATTCATGAATCGTTGTGTCGCTTGAATTTCTTTTCAATATTCAAGACATAAGATCCAATATTCTCCCCTTTTTGATGATGACAACTCAATATCTTTCTCCTCCTTTGTCATCGACAAAAAGGAGAGTTTCCAAACTGATAACATATATAATCTAAGAGCATATACTTAAAATGAATAATCATATGAGCATTCAAAATCTACAAAGACTCAAATATATCTCATAGCCACATTGTCACACATATATTACATAGACAAAATAAAGAGAATACCTACTATTGTTTAAGAATAACATACCAGTTTATTAAATTATTGAAACTAAATAACAAAACGACTTACTCATCACCGTCTCCTTCATCTTCGAAACTTTCTTCTTCATCTTCCCCTTCAGTTTCATCTTTGTCTCCAATGGAATTTCCTCCTTGACCAAGTAAAATGCGGTTGTGGTCATTTTCCTTAAGATGTAGGAATATGAACGAATGTAGAGGAAGGTTGTCCATATGATATTGCTTCCCAAATATTGTTTAAGAAACCCTTTATGTGATTAAGCTTTTTGTTTACCTTTGTGACTGTTTTTTCAACACGAGAAACATTTGTCTCGACATGAGTTAGGCATTGGTCTAAAAGCCTTTGATTTCTAGAAATGATGGTCAAGGCCTCTTGTGGTCGAGCCTGTGATCCAATTTCTTGCATTTCGTTTAATTTCCATGGAGGAGGTGGTGGTTGAGAAGAGGTTGTTGCTTCGACACAAGGAGCATGTTGCCTAGAGGGTGGTTGAGGTTGACCAGAAGCTTGATTCTCTAGCCAATGCTCGAAGGTGATAATCGTATGACTACGATATTGATTCTGGAGACCCATTAAGCTTAGATTTTTGGTATTCAATGAGCCAATTGTTGAATGATCTGAGTTGGGAAAAGAAACTTCGAAATGCTTAATAATCCTCATGATATATGCACCATAATGAATTGTTTTCATGCGCCCTTGATTAAAAGTTCGGAATTCATCTAGGATTCCCTTAGACCAGTTGACATGATGGTGACCCAATATGGCATAGAGCGATTGGAAATCGCGCCTATATACTTTTTCATAGCTTCCAGTTCTAGGGTTGATGGAGTGAGTCAGTGCGCGGTGCATAATTCTAGCCTTGGGTCAAAGCGCAATAGCCTTGAGTTCTGTCATATCGTTGGAGAGGAATAGATGGCCAGTTCTATCACTAGACTCCATATTTACTGTAATATCACTTAATTCTTCTCCTTCGGATGGAAATTGGAGAATTCTTCCAAGTCGAGCTAGAGTTAAGAAGATCTTTAAGCATCAAACAAGGGTCCAAACACAATCATCGGGATTTTGAATATTATGACGGTCTAAATTGAGATTGGAGTAGAAGAGTTTAATGAGAAGATGGTTTATTTTGATGTTATTGGCAGTGTAATCTATTAGAGATTCCAAACCACTTCTTCTTGCGAGACCTTGAATGGCATAAGATGAAAAATCAGGGTATTTAACAAAAGAACCTTCGAATATTCTAGAATTCTTCATCTTGTCGAATCTTTGAGCTGCTCTCTCATTGTTAAGCCAACTTCGTATCTGAGATTCCGAAGGACCAGTGGTAGATGATGAAGCCCTTGCTCTCTTTGGTGGCATAGTAGGTTTTTTAGGGTTTTATGAAGGAAAAGATGAAATTGATGAGGAGATTTGAGGGATTTTGAGGAAATAGATGCAGAGATAATGAGTAAATAGAAACAGGAATGAAAAGTTGTGAGAAAATATAAGTTTATATGAATATTTGAAATGTCCTTTGGCATAAAGTTACCCGGTTTACCAGTTTCAGTCGAATGAAATTGCAAAAGCAGTCGAATAAATGAGATATTAAAAAAATTAGATAACTGGGTTCAGTCGACTAAATCATTCCCGAAATATTTTAGTATATTTTTGGAGTATTCAGTCAACTGAATTCTTGGGTCAGTCGACTGAGTTACAGGAAAAAATTATAGTTAAAAATTGCATTCAGTCGACTGTTTGCATTATTTCGTCGAATGTTTCTGTTGAATAATGCAGATAAGAATTTTATTGAACAATTAAAAGAATATATACAAATAGAACTTAGGAAATAGCATAAAAACAATAGAGAACTTATATGATAGTTATTTAGAGGACTCAGAAGACTTCGGAGTCGAACACTCTTCCGGTTCGATTTTGGTAATTTCCTGCGCCGGTTGAATTGTCGAACGATCCCATGAATTTGGAGAATAAGGAGGCCTCTGAGGAGATGGTTGATGAACATATTTATTTGATGGAGGCGAACCACAAAATTTAAAAGCAAATTTCTCCAATAAGCTGAGTCTCTTGCTGTGATTATTCTGCTCATAGTACATTTCCCTTTGAATGCTTAACGACTCTCGTTGATAGTGATGAATATCATCGATCTGACGAGCAATAGATGGAGAGCCGAAGCTAGATTCCTACGAACTGATTTTGAGTTGGATGTATATCCAGTGTGATAGCCGGGAGGCACAATTGGGATGGTTTCATAGATCGTTGTAGGCATGGGTAAATTTACTGAGCCGGAACTTGGTGAAGAGAAGTCGATGGAGGAGTACTCAGACGATTCATGAGAAGACATGATTAGAAGTGCCTTTGTAGAAAAAGTCTTTAAAAAAATGAATATATAAACTTTTGATAAAGGAAGGTATTTATAATACCAAAAATTGCAGAAATAGTAAGAAGATTAGAGGTGAAACTGATTTCAACCAGAGAAGAATGTTTGGTCAAAAAGAGGAAAGAAATGTAAGGTTGAAAATGTTAGATAAGAATAGAAAAATATAATAGGAATTGAAAAAATGGTTCTGACGTGAAGTAACATGTAGTAGAGTGGTAGTGCATATGACTTGTAAGTGGGAGACCAGAGTTTGAGTCATGGAAACTATATTTTTTTAAAAAAAATTATTTTTGAAAAAAATCTCAAATGAAATAGAAAAAAATTAATTATAAATTTTTTAACGATAAAATTCCTAGTTCTCTTCTTAGTTTTATAAAAGTATTTCATTTAAAGGTTTTGTAAATATATTAGCCAGCTAGTTTTTAGATGATACAAATTCCAATCTGACTATATCCTTTTCAATATTGTCACGAAGGAAATAATGACGAATGTCAATATGTTTAGTTCATGAATGATTGACAGGATTTTTAGATAAGTTTATAGCACTTGTGTTATCACAAAAAATAGTTGATTTAGATAAATTAACTCTAAAATCTTGAAGTGTTTGTTGCATGTAAATGACTTGAGCACATGCTAAAGCAGCAGAAATGTATTCCGCTTCACATGTCGATAGTGAAACACAATTTTGTTTCTTGCTAAACCAGGAGAATAAGGATTATCTAATGAAGTAATAAGTCCCGCTCGTACTTTTTCGATCCGTTCGACATCCTCCAAAGTCAGCGTCACTATATGATACTAACTCGAAAGGACATTCTTTTGGATAGAAGAGTCCGAAATCTTTGGTTTTTCTTAGGTAACGTAACATTCGTTTCACTACTCGCATATGTGATTCTTTAGGATTTGCTTGAAATCGAGCACACAAATAAACACTCATCATTATGTCAGGTCTACTACCAGTTAGATAAAGTAACGATCCAATTATGTTTTGATATAATTTTTGGTCGACACTCTTGTCATCTCATCTCTATCGAGATGTACTGTTGTACTCATTGGAGTTGGTTTGGAAGAAGTATTTTCCATACCAAAGCATTTAATTTGATTATTACAATATTTTTCTTGATTAATAGAAATTTCATTATCTAATTGTTTAATTTTGCAATCCAAGAAAATAAAAAAATTCTCCCATATGTAACATTTCAAATTCTTTAGTCATTATATTAGAAAATTCCTAACATAACTTCTCATTTATAGAACCAAAAATAATATCATCAACATAAATTTGAATAATTAAAATATCCCTTTTAGTTCGTTTAATAAAAAGAGTTTGATTAACCTTCCCAATTTCAAAACCAGAATCTATAAGATAGCTTTTAAGACGTTCATACCAAGCACGGGGTGCTTGTTTTAAACCGTATAAAGCTTTCTTAAGTTTATAGACATGGTCTAGAAAATTTTCATGTGAGAATAGAGGAGGTTGTTCAACATAAACATTTTCTTTTATATATCCATTTAAAAATGCACTTTTTATATCCATTTGATAAAGTTTAAAATTATGAAAACATGCAAAGACCAGTAAGATATGTATTGTTTCTAGTCGTGCGACTGGAGCAAACGTTTCTTCGTAGTCAATTCCTTCTTCTTGATTATATCATTGTGCAACTAATCTAGCTTTATTCCTAGTTATATTTCCTTGTTCATCTGCTTTATTTTTGAAAACCCATTTAGTACCAATGACTATTTGATCACTCGATCTAGAAACTAATTCTCAAACTTCATTTCGTTCAAATTGGTTTAGCTCTTCTTGCATAGCTATAATCCAATAGTCATCAGTAGAGGCTTCTTTGGCATTTTTAGGTTCAATATTAAAAAGGAATGCTACATGACCCATTTGATTAAGTTGATTTCTAGTTCTGACATGTGAATCAATTTCTCCTATGACATTTTCTACTGGGTGATCTCGTAAAATCTTAGGAGGAGATCTTAATCCATTTTTATTATGAACAATGTTTGCATCTTATTCAATATTATTTTGAGTAACCGTATTTGTGACTGTCTTAGTTATTATCTCATCATCCTCAAAAAATTTATTAAACTTAAAATTTTCATCGAAGGAAACATGTAGTGTTTCTTCGATTGTTTTAGTTCTTTTATTAAAAATTCGATAAGCCTTGCTTCATTCTGAATATCCTATGAAAATTCCTTCATCGGATTTTGGATCAAATTTTCCAAGCTGATCTTTTATATTTAAAATAAAACATTTTGAACCAAAAACTTTAAAATATGAAATATTTGGTTTCTTTCATGAAATAGTTCATATGGAGTGTGTAAGTTAGTGGACGGATGAATAAAGTTCTTGCACATTCTTGTAAAGTTCTATTTTTCCTTTCTACAACTCCATTTTGTTGTGGTGTTCTAGGAAAGGAAAAATTATGGTAAATTCCCTTTTATTATAAAAACGTTCAAAAGCTTCATTTTCGAATTCACCTCCATGATCACTTCTAATATTTTAAATTTTAAAATTTTTGAGATTTTGAATTCTTTTAGCAAAAAATTTGAAATTTTCAAAAGTGTCACTTTTATTATTCAGAAAAAATAATCCAAGTATATCTTGAAAAAACATCCACTATAACAAACACATATTTGCTATGGTTTATAGATTGAACTTGAGTTGGTCCAAAAAGATCCAAATGCAATAGTTCAAGTGGTTGTATAGTAGAAATGTTTTACTTTAATATAAAGGATGATTTTGATAATTTTACTAATTGATAAGCATCACAAATATTGTTTACTTTAAAATTCATCTTTGGTAAACCTCTTACTAATTCATTTTTAGATAATTTGTTTATAGATTTGAAATTAATATGACAAAATCTTTTGTGCCATAACCAAGGATCATTTTCTTTGGCTATTAAACACGTATTAGTATTGTTATTTATATTCATGTTCAATACATATATATATATATATTTATTTATCTCTAAAACCTTCAAAAATATGATTTTTATTTTGATCAAAGGTGCTACACTTATCTTCAGAAAATGAAATATTGAATTCTTTGTCACATAGTTGGCTGATGCTAAGTAAATTACCTTTTAAACTTTTAACTAGTAAAACATTTGTAATAAGAGATAGATTAGATATACCATTATTGCTCACATCGCCTTTGTCGATGTTATAACCTTTGGAATTGTCTCCGAAGGTGACAAAACCTCCATTTGAGTAGGTAATGTTTGTTAACATCTCTTTGTTTCCTGTCATGTGTTTTGAACAACCACTGTCCAATATCCATTTTTCTCTCTTTTTAGGTGGTACCTGCAAAATATAGAATTAACATTGGTACCTACCTTTTTATTTGGGTCCTAAAAAGTTAGGTCTTAGGAAACTAAACCCAAGAGGGTTCAGAATTCCTTTTAAAAATAAATTTTTTTATTTTTGTGAACAGTTTCTATAAAAGATTTTATATATTATTTCTAATCAAAGAATTATTTTATTTAGGAACCTAAATCTTAATTGATTAAGAATAATTTGTAACTTTTGAAATTGGTTTTTCAATTTTATTATTATTCCTTTTAAAATTGTTATATAAGAAATCCTTTTTCTTTGGAATAATTTTAAAAACTTGCCTATATCCTAGTCCTCTTTTATTTGAAACAATTTGAGAGTTTTCTATAATTTTAGAAAGATTTTCTCTACCTTTTTTTAAAATTAGAGACATTTTTAGTAATATCATCTAATTTTGTTTTAAGACTGGAAATATCTAATTCCAATATTTTAACATTAACTTTAAGATCATGATTTTCAATTAATAGAGCATCATTATTTTCTTTCTGAGTTTCTATTTCTTGGCTTAACAAAGAGAGTTGAGATGTCGTATTAGAATAAGGTTCTTGAGATAATTCAAGTTCTTCTTCTAAAATTTGTTTCTCATCTCTTAACATATCTACCTCAATTTCAGTTCTTTCTAATTTTTCAAGAGTTTCTTTATACCTCCTTTTGACGTTTCTTAGTTTTTCAAGAAATTCAAAATTTATTTCTAATAAATCATCAAAAGTTATATCACTTACCTCGTCAGTTATGTCTATAAAACATACGTTGGCTTGTTCCGTATCATTGTCTGAGTCACTATCTAATGATGAAGATGATTTTAAATCGTCCCAAGTGATAGAGGAAGCTTTCTTTTTGAATCTGTCTTTCTTGTGCTTAAATTTGTTTCTCTTTCGATCAAGATAGTCTTTCTTGATGTGGCCTTTTTTATGACACTCATAACATTCTAGAGCAGAAGATGATGGTTTGTTGTTATTGTTGCTGGAGCTATTCTTGTTATTTCTGAATTGGTTGCTCTTTTTGAATTTCAAAAACTTTCTGAAAATTTTGGCAATGAACGCTATATCTTCCTCATCTGAATCTGATTCATCCCATTCTGCTTGGAATGATATATCCTTCTTATCTTGTGCATTTACTCATTTAGCCTGGAGATTAACTTCATAAGGCATTAGATTTCCTATCAACTCCTCCGGTTTAATGGTTGAAATGTCATTAGCTTCTTCGATCGCTAAGACCTTTCGTTCCCACTCATCCGTTAGAGAGTTGAGGATTTTTGAAACAATATCAAAGTCTGTATATGTTTCTCCTAATGCTAAAAGGGAATGACATATATCTTGGAATCTAGTACATTTCATTTATTGTTTAATATTGCTTCATTTTGAAATTTTGGAACTGATTTTTGAGCATAGAAATTTTGCTCTGCTTTACTTTGTTAGTTCCTTTATGTGTAATTTTAAGTGTACGCCAAATTCATAAGTTGTTTTACACATGCTTAGTCTATTAAACTTGTTCTTGTCTAATGCACAATATAACATATTCATGGCTTTAGCATTTGCAGTAGCATCCAGTTTTTGTGTGTTAGACCATTGTGAATATTCTGTAGTAGGTATGGTATATTCAGTTTGAGTAATATTCCATGTTTCATAACTATTAGCTTGTATATAAATTCTCATCCTAGTAGCCCAATAGTTATAATTCATACCGTTGAATAGTGATGGTCGTGCAGTAGATTGACCTTCAAGAAAACTTGTGTTAGTTACTGTGCCAGTGTTGTTTTTCATATTAAAAATATCATATAATTAAGTTACAGTTATAAGATGACCTTGCTCTGATACCAAATGAAAGTGACTATGCTATAGGATCGTGTAATATGGAATATATATATATAAACTAAACTTGTTAACTAATGTTGAAAGTAACTATAAAATAAGATAGCACTAAATTAAATAATGACACCAAAGATTTATATACTGGTTCGAACTTCCTGTTCTACTTCCAGTCCCAGACTCCTTCTCGAATTAAACTAGTAGCCCTCGCTTAATCTGGAGGAATAGGTTTACACCGCCTGAGCAACCGAACAGGACTTGACCGCCTAAGCAACTGAACAGGACTTGACCACCTGAGCAACCGAACAGGACATGACCGCCTGAGCAACCGAACAGGACTTGATTACAAAGTAGATTGTCTGGACCTGGTATGTTCTAGTAACATGGATTTGACACTTGTAGTACACCCTTCCTATAATATTTTCCTCATTTATGATGTGTATAGTTATGTGTATATGAAGAATATGAAGTTTAGATTGCTTTTAAAAATATGGAATTGTGATCGTAAAGAATGAATATACGAATTCAAGAGAGCAATAGATTTGGAGAATGTAATTCAAGTTAGAGCAAGTAAGAAAAATAAATTGAGTGAATTGATCTTTGAAACACAAGCATATATATAGTATATAAGGAGTTGCTACTTTTGGTGAAAAGATCTCAAAGAATAGCAATGGCAGCAACTCTTTGCGAGGGAGAAAACTATTCAAAAAGGAAGTGTCTATTCAAGAAATTTGATGGTAATAATGAGTTCAGTCGACTACCTAGGGAGCATCAATCGATTGAATTCAAAACTTGCATGTGTTTTTGAAATTGCACAGATTCAATCGACTAACATATGCACTCAATCGACTGGTCTGTGTTAAATTTAAAAAATTTATGCACAGGTTCAGTCGACTGAGGGCATCAGTTCAACTTTCTTTAAAAAATTTGCTAAAAAAATTCGAAATCAACTTTCTTTAAAAATAAAAACTATTCATTTTGATCATGGTGGAGAATTTGAAAATGAAAATTTTGAGAATTTCTGTAATCAAAAAGGAATTAATCTTCTCTTTTCCAAGAACTCCACAACAAAACGGAGTGGTAGAACGTAAGAATAGAATGATTCAAGAGTGTGCTAGAACAATGCCTTCTGATAGTAACTTACCTAAAAACTTTTTGGGCTGAAGTAGTCGCTACAGCTTGTTATATATTAAATAGGATTTTAATTAGACCATTAACTAATAAAACACCATATGAATTACTTTACAATAAGAAACCCATAGTAGCTTATTTTAAAGTTTTTGGTAGTAAGTGTTTTATTCTTAATACAAAAGATAATTTAGATAAATTTGAACCTAAATCCGACAAAGGTATCTTTATCAGATATTCTAATAGAAGTAAAGCATTTAGAGTTTATAATTTAAGAACTAACACTATTGAAGAAACAATGCATGTATCTTTTGATGAAAATTTTAAAGATACTGTACAAATAGAAGATGAAGAAGATTTTGTAACTTTAAATAATGAACCTAATGAAACTAATTGTGAAATCATTCAACCTAATAAAAGAATTAGGCTATTAAAAGATCATCCTGTAGAAAATATACTAGGAAATATTGAATCTATAGTTAAAACAAGAAATCAACTAAATAGTATGAGTAATGTAGCTTTTATATCAACTATTGAACCTAAAAATCCAAAGGAAGCATCATCTGATGATTCACGGATTCTTGTTATGCAAGAAGAATTGAATCAGTTTACCAGAAATGATGTTTGGGAACTTGTTCCTAGACCTGAGGATAAAAGTATAATTGGAACAAAATGGGTTTATAAAAATAAAATGAATGAACTTGGTGAGGTCGTAAGAAATCAAGCTCGTTTAGTCGCGCAAGGTTATTTTCAAGAAGAAGGAATTGATTATGATGAAACCTTTGCATCCATAGCAAGATTAGAAGCTATCAGGATTCTACTTGCTTTCGCAAACTACAATAATTTCGAGTTATATCAAATGGATGTTAAAAGTGCTTTTCTAAATGGTTTTGTAAAAGAAGATGTTTATGTTGAACAACCTCCACTTTTTGAAGATAATAAATTTCCAAATCATGTATATAAATTAAAGAAAGCTTTATATGGTCTGAAACAAGCTCCTAGAGCCTGGTATGAAAAACTAAGATCTTATTTACTACAATTTGGTTTTGAAATTGGTAAAATAGATACAACTCTTTTTATTAAAAGAAACAAAAATGATATTCAATTAGTACAAATATATGTAGATGATATAATATTTAGGTCAACTAATAACATAATGAATAAAGAATTCTCAGATATAATGACTAAAAATTTGAAATGAGTCATATGGGAGAACTAAGTTTCTTTTTAGGACTTCAAATCAAACAATTAGATAAAGGAATTTTCATTAGTCAAGAAAAATATGCTAAGGATTTAATTAATAAATTTGGATTGACCACTTCTAGTGGGAAACCAACTCCAATGACAACTAATGTAGCTTTAAGTAATGAAGATAAATCAAAATATGCTGATCAAAAATTATATAGGGGAATGATTGGTTCGCTGCTTTATATAACAGCAAGTCATCCTGACATCATGCATAGTGTCTGTCTTTGTGCAAGATACCAATCTCAACCTAAAGAAACTCACGTAAAAGCTGTTAAAAGAATTTTAAGATATGTAAAACATACTTTAGATTATGGTTTATTTTACCCTAAAAATGATGTATTTTATTTAATTTCATATTGTGATGCTGATTACGCTGGTTGTAAATTAGACCGAAAAAGTACAAGTGGAACTTGTCACTTTCTAGGACATTCTCTGGTTTCCTGGTTTAGTAAGAAGCAAAACAATGTATCCTTGTCAACAACTGAAGCAGAATATATATCTGCTGCTTTGGCTTGTTCTCAAGTTATATATATGCAACAAACTTTAAAAGATTTTGGATTAACTATAACTAAATCACCAATTTATTGTCATAATACTAGTGCAATAAACCTATCTAAAAGTCCAACTCATCATGCTAGAACAAAACATATTGATATTAGACATCATTTTCTTAGAGATAATATAAGTAAAGAAGTCATAACTCTTGAATATATTAATACTGAAAAACAAATTGCTGATATATTGACCAAACCATTAAATGAACAAAACTTTACTAAATTTAGAAGAGAATTAGGTATATGTTCATTAACTGAAATATAAATTATAAATAATACAAGTATAGTTAATAATTAATATAAATAAAAATTGCTCAAAAATTGAACTGGGCATGTCGACATGACCCATCCCCCTATGTCGACATACAGGCCGAGATTTTCAAATTTAAATTTCCCTCTAAAATTAGTAATTTGGTTATATATTTATATATTTCGACTTTTACTCCTTTTCTCTGTTCTATTCTCTGTAATAAACTTCTAAAACAGTAAATTAATGGCTTCCTCTTCTAATAATGAACCTTCTTCACCCACTTCTCCTCATTCTGGCCCTTTTCAACATTCCACACACGTATGAGTCATCAAATTACAAGAGAAGATGAAAGATTTGCTTCAAATGATGATGGAAATTCAAAGAAGTCAACTGCAAATGGCTAGAGAACAAGATAGGCAAGGAAGAATCCTTAGAAATTTACAAAATTTCCTTGTGGATAACCATGCCAATCCCATTGTCATCGAAGAATCATTACAAAACATGGATTCTGAAGAAGAAGAGCCTCTAGAAGAACCACAAGAGGATCAGGAATAAGAACATCCTCTGCCGAATCCGGATGTTCATATGGACGAAGACGATGGTGTAATTTGCATTGGAGAGGTCCTTTTTGACGCTAATGGGAACTTGATCGAACAACGTGGAAACTTTTGTCTCCACTATCCAAACTGTTTGGTCCATAAATCACCAAAAATTAAGCGTCCTTGTTAGCGTTTTTCGTTTTTGTTTTTCTCTTTCTTGATTATATATTGGTTTGTTAATTTGTATATAAATGTTATCTTAATAAAACTAATGTTCTTCTAAAAAAAAATCTTTAGTGTATAAGTAATTTTGAATTCCATTTAATTTAGGATGCTATATTTTATATCACTCATACATAGT
Source organism: Allium fistulosum (assembly GCA_030737815.1). Classification (NCBI taxonomy): domain Eukaryota; kingdom Viridiplantae; phylum Streptophyta; class Magnoliopsida; order Asparagales; family Amaryllidaceae; genus Allium; species Allium fistulosum. Next base: position 313,333,011 of record CM060903.1, on the reverse strand, counting down.
TATTATCTCATTTTCTATTAAGTTCAAGGTTTATAGGTCTTTTTTTTGTTGATGACAAAGGGGGAGAAGGTATATAAAATAGTAGGCTTGGATTAAGGGGGAGTTGTTGGTGTAAGGGGGAATTATGGTATGATCGAAGTGGTAAGTATATTTTATAAGGTTGTCATCATCAAAAAGGGGGAGATTGTTAGGAACCGGAGATAATGGTAATAGAAGGTTTTAGCGTTAATGGTTTCTTATAAGAGAAAGTAATTCCAATACATTAAGGTATAAACCATTAAGTGTAGTAAGTTAGTAACTCCTTCAAGGTTAAGTAATTGGAAGAGTAGGAAAGTTAAGGGATTTTTGATAAAATAATTGTTCTTATTCACTATAGTTTTAGTAAATTTGAAAATCTATGAAAAAAAGAAGGATATTTTGAAAAATGTGAGGACATTTTTTTTGAAGTCAAGAAAAAAGAAAAATGTTTTAAGAACAAGCAAGACATGTTCTAAAGAAAGATGCTTTGGTGGAAAAGTAAATAATTTTTTTTGAAAAGATAAAATTTTAAGTAACCCAGTACCTTTGAATTTAACAGAAAACTTCAAAATAACACTTTCAAAGGCATGAATTTAAGGATTTGACGTTTCAAAATTTTAGAAGCTTTAATTTTTGAAGTAAAGCACTAATACCAAACCGAACCAGACTTTTAAATATGGAGTAGACAGAAATCATTTCCTAGGTGTAACGGGAAAAGTACAAGGCTATAGCAATAATTAATCTTAGTAGTAAAAAAAGAGTTCCCGTAAGGTGTATAGGACACTAGTGAAAATCTAGAAATGTTGCTTCAAATGTGTAGACTATAGAAGAATAGTGAAGTGATATTAGTAAGATAGTAAGACACATGTGGTTGGAAAAGTAGACCTTAGTTGGGAAAAAATGAAGGGTAAAGAGAAAATTTCCCCAAGCTTAGTTGCCTTGTTAGATAGAGACTGCATAGATTTAAACCATTATCCATTGCAGTAAATAAGACTTAGTTATTCCTTTTTTAGCATGGAATAGAAGAAATGAATAGATCTTATTCGTCATGAGTAATACAACATATGTTGGTAACAAGCAATAGGCTGTAGGAGGAGCATATGAGTTACTTGGATTCCTAGAGTAGGACCGTACTATGTCAAAGTGGACGTGGTCCTATACCTCCTTTCCCTAGATGATAGCTGTGTGTAGTTGCTATATAAAAAAAAGTAAAAGTAGAATAAGATAATTAAAAGGAAAATAACAAATTTAAAGAAAGCGATAGAAACGTCAACAGAAAAATTTAAAAAGAGATATTTTCTTATGTAAACTGTGCTTGGAGAAGTAAATAATTTTTTTTAGAATAGTAGCCTAAATCCCAAGTATGGAGGAAGATGTGCGCAAAAGAAAATCGGAGAAATATGAACTTTTTCCGTTTTCTACCTTCTTTTTGACATAAGAGGTCGAATTCAAAAAATTAGATTTTTCTAAAATTCGAATATTTAATGTTGTATGGTAGGGTTTTGATGCAAAATTCGTTGAACTACACCCCTATTTATTAGGAGTGTGGGAAAAATTGGATGAAAAGTGTTTTAAATTTTCAAAAGATTACATTCATATATAAATTGCAAGAATACTTAGGATGTGTGCATCATGTTTTAAAAATAAATTTTTAAAGAAGCAAGGCATTCATATAGGAGGTACCGCTTAGAAATTCAAGTATATGCATATATTTTGTATTGAATAACACTTTTGCACAAGAGCACGGGTGGTCGAAAAATTGGATGTACACAAAATGGATGTGATTGATGTGAGGAATTACATAATTTTACCGTTGTCGAATTTCGGGGATGAAATTTCCTAAAGGGTGGGAGAATGTAACACCTTGCATTTTTATATAATTAAATAAAATCAATTGAATTAACATAATTGCAATACAAAATGTAAATGTCAAATATACGCATTTAAGAATTAAGAGGTTACATAGATTTATGCAAGTAATGAGTGTGTGATTAATTGACGCATCAATCGATTAAAATGGGAATTAATTAAGAGACATAGAGGCGTCAATTAGTCAGAGAATATGTCACTTTTATAACATTAATTAATTAAGGGATCTTCTAATAAAGGGAAATGTATGTGGGGAATAAATTAAATGATAACATACATATATTAATTTATAATCGACGCAATCAACTAATTAAGAAATTAATTAAAGACATTAAGTAAGCGTCAATTAATAAAAGAGAGTAACTTATATGTCAATTAATTGGGTAATGAATTGGCGGTTTAAATATATACAATTAATAAATGTGTGATTGAGTGACGCATATGAATTAATTTGGATATCGATTAATAAACGTGTTACAATAGCTAATAATGTAAATTAATTAGCTAGAAGTAAACGCCAGTTATAGGATTATTTGTTTCCAAGTTAAAAAGAGAATAAAAAGAATTGGAATGCGTACAGAAATCAAACGGAGTAATCAAGTTTATGATGAAGGTAAGTTAATAAGAATAAATTAAAAAGTATAACTTTTATATACAATCAATTAATAGAGGTATTAATTGACGTGTTCAAATAGGTAAGAAATTATAACGTATAAGAATCAATTAATATTGGATATACATATATATATATATATGTGTGTGTGTATGTATGTATGTATGTGATGCAGCGCGAATTAAAGCTAAACGACTTACCTTAAGTCGCTGCCTGAAAGTCGCCTCCATAGGTCGCGAAGGGAGGATACAGCGCATACCAGTAGGTCGCAAATTCCCAAATCGCGATTCCTTTAGGTCGCCGAAGCCCTAGATCGCTCCTCCTAGATCACGAAACAAAGCAGCTCCAAGATTCCTTTAGGTCGCTCTTCTTTAGGTCGCGAAGGACAACGCGAAAAACTTTGTGTCGCTCCAGTTTCTTGAATCGCGCTTCCACCATAGGTCGCTCCGCAAGTTTCTGTAAGTCGAATTCCGACCTAACCTTAGGTCGCGTACGAATTCCATTAAGTCGCGAAGTTGTTATGTCGCCGCTTTTTTAAGTCGCTCCAGTTTTTTAAGTCGCAAAGCTACTGAAGTTCCTTATGTCGCGAAAGACATTCAACTTAGGTCGCTGAAGCTTATGTTCCAGAATTGCTTATGTCGCGGCCGATTTTCTTAAGTCGTTTCTTTTAAGTCACGTTGGTTTTTGTTAAGTCGTTTGTTTTGATAAGTCGTATGTTGTAACCCGTGTTTTGCTTTAATTCGTTGTACTGTTTGTGTTGTTTTGATAAGTCGTATGTTGTAACCCGTGTTTTGCTTTAAGTCGTTGTACTGTTTGTGTTGTATTTGTAAGTCGTGTGTGTTGTACTTTCCCTATAAATAGGGGTGTATGGTCATTTGTAAAAGGAGTTGATTTTTGAATAAAAATTGGTTTGTGCTTTGTGCCACCATTGAAATTGGAAGTTGAGTGTTATCTCCTTTCTCCATCTTCGGATATTCGAGTGCGCTCGAATCAATGAACTTGAAGCCGATTCACGGAATCTCGTGCGCGAGATCAACGTCGAAGAATCGTAGATCTTCCAACGCGGTATCGTGCACGATCAACGTGTTGAAGATAGCTAGAATCCGGTATCTCGAGATATCAACGGATTTGGGCACTTGGGTATCTTCAATTCATCGATTCATTTTGTTTCATCGTTTCATTTTCCGCGAATTCATCAATTCGTGAGTAGTGTGATCCTGTAGGCTACGTTATTTGGTATTAGAGCAAGGAAACGAACTTTTCCAAGTTCGTTGGATTTCAAGTTTGCGTGATTTGAAGTTTGTGGAATTCGAATGTGAGTTTGCTTGTCCTTTTTTGTTCGTGAAGATTCAAACAAGTTGAAAGTTTTGATTCTGAAAGTTTTGATTCTGAAAGTTTTGGATCGAAGTGGGAAAGTTGTACAGAGCTTGAAGAGCTTGTTGGGAGCTAGAAGTTTACATCTTTTCGTATTAGAGCTAGAAGCGAGCTTGTTTAAGTTTGTGCGAGATTTGTTCAAGTCGTGAGCTAGGAGTTTATGCGTAGATTCTGCGTCTTTGAAAGTTGCGCTAGTTGAAGTATTCATTTTGAAGATTCCAACAAGTTGGTGAAGTTTGATTCAAGATTTTTTTTTAATCGAAGCGAAGTGTGTGTTTGGATTTGTTGAAGACTTGACAATGCCTCCAAGAAGAGTTAATCGTCATCAGAATGTTGCAAAAGTGTATCAAAGAGAAGATGATAAAGAAAGGAGAGAATCATCCTTGTCGATAAATCGAGATCGTGGATTTCGAGACAATCATGATTATCATAATGAAGAAAGAAGAGCTTATCATGGTTACGAGCATGAGCCATATTGTGATTATGAAAGAAGAAGTAGAGAGGACATGTATGGTCATAGAAGAGTCAATGTTCAGAATCGACATCGAAGATCATCTAATTTTGAAGAAGATAGTTATGGTAATAGTGTTCACTTTCGGTATCCAAGTCAAGGGCAAAATCGATATAGGAATGTTGAACAGAATGGTCATACGCGGGAGTCAAGGATGGACACAGAAATTCCAGAATTCCGAGGTGGTCTACAAGCAGAGGAATTCTTTGATTGGTTATCAAAGGTTGAAAAGATTTTTGAACTCAACAACGTGCCTGAAGATCGTCAAGTTAAGTTAGTTGCTACAAGATTGAGAGGAAGAGCTATGAATTGGTGGCAACAAACTAAATCAACCAGAGAGAGAATGAGGAAATCCAAAGTTGTCACGTGGGATAAGATGAAAAGGATGATGAAGGCAAATTTCTTACCCTACAATTATCAAGCTCGTATGAACCAACAGTTGCAGAAGTTGAGTCAAGGGAGTCGAGGAAAGGGTGTGGTTACAAGCCCCAGCAATCAGAATAAAGGTGTTAATTGCAGTATAAATGTTTCTAAGAGAGTCAATGAACCAGTTGTACATGGAATCACTAAGACAAATGTTGATGGCCGAATTGAGCGCTATCATTATCAGGAGTCTGACCATAGAAGTATTGAATGTCCGCACTGTTGACGTTGTCAACGTCAAATGCTTGGAACCGTTTCATGAAAATAAACATGTCAAAGAAGAAGCAAGTGGGAATTCATTTCAATCAGGGGAAATTGATGCAACACATCAAGGGAAGATTCTAAAAGATGATACACCTGAACGAGATAAGGAAAGACAAGAATCAGGGCATGAGTCATCACACTTCTTCAGTCATGACTTCCTAAGTCGCTCCGCGATTTTAAACTTCCTTCGTCTCGCATTTTCGTCACGGTTTGGTTCTCTATCACACCTTCCTATTGGCACAAGCATCATGATGTCATCTCCCTCAGATCACTTCCTTATGTCGCCTGCCTAATGCCACGTCTGCTTTATGCCATGCATTCCTTATGTCGAGCCACATCTTCAAAGGGTCAAGACAAGATCAATATCAAGAGTGGTTATCACCTGAGACGCATCAAACCAGATAATGAATGGAAGACAACGTCTCGAAGAAGGAAAAAGTGTGAATTCGGGACGAATTCTTTTCAACCAGGGGAGGATGATGCAGCGCGAATTAAAGCTAAACGACTTACCTTAAGTCGCTGCCTGAAAGTCGCCTCCATAGGTCGCGAAGGGAGGATACAGCACATACCAGTAGGTCGCAAATTCCCGAATCACGATTCCTTTAGGTCGCCGAAGCCCTAGATCGCTCCTCCTAGATCACGAAACAAAGCAGCTTCAAGATTCCTTTAGGTCGCTCTTCTTTATGTCGCGAAGGACAACGCGAAAAACTTTGTGTCGCTCCAGTTTCTTGAATCGCGCTTCCACCATAGGTCGCTCCGCAAGTTTCTGTAAGTCGAATTCCGACCTAACCTTAGGTCGCGTACGAATTCCAGTAAGTCGCGAAGTTGTTATGTCGCCACTTCTTTAAGTCGCTCCAGTTCTTTAAGTCGCAAAGCTACTGAAGTTCCTTATGTCGTGAACGACATTCAACTTAGGTCGCTGAAGCTTATGTTCCAGAATTGCTTATGTCGCGACTGAGTTTCTTAAGTCGTTTCTTTTAAGTCGCGTTAGTTTTTGTTAAGTCGTTTGTTTTGATAAGTCGTATGTTGTAATCCGTGTTTTGCTTTAAGTCGTTGTACTGTTTGTGTTGTTTTGATAAGTCGTATGTTGTAACCCGTGTTTTGCTTTAAGTCGTTGTATTGTTTGTGTTGTATTTGTAAGTCGTGTGTGTTGTACTTTCCCTATAAATAGGGGTGTATGGTCATTTGTAAAAGGAGTTGATTTTTGAATAAAAATTGGTTTGTGCTTTGTGCCACCATTGAAATTGGAAGTTGAGTGTTATCTCCTTTCTCCATTTTCGGATATTTGAGTGCGCTCGAATCAACGAACTTGAAGCCGATTCACGGAATCTCATGCGCGAGATCAAATTCGAAGAATCGTAGATCTTCCAACGCGGTATCGTGCGCGATCAACGTGTTGAAGATAGATAGAATCCGGTATCTCGAGAGATCAACGGATTTGGGCACTTGGGTATCTTTTATTCATCGATTCATTTTGTTTCATCGTTTCATTTTCCGCGATCTCATCAATTCGTGAGTTGTGTGATCCTGTAGGCTGCGTCAGTATGTATGATCTAATTAATTGGATAATTAATGGGAGAATCTTATTTAGAAGAAAACGTGAATTAATAGGGTCGTATAACAAAGGAATAAATGAATAACATTGGAGAATTATACGTTATAAGCTAACGTAAACAAATCAATAAATGATGGTGAGAATTGTTTTTAGGGTTAACCGGATGGTTCATAGTTGTTCACTACACCTATAAATTGAATGTAACTTAACCCTAGCTCATACTATTTTCTCTGAATCAGATGCTGTCATTTACAACAAACTCCTCTTCTCTTCTCCCTCTTCTCCCTCTTCCTTTCTCCTCTATCAATCAAATCTTTCCCCAAACAAAAAATAAAATTAAGCAAGGATATACATGCAAGCAAATCAGAGAATTGCGCAAACAAATCAGGGAATTTACAACGAATTAAAAAGGGGAAAAAGTGGAGAAAAGCGTAGCAAATTAAATGGGATAGAGATTGAAGCTAAAGACGACATGTGAGTGGATTTATTTATATATCTTTTAAGTTTAAGATATATTATCGTTAAATTCCCGTTTAGATAATTTTATTCAATAATTAATCCTATTAATTAAGTTATGCTAAACGATAAGGAATTACAGTTTATTTACAGTATTAGTATTTATTTACATCTGTTTCTACATTTTGGATTTCTATGCAAGCGTCATTCTTCTTCTATTTTCTCCTCTTTCTTCGCATATGGATTAGAATAGATTAAACATGAATATGGATTACATATTTAAGAATACTGAAATGTAGGAAATAAGATGTAAAGTAATAAAAGTTTGAGGAATGGAATTACTATAAGAAATTAAGTTAAAATGAGAAAAGTTAATTAATCTAAAAACTGGATTTGTGAGTAACTAAAAGGTTAATTGGTTGGTTTAGAAAATAGGATACATTTCTATAATTTAATATTTAAAAGACAACAATGAACGTAATTGCTAGAATAAAAGAAAGAAAAAGAGAATTAGTGTAAATAGAGAAACCACTGTATTTTACACTACTCCAAAATAGTAAAAGAAATATCTAGCAGTTACGGATTATTGTTTATAGTTTTATTTATTAGTAAAATATGGAAATGGATTTTTAAATATAGTTTTCATAACCAACCAAGTAAAATAGAATTACTTCCTAGAATAGAAGATAATAAAGCAAAGTATGACATGAATCTAGTAAATTATTAGATAAGAACTTGAAGTTGTAAACGATAATGAACCTAGGTCTGCATTCACTGCATAGACTATTTAAGAAGATAGTTATTATGATAAGTGAATTATGTAATATAAGAGAATAAAAGAATATTCTATATCATAATAAAAGAAGGCAAATTAGAATAGAAAATAAATGTTGGAATTATGTACGGACTATAAAAGAAGAGAAAATGAAAATTACAGGTAGAATTATAACATAGGTTATAATTAAGTAATAAGAACGGAAAAGCATATTTTGAGACTTTGAATAAATTAATGAGCAATAATAATGGTAGAAGCTTATTTAAATAATTTATATTAAGTCAATAAGCAAATAAAGCAGGAATGATAAAAGAGACCTATTTTATTGAACTTAAGATTTATAATAAGTTAAATAAGCAAGATAATGAATGTGGCGCATACCAACAGCATTTCTTATTAAATAAATGGAAATCTCGCAATAGATAGAGGTGAGACGAGGGCAAGAATATGCTAATTAGGGTAAATAAGTAGCCAACAGAATAAGAAAGTAAACTAAACGCAAATTAAAAGATTAGACTTAGGGTATAATCAAAGAATTGAGATGCGTTTGGAGTAGCTCAAAGGATGAAGCGTCTAACGAAGCAGTTCATCGTGGATTTCAGAAATGGAGAAGCACGTCCAACTTAGTATTTTTAGGCTTCAAGGAAGTATGAGACTTCAACGAGACATGAGGATACTCTAGGATGACCCTCTGGGTAGACCTAACGAAGCTGCACCTACGGAGGCAGGTCTATAGGTGTTCCATCAGAGAGTATGCTTTGACTGCATTTGCATTCTAGGCCTAACGAAGCAGACCTTTGTAAGCAGTCAGAAGGGCTTGGTGTTCGGAGTAGGGTATTCGTATGTCCAGTACTTGCAAGTAAGTTTAAGGATAGTCGCATGCGGATATCGGCCAGCATCAAGACTAAGAGCGATTTCGGGAAAGACTAGAGTTAAACCAACAGGCCAATGATTCTTTCACTATCGAGACATTGGATGAGGGGCACCGCCATTTGGATGTTAGATTGTTTGCAGTAGGGCACGGCCACTTAAATCTTTTGAAGTCTTTCGGTTAGTTGAGGGTTGGCTGCGTGGGGCCATAACCACTATGAAAAAGAGACAGACCAACTAGAATATCTGTATTGTAGGCCTAACAAAGCAGTCCTTTACAGATATAGAAAATCCCCGACTGAATTCCGTATAGGGTAGACCTTGTTGGCGGGATTCAAATAGTAGACAGAACGATTACTTAATCCTCAATGTACGCACTGGGTGGTACATTGTGGATGTCCGAGCACTGGCATAGACTAGTGCGGACGCAATTTAAGTTTTCATAGTAAGTAGTGGAGAATCTGTATTGTAGGCCTTACGAAGCAGTCCTTTACAGATGTAGCAACAGAACGCTCGTAGAGCAAGACGATGGAGTATCTGTATTGTAGGCCTTACGAAGTAGTCCTTTACAGATATTGCTATGGAGCAAGACGATGGAGCATCTGTATTGTAGGCCTTACGAAGCAGTCCTTTACAGATGTAGTTACGGAACGCTCTCGAAGCAAGACATTGAGCCCTTTTCGAGGAGGATACGAAAGGTACTATGGGTAGTACCTAGGACCAATATGGTCATTGGGCATATAGCTACATATATATATATATCAGTTATTAGGTTTTAATCTACTAAGGAGTAGATGGGTACAATTCACGCACAGAAGCGAGAGTATGATAAACCTAGTGAACCTAATATAACAGTAAATGGAAATAAAACGGTATATGTAGAATTAAGTTTAAAAGTGTATAATTTATCCATTCACCAGAACTTTAGTTCTGACCCCCTCCTCATAACATCCTACAGGTTAGGCAGATGGCAGAGACTTCCCAGCTTTAGGACACTTGTTTAGAAAGTGTTATTATATTGGTGAGTATTTACTTACTATTATATTTTAATCAATTCCGATGTGAGATATTTAATTGAGCTCTGGTATATTTGTCTTTACCAATTTGCAGGATACCAGATTCCCAACTCGGGTTTCAATGGGCTAAGGTTTTAGCATTTTTGCGAAAAATCCAGATCCAATGGAATTCGGGTTGTTACAGAATGAGTGTAATATGCTTTAATTCTTTTATTTGATTGGGTTTGGGCTTAAATTACAATTTCAGCCCATTTGTGTGTAAAGAGAAAATTTATTCTCTCATGTACTTGACTAAAATGAATTGCTCTCTCCCATGTACGTTCATTTTGCTCATTATAGTAAACTAATAAATCATCTTTCTTCCTATTTCTGAAACCTAACCTTATGCAAAAAAATTAAACATTTAAATTCAAATAAAATCATGGAAAATTAAGGTAAGCTCTCTAACCAAAACTAAATCTACATCTGAAATCGTTTATGTAATCATTGAGTATATTCTCGATTTTTGTATTTTTGTGAAATTGAGTTTTAGGTTTTATTTAGGGAAATTGAGTTCTAGCCTGAAGATAAAGGCAAGGTTGAATTGTAATAAGGCAATAAGGTGAGTTTAGAACTCACAACTATTTATATTTCGAATTTATTTACTGAATTTGTTGTTGGATGGATTGTTGTTGAACTAATCTTGATTTGGCTGTGATAAATTACATTTCTTGCTGCCATATTTTCTGTTTGCTGAAATCCACTTCATATGATCATGAATTGCATTCAGTTGTAGTTGTTCATAGGCTTGCATGATCAGTGCTTCAGAGGTTAGAAGAAACAACGTCGAAGAAATAATCGCCAACGGACCATCGAACGGCTGCCGACATCGCTTGGGGTTCAACCCAGGCATTACAACTTGTCCACTGTCCCACTAGACCGGTCCATCAGTCGTGACCTGGACTGAGCCGCAGGTCATGCCATTTAACCCTCTGATCGAGCCCGTTAGCCCGTTCATCCATTCATTTGACTCTTAGATGTTATTTGCTTGTTTGTCTTGATGTTTGTCATGATTTTAGCATCATTTTAAAGCTTGGTTGCAATGAATTACTTAAGCATTTTTGAGTGCTTAAACTCAACTTTGATGGTATTGGTTGCAAGGAATTCTTGCTCTATGTTTTGTTGCCAAACACATAATTTTATTGCACCGGTTTGTGAATTTATTTGTAAAGGAATTCTTTTTTGGAAATAAATTGATTTCTATTATATATATATATAGGGAAAATATATGTAGTTTGGTTATGAAGGATTTTAGAGAATATATATATATATATATATAAATACTTTAAATTTTAAAGTGATTTTGAAGCAAGTTTTCTATCAGTATAGATATAAATTAAATCATAGTTTCTATTGTACATATACTATCAAAATTTTAAAATCAATATTTCAAAGTAGCTTTCAAAGAAAAACTATTTTATTATAAAAACACACTGTCTCACTTAGATGAGAAGTTGAATTAAAAGGTATAGTAACACAAATGGTATGAAACGCTTGCTTTTATTCGACCAGTTAATTCATAGACTTGTTCGAATGAGTATTTATTTGCATGAGTGGAATTTGCTAGCTTTTAGTAATAATTTAAGCATCGTCAAGTGGTTATGGGACATTAGTCTGCACTCTTATGATTATTAAGTGAAAGTGGAGAACACTTATCTATTTATTGAGTTTCAAACTTAATCTTGGGTAAATCCGTTTAGGCGAATTAAATGGGTTTTCAAGCCCATCTGTAGATACACGTTTTCAAGCGAGTTATAAATTGCGAAGTGCAACCTCTGGTGTTGGCGTGAAGTGCTTGTCTTTTGTATTGACTTTCGAAATTCATGTCTATTGCTTTCTTATATGGTTATGATTTTTTATGCTCTTATTATAGTGGTTACTTTGACTTGATGAATGTTGAAAATAAGCATAAACTTAACTGAAAACCCATGAATCATTAAATGAAGTATTTTATGTTAGTGAAGTACATTCAGGGATATTATCATCAACATTTATGCAAGTTTATTATTATCAGCATCTCACATTTTGTGATAATTAGAGATAGTCTGACCCGAATGTTATTTTAATGCTCAGGTTAGACCGAGACTTGATAAGTATATGGACTCGGTGACCTTGGATGTGCGCTAGCTTAAGAATTCTATTTTGATGTTGTTATTATTGTGATGTACCATATGAATCTTTTCTAGATGCTTGTTCATGTTGTAGACTTTTGTGGTTATTATATATTTGAGACACGTCAGTGTCATAGATGTGTATGTATAAGAATATGAGTCTAGTAGTTCCTTTTGTGGACTCATACTTTTGAGGGATATTGATGTATAGTATTTCTGTTATGACGTTCGATTCTGTGTTGTATATTATGTTATGTGTTGTTCTAAATTAAATTAAACCATTGTATTATCATTTTGTACCAGGATCAGATTTGTCAAATTACCACTTGTAAGGAAATAAAAGAAAAATATAGTCACATTATTCGACATATTCGATACTCGTCCAAAGAAATTTTACAGATGGTCACTCCTAACCAGCCATATTCTCTACACTAATAGACAGTGTTACACAGTAATACCCGTTGTTAGTGTGGGTCTCAGTGTAGGGTGTTACAGTAAGATTACTTTATTTTTTTGGTAGTGTTTTATATATGTTACGATGATACGACATGTTGATTTCTATGTTTTTATGTTATGGGTGCTTAGTTATTTAGATTTTTTGGTTATATGTTTGTTTGACGATGGAATTTTGGAGGGAAATGCTTGGGGATAGGGGTGTAGGGTGAGAATATAACGACCCATACCTTTACATAGGGTTACATAGAATATGATTTAGAAAACCAAGCGACCTAAATTTGAGCTAAACCTTGGAAAATAGCATAATTTGACATTTTTGGACTTTAGCTTGAACTATGTATATTTTTAGGACTGAACCCTTGTAAAGCCCATAACTTTAATAAGATCTGATTTATGGCTTGATTCTTATTTCAAATTAAAGAATTATTGCTTTATGTTTCCAAGCAGTGGTTGTATAGTGATTTAGCCTAGCCATTTCAAGATCTTGGGGTAATTAAAGGAAGAGCAATCGCCATATCACCTTTTTTGATCTAAAAACATCCTTTACTTTCCATCAAAATTTATTCATGCAAAACTCACATAAAAACCTTACTATTTAAAGAAAAATCAATAAATTAAGAGGGAAAAACTTAGTTACATCATTAGGGATCAAATAATAAATGTTACTGTGGGGAAAATTCATTGCTTTTACTGTTTAGTTTAGATTTACCTTTTTGATCATGTTTGGTGATTTAATCATCATTTGGTGAGCGATTCATAAGCTCTTTCTCATATATGATGTGATATATATTTTGAAAATATTTTGGATCCACTTTACAACCTGCAAACCTTATTTTGATCTCTAACATGATTTGGAAATGAGTTTTAAATGATTTTTTAATGGTTCTAAATGAATTTAAACATATGCTTGAATGAGATTGACTTGTATGTGTAGTCTAATATGTTGAAATGACTGAATGATATGTTATGATTTGGTGTTGTATGTTGTGATTGCATATATGTCTGAACAAATGACTACACAAGATTTGAGGTAATTGAATAAATGGATGTTGCTTTTGAGGATAACGGATTCTTGTAGGTGTATGGAGTGGAACATGCTGAGAGGTCCTTTACCCAAGAGAAAGGAGTTTAGATCATAGAGCAGCTCTATAGACTGGATTTGGAGTTTAGAGCTAATCAATGTAGTTTTAGAGTTTGCACGCAGACCGATGCAGTGATTCAAGAGATGAATTTGATACAATTGGAGATGGAAAACTGAGCAAAAATTTCACTAAGTGGTAGATTTTTAGCGATCTATATTGTTCGGTGGAAACCTTGGCATTGAGATCTGAAGTGAAGAAATCGACTGCAAGCTATGTTGGAGAGAATAATCAGCTAAGTGCAGAGATCGATATTGACCCATAATCGATCGACACTAGTCTATCATTTCTTTGAGTGTAAGGGGGAGAGGTAAGTCCATAAGGATTGAAGATAAGGGATTTGACTAAGAAAATCGACCGGTACTAATCCACACCGATGTTGGAAAATAGGAAGCTGAATGTTATGAGAAGTTGAGGTTGTTATAGGAGGAATGTTTAAGTTAGGGAAGACTTATAAAGACAAACAACAAGTGATTGCTACTACCATGACCCAAGCAAGGAGAGGGATTAATGTGTAGGCATTGGATAAACTTAGGATGGCCTTTTACCGAGTGACTCGCCAGTAAGAAGTTTTAAGTGGCACAACCAAGTGTGTCATTAGTAGTGTCAACCATACCGTTATGAGGTAAGACACACACCAGGAGCGATTGCTAGCAAAACGTCTGCATTTTCTGTTAGTAGGGTCATATATATGGCATTTTCAATAGGCCAGGGAGATCTATCAGACCCCTAAGCAACTATGGTACAATAGAAGTTTAACTAAAGGTTGATATGATTGTATTTGCTTATGATACATATTATTGAATCTAATACCCCGACACCCTAGTATATTCCATATAGAGTGGCATACCCCTTACTTATAATAGCTTAGCATGATATGTTCTGTACGTGCCAACTTGTGGGATGTAGGAGCAGGTGATGTATGATTTTTCATACCGTGTTGCTCTTACTTTACGGCAAATAGTGTTTGTGTTTGTGTATTGATTTAGGATTATAAATGTAACATCCTTCACTTGGTGGCCCAAAACTAACGGCTATGGATGTTTCAGTCATCCATAGTTATTAATCATCGGCACGGTAATGTTAGATACATTGATATAACAGAAACACATGGATACGGAAAAAAATTAAAATCATTAAACAACTATCCGATTCCATTTCAAATTCATTACATAATCCCAGATTCGAGAACCACAATCAGAGAAAGTATAATTATTACAACATACGCCAAGAACGACATATGAAGATGCCCCATTGGATGATCAGAGTCTAAACATAGGCAATTAAACAACTTTTTGCAACAAAACACAGCGGAATCAAAATAGAAAAGAACTCCATCTAGCTAGCTTGCCTTCTGCATGTCTCTGAAAGCTTATTCGTCAAAAGGAGAACCTGAAAACCTCAACTCTCAAACTACTCAAAATTAATTGAGCACCCGAGAGTTTAAGGGGAAATCGTAAACTTCGAGTCAGATGTAAAGCCCGGTATGAATAATAACCTACCCTCTCGAACCATTTAGATATCTAGTGAGACCACGCGGCTTAGTAGAACGGGTTTTCCCCACACTAGTATCTTACCCAAAAATTTATAATAACCATATAACATGCTCCTGCATTCACAATTGTTAAAACATAGCAATTTAAAATATTATGATGATATGCAAACAAACAAATTATTCTGGATTCTCCATCCCCATTCATTTGACTATGTGTCTCAGTTATAGCTTCTAGGGTCAATATTAACCTATTAGTTTTCATGGGCTGACTAATAACCTGTTTAAAGCTAATGGACTATCTGTCCAGTCTTATAGTTTACATGGGATCACTAAGAACCTATTGGCCCCTGCCAATAACTTCATTACTTTATAGGTTCTCCCTGAACCTATTGGTATCTCCAATAACTTCTTTCATATCATAGTTTTTATGGGTTGACTAAGAACCTATTGACTTCTGTCAATAACTTTATCCGGATATAGTTTTCATGGGATCACTACGAACCAATTGGCCCCAGCCAATAACTCTTTCTAAATATAGTTTTCATGGGTTAACTATGAACGTGTCTAATCTAACAACTTCTTTGTATTAGTCTATAGGCATCCTATTTTCTGGTCTACCTGACCTCCTGGATGCAACTCTACTCATACAAGAGTTAACTCAATTTATATTCACTATTGGTTCAACCTAACTGGTTATTCTGCCCTTTTCTCCCCAAAATATAGTTATGAGTCCATTATACAGTGAATATGTTTATAGAAGAAACAACTACAATAACATAACTATACCAATATCTATGGTTTAATATCCTCGAAAGCATTGTCACATTTAACCTATTATTTTATCAAGGAAAGCTTCTTTAAAGACTCCATACTTAAAAGCCACTTCAAAACTCCTTTATTTTGCCATGCGCTTTCCTTTAAAAATTAGATTGGATTCTTTGTTTTGAAAACTAAGGCTTTCGAAACCTTAGACCTTCACTTTTGAAACCATTAGAATACCCTTTTCGAAAGCATTCGAATCTTCTTTTCAAAACACTAAGCATAGGCCTTTCGAAACCACTAAAACATACTTTTCAAAAGTATTAATGTAATTCATAGAAGCATAGCTTCGAACCATATCGAAACCATTGGGTTTTATCTTGTAAAAATAACCCTTTGGGTCAAAATGAATATAAACGAAAGTACCCTTTTTGAAACAATTAACCTTTAAATAATGATTGGGGAAAACTGATGGCTTCGGAACCATCCTTTCGAAAGCATTAATCATTTAAGTAACACATTTGAAAGGATAGCTTCGAAACCCCTTTCGAAGCCATTGCCTTCGAAACCTTTGGTATAAGTGGCTACTAGAGCCCTTCCGAAAACATTGGGAAGTGGCTTCAATCCATTCGAAAGGCATAAAGGCGGCAGCATGGTTTCGACTGGGTTCAAACTACCCTTTCGAAAGCATTGATTTAAAAACAAGGCAACTCATTCGAAAGCTACCCTTTAAACAAAAAGACGGCAACTTCTTCGAAAGCTATATCAAACCCTTTCGAAAGCATATTTTTGAAAACAAGGCAAGTGGCATTTGTTTGGATAGTAAAACAAAGGCCTCGACCCCTTCGAAAGCTTGGCTTCGACTCCATATCGGTCGCCATTCGCCAATCCACTGCGTACCAACGCAGTGATACCTTGTGTATTAGTTTCGACTTGATTGGGGCAGAAGTATAGGGTCAAAAAGTAGCTATTGAAAGTGGCGAAACAATAAACTTATGCAAAACTGTTTTCATTGCCTTTTTAAGTAATACTTTTCAACTAACTTTCCTATTTGTGAATATATGATTGGTTTCCATAAACTTTACCAAAATCTTTTCTAAAAGACTGCCGAATTTATTCGGAAATTAATTAAAGATAATTAACAAAGAAGCCCTCCCCTTTAACAAAACAATTTAGACTTTTAAGTTCTCATCTTAAATAAATTAATTTACCTAGTAAATTACTTAGGAAAAATCACCCAAAAATCATAAATATTCAGTTTTATTATGTTATCCAACATATAAAAATTTTGGACTCAAATTCCTTTATATAATTAACGAAATTAATTTCTAAACCCAATTATTAGTATTTTCCTTTAAAAATTCATAATAAGTTATCCATAGCTTGGATAATCACGAAATTTTAAACTCATCTCCAAAATAATGTTTTACATAACATATTAAATCCTCATGGCATTCAAAACCCAATACCAGTGATTTTAGCCTTAAATTCGAATAAAATATTTATCAAACAGACTTGTTTGAATATAACATATCATGTAATCCAAGCATATCATCATCAAAATCATTATAATGGAATTAAACTTAAACCCGAAATCTAATGCTCTTTTAAAATGAAAATAGAGATGGTTTTGATTATTATTCACCGTGCTTAGGATAAGGAACTTGTGATTTGATTTAGATTGATCCTCCTTGCTTGATTCCTTAGCTTTAATTGATTTTTTCCCCTTTTCTTTCCCTAAATTATGGCCGGCTTGAGCTTTTGTTGTATGTTTTTAAAATTTTGAGATATGAACGTGTAGAGAAAATGGGATTGTGGGTTTAGGGGTTATGGGGTTATGTGGCGGCTAATCCCCATAATGCCCTTGCGTTATTTTCTTATTAATTAACACATGAAACCATTCATAATCCCATTATTTGTATTTAATTAAGCACGATCTCTAATTAAATTTTCAAATTTCAATCTACTTATCACTCTAATATTTATATTACTCAATATTTAAATCTTTTAAATAATGTTATTAAAAATTAGGGGTGTTACAGGCTCCCCCCTAAGGAGTTTCGTCCTTGCAATTTAGTAAGGACTAAATACTAAACATAGTAATCATTTGTAACAGCTCCTAACTATCATACAAGCCTATCTGACTAGCAATTGTCTATATAAAGCAAATATAGAACATACCCTAACAACAGATCAGGATAAGTATCTCGAATCATGTCTTCTATCTCCTAAGTATAGTCCTTCTCGTTGTCGCTCCACTGAACATTCACCAACTTAACTATTTTGTTTCTTAACCTTTTCTCATCCCTCGCTACAACCCGAACTGGTTGTCTAACAAAAGTCAAATTTGGTTCTACTATCAACTCTTCCAACTCTAGCGGAGGAATAATACTCTTTGGATCACGCATATACTTGTGAAGATGAGACACATGAAACACATTATGGACTCCTGCCATACTGCTTGGCAATTGTACTCTATATGCGAGCTTACTGATCCTCTCTATAACTTGGAACAGACCAACATATCTCGGTGCCAATTTTTCTGACTTTCCAAATCGCACCACACCCTTCATTGGTGATACTTAAACAAAAGCCCCATTTCCAACTGAGAATTCTAGGTCTTTAAGCCTCTTATCTACATAACTCTTTTGTTTGGACTGAGCTTCCCTCATCCTTTCTCGGATCAACACAATCTTCTCTGTCACCTCTCTAACTAGATTTGGACCCAAGACTAATCTGCCTCCATTTTCCAACCAATATGCTGGTGATTTGCATGGCCTTCCATACAAAGCTTCAAAAGGCGCCATTCTTTTACTAGTCTGATAACTGTTATTATAGGAAAACTCCACTAAGTGTAGGTGATCTTCGCAAGATCCACCAAAGTCCAATATACAAGCTCTTAATCAATCCTCGAGTACCTTATTGACTCTCTCTATCTGCCAATCCATCTAAGGATGATACGCAGTACTCATCTTAAGCTTGGTTCCTAACATATTCCGTATACTCTTCCATAATTCACTAATAAACAAAGTGTTCCTATCACTGACTATACTACTAGGAATTCTATGCAATCTAACTATGTTCTTCATGAACAACTTAGCTAAAACAGGTGCCGTCCTGGTTGACTTAACTGGAACGAAATGGGCACTCTTAGTCAACCTGTCTAGTATGACACATATACTTTCATTTCCTCTATTCGACCTTGGCAACCCGTCTATTAAATTCATGGATATCGAATCCCATTTCCAAACTAGTATCTCCAAAGGTTGAAGCAATCCACTCGGCTTCTGATGTTCAGCCTTCACTTTTTGACAATTTACACACTGTCTAACCCACAAGCCAACATCCTTCTTCATACCTTCCCAGTAGAAGCTCCTCTTCATATTTTGATACATCTTGGTTCCTCCAGGATGAATCGTAAATTTGAATCGATGACATCCCTTAAGAGCTTCTTTCCTTAAAGTCCTCAACATTCAGAACATACAATCGTCCCTTCTTTCTCAACCATGCTCTTTGGTCAAGACTAAAATCGCTTAGATAATCGATCTCTGATCCCACCTCAAGCCTTCTAATCCTCTCGGCTAATACTAGATCCTCTTTCTGTTTAGAAGTAATCCTTTCAATCAACACTGGTTGAACTTCCAAACTGGACAACATGGTGGTGCTCTAACTAGAACTAGCAATCAATTTTAAATGCACACTACAAGTAGTCATAGTTTCTAAATCATTCCATTCTGCCAACATAGCTAACACCACATTCTGATGTCTTCTGATAAGAGCATCCGCTACTTTATTTCCTTTCTCAGGTCTATACTCTATACCAAATTCATAAGCTACTAAAAAATCCAGCCACCTATGTTGTCTTATATTTAACTCCTTTTGAGAGAATAAACACTTTAAGGACTTATGATCTGTGTATGGCTCAAATCTCTACCTTAAGAGATAATGTCTCCATATTTTCAGCGCAAAGATCGCCGCTGCCAACTCCAAATAATGAGTAGGATATCTTACTTCATGTGGTCTAAGCTGTCATGAAGCATAGGCAATGACTTTACCCTTCTGCATCAACATAGCTCCTAATCCACTCCCACATGCATCGGTATACACCACCAACCCTTGGTTTCCGTCTGGAACTACTAGCACGGGTGCATTGGTTAACAAATGCTTTTACTTAAGGAATGCTTCCTCACATTTGTCGGACCTGATAAACTTCACATCCTTCCTGGTTAATTTAGTCAAAGGCGCTGCTATCCACGAGAAATCCTTAATGAATCTCAGGTAATAACCAGCAAGTCCAAGAAAACTTCTAATCTCAGTCACCGTCTCTAGTCTCTTCCAGTTATTAATAGCTTCGATCTTATCTGGATCGACTGACTAACCCTTCTATGAAACCACATGACCAAGAAACTTAATGTCTTTCTTCCAAAAATGACATTTGGAAAACTTCGCTTTCAGCTGATGCTGCCTTAGCATCTCATGCGCCACTCTAAGATAATCTTCATGCTCTCTTTCATCTATATAGTATTCTAAATTGTCATCTATAAATACCAGTACAAACTTATCCAAGTACTCTTGGAAAACTCGGTTCATCATATCCACGAAGAAAGCCGGTGCGTTCATTAACCCGAATGGCATTACTAACCATTCATACGAACCATACCTAGTCCGAAATGCCTTCAATGGAACACTATCCTCTACCACTCTTAACTGATGGAAATCTGTCACCAAATCCAATTGAGAAAATACTCTGGCTCCACACAACTGATCAAATAGATCGTCAATTCTCGGCAAAGAATACTTATTCTTAATCTTCTTCTCGTTGAACTTATGATGGTTGATACATATCCTTAATGACCTGTCTGGTTTCTTTATGAACACTGTGGTCGCTCTCCAAGGCGAACTACTTGGTCTAATAAAATTTCTCCCTTCTAGATCCACTAGCTGCACCTTCAATAAGTTCATCTCGGTCGGTGTCATCCTATTAGGTGGTCTACTGATGGGTTCAGCTCCTGGCACAAGATCTATTCGAAACTCAACAGCTCATTTCGGTGGTAGTCCTATAACCGGCTCAAAAACATCTACAAACTCTCTGGCTACTCGAACCTGACTTAGCTTATAACACTTCTTCTACTTCCATAGCTCTTAGCAAAGCACAAGCATTTTGGTCAGAATCTTCCACTGTGAATATCATTCGGTTATGACTATTAGGGTAACCCAGCGATATCTCCCTATCCTGACAAGATATCCTAGCCTCATATTTACCCTACCAATCCATACCCAAAATGATCCCGAAATCTACGAAATCAAAAATATACAGACTGCAAGCAAACTTATGACCTAACAATTAAGTTCCAATAGGTCACATCTCATCCCCGGGGTTGCATACCCTCCCATCGGATTCGCAACCCTTAAGGAAGTAACAAGGTATGTGGTTCTAAGCATAACCTATCAACCAAACACTGAGATATAAATGAATGCGATGCACCGGTATCAAATAGTATCCTAATGGGTATACTCTGAATCAAAAGCTTACCTTCCATCACAATCTTTCTCTTCTCAATAGTAGTTGGCCTAGCAGATGATGATCCAACGGCAAAGACCTTTCCCCTGTCCGCCCTGACTGGTTCTGGACATTGATTCTTATAATGCCCTATCTGGTCACAGTTAAAGCACTTCACGCCCTTCTTTTTTGCAACCTTCTTCCCCTTGCTTGTCCGGAATTCATGAGCATAATGACCCTTCTTATCATACTTGAAATAGACCAGATCAGCCTTTGCCTTCTTGGTATCCTCTCCCTTCTGGGTTCCCTTCTTCTTAAAGAATTTCCTCTTCTTACCTTGAGAACCCTGGGTTTCAACCGGTTTCTTCTTCCTATAAATAGAAAGTATTTCCTCATGTCGGATTGTTATCTCCACAACAACATTACAAGGATCACTTAGATGTGGCAGGATCGCCTTAGCAATCTTGGGTCTCAATCCCCGAATAAACTTCTCATTCCTCTTAGCTCATCAAACTTAGCAGCATACACAATTACCGACATCTCTCCCTACACCAAATCCATGAACTTGCTCAACAATGCCGACTTAGCAACTTCAGACAAAAACCTCTGCTCGAATCTCCTTCTAAATCCTGCCCAAATCAACTCTTCCTCAGGAACTCCGGCAGTAACACTATTCCACCAATGAAGTGATGCTCCTTGCAACTGTCTAGAGGCTAGTCTCCTCTTTTTCTCATCATTCAATCCCAAGTCAGCGAAGATTCATTCACAATGCATCAGCCAATTCACAACTTCTATGGCATCCTATGTTCCCATAAATGGCTTCCCACCAAGACTGGTGTAATCTCTACTCAACTTAGCATAGTTATTCCCAACTGGAGCCGCGGGATTAGCTCCTCCAACGTTCTCAGCTACTCCAGCAGCTGCTCCTGCTTGCATCAGATTGTCGAAGAACTGATACATCATCCCCATATCTACTGGTGGATTTCCAACACCTACATTGGTATCTGCATTTTGATTAGCATTTGTCTATCGACCCAGGTTCCTCTAGGTGGGTTGAACGTTTCCGTTTGTTGTGGTGCTTCCTCCACCGAGATTTCCTCTTCCGTTTCCCGCCTCCATATCTTACTTTCTCGTAAATCTGTATACGAGCCTTAGTAAGATACAGAAGAATGATCTAAAAGAAAGGGGAATACGTACTTATACATATATATATATGAAATACAAGTATGTTACTATACGTTAACCCAAATCCGGATCTTATTTTCTGGTTCATTGGATTATGTTTTGAAAAATCTTTTAGACTTAAATTTCTTTTAAGTTTTCATAAACCAATGCTCTAATACCAACTTGTAACATCCCCCACTTGGAGGCCCAAAACTAACGGTTACGGATGCTACAGTCATCCTTAGTTATTAATCCTCGATGACCAAATACGGTAATGTTAGAAACATTGATAAAATAGAAACACATGGATATGGAAAAAATTTAAAATCATTAAACAACTATCTCATTCAATTTCAAATTCATTACATAATCCCAGATCAGAGAACCACGTTCAGAGAAAATATAATTGTTACAACATACGCCAAGAGTGACATATGAAGATGCCCCATTGGATGATCAAAGTCTAAACATAGGCAATTTAAAAACTTTGCCTTTACAACAAAACATAGCTAGCTTACCTCCTGCATGTCTCCGAAAGCTTATTCATCAAAAGGAAAAACTGAAAATCTCAACTCTCAAACTACTCAAAATTAATTTAGCACCGAGGAGTATAAGGGGAAAACATAAACTTCGAGTCAGATATAAAGCCCGATATGATAATAACCTACCATATCGAACCATTTACATATCTAATGAGACCACGCCGCTTAGCGAAACGGGTTTTCCCCTCACTGGTATCTTATCCAAAAATTTATAATAACCATATATTGTACTCCAGCATCCACAATGGTTAAAACATTGCAATTTAAAATATTATGATGATATACAACAAACAAATTATTCTAGATTCCCCATCCCCATTCATTTGACTATCTGTCTTTGTTATAGTCTCTAGGGTCACTATTAACCTATTAGTTTTTGTGGGCTAACTAATAACCTGTGTAAGGCTAATAGACTATATGTCTAGTCTCATAGTTTTCATGGGATCACTAAGAACCTATTGGCCTCTGCCAATAACTTCATTACTTTATGGGTTCTCCGTGAACCTATTGGTATCTCCAATAACTTCTTTCATTTAACAGTTTCCATGGGTTGCCAAAGAACCTATTGACTTTTTTCAATAACTTTATCTGGATATAGTTTTAATGGGATCACTACGAACCTATTGGCCCCTGCCAATAACTCGTTTCAAATATAGTTTTCATGGGTTTACTATGAACCTATCTAATTTGACAACTTCTTTTTATTAGTCTCTAGGCATCCTATTTTCTAGTCTATTTGACCTCCTAGAGCAACTCTACTCATAAAGGAGTTAACTCAATTTATATTCACTATTGGGTCAACCTAACTGGTTATTCAACCCTTTTCTCCCTAAAATATAGTTATGGTCCCATTATACAGTGAATAAGTTTATAGAAGAAGCAAATACAATAACATAACAATACCAGTATCTATGGTTTAATATCCTTGAAAGCATTTTCATATTTAACCTAGTTAATCCATTTAACCTATTATTTTATCAAGGAAAGCTTCTTCAAAAACTCTATACTTAAAAGCCATTTCAAAACTCGTTTATTTTGCCATGGGGTTTCCTTTAAATGAGATTGGGTTCTTTGTTTTGAAAACTAAGGCTTTCGAAACCTTAGACATACACTTTCGAAACCTTAGACATACACTTTCGAAACCATTAGAATACCTCTTTCGAAAGCATTCAAAACTTCTTTTCAAAACACTAAGCATAGGCCTTTCGAAACCACCAAAGCATACTTCTCGAAAGTATTAAAGTAATTCATAGAAGCATAGCTTCGAAACCATATGAAAGTACCCCTTTCAAAACCATTGGGTTTTATCCTTTAAAAATAACCTTTTGGGTGAAAGTGATTATAAACGAATGTACTCCTTTCGAAACCATTAACCTTTAAATAAAAATAATTAAGGAAAACTGATGGCTTCGGAAGCATCCTTTCCAAAGCATTAATCATTTAAGTAACACATTTGGAAGGATAGCTTCGAAACCCTTTTCGAAGCCATTGCCTTCGAAACCTTTGGTATAAGCGACTATTGGAGCCCTTCCGAAAACATTGGGAAGTGGCTTATTACTTTTATAAAACTAAAGCTGCCTTTCGAACTCGTTGATGACTTCAATCCATTCGAAAGGCATAAAGGCGGTAGCATGGTTTCGACTAGGTTCAAACTACCCTTTCAAAAGCATTGATTTAAAAACAAGGCAACTCATTCGAAAGCTACCCATTAAACAAAAAGGCGGCAACTTCTTCGAAAGCTATATCAAACCCTTTTGAAAGCATTCTTTTGAAAATAAGGCAAGTGGCATTTCTTTGGATAGTAAAACAAAGGCCTCGACCCCTTCGAAAGCTTGGTTTCGACTCCATACCTGCCGCCATTCTCCAATCCACTACGTACCAATGCATTAATACCTTGTGTATTGGTTTCGACTTGGTTAGGGCACAAGTATATGGTCGAAAGGTAGCTAATGAAAGTGGCAAAACAATAAACTTATGCAAAACTGTTTCAATTGCCTTTTTAAGTAATACTTTTCGATAAACTTGCCTATTTGTAAAAATATGATTGGTTGTCATAAACTTTACCAAAATCTTTCTAAAAGACTACCGAATTTATTCAAAATTTAATTAAAGATAATTAACAAAGAAGTCCTCCCCTTTAACAAAAAAATTGAGACTTTTAAGTCCTCCACCTTAAATAAATTAATTTACCTAGTAAATTGGAAAAATCCCCCAAAAATATCTATATTCACTTTTATTATGTTATCCAACATATATAAATTACGGACCCAAATTCCTTTACATAATAAATGAAATTAATTTATAAACCCAATTATTCGTATTTTCCTTTGAAAATTCATAATCAATTATCCATAGATAAGATAATTACGAAAAATTAAACCCATCTCCAAAATAATGTTTTACATAACATATTAAATCTTCATGGCATTGAAACCCAATATCAATAATTTTAGCCTTAAATTCGAATAATATATTTATCAAACAAACTTTTTTGAATATAATATATCATTTAATCCAAGCATATCATCATCAAAATCATCATAATGGATTTAAACTTAAACCCGTAATCTAATGCTCTTTCAAATGAAAATAGAGATGGTTTTGATTATTATTCACCTTGCTTAGGATGAGGAACTTGAGATTTGATTTAGATTGATCCTCCTTGCTTGATTCCTTAGCTTTAATTGATTTTTCCCCTTTTCTTTCCCAAGATTATGTCCGGCTTGAGCTTTTGTTTTACGTTTTTAAAATTTTGAAATATGAATATGTAGAGAAAATGGGAACGTGGGTTTAGGGATTATGGGGTCATGATGGCGGCTAATCCCCATAATGACCTTGCCTTATTTTCTTCTTAATTAACACATGAAACCGTTCATGAAACCATTCTTTGTATTTAATTAAGCATGGCCTCTAATTAAATTTTCAAACCTTAATCCCCTTATCACTCTAATATTTACATTATTCTATTTAATTTATCTAATTAATCTCCTAAATAATGTTGTTAAAAATCAGGGGTATTACAATAAATCACTCATATCCGAATATTGACTGATTCGAGATTATATGTATTCTTTTCTTATAACTCTCGGATACCCTTTTTGGGTAGACCGAGAATCAGGTACTATGATAGCATATGGAGTTGTATGGAGGACGAGTGGAAGACTTATGCTTTTTTCATATTACATTATATGGAATTACTATTTACTTACACTAGAGACAAGTTACCTTATGTGGTCCATGATGAACTTATAATATGTTGACTCATATACGTGCTGTAATATATGATCTCATAAACTATACTTAATTATGATGATGTTTTGGTTTATTTAATCAAGCTACTATCTCTCCTATTTGTTATCTATGTTTTATATTTTATCTATGCATTGAGAGATATATGATAGATTATCGATTTGATTTGTTTCACCATTCGACGGCCCCTCCATCGATTGAGTACTATTACTAAGTAGAATGTTCCTTTTTTGTGTATCATATGTGGAAAGGGAAATAGAAATATATTGTGATCGCTTATGGAGGTGTCATCAAATTGAGGAGATAAAAGCATAAAAGGATGTCGCTAGGTGTCATTTTTACTTATGGTCATCTTTGTTCTAATAAGCGGTCATATGGGTACATTAGAAAGTGTTATGTGAATTTACTATAGTATGGGCAGTGAGAGAACCTTCAGAATATAACGTAAGCTAATTTTTAAAGGACAATGTGTCGACGGGAAGTAAGAGTGCATAGGGTATGTTGTATAGTCTAAGTCATGAGCGGTTGAACACTGATATATGTTGAGCACAAATAAATGAGTGGACGGTTGATATGGATAATATGAGATATGGTTTGTAATATAACATCATGTTAAGGTATTCTACGTAAATTAAATGAAATATGTTATATGTTTTGTAATATTACCTAACGTTAAGGTATTCTACTTAAAATGAGTGATATGTGTACTGTACCATATAGATGTTGTATTAGGTGACATTTGAGATTTGTTCATAATGGATAACTTTCTAACTCATGTATTTTCTTTGTGCTTTCTTAGGATACTCTTGTTCGGAAGTAGACCATGTGGCGGACAAATTTGATTAATGTAAGCTGGTGATATGTGGGAAGAAGGAGCACATCGTGAAATTTTTAGTGTTTTATTTTATTATTATTGATCGATATAAGCTGTGTTGATGTAATAATTTGTAGAAATTATGTTAAGGTGTTCGAGGTGTGAGCCGAAATTATGTTATTGATTTTAAAATGGTTTTAATAAAGACATATTTTAAAGTATCATGTTTCTTAGGCTGTGTTGAGTTTCTAGTGGCAACATGTATAAATGTTTTTGTTGGAATGTTGGAATGTTGGGATGTTACTAATCGTTCCAAACAATGACAATTACGCTCTCAATTGGTGCCCCTAACAATCATGAGTAAATAGCGATCCATTTATGAATAACGTTACTATAATGACTCGTATTCTACATATCGGAAGATTGTAGAATATTAATATTATTTTTATATGAGGTCGTACAATTCAATGATTTTGGGAAATGACTACTGGAGACATTTTTCAGAATTTTTATCGAACGATTTTGACCTTGAAAATCTTGTATGGCTATAACTTTTGATAGAAACCAAATTGGGGTCTGAAACCACTTCCTTTAGATCGGGATGAGGTTTCCCTTTTGGTAGAGTGATCGTTAGAGGAAAATGGATATACTATTAAGGATTTATGGCAGTCCGAAGTTACATTTGATTTTAAATAGCTTAATGGAGAATGAGTGGGTTAATGGTTTGGCCCAAAGCCTATTTTGGGATTAGTATGAGGTTAGAGCTGATGGAACATCTCTCCATCATTCCACACTTCCCAAAAATATAGAGAAGCCCCCTATTAATCATCTTGTAGCCAAAAAGTTACCATAATCCCTACTTTAATTTGCCAAAATGTATCATTAGAGCAAGATTAGCGAGATTAATACCTTGGATTGAATATTTGGTTCTGGAGATCATCTTGGAGCTATTGTTTACCTCGGGATTTGTGCATCTTTGGGCTTGGATTGGATTGCTTTGGATTTAGGTGAGTGGTTTAAACCACTACTCACTAATTAGTAACTATTTGATGTTTAATGATGTTTTTAAATGATTTTCAAACTCTATAATACGTTTTAAACCCTCTTCGATAACATATGTAAATTTCAAATGATTTGGAAAAGTTTTATAAAACTAGTGTTCTTATGGATCTCCTTGTTCTTATGGATACTACTCTTAGATTTATGATTTCAAATTGATGTGTATGAATGTGTGCTTGTTAGGGTATATTGTTGGCTATGATTGCTTGAATGTGTGATGTTTGTTTGGTTGAAAATACCTATCGAATGGCGATTTAAAATAGGAATATGTTAGGTATCGGTACCGGTTGATCGATATAGGCTCAAATGAGATTTGATTGATGTAGGACAATAAGGAAGACCCCATAGGGCCACAGATTTCAAGTTGTTTGGAGTTCATTTGCTCAAGTTATGGATCGATTAGTGGTGGTTTTTAATGTTGTGGATCGGTAAATGGTTGCTCTGGGGCGTGCTGGAGTCAAGGGATGGTTCGCTTTGTGTTTTGGAGGAGTTGCTTCGGGTCATGAATAATGGAGGATGGATCGCATGAAGATGGGGAAAAATTCTTCCAAGTGATGGATCGGTAGTTTGCTTACTTCGTGTTTTGGAGACGTTGCTTCAAGTTTTGTTAGGTATGCTTCGAGTTACGAACATTTATTTAGGAGTATAGACCAGTGGAGTAAAAGAAGTCGAAATTGACTAAGAGATGGATTGGTGGCTATGGATCAGTATCGATCCATGGGCATTGATCGGTATTGGCGATGGATCGTTGGGGGAGACTTTTACATGATGGAGCATAGCTTAATGGAGTGAAGTATGGGATTGACGATGATGGGTCAATGATTATCAATTGGTGGTTACCAATCGATGGTAGGCGCATTTGAGTTGCTTCGAGTTTTTCCTACGCTTGTTTCGGGATATGATGGTGTTTGCTTCAAGTTTTGTGTGTGTTGGCTGTGAACTCGTGACAATCCAAATACTTAGCTAAATATGGCTAACTATAGGGGTTGGTACCGAACCATAGGGTTCGATGGTGATTTTTGACAATGGCGACCTTTGATTCGATGATGATGATTCTGTGATGAGAAGTGACGGCTTCCATGGTGAAGAGTTGTACTTGGAGATGTAGAGTAGAGGACTATGAGTCGGATTAAGGAAACTATTAAAGGAAGGCTACATAACATATAATGGTATTCTACGATTGATGATGATTGTAGGGAATTGTCCCTACCACGGTGACTTCATGATGGGAGTCATGAGATCAGCTCTAGGATGTACTCTACTATAGATGATGTGTACAAAAGGATAGTTGAGACTTGAGGTTTCGTAGGGTACTCGTGAGGTGAGGTTATACACAGGAGACGTGGTGGTTCCTGGAGCGTGATGACTCTTTATTCTAGATATGACGTTTGTGTACTCCAGACTGATGTGATGGTTAGTCTATTTCTTGGCCAACTGAGTGGCATGAATCTGAGTACCAAGGAACCAAGATGTGGACTATCGTGAGGGGTACTCTAGTCTTTGACTGTGATGGGATGGCGAGTAATCTTATATCCAGCGAACTAAGTGAGTGAATGTGAGAATGGATGCTATGTTTGTTTGATTGTTAACCCTAGGGATGTCAATGATGCTGATATTATTGATGCACGTATTTTGACACCCCTTAATATTTTGATGTATAGTACATCCATGATGATTATGATGTGGAGTAGCATATATCTTGTGTATGTGCTAACTCTATGGATGTAGGGACGGATCAGGTATGATTTTTCAAACCATTGGTCCTATTATAGTGATTCATTAGTATTTAGAGGTTTAGTACCGCTCATACCAGACTGTTGTCTGACTTGGAGTTTTATGCTTTGCTTCCTATTACTTTTGATATTCTTAAACGAGTATATTATAGATATCATATCTGATGAGCACGTGAAGCTGGACAGATGACGGACAAGAGGTTATACCCTCGTATTACTACATTTACTTATTTGCTATTCTGCTGCACAGCACTATGAAGCTTGCTACTGCCTTTACTACCTAGAGATAGTTATTTATGAGTTATTATTTGATGTATAACACTATTTCTTATGTTGTATACTATATGGATCTGTGCACTTTGATTTTGAGATTCATTTAGTTATTTACTGTCCTGCCTGTTTTAAATCTGAGATGTTTACTATTATATTTTATTCGATGCGCTGTGAGATACACAACAGGTTCTGTGACTGATTTACTTTATGTACAATCTTGACGGTCATCCTGCATCGACCGGGCATCGCTACAACACACTATACGGATATATTAGATGCCGGTGGTGTAGGTCGGTGTCATAGTTACGTACGTTAATCTACCTAATACGTCGATATCATACTCTCAACACACATTTGACTAGAAATATTTAGGAATAATGGTTTGTTAGTATGATGTTACACCCATGATTATGAAGTCATTAGTGTGATCGATTAAACACTTACCCAATGGTTTCTATTTATATATTATAATGTATATGGTTGTCAATGAGTATTCAAAAAATCTAAAATCCATCTTTATCCGTATTCGAGATATGAAAAATTATCCAGTATCTGAAATATGGATACAGTTGCAGATACGACTGCATCCGCATTCGATAATTATCCATTTGGGTTTTATCTAGATTATAGTTATTTTTTATGCATTTTTGTACATAAAATAATTGTCGTTTATTATTTTTTCTAGATAAAAAAAATTAATATGTATATAAAAATCAATATTTTCTGCTTAAAACTATTTTTCTTAGCATGTCTATGATATTTTATACTTTTAGTGCTAAAATGAATTTATAATAAATTCAAGTTTTCAATTTATTCGTTTAGATTTGTTAGCTGTGAACTGATCGAAGAACATTTGATATTCATCTTCATCCGTGGATACTTATATCCGATATTCTAAAATAATTTTGAATATATATAGAGATATGCACTATCCGAATACGTATGACATATTCAACCATTTTTAAACCTAATTAAACCGACCGTTAGAAAGGTTAGCTTACTTTCAGTGAAAATCATATTCCCCTGAAGCCAAAATAACAAGGATATTGTTTCTCGCGTTTCTCCTAGTTCTGTTCAGTTCTTTCTATCTTCTTGATTTT
Organism: Allium fistulosum; assembly: GCA_030737815.1. NCBI lineage: Eukaryota > Viridiplantae > Streptophyta > Magnoliopsida > Asparagales > Amaryllidaceae > Allium > Allium fistulosum. Next base: position 313,301,834 of record CM060903.1, on the reverse strand, counting down.
ATCCTCGCTCATTCAAAATCGTACGCTTATTCAAAGTCATTCTTTCTCCTGTGAAACTCTCTTTAAAATCAAAATTGCATTTCTCAAATCACTAACCCTACCCATCCAAATACTTATGTTCTTCTACCTACAGCCAACGAACCCAACATCACTTCGAAGATAACACAACAACCAACCACATCAACCCCTCCTGCCTACTCTCCCAAATCACAAACCCGGCATATCCAAATAGTTCTACTATAATCATGCATCAATAGCTTCTCACAATCGGCTTCTCCAAAACCCTAAACGCCCCTCCTTTAAACTTTCCTTCACTACAACAATCAATCCGATGCTCAAACAATTCTTTAATAATCCTTACAAAAATCATACCTTTTCTATCGAATCCTCATGCAGGTCTTGTTATGTGAATCGAAGTCGTTTCCATTCCACCCAGGTAAAATTTATAGCTTTATTTGTTTTTGTTAAAACATTTCTAGAAGTCGATAAATCCAAGGTAATTAGGGTACAATTTGTTAAAGTTCCGTTGTATTTTTTTCTTCTAACCAACAGTAAGTAAATCATGGGGATCAGTTAATCAATTTGAAATCAACATATGCAAAGTTGGTGAGTAAAATTTCTCTTTTTATTAATTAATCAATCAATTTAATTTGTTGTTGTATTCCTTGAATTTGATATTTTTGTGTAAAAGGTGCAATCATGTCAGAAGATTGAATTCTCATATAGGTGGATTATTTCATCCAAAACGAGGTATATTAAATTTTTATCCTACATTTAGCTATACGTGGAGTCGTTCTAGGTCAAATTTGATTAGAATAATTTTGATATACCCCTTGGTCTCTTCTCAAGTGAGTGTCTAGAGAAGTTGGTATTTTGACTGGTTGAAAATGTAACTATATATACTTTTGATTTTAGTGAAAACTTTATTTAACCAATTAAGTTGAAAAATCTAGCACACAATTGCAACGAAGAGAAATATAATAAAAAACAGCCACTTAAGTAAAGTGCACATTATCAGTAAGTAGATGGCCCAAACTATGTATATTGGTATCCATGGCATCTATAATTTTACTAATCATATGATGCACATGCCAATAAATATGAAATCCATGTAAAATTAGCGGTCTATGTGATGATATGGATGTCGAGTCTTCATGAGTTTAGTTTAAAGTCGGCAAGATAATGATATGTATATTTCATAGACAGTGAACTCAAGATAATGATATATTTTTTATAAGTTATATAGATGTATTTACTAATTTGCAAGAGTTTTTGCTTATAATTTCACTGTTGCTGCTGTATTAATTATACGTATACAAATCATTAGGGATATGTATAATATCACTTAGTAATAGTGATACCTTTAATTATGAATTTCACTGTAAGCTTGAAATAGAATATAATAAAAATACATGTATTTGATGAGGTCCATACAGACAGAACTTGCATTACATTCGACTTGATGAGTATAAATGTTGCAGATTTACATGTTCTTTCTAAAGTAGTTCCATACTGAAAGTCCTCTTCAAAAATGAAATGGTTGCCGATGAATTTGAAGGTTTAATGGAAGCTGATGTGCATTAAATTAAGCTTATACTTATAACCTATGTTTTTATTTTCTTATAGAAAAATGTTACCCACATTTGTTAGTTTGAAGACGTTTATTCTATTTCACAAAAAAAAGACATTGCTAAGTGTGTTTGCTGGGGTGTAACAAGGTATTTGCCAAGAACTTAATTTTTCCATTACTGATGTCATATGCTTGTAGGTTTTTGTCTTTGTTTTCTTTTAAAATGCAGGATATTTTATGAATTAACGCTTTTGGAAGTGTTAATGTGTAGATTTGGGGGCATCAAAGTTTGCATGATTATAAATCATGCTTTAAAGCGCATCCATGTCGTAGAGCTTTCCAGATATCAACTTCCTCTTGATTTTAACAAGAATTTGTTAGCTTCTCGATTTTCATTACACTAGATTCCTTATTACATTTGGTATTTTTGTGTTGTTTAGTGCACTTATGCCAAGACTGGCGAGATGTTGATACTAAACTGATAACGTGGTTTTTGTTTTACCTATTTCAACGTCTAATGTTTGTTTAGCTACCAGGTTAGACTTGTAATGTATGACATTAGCCTATAAACGTTCAAACATATATTTCAAGTATTGTTATACTTACTTTTTACAGTAATTAATATATGCAAGGGTAACATTATATATTGTTTCTGCCTATGGTAGATCATAGCTATGATATGTGCAATCATCCCAGTCATGTCTGAATAGTTGTTTTGGAAACTGAAAATGATATTTCACTTCTATATGTGTTTGTCCAACTATGGTTTGGAATGTCTATGTGCACAATATTGTTTCACACTTATGGATTTGAAGAGATGAAATGCTCCTAAATTGTGCATAACATACCTTAAATGAATCAAAACACCAATAGGGCCAACATTGCAAACTGATCGGGTGCCATAAAGTCTATTCAAAAGTGTTATATTTTCGAGTTAAAATCTCTTAAGCTGCCCTTGGAAGCAAAAACGGATCATGATTTCAATTTATTATAATTTTTAGCTTTTGTTCTTACTCTCTCTCTCTCTCTCTCTACCCCTTTTTTGCATCGGTTCTATATTTTCAGTGCTAGTTTGAAGAATCGTTTGATGCTCTGCAACATTTTGCAAAACATCTTATAAAATATTTTCCCATCGTAGGAATCATAATTTCACTCACATTATTGCTCTCTCTTTTCCTCTTAAGCTTTGAGAAGCCTTTGACTCCATCGCATTACAACCTTGCTGTGGAACATTTTGGTAGGGTTGGTTATTTTTCCATTTTACCGCTTTTCCAGCATTTCCCTTCCGAATATTTCCGTGATTTCCGGTTTTCGTGTTTTTCAGTCAAAAATAATTCGAAAGGAATTCCTTCCGGTAGATGACGGAACTCAGCGGAAATTTCCACTATTTCCGCGGAAATTTTCATTCCTTCCGCATGCCTCTTTGTTTAAGGAAAAAAAATGGACCGTTGAATTGGGCTAGCCCATACAAAATTAACGTTAAGAAAAAACCTAACCCTAATATCCACTCCTCTCTTTCGAGATTCACTCAGCAGTTCACACGAAAGAATCCAATCCACCAATTCGCACAAAAAATCCTAACCCTAATTCCCCTTTTCTCTCTCTTCAATAAATTCTCTCTAGTACTCATCTGACTTTCTTTTCAATTTCGGCTAAGAAATTCTCCCTCGGGTACTAGATTTGTTGTTTTTATCTTCTTTGTTTCAAATTTTTTGTTTCACGATGTTAATTAAGATTTGGTTGATTTAAGAGATTGGGTTATTCGATTTCAAGCTTGCTGATTTTAAGCCTACTGATTTCGAGCTTACTGGTTTCAAGATTACTACATTGTTATTCACTAACATTGTTATCCGTCCGTAGAACCACGTTGGAAATCATGTTTTTGCTGAATATTCGGTTTCTTTATTATAACTAGTAGAAGTAATTAACTAGGGTTTGCAAGGAAATTGAAAAGTATCCTTTCAATTTTTTATGAACTCGGCAGCAAGTTGACTATGGATCGTATGGACTTGATGGGTACTCATGTCTTCGCTGCGATACTCCTACTTCGTCCTTCTTCCGCTCGTATCAGGCCTTAACTTCGTCCTTCTTTTGGGGTAAGAAGGATAGCGTCCGTCGTCACCACTGGGTTTCTTGGGCCTCCATTTGCCGTCCCATATGCGAGGGGGGCTTAGGCTTGCGCAACCCAAAGGACCTCTGTGCAGCTTTTGCCTGCATGTTGTTGTACAAGTTTGGGGCAAACGACTCCCTGTGGGCGTCATTCCTTCACGCAAAGTACCATAGGCTTGCGGGTGTGGGTTTTACTGGCTCCCCCTCCTACGCTAGTGAGACTTGGAAGGACATGCAGTCGGTGAAAGGGTTGGTTGACTCTCATGGCGGCTTATCCGGTTGGGATGGCGGCTCGTTCTTCGTTTCGAAAGCTTGGAACTCGGTTCATATCCCAACTTCGATTAGACCTTTGTTTTCTTTCATCTGGAATTCTCGTATCCCCCCCAAAGTCTCTCTGTTTATGTGGCGCTTGCTACATGATGGGCTTCCATTAGACGAGAATCTCTAGAGGATTGGCATCCCTTTCGTTTCTCGCTGCAGGTGCTGCGGTTCTGGGATACGGAGTCCTTGAGTCATTTATTTTTTGCCGGTTTTTCAGCCAGGGCAGTCTGGAATTACTTCGGGAACCTTGTTGGTATCCGGGGAAATGCCCTGTCTCCCTCTGATTTACAGTGTAGCTGGTGGTCCGGGACCACCGGTAAATCGCTTCGTTTGATTCTTTTTCGCCTGATTCCATGCCTGATCTGCTGGCACATCTGGTGCACGCGGAATAAGGCAACTTTTGAGGATTCTCCTATGGATCCCCCGTCCATTATCTGTCGTGTTAGGAATGATGTCTTCCTTGCGTTTCGTGGTAGGCCATTTAGGGGCACTATTGGTCTCCGCTCTAGGCGACTGGAGGGTCTGTTTTCCATCGCTTCTGTTCGGTCTGCTGCTAGAGCGGGTATTGGCTGAGGCCGTGTGGGGGACGGAGAGTTTTGATGCTCTAACCCCCTTCCCGATCCCCCCCCCCTTTTTCTATCTCATTCCTGCTTGCTAGTTGCTCAGGTGCTGGAGTTTCAAGTTATCTTCCAGACTGTGCGATCTTCGCCAGATTGGTTGTAGATGTGGAAGAGGGCCCTTTCTTGTCTCAGGTGTTGGCTCCTTGTGATGTTGGCTTTTCTGCGAGAGCAGAACTGATCTCACTTCTCTGGTCTTTTTCAGCGCTTAGCCTCGGTGTTCGATTTGGGAGTCTACTAACGTCATCATTGGGCGGTGGCCTTGCCGGAGCTCGATGGTGATGTTAGATGGGCGGTGGTTTTTCCGAAGCTCATCCTGGATTCTCTGAGCGGGAATTTCCTTTAAGACGGCTTGCTTTTTTGGGTCTTTTTCTTTAGCTGATTTCTTGATGTATTGGTGGTTTGTTTCCGTTTCTGCTGTTGTTTTCGTCTGGTATGTTTCGATTTGCTTTAGCTATTCCTGGTTACCTGTCAGGCATGTTGGCAGCTTTTGGTCTACATTTATATATATATATATATATTTTGGAAAAAAAATAAAGACTATGGATCGTAGCTTTCACATACAACTCATAATCTTATATTTCATGTCAGGTAATTTTGTACTAGTTAATTACTTCTACTTTATTTGATTTTTAGATTTAGTTATTTTTGCAATTAAGAATGATTTGATTGGTCCTAAATCCTAATTATGAATGATTTTTTTTGGTTACTTTGTGTTCTGTCATGGGATTGCAGTGATTTTTGCAATTGTTTTTTATCCTGTAATTTATTCAAATGAATACTTTTGCCTCTTAGATGTATTTAGAGTTCCCCTCAAACATACGAGGAGTAATAACATGGTTTCTGTCTAATTTACCTAACTAAAGCGGTCAATTTTTGAATGTAATTAAATATTGTTCTGTTATATTGTATCATTACCCGGTTTAAGCTATATTTTCTTTTGAAGTTAATTCCTCTTTTAAATTTTCTGAAATTTGAGCATTTAGTGGCATTAAATTCTACCAAAAGGCTTAGTTATATTAGATATGTGCATTATGAAAGATAAAAGGTTGATTGAACAAAAGAACTAAAATTTATTAATTGAAAATACCTCGATGTCATATTGGGAGTAGACTGAGACAAATTCTCTGATACCCACGCTACATGCACCACCTATAAGTGTAGCAAAACCCGAAAGCAGCATCGCTTTCAGATCATTTTTCACTGCACCAACTCCCATCATTATGGTAGCAGTAGAAAGAAGTCCATCGTTTGCTCCAAGAACAGCTGCACGAAGCCATTGTGATCTTTGCGAGTAGTCAAATTGTTCTTCTATTTGATCTACACCATCAATTGCAATCTTGTGTTCATTAGGACTTGCCATTGATGCTTAGGATATTTGATTGAACAAAAGAACTGAAATTTTGCAGGTTTTCTATGGAATCTAGTGAATCAAGTGCAGCGAATGAAGCGGGACAAACTCAGCCTGACATGCAAAGTCGAACAGAAATTCAATATAAAAAACCATCAAGACCAACAAAATCGATAGTATGGGACCACATGACAAATTTTTAGGAAGAAGGACAATGGGGAAATAGAGGCGATTGCAATATGTAAGTACTGCAAAATGGAGTGCACGGCCGATTCGAAGCAAGGAACAACTGGCTTACGTTATCACCTTTTTTATTTATGTCCAGAATCTCCCATTTATAAAAAAAAAGATGTGGACAACAGTCAACCTCAAGATGGGTTGCCTAGATCTTTGGTTCCACATTCTTTTAATCAAAATAGATGTATGTTAGCTTTGGTAAAATTCATTGTTAAGAATGATATATCATTTAGGATGGTAGAAAATGAAGGCTTTAGAGAACTATTTGCCGAACTTCAACCAAGATTTATAGTACCCGATAGAAAAAAATGTGCATCAACTATTTGGGATTTGTTTATAGTGGAAAAGGCTAAATTAAAAAGTATAATTGGAGATCAAAGGGTTAGTATAACCACCGATACTTGGACTTCCATTCAGAACATTAATTATATGGTTGTTACCGCACATTTTATGGATAGTGACTGGAAATTGCATAAGAGAATTATAGCATTTACAAAGATTAAAGTCATAAAGGAGATGAAATAGGAAGGGTATTAGAGAATTGTTTGAATGAATGGGGCATAGATAAAAATTTTACCATCACAGTTGATAATGCTAGCGCTAATGATACAACAATTGGTTATATAAAGAGAAGATTAGAATATTCTGATTCTTTATTGCTTGGTGGAAAGTATATACATTTGAGATGTGTGTGTCATGTTTTAAATCTTATTGTTAAAGATGGACTAAAGTATTAATGCGAAGCTGTTGAAGGCATTAGGAATTTAGTAAAGTATATCCACTCCTCTCCTTCGAGATTGGATAGGTTTAGATATTACTCTAACTTGATTAAAAATGATAAAATGGCTATTGTTCCACTTGATTGCCCTACAAGATGGAACACAACGTTTAAAATGCTTGATATTGCTTACAAATTTTGAAAAGTATTTGATAGAATGTGTACGGAAGATGAACCAATTAAAGTTTACTTCAATGAGATGATCAAAGATAAAAAGAAAAATTTAGTAAAAAGAATGGGACCTCCAAAAGAAGAAGATTGGGAAAGGGGTCGAGTTTTGATTGAGTTTTTGAAGGGATTTTATGAAACTACATTAAAACTTAGTGCAACTAAGAGTGTCACTTCTTCGTTAATTTTCGATGAGGTTATATTGGTTCAAGATGCAATTGAGCAAGCTAGTAACAATATTCATGATTCTAATTTGCAAAATGTAGCAAAAATGATGAAAGTTAAATTCAACAAATATTGGGGTAGTATTGAAGTAATTAACAAAGTGATCTTTATAGCTCATATCTTGGATCCAAGGTATAAATTTCAATCTTTAAAGATTAGCTTTCTCGATATAGGTTGGAATAGTGGTAAAATGAATGAGTTTCTTGGTGTTATAAAACATGCTTTAAATGAGCTATATGATGAATATAGAAAGAGCATGAATATACCAAATGTAATTGGTTCTAATGTTATTGTAAGAAATGAAGAGATTGATGAGCAATTTGATGATAGTCTTAGAAGTAAAAAGTTAAAAAGACTTCAACAAACAAGAAGGGAAGAACAATTACTTGAGATAACTAATGAGGTTGATCGGCATCTAAATGATCCATTTGAAAACCTTAACGGTAAAGATTTTCATTTGTTAGATTGGTGGAAAGGTAATCAAGCAAAGTATCCAATACTTTCAAAAATCGCTAAAGATATCTTAGCCATTCCTAGTTCAACCGTTGCTAGCGAAAGTGCATTTAGTCTTGGTCGAAGAGTTGTTAATCCATTTAGGGCTTCGTTGGCTCCTAATATGGTTGAAGCATTGGTATGTCTTAGTGATTGGTTGAGAGTGGAAAACCTTGGTTGTCATCAAATGCAATTTAAAGAGGACGTCGAATTATTTATGGACACGGAGGTGATTTGTGAAGGTAAAAAATTCAACTATTACTGATAATTGTGATATTGATATATGAATGAAACTAAATCCAACATGATTAAAGTGGATATTACATTGCTACCAGCACAAATCTCAATCATGCTTCAGTACCTGTTACTGAAGCAATCTGCAAATTGAATGCAATGTTTAGTTTTCAAAAGTAAAGTCATTTGCATAATATAAACTGCCACAGATAACCAAATGCTTAATGCATTGCATCAATTTGCATGATATATTTGCACAGTGTTGGTAGGTGCTTGGTTATTTGTTATGAATTTATGCGTGCTTTTAGTCTCCCATGTTGTGTTTTATGTGATGTTTCATCGTATCGGTGGCGAATTTATAAATTATGAGATACTGATTACTGAATGACATCATAGAGACGTATCTAATTTGTCGACTAAATCCATAGCGTTAATCGTTATTGCTTAGTTTTAGCTTTAACAAAGCTTGTGTACGATTAAACTGCTGAGAAATTTCATGAACACACTACCACGTTGTTCGCATTTAATAAGGTTAAACCTGCACCATTGTAAAGTCAATAATTTGACAATTATAATCACATTTTAGAACTGTGAAATTATGTGCAAACAAATAGGAATTTATCAACAACAGAAAAGTTTGCTCGGTGATATTTATCAGCGAAAATAATTGATTTAACCTTACATGAGCTGCAAATGACGTCTCAGAGGTATAGCTTGTTTGTTGATTAAATTGTGTCACTTCTGTTTTTCTTATTGCATCATCGTTTTGTTAACCATTTCTACTACAACAGGGACTTCTTCCATGTCATTAGCAACATCATCATCACATAATATGGAGAAATAGATGCATAGAGGGCATAAATTTTCAAAGCAAGTATGTATTTTACCTTCTAATTCACTATATTTACCTCATCCATATACAATTTTTACATAAAATAAGTTACAAGCCAGTTAGTACCTGAAATATATTTAGTATCAGTACATAACAAATGGTGTTTATTTAGTAATCAGTCATTATGTATACATTGGTCTATTATGTATGAAGTAACCTTTTAAAATAATATATCATTTCTGTGTCTACAGGGATTTTGCATTGCATAATACTTGGTTTCAAAAGTTATATTGGCTCCTACAGCTACAAATCTCGACTGAAGCTATCATCCACTCCCTATTTAAGATTCATGAATTTTGTTTCGGAATCATGTTATGATGTATGTACCGTGAAAATGAATTGAATTATGAATTCATGTAATGTACCTATGATCAACAAACTTTAGCCGGATTACTTCTGTGAAAAAACCAATTCATAATGTTCTGAATTATGTTCTGATGTTCCAACTTTTGTTCTGCTGATATGATGTTGTGTCAATGTTAGAATAGTTCTATTATTTCATCACATCTTTGTTCATAGTTAAAATTTGATAAAAAATTTAGCTATAAAATTCTTTGATCGGAAAAAGGAATTCCATGTTCCGTTCCGAGTTTTCCGATTTTCACCAATAGGAATTCCAATGTTGATGGAACGGAATATGGAATAGGCAGCATCATTCCATCAACAATCGGAAGGAATAGGAAATGCTTTGGATGGTAGGGAAATTTTCCATACTCACCCCAACATTTTGGTACTTCGTTTGATTCATTTTTTGTTCGATAGATAATATTTTTACTATTTGTTGAAGCTTCATTACTTGTTCACTAGATATAATGTGATCATCTTGAAAAGAATTTTTGGGAACTTACTCAATTCTACCATGATTCTTACACTCTTTTCGATTCAGTGCAGATAAATAATGAATGAAAATACAAAATTTACATGCATGATCATAGTTTTTATGCCAGCGCCTTTATGTTTTCAATCCAAACTTCAATTTTTTATAAAACAGAGCAAGCATGCGATCATTTCTTCAAAAATTTATTTGATCCCTTGCTTACAACTCCAGTGTCAACTGTGTTGATACTTAATAGTAACTTCTTTTTCATTTAATTATTTGTGGTTTAATTTCACTTTATGACTATTTTATGGATGCATTTAATTTAGGCTGATGTAAAAATGGTTGTAGTAGGATTTGATCCAAAAATAAGTAGATCATCTACATACAAACATATTAAAGTGAAAATGTCATTCTCATATTTATAATAAATGCATTTGTCACTTTCATTAACTTTGAAACCATTTGAGATTATTAAGTTATCAAATTTTTCATGCCATTGTTTAGGTGCTTGTTTTAAACCATATAATGATTTATCTAATTTGCAAACTTTATGTTCTTGACAATGAATTACAAAGCCTTCAGGTTGGTCCATATAAATTTCCTCTTCTAATTCACCATTTAAAAAAGTAGTTTTAACATCTATTTGGTGTATTATTAAATTATGAATAGATGCTAATGAAATTAGTACTCGAATGGATGTGATTCTAATTACGGGTGAAATATTATCAAAAAAGTCTACATTTTCTCTTTGCCTAAAACATTTAGCTACCAATCGGGCTTTATATTTATCAACTGTGTCATCAGGTTTTAATTTCTTTTTAAGTACCCATTTACAGCCTATAGATTTACAACCCGGTGGTAAATCTACTAAGTGCCAAATCTTATTGGATTCCAAGGAATCCATCTCATCATTTATAGCCTCTTGCCAAAAATCGGCATCTAATGAAGATAAGGCTTCTTGGAGGTTTGTGGGATCATCCTCTATAGTAAAAGTGCAAAAATCCGAGCCAAAATCTTTATCAACTCTTGCTCTTTTACTTCTTTTAGGTTCGATTTCAGAAGATCCATTAAGTTCTGTTCCAATAGGCACGGTGTTATTTGATGTGCCCTCACTATTCCTCAATTTACAAGGAAATTTAGTTTCATAAAAATCAGCATCATTAGATTCTACTATATTATGTGTATTCAGGTTATAAAATCTATATGCTTTGCTATTAACAGCATAGCCAATAAATATACATTCGTATGCTCTACTTGCTAATTTTATTCTCTTAAGGTCGGGTATACGAACATATGCCAAACATCCCCAAGTTCTAAAGTAAGATACATTCGGTTTATAATTTCTTAAAATTTCAAAAGGTGAAATCTTACTTTTTGATTTAGGGATTCTATTCAATACATAACATACAGTCAATAAAATATCCCCCACCAATGTTTTGCTGCACCCGAATTTAATAAAATAGCTACAACTAATTCGGTAAAGGTCCTATTCTTTCTTTCAGCTTTACCGTTCATTGCATATGAATAAGGTGCAGTTCTCTCATGAATTATACCATGCAATTTATAAAAATCAAGAAATGGACTAGACTCATATTCTGTTCCTCTATCACTACGAAGTCTCTTAATTTTCTTATTAGATTGATTCTGGATTTCAATTTTAAATAATTTAAACATCTCAAATGCATCACTTTTATTTTTCATAAGATATACATAAGTGAAATCAGAGCCATCATCAATGAAAGTGATAAAGTAACGGTGTCTATATCTAGTCAAAGTGCCATCAAGCTCACATATGTCAGAATGAATTAAATCTAAGGGTTCAGAAATTCTATCAACTGATTTATGGGGTTTCTTAGTGATTTTTGCTTGACTACAAAATTCACATTTATCAAAGTCAGTTTGTGACATTTTAGGAATTAAATCTAAGGTGCTCATGTTATGAATAATACGTTTATTTACATGACATAATCTAGAGTGCCAGATATTAAAATCACACAACATATAAGCAGCACTGGTTATTTTATTAGATTCAACATTCAGTTTAAACATACCCTCACAAGCACAACCCTTCCTTACAAACATCCCCTTATAAGTCAAAGTGTACAAATCAGCCCCTATAACTTGAGTAAAACCAGCCTTATTAAGGAGAAATCTAGAAACCTAATTCTTTCTCATCTCTGGAGTATGCATCACATCTTTCAGAAGAACTGTCTTTCCAGTGGTAAACTTTATTTCCACATTTCCAATGCCAACAACTGTAGTGGTGTGAGAATCTCTCAACATCACTTTCTTATCATCAACAGCCGTGTATGTACTGAACATAGCACGATCGTAGCAGACATGGTGGGATGCACTAGTGTCTACCCACCAACCCTCTGATCCACCAACTCGATGAATCTCAGAAATCATAGCCGTAAGAGGCTCCTTAGCCAGATTAGCCTGCGGTGTAGGGCCTGGTCTGTTCCTACACTTCCGTGCCATATGACCTGGTTTTCCACAGTTGTAACTCAAAAACAACTATCCAGAATCATTCTTTTGGATCGGTTTCTGCCTGCTTAGTTAATGCCCCGCTATTACCCCGCTATATCTCATAGCGTATTTCTACCGCTACGATATTTCCATATAGCCCCAAAATATAGCCTTTCCGCTTTAAGCCCCGCTATTTCCGATATATCCCGTTATTCCCGCTATATTCCGCTATTTCCGCTATATCTTCTTTAATAAAATGAATTGAAATTTTGCATTTATACATTATAAAAATTAATAAACTAATTTATTTGATTTAATTTTTAATATATTTTCAGAAATGAAAATACTCTAATATTCTACTAAATTCAATTATGTTATATAACAGTTTTACGTTTATTTAAAGTATATTCGCACAAGTTTTTATTTAAAATTATTTATGTATTAGTTATAATTCAATTGAATGATAATTTTTCATTTAATTACCATTTATATATTTGTAAAAACATTAAGTACGAGTTTTATATGCTATTTTAGAGCCATCCGCTATATCCCGTTATATTCTCGTTGTATCCCCGTTATGACTTTTCGCACCTCCGCCGCTTTGAATCTGTCGAGCGCTTTAACTGCACAGGTTTCTGCTATCCCTTTTGGTTCCCTTACGGGTTCCAATTCTGTTTGTTGCGGTTGCGGTTCTGATTTTTAAAGTTTTTCGGATTCGGTTTCAGAACTGCGGGCTTGGATTTTTTAGTGTTGTTGTTGGTGACAACTAGCACTTCCTCTTTCTGGTCCTGCTTACGAGCCTCCTCCTCAATACGGAGGCGAGTGATCAAGCTCTCTAAGTAGAATTCCTTAGTCTTGTGCCTAAGCACATTCTCAAAATCTTTCCAACCTGGTGGCAGTTTATTAATAATAACAGCAATCTGAAATTGTTCATCCAAACTCATACCTTCGGAGATGATCTCATGAGCAATTTTCTGAAGCTTATGAGACTGCATCTCTACTGACCTATCATACGTCATCTGGTATTTGAGGTAGCGGCTGACTGCATATTTCTTCGCTCTAGCCTCTTCCATATCATACTTCTTTTGTAACGCTTCCTAGATTTCTTTGGCTGTCTTGTCGGAGTTGTAGTAGTCGTAGAGGTCATCATTGAGGCCGTTAAGAATAAAGTCTGCATAGGTAGTCTTGCTCTGTCTAGTTCTGCAATTCCTTTGATTTTTCTGTCCACTGTGTCATCTTCATCTGGCCTATTCGGTAGCTGCGGTTTGTCAGTTGTCAGCACAGCCACCACTTTTCTCATGGTCAGGAAGAATTCCATCTTCTATTTCCAACGTTTGAAGTGGAGGCCCTCGAACCTGAAAGGTGCAGCAAAGACCATCGGGACCTGGAAGATTGAAGCGGGTGCAGCGGCATCTAGATCTGCAGCGGAAGTCATCGTTGGTGGCGTCGTCTTCAATTTTTTGAAAATAGTGTCGATCTTCGGCTGAGTCGTGGACTACGTCACTCTCTTGAAGACGTTTCGGCGATCTGTTCTATAGTGCAAAGCAGTTCGGATCAATCGCCGCCGCCTCTAGGATAAAACAGCCTCTCAATATTTTTGTGGTATCGATTCGTTTGCACGTGCGAACCTATTCTGTTTGCACTCAAAAAAAACGTTGCTCTAATTTTCTGATTTGAAGAAAAAGAATTCGAACTAAATGTTGTTCTTTCTGTTTCGCCTTCTTAGTAGTTAAGAAGGCGGAATGGAAAAAGAACGTTACTAGTTGGGGGAAACGTGGTCTCGAAAAACGGATCTGAGAAAATAATGGGTCAAAATAATGAACGTTATGTAATGTTCTCTAATATAGTTCCGGTCTGATTTGACCGTTCCAGCCCGGTCAAAAAACAGTTAAAGAATTTTGCACCAAAATATAAGTGTTACACCACTACAAGCCCGAACCCGAACCCGAGCCCGGCCCGGGTCGGTCGGTCGGCGCGCGGGTGCGTGTGGTGGTCAAGCATGGTCTCCTACCTCACAAAAGAGCATCATTGGGTGCCCAAAGGGCCCAACTTAGCTTCAAAGAATCAAGTATAAATACTTGATTCTTTCATATAATCCTACAATGTGGGACTATTCACAAAGAGGAGCCACTCATTCACACTTAGTCAATTTTTCAATAATTCACTTATTATTAAAACAGTTTCCAACAATCCCCTACTTGAATTTTAAAAAAAAATCGAGCAATTTCTGAAAAACATAAGATTGTGCATAAACAAAGGTGTCTTTCGACTTAAACCTTTGCATAGTAGATAAGATTCAGTTTTTACTAGAGTGACACGTAGTCTTGAACTCTATTCCTGACATCAGACCACACACAATCTTTCTAGAGTGCAATCAAGTAAGCCCGTGCATTTATGGCCATACATGTCTATCGCAGTTTAGTGAATGCTCTAGGATTTTTGCCCAAAACTCCATAGGAAACGGCCAAATTTCCACATTCACACAGGTGATCCTATCAAGAGTACTCCTGAAGGTAGGTACTCCACTCCAAATGGAGTATAGATCTCATTAAGTGTTTCTATTAACTCATCCTCTAATCACTTCAGGAATATATGCTTCTATATATATGAAAATAGCATGTTCAACTCATATCACTACACAACTTGTTCTTACCCATTGAACCTAGTTCTTGGGGTCTCCAGTCATTAGGTCGGGTTACCATTGTGCGTGACTCAACAATCTAAGGGCAATGGTCCCATTTTTCTAGAAGTTGTAAGGACTTTCTCTTTGGCCAGTCCTTTCGTCAAAGGATCTGCCAAATTCTCGTCACTGCGTATGTGATCCACTCTAACAGCTCCTGAAGAGAGTAGCTCTCTAACAGTGATGTGCTTACGATGTATTTGTCATCTCTAACCATTATAATAATGGTTCTGTACTTTTGCAATAGCTGCGGTACTATCGCAATGGATCAACACAACTGGTATCGGTTTTTCCCACAAGGGAATCTCAGCTAGCAGATTTCTTAAATACTCTGCTTCTTCACTAGCTGTAGCTAGTGCTATCATCTCAAACTCCATAGTAGACTGAGCCAAAAAGTCTGTTTCTTGGAATTCCAAGAAACAACTCCTCCAGGAATGCTAAAGATATAGCCACTGGTTGCTTTTGAATCATCAGATAAAATATTCCAGTCTGCATCGGTGTAATCTTCAAGGATAGCTGGAAACTTTTCATAATGTAACCCTAGGTTCATGGTTCATTTTAGGTATCTCATGACCCTCTCAATAGCATGCCAATGCTCTATAGTAGGTCTACTAGTAAACCTGCATAATAATCCCACGACATAGGCAATGTCGGGTCTAGTACAATCAGTGGCATACCTAAGGCTGCCAATGATGCTCGCATAATCAGACTGTCTTACACCTTCACCAGTGTTCTTGGATAGCTTTACACTAGGATCATATGGTGTACATGCAGGTTTACAGTCAAAGTAATTGTATTTCTTTAAGATCTTCTCAATATAATGAGATTGATCCAAAGAAAGTCCCTTTTCGGACCTAGTAATCTTAATACCAAGGATTACACTTGCTTCACCTAGATCTTTCATATCAAAATTGCCACTAAACAAAGATTTAAAAGTGTTTATGATATGAATGTTTGATCCAAAAATAAATAGATCATCTACATATAAACATATTATAGTGAAAATGTCATTCTCAGATTTATAATAAATGCAATTTATCACTTTCATTAACTTTGAAACCATTTGAGATTATTAAGTTATCAAATTTTTCATGCCATTGTTTAGGTGCTTGTTTTAAACCATATAATGATTTATCTAATTTGCAAACTTTATGTTCTTGACCATGAATTACAAAGCCTTTAGGTTGGTCCATATAAATTTCCTCTTCTAATTCACCATTTAAAAAAGCAGTTTTAACATCCATTTGGTGTATTATTAAATTATGAATAGATGCTAATGAAATTAGTACTCGAATGGATGTGATTCTAGTTACAGGTGAAAAAGTATCAAAAAAGTATACATTTTCTCTTTGCCTAAAACCTTTAGCTACCAAACAGGCTTTATATTTATCAACTGTGCCATCAGGTTTTAATTTCTTTTTAAGTACCCATTTACAGCCTATAGACTTACAACCAAGTGGTAAATCTACTAAGTGCTAAGTCTTATTGGATTCCAAGGAATCCATCTCATCATTTATAGCCTCTTGCCAAAAATCGGCATCTAATGAAGATAAGGCTTCTTGGAGGTTTGTGGGATCCTCCTCTATAGTAAAAGTGCAAAAATCCGAGCCAAAATCTTTATCAACTCTTGCTCTTTTACTTCTTCTATGTTCGATTTCAGAAGATTCATTAAGTTCTGTTCCAATAGGCACGGTGTTATTTGACGTGCCCCCGCTATTCCTCAATTTAAAAGGAAATTTAGTTTCATAAAATTCAGCATCATTAGATTCTACTATATTTTGTGTATTCAGGTTATAAAATCTATATGCATTGCTATTAACAGCATAGCCAATAAATACACATTCGTATGCTCTACTTACTAATTTTATTCTCTTAGGGTCAGGTATACGAACATATGCCAAACATCCCCAAGTTCTAAAGTAAGATACATACGGTTTATAATTTCTTAAAATTTCAAAAGGTGAAATCTTACTTTTTGATTTAGGGATTCTATTCAATACATAGCATACAGTCAATAAAATATCCCCCCACCAATGTTTTGCTGCACCCGAATTTTATAAAATAGCTACAACTAATTCGGTAAAGGTCCTATTCTTTCTTTCAGCTTTACCATTCATTTCAGGTGAATAAGGTGCGGTTCTCTCATGAGTTATACCATGTAATTTATAAAAATCAAGAAATGGACTAGACTCATATTCTGTTCCTCTATCACTACGAAGTCTCTTAATTTTCTTATTAGATTGATTCTCGATTTCAGTTTTAAATAATTTAAACATCTCAAATGCATCACTTTTATTTTTCATAAGATATACATAAGTGAAATCAGAGCCATCATCAATGAAAGTGATAAATGTTAGTCCATGAGTTGATGGTTTTGATGACAACAACCTTAGAATAAGATTATAAAATATAAATACTAACATTATAGTTTAGATATATATGTATATGCAGGATTTAACCATGCAGGTACCAAGAATGAAGACTGTATAGTATAGAGATTCAAGATATCAAGATTGAAGACTCATGAGTATCAAGAATATCAAGATTATCAAGAGTTCAAGATTTCAAGATAAGTATTGAGTCTAGAATTATGTTAAAACTTCACAATAGCACTGAAATCTTCATTCCGTATTTTCATTTGGGATGGAATCCATTTCTACCTTTTTAGTGGCTTACAAACCCACGACAAGTAGCTTACAAACCTACGACAAGTGGCTTACAAACCCACGAACATCCTGGTTTTGTACAAGTTCTCGAGTCCTGATGTGATGAGATATTCTACAGGAAGAAGCTTGCAAAACTACTTCAAAATGATTTTTAAAACTGCTTTTCAAAATGTTTTTGCCTTAAAAATTATCTTTTCAAATGATTTTCAAAAAGATGTTTTAGCCTTAAAAAATATTCTTTGATTTTGTTCTTAAATAAATTCTTGTTTTAAACTTCGTTTGTTTTAAACTATCTTTTAATATATTTAACTTTTAATATTTACTTAGATTTAAATATAAAATTATAGTAAAATTTTATATATATTATTCTCAATATTTATCTATGTATTTTATCTATAGTC
Organism: Allium fistulosum; assembly: GCA_030737815.1. NCBI lineage: Eukaryota > Viridiplantae > Streptophyta > Magnoliopsida > Asparagales > Amaryllidaceae > Allium > Allium fistulosum. Next base: position 313,283,804 of record CM060903.1, on the reverse strand, counting down.
AAGTATATTAATAAAGTTTAAAATAATTTTAATATAAGATAAAGGTTATTTTCAAAGAAAAACAAAACATCAAAATTTCCTTTGGGATGTCGACATGCCCTAGTACCCCATGTCGACATAGTGTCAGTTAGGACCAAAAATTTGAATTTCAAAAGAAGTGTCTATTCGCCATAACCTTTCATGACTAGACATGGCTGTTGTTCTTCTATAAATAGGGGTTAGTTTCAATGAATTTTTGATATAGATTTTCTGGTTTTTCACTTCTCTTCTTCTTCCACATTTCTTTATACATATTCTTACCATTACTCTGCCGAAATCAACATTGAATCTAACTAGATAATCTTTGGTTTGATTCTCTATCACAATCTCATCAAGATCCTCAGTGTTATTCAGAGTTATAGGCTTTCTTTGTAATCAATAGAGTAAAAGGTGTGATTGTAGCCTTGGAAATCAATCAAGTGAGAAAAGGTGTGATTGTAGCCTTGAGAAATCAATTAGGTGAACTTGTTGCCTGAAAATCAAGTATATATACCCAGAGGATTGTGATTCTGGAGGGTGTACCTCGTGGCCTTGAAATCGAGGGTTGTAATTGTTGAATTGCTTTTGAAAGGAAATTCGTACTTAGTTGTGCGGGACTGGATGTAGGGTAACTCCGAACCAGTATAAAATCCGGTGTGTTCTTTCCTTTACTGCATTTACTTTATTTCTGCATCTGTGTTTGATTCTGTGATTATATCTGTGTCTGAATATTGCATACATTTGTGTACAAATCAACAATAACTAAAAAAGATTTAGTAATTTCTTATAAACACTATATACCCCCTCTCTAGTGTTCATTCTAGCCTTAAGATCCATATTCCACATTCCTCACAATAAAGTAACGGTGTCCATGTCTAGTCAAAGTGCCATCAAGCTCACATATGTCAAAATGAATTAAATCTAAGGGTTTCGAAATTCTATCAACTGATTTATGGGGTTTCTTAGTGATTTTTGCTTGACTACAGAATTCACATTTATAAAAGTCAGTTTGTGATATTTTTGGAATTAAATCTAAGGTGCTCATGTTATGAATAATACGTTTATTTACATGACATAATCTAGAGTGCCAGATATTAAAATCATACAACATATAAGCAGAACTGGTTATTTTATTAGATTCAACATTCAGTTTAAACATACCCTCACAAGCATAACCCTTCCCTACAAACATCCCCTTATAAGTAAAAGTGTACAAATCAGCCCCTATAACTTGAGTAAAACAAGCCTTATTAAGGAGAAATCCAGAAACCAGATTCTTTCTCATCTCTGGAGTATGCATCACATCTTTCAGAAGAACTGTCTTTCCAGAGGTAAACTTTATTTCCACATTTCCAATGTCAGCAACTGTAGTGTGGTGAGAATCTCCCAACAGCACTTTCTTATCATCAGCAGCCGTGTATGTACTGAACATAGCACGATCGTAGCAGACATGGCGGGATGCACCAGTGTCTACCCACCAACCCTCTGATCCACCAACTAGATGAATCTCAGAAATCATAGCCGTAAGAGGCTCCTCAGCCAGGTTAGCCTGCGGTGCAGGGCCTGGTCTGTTCCTACACTTGCGTTCCATATGACCTGGTTTTCCACAGTTGTAACACAAAAACAACTGTCCAAAATCATTCTTTTGGATCGGTTTCTGCTGTCCCTTTTGGTTCCCTTACGGGTTCCAATTCTGTTTGTTGCGGTGCGGTTCTGAATTTTAAAGTTTTTCGGATTCGGTTTCAAAACTGCGGGCTTGGTTTTTTTAGTGTTGTTGTTGGTGACAACAAGCACTTCCTCTTTCTGGTCCTGCTTACGAGCCTCCTCCTCAATACGGAGGCGAGTGATCAAGCTCTCTAAGGAGAATTCCTTAGTCTTGTGCCTAAGCACATTCTTAAAATCTTTCCAACCTGGTGGTAGTTTATCAATAATAACAGCAATCTGAAATTGTTCGTCCAAACTCATACCTTCGGAGATGATCTCATGACCAATTTTCTGAAGCTCATGAGACTTCATCTCTACTGACCTGTCATCTGTCATCTGGTATTTGAGGTAGCGGCTGACTGCATATTTCTTTGCTCCAGCCTCTTCCTTATCATACTTCTTTTGCAGCGCTTCCCAGATTTCTTTGGCTGTCTTGTCGGAGTTGTAGTAGTCGTAGAGGTCATCACTAAGGCCGTTAAGAATAAAGCTTCTGCACAGGTAGTCTTGCTCTGTCCAGTTCTGCAATTCCTTTGATTTTTCTATTCAGGCTCGCATAAGATCTGTGTCAGCTTCGTCTGGCCTATCTGGTACCTGCAGTTTGTCAGTTGTCAGCATAGCCATCACTTTTCTCATGGTCAGGAAGAATTCCATCTTCTGTTTCTAACGTTTGAAGTGGAGGCCCTCGAACCTGAAAGGCGCAGCAGAGACCATCGGGACCTGGAAGAGTTAAGTGGGTGCAGCGGCATCTAGATCTGCAGCGGAAGACATCGTTGGTGGCGTCGTCTTTAATTTGTTGAAAACAATGTCAATCTTCGGTTGAGTCGTGGACTACGTCACTCTCTTGAAGATGTTTCGGCGATCTGTTGTATAATGCAAAGCAGTTCGGATCAATCGCCGTCGCCTCTAGGATAAAACAACATCTCAATATTTTTGTGGTATCGATTCGTTTGGACGTACGAACCGATTCTGTTTGCACTAAAAAAACGTTGCTCTAATTTTCTGATTTGAAGAAAAAGAATTCGAACTAGATGTTGTTCTTTCTGTTTCGTCTTCTTATCAGTTAAGAAGGCGAAATAGCAAAAGAACGTTACTGGTTGGGGGAAACGTGGTCTCGAAAAACGGATCTGAGAAAATAACGGGTCAAAATAATGAACGTTATGTAACGTTCTCTATATAGGTCCGGTCTAATTTGATCGTTCCAGCACGGTTAAAAATGCTTAAAGAATTTTGCACCAAAAATATAAGTGCTACACCACTACAAGCCCGAACCCGAACCCGAGCCCAGCCCGGGTTGAGTCGGTCGGTCGGCACGCGTGTGTGGTGGTCAAGCATGGTCTCCCTCCTCACAAAAGAGCATCATTGGGTGTCCAAAGGGCCCAACTTAGCTTCAAAGAATCAAGTATAAATACTTAATTCTTTCATATAATCCTACAATATGGAACTATTCACATATAGGAGCCACTCATTCACACTTAGTCAATTTTTTCAATAATTCACTTATTATTAAAACATTTTCCAACAATCCCCCACTTGAATTTTAAAAAAAAATCGAGCAATTTCTGAAAAACATAAGATTGTGCATAAAGAAAGGTGTCTTTCGACTTGAACCTTTGCATAGAGGATAAGATTCAGTTTTTACTAGAGTGACACGTAATCTTGAACTCTATACCTGACATCAGACCACACACAATCTTTCTAGAGCGTAATCAAGTAAGCCCGTGCATTTATGGCCATGCACGTCTATCCCAGTTTAGTGAATGTTCTAGGAGTTTTGCCCAAAACTCCATAGGAAACGGCCAAATTTCCACATTCACACAGGTGAATCTATCAAGAGTACTCCTGAAGGTAGGTACTCCACTCCAAATGGAGTATAGATCTCATTAAGAGTTTCTACTAACTCATCCTCTAATCACTTCAGGAATATATGCTTCTATATATATGAAAAATAGCATGTTCAACTCATATCACTACACAACTTGTTCTTACCCATTGAACCTAGTTCTTGGGATCTTCAGTCATTAGGTCGGGTTATCATTGTGCGTGACTCAACAATCTAAAGGCAATAGTCTCATTTTTCTAGAAGTTGTAGGGACTTTCTCTCTGGCCAGTCCTTTCATCAAAGGATCTGCCAAATTCTCTTCACTGCGTATGTGATCCACTCGAACAGCTCCTGAAGAGAGTAGCACTCTATCAGTGTTGTGCTTACGACGTATCTGTCGTCTCTTACCATTATAATAACGGTTCTGTACTTTTGCAATAGCTGTGGTACTATCGCAATGGATCAACACAGCTGGTATCGGTTTTTCCCATAAGGGAATCTCAGCTAGCAGATTTCTTAAATACTCTGCTTCTTCACTAGCTGTAGCTAGTGCTATCATCTCAGACTCCATAGTAGACTGAGCCAAAATAGTCTGTTTCTTGGATTTCCAAGAAACAGCTCCTCCAGCAATGCTAAAGATATAGCCACTGGTTGCTTTTGAATCATCAGATAATGTTTTCCAATCTGCATCGATGTAACCTTCAAGGACAGCTGGAAACTTTTCATAATGTAACCCTAGGTTCATGGTTCGTTTTAGGTATCTCAAGACCCACTCAATAGCATGCCAATGCTCTATACTAGGTCTACTAGTAAACCTGCATAATAATCCCACGACATAGGCATTGTCGGGTCTAGTACAATCAGTGGCATACCTAAGGCTGCCAATGATGCTCCCATAATCAGACTGTCTTACACCTTCACCAGTGTTCTTGAATAGCTTTACACTAGGATCATATGGTGTACATGTAGGTTTATAGTCAAAGTAATTGTATTTCTTTAAGATCTTCTCAATATAATGAGATTGATCCAAAGAAAGTCCCTTTTCAGACCTAGTAATCTTAATGCCAAGGATTACACTTGCTTCACCTAGATCTTTCATATCAAAATTGGGACTTAACAAAGATTTAACAGTGTTTATGGCATGAATGTTTGATCCAAAAATAAGTAGATCATCTACATACAAACATATTATAGTGAAAATGTCATTCTCATATTTATAATAAATGCATTTGTCACTTTCATTAACTTTGAAACCGTTTGAGATTATTAAGTTATCAAATTTTTCATGCCATTGTTTAGGTGCTTGTTTTAAACCATATAATGATTTATCTAATTTGCAAACTTTATGTTCTTGACAATGAATTACAAAGCCTTCAGGTTGGTCCATGTAAATTTCCTCTTCTAATTCACCATTTAAAAAAGCAGTTTTAACATCTATTTGGTGTATTATCAAATTATGAATAGATGCTAATGAAATTAGTACTCGAATGGATGTGATTCTAATTACGGGTGAAAAATTATCAAAAAAGTCTACATTTTCTCTTTGCCTAAAATATTTAGTTACCAATCGGGCTTTATATTTATCAACTGTGTCATCAGGTTTTAATTTCTTTTTAAGTACCCATTTACAGCCTATAGATTTACAACCCGGTGGTAAATCTACTAAGTGCCAATTCTTATTGGATTCCAAGGAATCCATCTCATCATTTATAGCCTCTTGCCAAAAATCGGCATCTAATGAAGATAAGGCTTCTTGGAGGTTTGTGGGATCATCCTCTATAGTAAAAGTGCAAAAATCCGAGCCAAAATCTTTATCAACTCTTGCTCTTTTACTTCTTCTAGATTCGATTTCAGAAGATCCATTAAGTTCTGTTCCAATAGGCACGGTGTTATTTGATGTGCCCTCACTATTCCTCAATTTACAAGGAAATTTAGTTTCATAAAAATCAGCATCATTAGATTCTACTATATTATGTGTATTCAGGTTATAAAATCTATATGCTTTGCTATTAACAGCATAGCCAATAAATATACATTCGTATGCTCTACTTGCTAATTTTATTCTCTTAAGGTCGGGTATACGAACATATGCCAAACATCCCCAAGTTTTAAAGTAAGATACATTCGGTTTATAATTTCTTAAAATTTCAAAAGGTGAAATCTTACTTTTTGATTTAGGGATTCTATTCAATACATAACATACAGTCAATAAAATATCCCCCACCAATGTTTTGCTGCACCCGAATTTAATAAAATAGCTACAACTAATTCGGTAAAGGTCCTATTCTTTCTTTCAGCTTTACCGTTCATTTCAGGTGAATAAGGTGCAGTTCTCTCACGAATTATACCATGCAATTTATAAAAATCAAGTAATGGACTAGACTCATATTCTGTTCCTCTATCACTACGAAGTCTCTTAATTTTCTTATTAGATTGATTCTCGATTTCAGTTTTAAATAATTTAAACATCTCAAATGCAACACTTTATTTTTCATAAGATATACATAAGTGAAATCAGAGCCATCATCAATGAAAGTGATAAAGTAACGGTGTCCATGTCTAGTCAAAGTGCCATCAAGCTCACATATGTCAGAATGAATTAAATCTAAGGGTTCAGAAATTCTATCAACTGATTTATGGGGTTTCTTAGTGATTTTTGCTTGACTATAGAATTCACATTTATCAAAGTCAGTTTGTCACATTTTAGGAATTAAATCTAAGGTGCTCATGTTATGAATAATACGTTTATTTACTTGACATAATCTAGAGTGCCAGATATTAAAATCACACAACATATAAGCAGAACTGGTTATTTTATTAGATTCAACATTCAGTTTAAACATACCCTCACAAGCATAACCCTTCCCTAAAAACATCCCCATATAAGTCAAAGTGTGCAAATTAGCCCTTATAACTTGAGTAAAACCAACCTTATTAAGGAGAAATCCAGAAACCAGATTCTTTCTCATCTTTGGAGTATGCATCACATCTTTCAGAAGAACTGTCTTTCCAGAGGTAAACTTTATTTCCACATTTCCAATGCCAGCAACTGTAGTGGTGTGAGAATCTCTCAACAACACTTTCTTATCATCAGCAGCCGTGTATGTACTGAACATAGCACGATCGTAGCAAACCTGGCGGGATGCACCAGTGTCTACCCACCAACCCTATGATCCACCAACTAGATGAACCTTAGAAATCATAGCCGTAAGATGCTCCTCAGCCAGGTTAGCCTGCGGTGTAGGGCCTAGTCTGTCCCTACACTTGCGTGCCATATGACCGGTTTTTCACAGTTGTAACACAAAAACAACTGTCCAGAATCATTTATTTGGATCGGTTTCTGCTGTCCCTTTTGCTTCCCTTGCAGGTTCCAATTCTGTTTGTTGCGGTTGCGGTTCTGATTTTTAAACTTTTTCGGATTCGGTTTCAGGATTGCGGGCTTGGATTTTTTAGTGTTGTTGTTGGTGACAACAAGCACTTCCTCTTTCTGGTCCTACTTACGAGCCTCCTCCTCAATACGGAGGCGAGTGATCAAACTCTCTAAGGAGAATTCCTTAGTCTTGTGCCTAAGCACATTCTTAAAATCTTTCCAACCTTGTGGCAGTTTATCGATAATACCAGCAATCTGAAATTGTTCGTCCAAACTCATACCTTCGGAGATGATCTCGTGAGCAATTTTCTGAAGTTCATGAGACCGCATCTCTACTGACCTGTCATCCGTCATCTGGTATTTGAGGTAGCGGCTGACTGCATATTTCTTCGCTCCAGCCTCTTCCGTATCATACTTCTTTTGCAGCGTTTCCCAGATTTCCTTGGTTGTCTTGTCGGAGTTGTAGTAGTCTTAGAGGTCATCATTGAGGCCGTTAAGAATAAAGTTTCTGCACAAGTAGTCTTGCTCTGTCCAGTTCTGCAATTCCTTTGATTTTCCTATCCATGCTCGCATAAGATCTGTGTCAGCTTCGTCTGGCCTATCTGGTAGCTGCGGTTTGTCAGTTGTCAGCACATCTACCACTCTTCTCATGGTCAGGAAGAATTCCATCTTCTGTTTCCAATGTTTGAAGTGGAGGCCCTCGAACTTGAAAGGCGCAGCAGAGACCATCGGGACCTGGAAGAGTGAAGCGGGTGCAGCGACATCTAGATCTGCAGCGGAAGTCATCGTTGGTGGCGTCGTCTTCAATTTGTTGAAAACAATGTCGATCTTCGGCTGGGTCGTGGACTACGTCACTCTCTTGAAGACGTTTCGGCGATCTGCTGTATAGTGCAAAGCAGTTCTGATCAATCGCCGCCACCTCTAGGATAAAACAGCCTCTCAATATTTTTGTGGTATCGATTCGTTTGCACGTATGAACCGATTCTGTTTGCACTTAAAAAAACGTTACTTGTTGGAGGAAACGTGGTCTCGAAAAATGGATCTGAGAAAATAATGAACGTTCTCTATTACAGGTCCGGTCTGATTTGACCGTTCCTACCCGGTCAAAAAACGGTTAAAGAATTTTGCACTAAAAATATAAGTGTTACAGCACTACAAACCTGAACCCGGCCCGGATCGAGACGGTCGGTCGGTGCGCGCGTGATGGTTAAGCATGGTCTCACTCTTCACAAAATAGCATTATTGGATGCCCAAAGAGCCTAGCTTAGTTTCAAAGAATCAAGTATAAATACTTGATTGTTTCATATAATCCTACAACGTGTCCGCGGGTGCGGCGCAGTGGAAAGGAGGCTTGAGTTCTGGTAAAAAGACCCAGATTCGATTTCTACCATGTGCAGTGATGCTCTGAATCATTGAATATACAATTCATGTGCCCAGTGGAGCTAGTAAACCCGTGCTCTATTAAAGTAGCAGAGCAGCAGATCTGATCCAGAACTTGCCCTTGTGAGTCACATTTCTTATTAAAGATTCAATTGTTTTAATCTATGCTTTTGAGTACGACTTTACAGGGAAGATTAGTCGTAGTAAAAGATTTTAAGTCAATTGTGTATATGGAGTGGACACAGTACATTGAGTAAAGTGAACGCTCTTGCAGTCGTTTCTGAATAAGAGCGATCGATGTCATACAACTGTTACCTTGTGCTTGGTTGCTTGGTTAACTTAGACTGCTTAGTTATTACATGAACCGTATATTATATGGCATTAAATAGTGCAACCGACACCTGTACTTAGAACTACGACATGAATTTGTTTGGATTTATTCCTGCAACACTTATTTCAATACAATCGTTTTTCCTATAGTATTGAAAGTTTCATTACAAATGTTGATGATAATCCCAACTATGGAATCACGTAGACGAAGCATATTTATGTAACCTCTCAAATATCTTCATTTGTATGTAAATCAAATAAATAAATATATGGGCAAATATATTTATTTATTTAACCGATTATGAGAGATACATTAGCAAATATATCTTTACATTTCAATTGGTTGGTAGTATCTGTAAATATGTATGTTAAGTGGGCCATTTTCGTAACAATATTCATTATTATTATTATATATATAAGTTTAATTTTAGTAAATAACTATAGTTTTCCATCCTTATTAAATTTTGTAGTATTTTATGTTTTTTTTTGAAAACTTTGAGGCCTTGCTCTTAGTCGTTTGGTTTATTTTGTATTTTATGTTTTGAGTTTTCAACATTAATTACAAAATATGAGAAGAATGAAGGAATGTCGGAAGTGATGAACGAAAGATTGGAGGGGACCAGGAAGTGGATGGAGGAACGACAGAAGGATGAATTGTTGCTCGTGCTTTCGTTTTTTTCAAAACACGAAAAATGAAAAAAAATTGTTTTCCATTTTGTGTGTTAAATTCGTTTTCTAAAATGGTCATTTTTCATAATATACATGCGTCGTGCGTATTTTTGTATGGACGAAAACTCAAAACTAAAATGGGTAAACCAAACATAGCCTAAGTACTCCGGGAACATATTTACTGTTAACCTGGAATTTCCTACAGCGAGGTTAAAAACCCGAGAGATCCGTAGCTTTTTCACTTTTTGCCAAAAGTTATGAATGGTGACGCGGTACTTTGTATTTCATGTTGCTCCCCTTCGCTTTCTTTCTCTTTCCGTGTTTTCTTTCTTTCGTCTGTTTGTTTTGTTTTTTTAGACAAAACAAAATCAGTCAACCTAAAATAAATGGATGAACTAATACTGAAAGTTTTGTTAAAATTTTCCCTAAAATTTTTATTCATTGCTGACTGAAAATTGGGAGTATAGCCATCGACAAAACATTTTCAATACTGCTCCAGAATTAGCACGAAATCACATTTGCACATAGGAAGGAGAATCCAAGAACATTTAGTACGTTGTACGTTAGCACTATTATTGTTTTTTTTTTTTTTTTTTTTTTTTGAACTGGTACTTTATATACAACAAATCATGGGGACAACATATCCCATGTCAAATAAACGTTCGAAAGCAAGTTTCGAACTTGTGACATCCTGCACCAAAGCCGAATCAATTAACCACTTGGACAAAGGTGCTTGTCATTTAGCACATTGTACGTTAGCACTATTATTATTGTTATTATTTTAATATTAAACCGCTTACACTATTTGTTATATGTTATGGCTGTGTAAACTTATTGCTTCAATCGAAACACGTGAAGCAAGTGTCGGATTTGTACGCAACAAGGTGTGCTAGTATAGAATGTGCAAGCTGAAATTGAAATCACCTCTACTTCTACTTCTTAATGAGTTTATGCATCCAACTCCCCGTGATCATATTCATCGCCACTCACCCTCAACTTGGTCTGTCCACCGAGCCGTGCCTTTGTCACGTCCATTTTATGAAAACAGCACTAAGAACATGAGTGTAGCCCATTTCTGATATAATAATATAAAATTACGCATATATTAAAATATGTTACCTTGGGATATCTAATGATACTAAGGGTGCGTTTGCGACGAACCGAAACGGGGTATTTAAACGGGAAAAATTGATAAACGAGAAATACATTTGCGGCTACGAACGGAACAATTGAGCTGACTATTTGAATGTGGTGTTTGAGCGGAGTATTTGAAGTGGAAGATGTGGAGAGAGAATAAAGCAACGACTGTTGGTATCAACCGTTGAGGACGCGTCCCCAACAGAAACAGACTAAAATTTGGCTGTGAACGACACCTAAATTAAGTGCCTTGTCTACGGAACCGTTTAATGAAGATAATTCAAATTCCAATGTTAAAGAGCTGATTGATATATAAATTGTAACGAGATTTAGACCATAATAAAAAGCTCCAATGGGTTGACTTCATATTTATTATATAAGAAAATTCACTGTATTAACAATATATTGTACGGTCATGCAGAACTTTGCCAACAAAACTTTTAAATAAAAAGACTTATTTTCTAATACTATATGAGTAGTTGAAAGACCACGGTTTGAAGTTGACATCTAAAATATGGCAATTGCTTTGGCTCTTTCTATACGATAGGTTGCCAAAAGATTTCAACGATCGAATAACACGGTTTTCGTTGATTTTCTCGAAATTTCAAAATTTGTTGAGTTAATGCCTAAGAATATTGTTAGGTCGGTAGACCCTATATTTAATAAAGTCCCGAAACAAATTAACATATCGCACCGATATGATTCAGTCTTTAAAAATTCTATTGGCACTATTGGTAGTACACATGTAGTTTCACATATGCTTACAACAGAAATGTAATGATATAGTGGACGTAAAGGCCTTGCTATGCAAAATATTATGGCTATATACCCGTTTGATTTAAGATTTACGTTTGTAAGTGCAAGGTGGGAAAGAACTGCATCTGTACCGTTATTATATCTGTAACTGTATATTGTTGTACTAGTGTAATTGTACTTGTACCATTGTATTCAAGTTGCCAAAATTTCGGATTAAGTTACATTCTCAAAATACATCTATTTTAAAACAATCGAATACATTAATAGATACAACATATCTCCTCATTAATCGATCCATTCTCTATGGATCACCAACGATCCATGAACATGATGGTTCGCTATGACACATGGAAGCAAAGAGGCCGAAAGAGACAAAGCAAGAAAATATGCTAACGAGCTAGCTAGGCGAAGAAATGAAATAGGAGCTAAGTAATTAGCTCGCATGCGAGCTAAGTCTATGGATCGCTAGCGATCCATGGTTTTGGCTCGGGTCGCGAGCTAAACTCCTTTAGGTCGTCCTGTGTCCATTTGCAAGTAACTGACAAGTGGGTTTGGTCCAGAGGCTCTCCGATCTCTATAAGTACCGTCTTGCCTACAAAATAAACAGGGTCTTCTCCGGACTGGTTGCTGAAGCTATGTTGGAAACTTTCTTCACTCTCTACCTCCTCACAACAATCTCCAAAGGGATTCACTGTGATTCTCCAATGGATTCCAACTCTGGGGATTTAATCTAGCTAAGGATAATCAAAAGCCTTGTAATCAAACACTACTTGTAACATCAATCAATCTATAATAAAACTATAAAGTGGACGTAGACTTCATTAACAGCCGAACCACTATAAAAATTCATTCTCTTCTTTCTTTGACTGTCTTTTTCTATACCTATTATCTGTGTTATTGCTCTGTCAGAACATGGTTGGTGCTTTCATACTCAAACCAAGGTGTTGAACCATTTTTTGGGTTAACATTTTGGTGCTTTCACTGAGAAGCTCCAACTCAGGATCCAGATCTAGCTATCTACTTTGGATCCCATAGGTCCAGAAGTTAGATCCATAATGTTTGCTTGAAAAATCCTCTGCTTGGAATCAATGGCTCTTGGAAGAAGAAGAATTGCCTCTGGAAGGTCCATAGAGGCAGTGATAGCTAGAAAAGATGTTAATGCCTAACAATCAGGCGCCAGCATCCTTCAGCCAGCACGAAGTTGTCACCAGAGATGAGTTGAGTAAGGTGGTTAATGAGATCAATCAAAAAATGAAAAGTATCCAAAAGGCTCTAATGGATAAGCTTAACGCCCTCTTAACCCTATAGTCAAACCCTGCTCCAATGACCATGCCTGAACCCGCGGCTGCTATAGAACAAGAAAATTCCTCTGTTTCTAGTATATACAGAAGAAACGGAAAACAACCACAAAAAAGGGTGACAACAGGACATAATGTGGAAGAAAATGCGAATACTCCACCCGCCCCAAGGTAACCAATTTTGAACTTGAATTAGGAGGCCAAGACCCCGCAAGAAGATATAGCTACAGATCTCTCCGATTCAGAAGATGGAGAGCAAGACAATCAATTGGAAGAGAATGCGAATGCATTCGATGATGCTAGGAGCATCCAAACTGCCCCCAATCAGGCTAACTGCGAGCCAACGGGGTCCCGCGGGAGTGGGTCTTTCGAAGACAGGAGAGCCTAGGCTTCAACCCATGCACCAAGACCGTTTGCAAAGCCAAACACTTGGCTTCGTGACTGATTGTCGTCCCCAGGACTACCGAACATCAAAGACATACATAGCAGACATGATCAAACGGTTGATGGACAAGAGTAAAAACTGAAGAGATGATGAATGGGGATCCGCTCCAAGTCGAACTCCCTTTACTAATGAAATCTTGAATGAAAAATATCCAGACAAATTCACAATGCCAACTATCCCATCCTACGACCGGACGAAGGACCCAAAACCCCATCTATGCAAGTATAGCTGGTATATGGACGGAGCCAACACTCCAGTGGTTGTTCCTTGCCGATGTTTCCCTATCTTTCTAGAAGGAGTTGTATCTATGTGGTTCACCAGATTTCCCCTAAGATCTATATCTACCTTTGACCAACTAGCAACAAAATTCCTTGACCAACTCAGACTCCATACTACACAGCCAAAGGATGACATGTCCCTATTCGGATTGTTCCAGGGATGCAATGAGTCATTGAAATCTTTCATGAACTGGTTCAATACCGCGGTGACGGAAATAAGCAACTGCAATGAGGACATGGTTTTTATGGCGTTAGTCCATGCCATACACATAGAGACTGAATTCGGGAAATGGATTAAAATGAAGCAACATACTGCACGGAATGACTTCAATCATAAAGCGAGTCAGTACTTAAGATTGGAAGAAGCGCAAGAGCTGGAAAGAAAGTCTACTGGTGTGCAACTGAGGAACATCGGACAGAGCGATGTGGCAATGAATCAAAACACGCACGGTTCTGGAACTGCTCAAGGAGTCAAGGGGAAAGATGGGAATCAAAAGAGGAAGAATCAGAACTCCAATAAAAGAAATAGCAATGGCAGTAACAAAAGATTTAAAGAGTTTAGACAGGAAGATTATACTCCTCTAAATGACACTTCGGAAAATATTTATCTCGCAACATAGGAAATTGAAGAATATATGAAACCCCTTTGGAGGGAGGAAACCAAGCAGCAAAAGCGCTCAGGGAAATTCTGCCACTTCCACGATACACATGGCCATAATACAAACGAATGCCGTCACCTAAAGAATCACATTGAGGAGTTGATTCGAGACAATAAGCTCCAACATTACGTGAAAAAGCCACAAAACCCTAATCAACCTACGACCCCTCAGCCTCTTAGAGAACGAAGAAATCAAGCTGGAACTAGTGACGAAGAGTCAAAACAAACCAACCAAAGGCTTATTATTGGAACGATATTTGGGGGACCACACCCCGTGCAAAGGAGTTGGGGAGAAATGGAACAGTGCGCGAGTTCGTTGAAACGTGCTTCGAAAGACTCATGTCTCACAATAGATGATGAAACTCCGGTCAAGCTGCAAAAGGTTTTGAGTGAAGATATAGTGTTCCGAAATTGGGACACCGAAGGGATCGAAGCTCTAACTCTCGATCCGATGGTGGTGACAGCAGGAATCGGACCCGCTGTGGTTCGACGAGTGTTGGTCGACAGTGGCAGTTCTATTAATATACTTTTCAAATGTGCTTTTGACCAGATGAAAATCGGCATGAAAAGCGTGTATGCATGCCAAATAAAGATCCAAGGGTTTAATGGTGAGCCCAAGCAACCTGTGAGCAATCGATCTTCCAGTGGAGCTTGGAGAGGGCGATCGAAGAGTCACCCTCATTCATACTTTTGTAATTGTGGATGAAATGTCATCATGTAATGCCTTCTTGGGGCGGCGTACTCAAGCAAATTTTAAAATAGCTCTGGCTCAATGGTTTCTAACCATGAAGTTCTCTACTGCAAATGGAATCGAAGTGGTGAAAGGAGATCGGTGTGCTGCCAGAGAATGTTACATTGCAGAATTACGCGAATCCAGGAGAAAGGAAAAAGGAAAGGACGTGGGGAGAACTCTCCACATCCGTGAACCCTCCGAATAGCAACTAGAGAGACACCCCTGGCTAGGGGACCATAGCCGATTCGATAAGGCTTTTGTCCCTAGAAAGAAGAGCTTAGGTGTAACACCCCGCATTTTTATATAGTTAAAATGTAACGTATGACGATAAGTAATGAAAATAAATAATTTTGGAATTATCAAAATATGGCTCCGGAACTTATACCATTGCGTCCAGGGCAATTTTCTAATCAGTTTCCATATATAACTTGTCTAAAACCGAACTAATATGAAGGAGTTAAGAACGAAACAAAATAAGTAATCGATATGAAAAAAAATATAATGGGCCGACTAGTAGGTCGACCCAATGGGCGCAACGGTCGACAACACGGTCGACCACTTGCAAAGGAGGGTCGACCGCCAGGTTGACCCGTGTGCAATTTGGACGAAAATTCATCCAGATTTATACCGTGACGTGTTTTCTCCTTTTTGTGCGATCTGAGCCATACGTTCTTCAATCCTATGGCTTCGAACGACCCTGTGACATGGTAGCTCCAGGTTCAATCCAATAATTCGATGGTCTGAGATCCCCAAGCTCCAATATAAATAGGACCCTAGGCCTAGCTATCTTCTCACAATTAGATTTTCCCCCATGGGTTCATTGCCTAAGGATGAACCCTAAATAGAAAATAATTTCTAGGTAGAAGATCTTCTAAAATAAAATATTATACGCATTGGAAGAAGGGGATCCAGAAGGACTGTGGAACCAAGCGGAGCACAAGCGAAGCTAAGGAAGACAAGTGAGTGGATTTATTTATATAACTTTTAAGTTTAAGAAATATTTTTGTTAGATTCCCATTTAGAAAATTTTATTCGGTAATTAATCATATTAATTAAATTAGGATAAACTATAAGAAAACTTGTAGTTTATTTATAGTATTTAAACACTTATTTCTATGCCTTATTTACATCTTTTGTTCTACGTTTTGGATTTTTATGCAAGCGTCAGTTTTCTTCCATCCCTTCTTTCTTTCTTCGCGTATGGATTAGAATAGATAAAACGTGAATATGGATTATATAATAAGAAAACTAAAATGAAAGAATATAGATGTAAAATAATAAAAGTTGAGAGATAAAATTACTGTAATAAATTGCATCGAAACGGGAAAAGTTAATTTAGGGGTAATTATTAGATTAATTGGTTGGTTAGAAAATGGGATACATTTCCATAACTTAATATCTAAAAGATAATGAAAAAGGTAACTGCTAGAATAAAAGAAATAAAAAGAAGAAATTAGTGTAAAATAGAGAAACCACTATATTTTACACTACTCCAAAATAGTAAAAGAGACACCTTGCAGTTACGGATTATTGTTTATAGTGTTATTCAATATTAAGATATGGAAATGGATTATATAGTCTTCATAACCAACCAAATAAAATAGAATCACTCCCTAAAATATCAGATAATAAAATAAAGTATGATTTGAAACAAGAAAATTATTAATTTGAGAATTTGAGGCTGTAAAGAAATTTAAGGAGCCTAAGTATGCATTTATTGCGCAGGCTATTTAACTAGGAAATTATTATGATAAGCGAATCATGTAATATTAATTAAAGAAAATTCAATATCATAATAAAAGAAGGCAGACTAGGCAAGAAACGCTTGTAATTGTATAACGGACTATAAAAGAAGAAAAGGTAACAATTCCAAGTAGAATTATAACACAGGTTATAATTATGAAATAAGAGCGGAAAAGCTTATCGTGAGACTTAAAATAAATTGGTAAGCAATGATAGTAGAGAATAATGGTAGAAGCTCATTTAAACAACTTATATTAAGTTCATAAGAAAATTAAACAGAAATAATAAAAGAAGCTTATTTTAAGGAACTTAAGAATTTATATATTAAGTTAAATAAGGAAGATAGTAAATGTGGCTCATACTAACAGCATCCCCTATTAGACATACGGTTATCTCACAATAGTTAGAAGTGAGACGAGGGCAAGAATATGCTAATTAAATTAAAATAGGTAGCCAAAAGAATAAGAAAGCAAACTAAACAAAAATTAAAAAGATTAGACTTAAAGTCTAATAAAAGAATCGAAATGCGTTTGGAGCAGCCCAAAGGATAAAGCGCCTAACGAAGCAGTTCATCATGGATTTCAGCAAGGGAGAAGCACGTCCAACTTAATGATTTTGGGCTAGAAGGAAGTACGAGACTTCAACGGGATGTGAGGGTACTATACGATGGCCCTCTGGGTAGGCCTAACGAAGCTGCATCCCCGGAGGCAGGTCTGTAGGTGTTCCATCAAAAGAGTATGCCTTGACTACATTTGCATTGTAGGCCTAATGAAGTGGATCCTTTGTAGGCAGTCGGAAAGGCTTGGTGTTCGGAGTAGGGTATTCGTATGTCCAGTACTTGCAAGTAAGGTTAAGGATAGTCGCATGCGGATATCGGCCAGCATCAAGACCAAGAGCAAGTTCGGGAAAGACTAGAGTTAAACCAACAATCCAGTGATACTTTCACTATCGAGACATTGGATTAAGGGGCACCGCCAATTGGATGTTAGATTGTTTGCAGTAGGGCACGACCACTTAACTCTATAGAAGTCTTTCGATTAGTTGAGGAGTGGCTGCGTGGGCCATAGCCACAAAGAGAAAGGTACAGACCAACTAGGATATCTGTATTGTAAGCCTAACGAAGCAATTTCTTTACAGATATAGAAAATCCTCGACTGAGTTCCATACAAGGTAGACCATGTTGGCGGGACTCAAATAGTAGACAGAATGATTACGTAGTCCTCAATGTACGCATTGGGTGGTACATTGTGGATGTCCGAGCACTGTTATAGACTAGTGCAGATGCAATTTACGTTTTCATAGTAAGTAGTGGAGCATTTGTACTATAGGTCTTACGA
This sequence comes from Allium fistulosum, assembly GCA_030737815.1. Taxonomy (NCBI): domain Eukaryota; kingdom Viridiplantae; phylum Streptophyta; class Magnoliopsida; order Asparagales; family Amaryllidaceae; genus Allium; species Allium fistulosum. The sequence goes on along the minus strand of CM060903.1, from coordinate 313,266,129 downwards.
AGCGGTCCTTTATAGATGTATTTATGGAATGCTCTCGAAGCTATACGATGGAGTCCTTTTCGAGGAGGATACGGAAGGTACCATGGGTGGTACCTCGGACCAATATGGTCATTGGGCATATAGCTACATATATGTATATATTAGTTATTAGGTTTTTATCTACTATGGAGTAGATGGGTACGGTTCACGAGTAGAGGTGAGAGTATTGTAACCTAATGAACCTAATATAAGAACAAATGGAAATAAAACAGTATATGTAGAATTAAGCCTAGAAGTATATAATTTATCCATTCACCAGAACTTTTGTTCTGACCCCCTTCTCATAACATCCTACAGGTTAGGTAGATGGCAGAGATTTCTCAGCTTTATGACACTTGATTAGAAAGTGTTATTATTTAGGTGAGTATTTACTTACCATTATATTTTAGCCAATTCCGTTGTGAGATAATTAACTGAGCTCTGATATATTTATCTTTGCCTATTTGCAGGATACCAGATAACCAACTCGGGCTTCAGTGGGCTTGGTTTTTAGCACTCTTGCGAAAAATCCAAACCGTTGGAATTCGGGTTGTTACATTTGGTATTAGAGCCTAGGTTTATATTTCTTGGGAGATAGTGAGTGAACGTATTTGTATTTTAGTATAAATATATATATATATACTCTTAAAACCCTAAAGAGAAGTCCATTCCTTTAAGTAATCTATAGTTGGAGAAAGTTTGGAAAACAATTCGATATGTCAAAACTTGGAACGAGTAAATTCCAAAAGCCAAAAGGCCTCACAGGGCAAAGATTTGTGGATTCAGTAAGGGATATTTGGAAAGGTGAAAGCAAATTAAAAAGTCACTTTTTAGTCTAGCCCAGCAATTAAACTCTTAGGAATTTGAAAAGTTTTGAAAGATTTTCAAGTTCTAACTTTAGAAGTTTACAGCTTTATGTTTTTATTTAAATAAGGGAAAAACAATTTTAAAAGCATTTTTGAATTGGAAAGTAGAGATATACAGTTAAAAAAATATAGGTATTATTAACTTCAATTGAAAACTAGTATTTTAGGCTGTAGCGACGATGTTTTACGCGACATATTTCTTAGCCGAGTAGAAACGTATTTTGAAATCCTTATTTAAGTACGAAAAGGTTTATAAGTATGTAAAAATAGTTTTTCTAACTGTAAAGAAAATTTAAGCTATTTTGAAAAAGAATTTTATGGGCTAGATGATTTAAGTGGCCAGAGAAAGCTTATGGACATTAATGTAGGCTCAATTGAAGTATAGAAGACATCAAGACTCCACTTGGAGGGTGGAAAGTGGATAGGGATATTTAGCCAAAGTCGTAACCGCGACTTAGACAGCCCGTTAGTGGGTAGAATTTGCGTAGGCTTCGATTAGTCAAGGGGAGGCGGACGAGACGAAAAAAATAAATAAATAAACTTAGCACAGACCAACCAGGTCGACCTAGCGGTCGACCGGCATGTCGATCGTGCGGTCAACCGGCGGCTTGCAAATTGCACGTGTAAATACGCGTGCTTTGCCCCTCTCCTGCTCATTTTTGCTCCCCTTCACAATTTTGCTTCCTCCCCGAAGACAGCAACTGCACCCAAAAATCTCCCTTCCAACCACCCAAATTCCTCTAAAACTCCACCGTTTAACTCGTCGTTAGTGCCAAATCAAAGCACGTCGCGAGATCTACTCAGATCCATACTCTGTTACCGTAGATCTGAGAGTTTTTCACCATGCCTCCAAGACCCTCTTTAGTTCACCTCTTTCCCCACCTCACACCACAGGAGATAGCTAGCTTGGTGTCAGAGTGATAGGCGTATAGTACAGTCTTACTCCGATACAGCCGCGTACCAATTTCTACAAGGAAGGGCGATTGAGTTTACTAATTTTTCGGGCACACATTTAGAGCAGCTCTTCTTGGACACAGGGCTGCGATAGATTCTTAGCCATGATACGTTCGAGCAGCGAGCGTATCTCAGGTTAGTACGTCTTTTTGATGCTAAATTACGTACTAGCAATGAGGATGAGAAGTTGGCCTTCCAGTCGGAGGTCAAGGGAGTTAGGATAGTTTTCACCGAGTCTTAGTTGGCTAGTACTTTAGATATCAAAGGATATGGCTTAGAGGTAGAGAAGATTGAGATGACAGACATGGCCGTTTTGCAGCAGATTCTTTTAGACCCCCAGCACCTCGACTGGAGCACTGGGCAGTTGACCCAGTTAGTTAGGTTAGTTATCCGCATTCTGCAGCATAACCTTTTCCCCAAGATGGGGAGTTTTGATCAGATATACCCTATTGTGAGGCGGGCTACCTACGCCATATTTGGAGGAATGCAGGTGAATTGGTCTAGGACGATTATGGTCCAGTATATGACAACGACCAGATTTCACAGGTCCACTATGATTTACTGTCACCTTTGGACGCGGGTTTTTAGGTGGGCCGGGGTTGAGATGGAGAGAGACTTATAGTGAGCAGGCCCACCCCATGATAGATTCATCCACTCTAAGGAGGATGCACATAGTATTGGCCTAGATTCAAGCTCCACGGGAGGAGCAGGAGCACAAGCAGCAGCCATCACCATAGCCCTCACCACATTGGTAGGCACCCAGTACTTTCATGAGCATCAACACTTTCCCGCGCCACCGTTTGGAGGTGACGTAGGACATACCGAGTCGCCATGGCCCGCTTAACCATCAGATCCCACGACGCAGAGTACGTGGGTATATGGACATGGATATGGATCTTGGAGAGAGGGAGCAGGACCCTCTCAGCCCCCTCCACTGATGAACTATGAGGATCAGTTTAGGACCCTTTTCGAGAGGCAAGAGCGGCTCGCTAGGGAGCACGTAGAGATTCTTCAGGGGCAGCAGAAGATAATTAGGAGACATGATGAGTTAGCTAGGTCTCGGCGTGAGGTTGACGCGAGCACTAGGTGGTAGGAGGAGCGCCTTAGCTATTTGGATTCCTTTATGAGAGCTTTCCTCTGTCAGGGCGGACAGGGGCACAGGCTCCCTAGCCCGAGATGATGGCTATGTTAGCCTACGTATGTCATCTATCTAGTATTGTATTGTAGTAGGGTTTATTTTCTCTTTTTAGTTATAAAAATTGTACTCTTAAGTATGCATTTAAAATTCTATGGTAGTATATCAGTATCGATGCTTTTTCTCTTTATTTTTGTGATATTCACAAGTGGAAAATGAGGACATAAAAACATTATAAGAATAACAAAAAGGAAAACAACAAATTAAAGAGGCGACGGAAATGCCAACTAAAGATTTAAAAAGCTATTTTCTTATGTAAACCATGCTTGGGAAAAATTAGAAAGGGGTTTTTATAGGATAGCAACCTAAAATTCCAAGTACGGGGAAAGATGCACGAAAAAGAAAATCGGAGAAAAATGAAGTTTCTCCGTTTTCTGTCTTCTTTCTAACATAAGAACTTGAATTCAAAAAATTAGATTTTTCTGAAATTCGAATATTAAAAGTTGTGTTAGGATTTGGACGAAAAATTGGTTGAACTATACCCCTATCTAATATAAGTGTGGGAAAAATTGGGTGAAAAATATTTTAATTTTCCAAAAAGTTGCATTCATATAGAAATTGCAAGTATATTTAGGTTGTGTGCATCATGTTTTAAAAGTAAACTTTTAAAAATAAAAAGCATTCATATAGGAGGTACTGCTTAGAGATTTATGTACATGCATATACTTTGTCTTGAAAAACACTTTTGCACGAAAGCACGGATGGTTGCAAAACTGGATGAACACAAAATGGTTGAAATTAATGCGAGAGATTACATAATATTTTACCCTTGTCAAATTTCGAGGACGAATTTTCCTAAGGGTGGGAGAATGTAACACTCCGCATTTTTATATAGTTAAAATGTAACGTATGACGATAAGTAATGAAAATAAATAATTTTGGAATTATCGGAATATGGCTCCGGAACTTGTACCATTGCGTCCAGGGCAATTTTTTTATCAGTTTCCATCTATAACTTGTCTAAAAACAAACTAATATGAAGGAGTTAAGAATGAAACAAAATAAATAATCGATATGAAAAAAAAATATTGGGCCGACTAGTAGGTCGACCCAATGGGCACAACGGTCGACCACACAGTCCACCGCCTGCAAAGGGCAGTCGACTACCCGATCGACCCACATGCAATCTGGACGAAAATTTGTCTAGATTTATACCGTGACATGTTTTCTCCTTTTTGTGTGATCTGAGCCATACGTTCTTCAACCTATGGCTCCGAACGATCCTGTGACATGGTGGCTCCAGGTTCAATCCAAGAATCCGACGGTCTGAGATCCCCAAGCTCCAATATAAATAGGACCCTATGCCTAGCTATCTTCTCACAATTAGATTTTCCCCCATGGGTTCATTGCCTAAGGCTGAACCCTAAATAGAAAATAATTTCTAGGGAGAAGATCTTCTGAAATAAAATATTATACGCATTGGAAGAAGGGGATCCATAAGGACTGTGGAACCAAGCAGAGCACAAGCGAAGCTAAGGACGACAGGTTAGTGGATTTATTTATTTATCTTTTAAGTTTAAGATATATTATCGTTAGATTCTCATTTAGAAAATTTTATTCGGTACTTAATCATATTAATTAAATTAGGATAAACAATAAGAAAACTTGCAGTTTATTTACAGTATTTAAACACTAATTTCTCTGCCTTATTTACATCTTTTATTCTATGTTTTGGATTTTTATGCAAGCGTCAGGTTTCTTCCATCCCTTCTTTTCTTTCTTCACGTATAGATTAGAATAGATAAAACGCGAATATGGATATAAAAATAAGAAAACCGAAGTGAAAGAAAATAGATGTAAAATAATAAAAGTTGAGAGATAAAATTACTGTAATAAATTGCATTGAAACGAGAAAGTTAATTTGGGGGTAATTATTAGATTAATTGGTTGGTTAGAAAATGGGATACATTTCCATAACTTAATATCTAAAAGATAATGATAAACGTAACTGCCAGAATAAAAGAAATGAAAAGGGGAAATTAGTGTAAAATAGAGAAACCATTGTATTTTACACTACTCCAAAATAGTAAAAGAGACACGTTGCAGTTACAGATTATTATTTATAGTGTTATTCAATATTAAGATATGGAAATGGATTATATAGTCTTCATAACCAACCAAATAAAATAGAATCACTCCCTAAAATATCGGACAATAAAGTAAAGTATGATTTGAAACAAGAAAATTATTAATTTGAGAATTTGAGGCTGTAAAGAAATTTAAGGAGCCTAAGTCTACATTTACTGCGCAGGTTATTTAACTAGGCAATTATTATGATAAGTGAATCATGTAATATTAATTAAAGAAAATTCTATATCATAATAAAAGAAGGCATACTAGGCAGGAAACGCTTGTAATTGTATCACAGTCTATAAAGAAGAAAAAGTAAAAATTCCAAGTAGAATTATAACAAATATTATAATTATGAAATAAGAATGGAAATGCTTATCATGAGACTTAAAATAAATTGGTAAGCGATGATAGTAGAGAATAATGGTAGAAGCTCATTTAAACAACTTATATTAAGTTGATAAGAAAATTAAACAGAAATAATAAAAGAAGCTTATTTTAAGGAACTTAAGAATTTATATATTAAGTTAAATAAGGAAGATAGTAAATGTGGCTCATACTAACAGCATCCCCTATTAGACATACGGTTATCTCACAATATTTAGAAGTGAAACGAGGGCAAGAATATGTTAATTAAATTAAAATAGATAGCCAAAAGAATAAGAAAGCAAACTAAACAAAAATTAAAAAGATTAGACTTAGGGTCTAATAAAAGAATCGAAATGCGTTTGAAGCAGCCCAAGGGATAAAGCGCCTAACGAAGCAGTTCATCACGGATTTCACCAATGGAGAAGCACGTCCAACTTAGTGATTTTGGGCTAGAAGGAAGTACGAGACTTCAACGGGACGTGAGGGTACTCTACGATGGCCCTCTGGGTAGGCCTAATGAAGCTACATTCCCAGAGGCAGGTCTGTAGGTGTTCCATCAAAAGAGTATGCCTTGACTACATTTGCATTGTAGGCCTAACGAAGTGGATCCTTTGTAGGCAGTCAGAAAGGCATGTTGTTCGGAGTAGGGTATTTGTATGTCCAGTACTTGCAAGTAAGGTTAAGGATAGTCGCATGCGGATATGGGCCAGCATCAAGACCAAGAGAAAGTTTGGGAAAGACTAGAGTTAAACCAACAGTCCAATGATACTTTCACTATCGAGACATTGGATGAAGGGGCACCGCCAATTGGATGTTAGATTGTTTGCAGTAGGGCACGACCACTTAACTCTTTAGAAGTCTTTCGATTAGTTGATGAGTGGCTGCGTGGGGCCATAGCCACGAAGAGAAAGGGACAGACCAACTAGGATATCTACATTGTAAGCCTAACGAAGCAAGCCTTTATAGATATATAAAATCCTCAACCGAGTTCCGTATAAGGTAGACCTTGTTGGTGGGACTCAGATAGTAGTCAGAATGATTACGTAGTCCTTAATGTATGCACTGGGTGGTACATTGTGGATGTCCGAGCACTGGTATAGACTAGTGTAGATGCAATTTACATTTTCATAGTAAGTAGTGGAGCATCTAAACTGTAGGTCTTACGAAGTGGTTCTTTACAGATGTAGTTATGGAATGCTCTCGAAGCTAGACGATGGAGTCCTTTTCGACGAGGATACAGAAGGTACCATGGGTCATATGGTCATTGGGCATATAGCTACATATATGTATATATATTAGTTATTAGGGTTTTATCTACTATGGAGTAGATGGGTACGGTTCACGAGCAGAGGTGAGAGTATTGTAATCTAATGAATCTAATATAAGAATAAATGGAAATAAAACGGTATATGTAGAATTAAGCCCAGAAGTATATAATTTATCCATTCACCACAACTTTTTTCTGACCCCCTCCTCATAACATCCTACAGGTTTGGTAGATGGCAGAGACTTCTCAGCTTTATGACACTTGATTAGAAAGTGTTATTATTTGGGTGAGTATTTACTTACTATTATATTTTAGCCAATTCCACTGTGAGATAATTAACTGAGCTATGATATATTTATCTTTGCCTATTTGCAGGATACCAGATACCCAACTCGGGCTTTAGTGGGCTTGGTTTTTAGCAAAAAATCCAGACCGCTAGAATTCGGGTTGTTACATTAGGGGAGGAACGTGCGAAGCCGGTAGAATTGACGGTGTCCGTCCCTGTTGACATGGACGACCCAACTAAAGTTTTGAAAATTGGATCGCACCTTGGAAATAAGATGCGTATGGAGCTTACTAAATTTCTCCGTGCTAACTTGGGTGTGTTTGCATGGATGCATTCTGATATGTATGGGGTGTCTCCAGAAATCGCATGTCACGCGCTCAACGTAGACTCCAAGTTTACACCAGTAAATCAAAAAAGGTGCAGCTTAGGTCCCGAGATCCAAGGTGCTAAGAGAAGAAGTGGACAAGTTAATGGCCAACGGTTTTATTCGTGATGCAACCTATCCAGAGTGGGTATCTAATCCGGTCTTAATCAAAAAGTCCAATGGGAAGTGGGGAACCTGTATCGACTACTCGGACTTAAAAAAAGCTTGCCTAAAAGACAGCTTCTCTCTCCCTAGAATAGACCAACTCATGGATGGAACGGCATGACACGAGCTGCTATCATTCTAGGACGCATACTCCGGGTACAACCAAATCCTGATGCACGAACCCGATCAAGAAAACACCTGCTTCATCATTGACCTGGGCCTATACTATTACATAGTAATGCCATTTGGTTTGAAGAATGTAGGGGCAACTTATCAAAGATTGGTAAATACCATGTTCAAGCGTCATTCGGGAAAACGATGGAAGTTTATGTGGATGACATGCTAATCAAATCACGAGCAGTTGTTAACCACCTGGATAACCTCGCTGAAATGTTCGAAATACTCCGAAAGTATGGAATGAAACTCAATCCACTGAAGTGTTACTTCGGAGTGGCTTCCGGGAAATTCCTAGGATTCATCGTATGTGTTAGGGGCTTCGAAGCAAATCCTGAACAAATAACGGCACTATGAGAAGTCCAAGCTCTGAAGAATAAGAAGGAACTGCAAAGTTTGAATGGAAAGGTTACAGCGCTCAGGCGATTTATCTTGAAAGCCACTGACAAGTGTATACCATTCTTTGATGCGCTGAAGAAAGGAAAGAAGAACTTCTAATGGAGTGAAGCTTGTTAAACAACATTCGAAGAACTGCTGCGGCACATGGAGGCTCCGCCAATCCTATCAAAGCCCGTGGATGGAGAATCTCATTTACTTAGCGATCTCACCCCACGCATTGAGCGCCGCTTTGGTGCGTGAAGAAGCAAAAATCCAGCGACCTGTGTATTACATTAGCAAGTGGTTTACTAGAGCAGAGAAAAGCTACCCAAAACTTGAAAAGCTAGCGTATTTCCTCTTGATCACATCTAGGAAGTTACGACCATACTTTTAGGCTCATCCAATTAAAGTGTTGACTAACCAGCCCCTGAAGCAAGTGTTATACTGACCAAAAACTTCCGAATGACTACTCAAGTGGAATATAGAATTGATTCAATATGATATCACATACCACCCAAGGAAAGCTATCAATGGGCAAGCGTTAGCCGACTTCATCGTCGAAATTACTATACAGGATGACGAGGAAGAAGTTCAGCTAGAAGTAGACACGCATTGGAAGCTCTTTGTCGACGGCGCATCTAATAACCTCTGTTCGGGAGCAGGAGTAGTGCTTGAAACCTCCGAGGGGCGAGCCATTAGCTATGCTTTGTGCTTGGAATTCCGTGCTACAAACAACGAAGTAGAATACGAAGCACTAATTGCTGGACTAAATGTTATGAAAGAACTCAAGATAAAATCTATTCACATATGCAGTGACACCTAGCTGGTCATCTGTCAAGTAAAAGGGGAGTACCAGGCTCATGGGGAGAATCTTGCCCCGTACCTATCCAAAGTACAAGAACTGCCAAGCGGCATCGAACACTACACTATAACTCACATTCCACGTGAGCAAAACACTAAGGCAAATTATTTGGCTAAACTGACGAGTTTCAGAGAAGCTCAGTCATTGGGGTAGTCCCAATTGAGACTCTAATCAACCCAAGCATAGACGAAATGGACGTCGACTAGATCCTCGAGACCACTGTCGAACCAGATACATGGATGACACCAATAAAGGAATATTTACCTGCAGGGACTCATCCGATAAACTGGAATCAATGGAAAAAGCTTCTCCGAAAGGCACCACGATTCATGATACAAGATGGAGTACTCTACCAAAGGGGATTCTCGATCCCCCTCCTAAGGTTTGTGTCCGATGACGAAACTCAACGAATCCTAAAGGAAGTTCACAAAGGAGAATTGTTGAATATGCGTCTATATGATTTTTGTTTGATGATAATAAACATATATACATTTATTTAAATGTATTTGATAATGTACTATTTCATTTTTCACAGATTAAATGACAATATGCTGAATAAAATTAAATTACACAGAATTTGAATTCAAACAGAAATTTCATTCAAACAAATTTTTATTACAATTTTTGAATAGTACACATTCAGGCTCTCACTATATCTATACAATTTCTGAATACATCACAATTCATTTTTACATTAATAACCTCACTACATATCACTCACACTCGTATTTTGTCTTCAACTGCATTCCAGTCTGATTCCAGCATCCGAGTAATCTGCAAAAATATTCTCAAACGCAGTAAAATTGAAAAAGAAATATTTTTGCAATATAAAATAAAATGTGGATTTTGAAAATATTATTTGCCTCAGTTATTTGGGTTGTTCGTCATCATTTATATTTGAATTCATCACACACGAACTTGTGACATACACAGTGTATCACTGTACATGCCACAAGGCCGTGCACACCGATATATGTATATACACTTGATATAGTAACAGGGACAGGTGAGCACAGGTCAAACCCAAACCAAAAACCGGATTCAACACAGGTGCGATAAAATAATGTCACAACTTTCTGCACAAGGTCAAATCCGAGTTCATGCTGGATTCAACTCAAGTGTCACAAAAGACCAATTCAGGAAGTGCCACAGTGGAGTACTACAAGTAATTATGAAATGAAGACTCAAGAGAGTTCAAACATTTCAAGATTACAATGCAACCAGATTAATGAAACAAAGTATACAAGATGAACCAGATTCAAGTCCGAGCAAAGACCACAGTTATGAACAAGTAATCAAAACATCAAACGGACATGAAGCCGAGAATCAATGTATCAAAAACAATGAAGGCTACAGCAAAATCCAATGCCAACATGAACTAGATGAACAATGAACTCGAACAGTAACAAATCAATCATGCAGTATCATTAAGAAGACCAGACAACATCACATTGCAACTATATTGGAATACAAATGCATCACATATACGGCAACTTCAAAATGAAACATATGCACCAGCAAACTATGGCTAAATACAAGTGTCGACCAGAATCGAGCTTCACATGTACAGGGTGCAGTGATGCAAAAATCACAAGGAATTCAATCTAGTGTCGAAATCAACAGTTTCATCTCAAAGTTATCAAAAGCTGTTGCTAACAGAGAAAATACCAAAGTCAAGGCCGCAAGTATATCAAGGGACTGAAGTCAACAAAATGCCAGCAAAATGGAAACCGTGGTGAGCAAGGAATTAATCACTATCAATTCAAAGCCGTGTCAATCAAGGAAACAAAATATACGTTTTTAGAACAAGTCAGAAATCATCATCACCATCAAAACATAATCGAATGGCCGAGATGAATAAATTGACAATTTCAACAAATATATACAAACGAAAAACAAGGGGTTCAAACCCTATATAAAAACCCAATCATCATCGGCTACAGAGAGCATCGAATTCAAGCAATCAAACCAGAGAGAACAAAAGGCACAAATTACATACCGTAGTTAGAAGTCGAATTCGATCACCATCGAGGAACAGCCGTGAGCAAGATAAAGGAATCACTCGATCGACAACGAAACGAAGCTCGAAATCAAATTCAATCGATCAGTATAAACTCGGCGTCTTCGAATACAAGCCCTAAATCCAGAGCGCAAAGAGAAGTTGCAGAAATCAGGCTACTTAAATCAAAGCCCTAATTTTCAGATCAGAGGAACGAACGAGATAAACAGAGCCGCCATTTTCTTCTTCCAGAGCAAAGAGGATCGCGTAAATAAAAAGAAAGAAAAGGGGGCCGGCTAATTGTATTTGAATTAGGGTTTTATTATAACAAGGGGTTTAGTTTTTATTTATATTTAGGGCTTTGGTTTTAAATTGTTTTTAGATTTGTATTTCAATTTTAAACTGCTAACTTTTCTAGTCGTGTGACTAGGGGACAATCTACGTGGCGTAGATTGAGAATTCGCAACTCAGTGGCTGAGTTGTGGTAGGGTTTTGAGCCTAGAGTTAGGATTAGTCGATAGCGGGTGTCGTGAGTTTACGTGTGTAAGCGTCTGACTATCTAATTTCTAGTAGAAACCTTAGGGGCATCACGTAGGCAGGGTTTTGCCGAAGCTGGGTAACATCTGTGTTGTTCTGTTCTGCTTTTATTATTCTGATATTATCTGTGCTATGTTATTCTGCTGTGTTGAAATCTGTGTTGATAATATTAAGCTTCCGCAATAAATTTTAATAATTAATAGTATCACCCTATTCACCCCCCTCTAGGGTGAAATTGATCCTACAAGAATGTGGAACTACACTGGGGGGCAAGCCCTGGTGAAGAAAGTCCTCTGGTACAGGTACTTCTGGCCAACAATAAACCGTGATGCCGTAGAGTACACTAGAAGATTCGATCACTGCCAAAGATTCAGTAAAATTAAAAGAACTCATTTAACATAGTTAACGCAGATGGTCGGCCCATGGCCATTCACAATATAGGGAATATACTTGATTGGCGTCCTACCGATAGCAAAAGGAGGAGCCGAATATGATATAGTTGCCGTAGATTATTTCATGAAATGGGCTGAAGCGGAATCGCTGGCCACCATAACCACAAAGAAAGTCATTGACTTTGTTACTAAAAACATTATTTGTAGGTTTGGTGTGCCACATAAAATTATCACTGATAATGGAACCCAATTCGAAAGCGCCAATTCAAAACTTCTACAAACGCTTTCGGATTGAGAGAAGCTTCTTGGCAGTAGCTCATCCGGAAGAAAATGGGTAAGTGGAAGCAATAAACAAGATCATCAAATCTACCATCAAAAAGCGACTAACTAAAGCCAAGGGAACTGAGTTGATGAACTTTCACTCGCACTATGGGCTTACCGAACCACCCACAAAGCGGCAACTGGCTACACTCCATTCGCTCTGGTGTAGGACTCAGAAGCAATGATCCCTATTGAATTGGAACTCCTGTCGCACCGAAGGTAAAATTTCAATCAAAAGCAAAACGAGCAGCTCCTACTCGAATCGCTAGATATGATCGATGAAAAAAGATAAGAAGCCGAGCTGATAACCGCCACCCACCACAAAAGGATCACACGGTACTTCAACTCCAAAGTCCACAACTAAACCTTTAAAGTGGGAGATCTTATGCTCAATCGAGTCTACCCCATTCCAGGGGCCTTCGGACCAAACTGGGAAGGATCATACATCATCAATCAAAAGCTAAGAGACGGAACTTTCAAGCTAACAACCATCGACGGAATTCAAATTCCCAGAGCATGGAATAGCGAATCACTCCGCAGTTACTTCGTTTGAAAACTACTTTATGTACTCTCTATTTTTCAACAAATAAGCCATCCAAGAATGCCGGAGGCATTATAAATAGGCAAAAAATTTGCCTTGCTTTCCTTAATAAAATCTGATTCGCTTTTTGAACTGACAAAACTGTGTTCATAATAACTACCCGCTGTGTCGAAGAAATAAAATCGACTCAAACTGCTAGATTAGGAGAACCCGATCCTTGCCTTTTAAAAACCGATGTTGTTCCAGTAACATCGGGAAGGCCCAAAATTTCACACCTCGCATTGTCTGAAGATAGGCAACATCGAGGAGTACCAAAAGCCGCGCATTTCATAAGTCATGCCAAAACATACGCTCCTCGCATTTCCCGAAGATAGGCAACACCGAGGAGTACCAAAAGCCACGCATTCCATAAGCCGCGCCAAAATATACGCTCCTCACATTGCCCGAGATAGGCAACAGTGAGGAGTACCAAAAGCCGCACATTCCATAAGCCGCTCTGAAATAAATGCTCCTCACGCTGCCTGAAGATAGGCTACGTCGAGAAGTATCAAAAGTCGCACATTTCATAAGCCATGCACTAACTCCTAAAACGTACGCTCCTCGACATTGCCCGAAGATAGGCAACACCGAAAAGCACGAAAAGCCTCGCATTTTGTAAGCGGCACACTAACTCTTGAAAAACTTAAACTCCTCATGTTGCCCAGAGATAGGCAACAATAAGGAAAACTAAAAGCCGTGCATCCAAAAAACCATGCACTAACTTTCAAAACACAAACTCCTCGCGTTGCCCGAAGATAGACAATGCAGAGAAATATCAAAAGCCGCGCGCCCGTAAGCCATGCACCATCTCCTCGACATTGCCCGAAGATAAGCAACACCGAGTAACATCGTTGAAAAATCACGCTCCTAAAGCATAAGCTCCTCACGTTATCCGAAGATAGGTAGTGCTGAGGAGCATTAAAACTGGATCGACGGGCCATGTCGATCCCGAACACCACGCATCTCATAACCAGCACCAACAACTTCTATAATTGGGAATGATGGGCACAACTCCAACAAAAGTTGAGTATTACAAACCAACAGAAAGGTTTCAACTGACGACACTTAATGATTAAAACTGCCCTCAGTTAACCCATGCAATATGCTCCTCTCAAACATGCATATATTGCATACTTACCAGAATATCACAAGAAACTTGGATTACATGCTAAAGTTGCGAAACTTCCAAAAGAAGGAAAATCAAGCTGTGACTTAACCAAACTTCAAGTTTAATATGAAAATTATTTAAACTATAAGTTACCGGTCGTTTGAAGTGAACAACTCCGTGAACTGGGGGGCATACACCGGTACTAAAATAAAAACAATTGAAAACAATAAGTTTACAAGTTCTGTTACTCCAAAAAAAGAACTGTTGAAGTTCACAAGTTCTGTTACTCCAAACAAGAATTGTTGCTCTAAATAAAATTTTTGGCGGCAATCACAAAAATTGGATAAGTGTAAACAAAACAAGCATAAGTGCGCAGAATACATATGAACAGATAGATAAGAGTACAGTTAAAATATCAATGTATTGCTTATAATTTTCTTTATACAGGGTCAAAACATGGGGGTCTTACCAATACAACACCGACCAACAAAAAGAAAATACAGACTCCACGATAGAAACATTAAGTGCAGACTCTGCACTTGAACAAAATGACTCAAAAAGAACCAAAATCAGATCAGTCTACACACAAGCTCATCAGTGCTTCCTTCCACCGCTCCCCTTTCCGCCCTTTGTTTGTAGTTTCTGCCTCGTCTCGGGAGTGGTGTAGCTACCGCTAATATCAACAAACTCCTCGGTGGCAACATTCTCCTCTTGCTCCATCGCCTTCTCCAAAGTTTCTCCATTTGCTTTGCGCTTCTGTGATTTGTGGGAGATCTTCGAGGCTTTGATCGGTTCAACCTTCTCCTTCTTGATAGCGATCAATTCATGAATCTTACAAGGCTACTCCATTTGAACTTCCTCCTCCTTAGCCTCTGCCGCTGTCATGTCACCTTCCAAAGACATAGAAGGATCATCCAAGCCATGAAGCGCGGCTATTTTTTCGGACTCCGGCCCTAGCTGCGAGCCAGACATGGAGGTAGTGGAAACAGGAACAGGAACAGAAACGAGCATGGAGGCTATGGAAATAGCAATAGGTCCGGGTGCCGAGGAAGCTGGCACATCAACAGGAAAGGTTGATGGACCTATAAGATCAAAAACAAAAGCATTAAATTCTTCCTGCTCTTGCGGCGTAAGGTGGAAGCTCCCAAACTCAAAGGAAATAAGAACATTACCTACACTGGAGTAATGGTCAAGAATGTCGACTTCATCCTCACCGCCTTCACCTTCTTTCGACGGTTCAACTACCTGAGGAAAAGTCTCAAGCCCTGAACTTGTTGGCAAGTCATGGGGCTACTCCGATGGTCCGCTAGCACCGGAAATGAAAGGCTCAATGAGTGCTCCGGCGGCAGCTGTCATGGCAGCATCAGCGGCTTCTTTCTCTCTCTCAGCTCGTAAAATTTCCCATCCCTCGAGCAACGCTTTCTTTGATTCTTCATTAAGGTAAGCATCCTCCAACTCCCACTTGGTGTAGACGTCACCGCTATCAGAAAACCGGGACAAGACTTCTTCCCATACCAAAGCAAGAGTGCGTGGGAATTTCGGGCCCAAGTAACTGAGACTCCCCTAGTGCAATAGGGAGTTAACATTGAAATTCAGGATGGTAGCGTCCATCTTTTCCATCTTCCTCCCGAAAGCATTTTGAAGCTCTAGATAATCCACTGTAATGGATGCCTTTTCGAACTTAATGCGAGATTTGTCAGTGCTAAGCTGCGCAACTTAGTCCTACGGTCGGGCAATCGTCGCAGCCTGATCAGAGATAGTCTTATTATGCCCGTCGACGATAAGGTCATGTTCAGAGATATTTTTCTTCTGGGCTTCAATCGTTTCATTACAACCAGCCACTTCTCCTTTTGATTTCACCTCCTCGGCGTGAGCCTTTTTTATCTTGTCCCTATAGATGATCTCAATTCTGGCGTGAGCCTCTTTCACTTCTTTTAGCAAGTCGGCGCTCCTCTTGCCCTCTTGCAGTGCCGCTTCTTTCTCCTCCTCCAGCAGTTTAATTTTGGTGTCGCGTTTTGACTAATCTTTTTCAAAATCATCCTTCTCTGACTCGAAAAAGAGGATTTCCTGGTAGTTATTGTGATTGGTGTCTACCAGCTGCTTACACAATTTTTCCCACCCTTCGGCTTGGTCTAAATCGTGTTGAATAACCTGAAGGTATAGCATATACGAATCTTTGCAACCAAGTGCAGATCGTGGTCAAACTGAACTCCTCTTAAGAACCATCCGGGGAGCGTTGCCTTGAGCATAGTAGGGCCCGAAGGAAGAATATAGGCAGGCCTCCGGTAGGGACGCAAAGCACCGGGGGCAAGCACAACTGATGATGGTGGGATGTAAGTTCAAGGCAGAGCAGGAACAGAAGTGACGAGGATTTCTTGACCCGTTTAGGAGTGCATCGAAGCGGAAACCCGTTGTTCCAAGGAATGCGAACGGTGGTCGAACTTTGATCTCTTCGAAGGCTCCTCCCTCTCATCAAAAGACCTCCTTTTCTCATACCCGCCTTTGTATGACTGGCTCCGATCTCTTCATCTTGGCGATGGGCTTTGGCCTCTAGTTCCTTCATCTTTCTATACTCCTCCTCTATTTCTCGGGGCTGATAACGGTCGGAAGGGCGCTTAGACCAGCACTGGGAGTCAGTGAATTCTTTGAAGTCATCATAAAGGCCATGTCCTCTCGTCATTCCTGGAACAAAGAATAAATAAAAGGTTTTAGAAATAGAAAATAGACACGGAAGTAATGTAAGAAAGTGAGTGTAATCCTAATGAGATGTGTAGTGTGTTTTGGGAAAGGCCTAAAGTGTCATCAAGAACCAGATCAGGCGGTCGCCATGGGCAAAATCGGACTAACTTCGAGCACAGTATTGCCCAAACGAGGGGGCACCTCATAAAATTTAAAATCTTCCCACATAATCATGTCAAAATCGACTTAGGCGTCGCTCAAATCTCCGAACTCTGCACCAACATTATTACCCTGGGAATCCGCCCGAAGTTTCATCGCACGATTCTGAATCCCATTCATCGGATTCTGCGTAGAAGTCATCACTGGAAGTGGACTCATTGCTACTACTCTCGAGTTCCCCCTCCTCTTTATCTAAGCCCATTATGGCTTTGCCTTCCCTCTATTGGAACTCTTCCTCTCCCTCTTGCGGGATCAGAGGCATTCTGACCGGGCCGCTAACTCCAATCGTGGTAACATCTCTTCCTTCACGGGCCTCTTCGGTTGGTTCTCTGGACAAGCCATCTTTCTCTTGAGAAGCGCCTTCTTCGGAACCTTGAGAAGAAGAAGTAGATCGTGTGCGAACCCTGGACCAAGCAGGAGAGGCGACCTCAACTTGAACAGCGGGTCTCCCCGGATGCAGTAATCCATATCGAAGAAAGTTCACATCAGTCAGTAAGAGTTTGACGGACCTTTCTTCAGCATCAATAGCCTTTAGGGTCCGAAAAACTTCATCAAGACACACATTCCTGTTTGGCTTAGGATAACTGCAATAAGTATACGGCTTGTAAGAAACTTCATAGCAACGCGTCAGAACTCGATAAATATGAAAAGGAACTTACCCCTTATCGTCGAAAGACGGTTAAACCCTTCAGGGCACCTAATGAAGAAATATTGCGTCTTGAATTGGGACAGGTTGCTCTGTAGAAGCAAAACAATCTTCCGATTCCTTTGAGCTTCAATCACGATCAAGGATGGACATTCATTGCTCCTTTTGAACTATAGAAAGTACCGCAACTCGTCAAAGCTTAGAGCACGGTTGAACGTCTGCATGAAAAGAACATGCAAGCAGGTCAAGATGGCATAGATGTTGTGCTGAATCTGGAATGGGGCAATGCCTAAGTTTGAAAGAGTCTCGTGTAGAAAGTTATTAAAAGGAGGCATGGCTCCATTTCAGGCACATATATCGATGGCAAGTGGTATATCCCAAGGGAGGCATGTGAGCAAACTCGTTCTTCTTCGGTAGACACACGTCCTCCTCTGGTATACCATGCTGCATGCAGATATCGTGCAAAACTTTAGCAGAAACCCCCGAAGAATCTCTCTGGTGGGTTGATCAGAACCTTGAAATTAGGAGGCATTTGGTCCAAGACCGGACCAACCGGGACCAGTTGGCCATACTTAGCTTGCGAGGAAAGAAGATAGGGCGATGGATGAAGACTCGGCTTTCGGAAGCATAGGGCTTCCTCCGCTCGATTTACAGCGCAAAGATGGGTGCTTCATTCTAAAAAATCGGAACTCCCGTTCAAAATGATCAGGTGATTTTATTCTAAATTAATAATTTCCCCTACAACACTTTAATTTCGGAGAGATATCGATTTGTGCCGATGCAATGGTCTTTAAGTGTGTACCGAGGCAAGTGCAGCATGATGTCTATAGGGGGTGAGCTTGGTGTCCAAAACACTACAAGCGCTCTATCCCATGTAGATAGTTCGCTCGCAGTGGAAAAGGAAAAGAATTTCCCGCATTGTTCCTATTTGTTTTTACTTCCTCTAGACTTACCCGTTATCGAACAACGATCGATAACGAATCCGTTGTCTGAAGCGATGCAGAAAACTCTTCTCACTATAGGGATACCAAGCGCGCAACAAGCAAGCAAGATAAGTCCAAATCCTCTGGAAGACTCAGGATTAATTCACGATGCGTCGTGTAGTATCGGCTACCGAACTTGGCACTAGTTAATTCTGGCCTAATGTATGAAGATAGCAAAACGTGTCAAGAACCGGGCCAAGGCCCTATGTCGTTCCGGGAGAAAATCAAGACTCGATTTACTATCTTCCTCCATTAGACCGTAATCAAATCAAACTTCTCATGACCAACATCACAAACGCGACCTCGCTAACAAATTGTTAAATGAACATTATGATAGCAGACCCACCTTGGATTAAACTCTAAACATGAAATTGGTCGAAGACTCAAATCTATTGACCAAAGACAAGCTGGTGGTGAGTTAAGAATCAAGTCGGCAATGATCAAATGGTAGGTCGAAGGCGATTCAAGGTGCGAGCAAGGCTAGGGTTTCGATCAGTGGCGACAAACACGACAGTGAGCAAAGTCGAATCTCTAGAAACACTGGATCGAATCACTAAAGTGTATAGATCAGATCACTGCAAATCGAAGAATCGGAGGCTAGAGTCGCTGAAAACCTTCAGATCGCACGAAAAAGTAGTTCAGGTCATGTAAAAGTAAAGAGGAATCTCGGCTCGAATGGATATATAGGCAACTGAAAACCAAAAAGGAAAATTTTTCTAAGTGTTTGGGTCGCCAACGATTCATCAGCTATGGATCGCTAGTCAGCTTGGATCGCTAGAGATCCATCAGCTATGGATCACCAGCGATCCATAGAATCGCCCATTGTCAACTCTAAATTTGCACCATACTCCAACCGCTTCAAGGAATACCGAGAGACTATGAAGAGAAGTTTGATCCGTTATGGCAAGTACTAGTAGAAGAGACCAAAACTAAGTGGTCAGTAGTGTAACCTGCTATGTACCCGCAAAACTCTAATACAATTACTTGGAATTTGACAAGAAAATATTAAAAGCGTTAACTTCCAAAGCACGCCTTGTCGCCAACAAAGACATACTTTGGGGGGGAAATGTTATCTGGGTTTTTAACCTACCAGGAACCAATAGAAGACAGAATAAGATGATGATGTCAGAATGGCTTGGAACTCAGCCACAAGGGACAAAGCAACACGTGGGAGAGAGCTAACTCATATTACTAAAGCATCGATTGAATTTGATTAAACCAAGGGACCATAGTCCGTTCAGTCCAACCAGCAGCTAAGCACAACTAGCTAGAAGATCATCATCGAAACAGAGCAACGTGCAACAAGACTACACGAACAACGTCAATGCAAGGCCATGAAAGCATTCCATACTTCAAACTCCAAAAATAATCCAAGCACTTAGATCACTAGCGATCCATACTCTATGGATCGCTAGCAATCTATACTCTATGGATCGCCAAAGATTCATGAACATGATGGTTCGCTATGACACATGAAAGCAAAGGCCAAAAGAGGCAAAGCAAGAAAATATGCTAAGTGTATGGATCGCTAGCGATCCATAACCATGGATCGTCGGCGATCCATACTTGTCCATGGTTCTTCAACGAGCTAGCTAGGCAAGGAAATGAGATAGGAGCTAAGTAATTAGCTCACGTGCGAGCTATGTCTATGGATCACTAGCAATCCATGGTTTTGGCTTGGGTCGCGAGCTAAACTCCTTTAGGTCATCCTATGTCCATCTGAAAGGGACTGGAAAGTGGGTTTGGTCCAGAGGCTCTCTGATCTCTATAAATACCGTCATGCCTGCAACATAAACGGGGTCTTCTCCGGACTGGTTCCTGAAGCTCTGTTGAAAACTTTCTTCACTCTCTACCTCCCTCACAATAATCTCCAAAGGGATTCACTATGATTCTCCAGTGGATTCCAACTTTGGAGATTCAATCTAGCTAAGGATAATCAAAAGCCTTGTAATCAAACACTGCTTGTAACAGCAATCAGTCTATAATAAAACTATAAAGTGGATGTAGGCTTCAATAACAGCTGAACCACCACAAAAATTTCTTGTCTTCTTTCTTTTACTATTTATTTCTATACCTATTATCTGTGTTATTGCTTTGTCAGAACAGGACTGGTGTTTTCATACTCAAACCAAGGTGTTGATCCATTTTTTGGGTTAACAACACTCAATTAGATTCTAAGAAATTTGGGCTAAAAGGAACTCTCGGTACCAAATGGAATTTCTTCCATTTGGCATCTCCTACACCCCTCAATCTTCGAGAACAACCTCAAAAAATCATCATGGAGTAATTTTCTCGAAAAATAGACAAGCAACTCTAAGGATTAATGAGAAGAAAGCAGTATCAAAGAAACCGTCGAAAATAACTTAACCTTCATGAAAATGAGTTTAGAATACAAAAATGCAAGAGATAGGTAAGTAGAAGAGGTGAGAAAGGAGGATTCTCACCCTCAAGAACCACTTGGTACAAAGAGAAACATCTCAGTATCGAGAGGACTTATTTTCTCCATAGGCTGACATTTACTCTCCTACATACTCGGACTTGCATTTGGACCCTACATTTCATGGGCCTATAGACCTACATAGCCATTTCCTCTATAAATGTCAAACCTATAGCAGCTAAACAAGGATCAGGGATCATTCTCCATTTTATCTTCTATCTCTCTTCTCCATAGTCATCAAGGCAGATACTCTTAACAGTTCTAGGCTTAAGAAACTGTTAATCCTTTGTATCCATGACATATAATTCTGCCTAATTCTCTTAAACTCTCTCTATATTCATCAATGAATAAAGATAATAATGGATGTAAGCCAGAGATTGCCGAACTACTATAAAAATTCTTTTATCTCTTTACTTTTTGCATACACTTTTCTAGATTTGATCGTACAATAAGTTATAATTGGGTGTTATGCCACTTTTGGCATCAATAGTTTGGTGCTTTCACTAAGAACTCTAGCTCATGTTATATCTAGCTCGCTATTTTAGATTTGAAGAGGTCTAGTGGTTAGATCCAAAAGTTTTGCTTAAGAATTTGGAAACTTACTATTTGAAGTCAATGGCGTCTAGAAAGGTATAAGATCATCTGAAATGGTGGTTGATGGAGATAAAGAGAATACCCGCCAAATTGAAGTTGGAAACTAGCAGCCAATACTAGGCTCATCTACCCAACGGGAAGTGGTTAAAAGGGCTAAGCTTAACCAGATGATGCATGAGTTGAACCAGAAGATGATAGATAGTCAAAAAGCTTTGATGGACAAGATGGAGGCTCTACTAACCCAGCAACTACAAAGGACTAGGAGGAATAGAAGAGAAGCATCTCCTCCTAGACCCGAAGAAGAGAACTCATCTGCTTTTGGTTAGAACATGTGAAATGAGAAGGGAAAACATAAACAAGTGGATGCTGGAGCTGCAGAATGCATTGTCGGAGGAAGTCAGCCCGCTTCCCCCAAAAGAAAACCACTCATTACCGAGAGGATTCAACTTGGTACCGAGAGGAATTCTGAAGGTTTGGGAGGATAGGAAGCTAAAATTTTGCACTCATATGATTTTGAGGAGGACTTGCAGCTTGATGGTTATGATTATGAGCTGGACATTGAGGATAATGAAGCCAGAGTTCAAACAACTACCGTTGAACCAACCGAGCATCAATGGAAAATTGCATGAGCAATCCTTCCAGAGAATGGAGAGCCTAAACATCAATGGACGAACTAAGATCATTTACAGAGCCAAACACTCCATGAAGCCCCTGATAGTTACCCTATGGAATAACATGCCAATGAGGAATACATAGCAAACATGGTTAAACCATTGGTTGAAGAAAGCAAAGGTAGAAAGAACGAGGATTGAGGCTCTGCACTAAGTAGAACTCCCCTCATGGAGAACATCTTGGGAGAAGTGTATCCTAAGAAGTTCACAATGCCAACTATGCCATCGTACAACGGGACTACCAATCCTAGGCAATATTTACTAAAGTATGAATGGTACATGGATGGTGCTATGGCGATAAATGTTGTTCGATGTAGGTGTTTCCCTATTTTCTTGGAAGGAGTTGCGTCGATGTGGTTTACTAGGCTTGCACCAAGATCCATATCGACCTTTGATGAGCAGCTAAAAAATTCTTGGAGCATTTTCGACTTCATGTCGTTCGACCTAAAGACGTGATGTCCTTGTTAAGCTTATCTCAAGGGCCTAAGGAGTCAATAAAATGGTTCTTGAATCGGTTTAGTATCGTTATTACAGAAGTAAGTAATCCAAAGAAGGGTCTGGTATTCATGGCATTTGTCCGAAGCATTCATCTAGACATGAATTTCAGTAGATGGCTAAAGATGAAGCAACCTACAACCATAGAGGAGTTCCATCGGAAGGCTAATCAGTTTTTGCACGTAGAAGAAGCAAGTCTAGCTTTAGGCAAGGCCGATGATGGACAGTCAAAAGAGGTTATCCAAAGCAACGTGGTGGTAAAACAATCTAGAGATAGCACTGAAAATGTGGCAACTAATGTTGGAAACTCTGAAAACCAAAAGAAACATAATCATTGCCCCGATAGTAGGCATAACGACAACAAAAAATGCCCGAGCAACATGAAACCGAAACATAATACTCCTCGGAATGATACATTGGAAAATATATACCTTGCTACTCAAGGAATGGAACAATATAAAAAGCCCCCAAAAAGGAGGCGACCAAAGCAGGAAAGGCACTTCAGAAAGTTTGTCGTTTCCATAAAACTCATGCACACAACATGAATAAGTGTTGGCATTTAAGGGGTCTCATCAAAGAATTGATAAGGAAAAATAAACTCCAACAGTATGTCAAAGAACCACAGGAAGGTGCTCAAGTCCCAAAACTCCCAGGGCTGCCTGCCCAAGGGAATCAATCCGGACCCAGTAGAGAAGGGCCTAGGAAAAATGATGGGAAGTTAATTATCAACAACATAACTGGAGTACCTCATCCAGCAAAGAAAAGATGGAGGGAAATGGAATGGTACATGAGCTCGCTGAAGCACATACTGCAGGATGGCTGCTTTGCTGTAGAAGATGGAGTTCCGTCCACGCAGCATAGGATGATAACTAATGATATCGTATTTAGAAATGGAGATGCTAATGGAGTCGAAACACCAACTTTTGACCCTATGGTGGTACCAGTTGGAATTGGACTGGCAATTGTATGACAAGTCTTGGTGGACACCGGGAGTTTGGTGAACATACCGTTCAATGGAATAATTGATCAAATGAAGATCAACATGAAGGAGGTCATGGTATGTAAAACAAGATTCAAGGATTTACAAGTGAAGCTAAACATCCAATTAGGATGATTGACTTGCCTATGGAATTAGGCGAAGGAGATCGCAAGGTAGTTCAGATTCATAAATTCATTATAGTGGATGAATATTCGGCATATAACGCCTTCTTGGGCTGTCTGGCCCTCGTTGGACTTTAGAATAACACTAGTGTCTTGTGTTTAGTGATAAAATTTTCCACAAAAAAAATAGAGTCAGAGTGGTGAAAAGTGAGCAAAGCACTAGAAGAGAATGCTACATTGTGAAATTGAGAGAAATAAAGCGACATGAGAAAGGTAAGAATGTGGAGAGAACTCTCCACATTCATGAGTCGCAAGCATAGCAACCAAAGCCAGGACCTGGCTCAGAAATCATAACATTTTTGATAAGGCTATGAATCCTAGGAAAAATCAAGGAAAGGGCGACCAATACTGACAGAGTTAATGGTGAATGTTCCAATCGACATAGATGATCCTATTCGGGTCCTGTAGATTGTATCTCAGCTCAACGCTAACTTAAGGAAAGAATCAATAAATTTCCTCCAAGGAAATTTGGATGTATTCACTTGGACAAATTTAGATATATGCAGGATATTGTCGAAGATAGCGTGTCGCATTGAATACTGGTCCAAAGTTCACACCAGTGAAACAGAAAACATGAAGTCTAGGTTCAAAGCTTTCTGTTGCATTGAAGGAAGAAGTGGATAAGATAATGGTTAATTGCTTTATCCGCGATGCTCTATGTCCCGATTGTGTATCCAACCCCATATTGGTCAAGAAGTCAAATGGAAAGTGGTAAATGTGTATCGACTACTCGGATTTAAATAAGGCATGCCCGAAGGAAAACTTTCCTTTACTCAGGATTGACCAACTGGTTGATGGGACTGGAAGATATGGGTTGCTCTCATTTATGGATGCTTATTCGAGAAGTAACCAGATTTTGATGCATACACTGGACCAGGAGAATACTGGCTTCATAATGGATTTAGGACTACACTACTATCGAGTTATGCTGTTCAGTATGAAGAACGCCGAAGCCACGTTCCAGAGATTGATAAATTCTTTCAAGAATCAAATCGAACGAACAATGGAAGTATACATGGACAACATGCTTGTGAAATCATGAGTATCTCGAAACCATATAATTGACCTTTCGAGACGTTTGATGTTATACAGAAATAAGGAATAAAGCTGAATCCGTTGAAATGTTCTTTCGGATTAGCATCTGAAAAGTTTCTCGGGTTTATTATAAATGTATGAAGCATCAAGGCCAATCAAGAGCAGATTGACTCCTTGAGGAACATAATTACCCCAACTATGAAGAACGGACTATAAGGTTTGAGTGGGAAGAACATTGCTTTGAGTTGGTTCACCTCAAAAGCTACTGATAAGTGTATACCCTTCTTTGATGCTCTCAAGGAGAGCAAGCAAACTTTGAATGAAATCAAAATTTCTAGAATGCTTTCGAACAATTATTGAGTCACATGGGGACACAACTGGTCTTCTCCAAACCGTTAAATGGGGAGAACTTATTTGTCTATTTTGTAGTGTCTGCTCATGCACTAAGCGCGGCAATGGAACATGAGAAGGCAAGGAGTTAGAGGTCGGTCTATTATATCAGCAGGCGCTTTATCGAAGCTGAAATGAACTACATGAAGTTGGAAAAGCTCGCATATTGCTTGTTAATTGCACCTAGAAAGCTATGGCCATATTTTCAAGCTTATCCAATTAAAGTGTTGATGGACTAGCCTCTGAAGAAGGTATTGTACCATCCTGAGACCTCGTGAAGGTTGCTAAAATGAAATATTGAATTGAGCTAGTACGATATCACTTACCATTCGAGGAGAGCGATAAATTGCCAGGAGTTGGTAGATTTCATGGCTGAGTTCACTGTGCGAGATGGTGAGGCAGAAGAAGAGATGCAGTTGCAGTTCCACATTGGAAGCTATTTGTTGACGACGCTTCAAATGAATATGCTTAGGGGAAGGAGTAGTATTTGAAATGCCAGAAGGACGGTCAATCAATTACATATTAAGCTAGAATTTCTAGAAACTAATAACAAAACTGAGTACAAGGCATTAATAGCAAGATTGGAGATAGCAAAGGAACCAAGGATAAAATGTTGCACATATTTAGCAATTCCCAGTTGGTGGTTTTCTAAATCAAGAAGGAGTATTAGTCCATAAGAGCAAGACTAGCCCCTTACTTTTCGAAAGCATTGGAGCCACTAGAGGATATAGAGCATTACACAATAACACACATCCCTAGAAAGAAAAATATGAAGGCTAATTCATTAGCGTAGCTAGCTAGCTCTAAGGAAGTGCAACTAATGGGATTGGTTATGGTGGAAGTTCTAACAACTCCTAGTATCGATCAGATGGACGTCTATTGAAACACCTCACACCCCTTAGTATACCTAAAAGGACACATTAGAGGATATGGTGCATTATAGGTATAACTAAAAACTTTACAGAGACTAAGATTCACAAGACAAAATAAATAAAACAACGGAAAAATTTAAAACATTAACTTATTTAAAAGTCAAACTTCATAAATACTTCATAAAACCAAATATGTGTCAAAATACCAAATATCCATGTCTAGTGAAAAACATATCTCAGTCATAACATCAGAGTACATAAAATAACTATCCCTCTCAAAGAAAAGTACCACTACATCAAAATGAAAAAAAACTGAAAAAGAAGAAGTAGAATACATGAAGAAAAATTTCCTCAGCTGAAATCTCCAAGAGTCTGAAATCTACTGTCACTGCCTCTGTTGGCCTATGGGAGGGGAAGAGGAAAAATAGAGGAGTGGGTCAGACTAAAAGTCTGGTGAGTTGAAGTAACTACAAGTATTTTTAAGTGAGATAAAGATAATAGACTTATCAACAGTTCTAGTATAAAAAGGAAATAAAGGAAAGGATAAAGCTGGAATAAAACGTTGCGTGCTTTGATTATTTCGATTGTTTGCACTTGTTTTAGATTACTGCTTTGATTAGGCTGAATTCCTAATCCTACTTTAATTAGGCTGAATTCCTAATTCTACCCTTTGATCAGCCTTCTATCTCTGTTGTGCCACTGTGAGCTAGTCCCCAACGTGGATCCCACAGCAAAAAGACACCTGCTAGCGCTTTGGAACTCAATAGCGACTTATTTCACTGCACCGAGGCCGCATGCACGACCACCATTAGGCTCGCACTATCTGTTGCTCCCTCTTACCCAAAATAGCATAAGCGTGCCCAGCCTCACTTCCTCCATTGTGAGACCATCAATCCTAGTCCGAAAGGGTCCTGCCCAGCCTCGCCTAAGTGGGTTGTGAGACGATCAGTCCTAGTCGTAAAGGGAATGCTGCCAATTCGGGTGCTACCAAACAAAATCTATTTGCGCCCCTTGCCTAAGTCCCTAATTTGAAATTCTATCTATTGGCCCCTTATTTACTTTAGTTAGCATAAGCGTGTCCCATCCTCACCTAACCTACTGTGAGACCATCAGTCCTAGTCTGAAAAATGGTGATGCCCACCTACTGTGAGACCATCAGTCCTACTCTGAAAGGGTCATACCCAACCTCACCTATTGTGGAACCATCGGTCCTAGTCTGAAAGGGAATGCTATTGGTTGTGGTCCCTACTTCTATCTTTGCTTATTAACTTAATACAAGTCTTTTAAATAAGCCTCTTCTGTTCATTCTGCTCTATTTGCTTATTAACTTATTCTAAGTCTTTTAAATAAGCCTCTTCTACTATTTATACTATATTTGCTTATTAACATAGTGTAAGTCTTTAAAATAAGCCTCTTTCTATTCTTTCTATTTAATTATAACCTATGTTATAATTTCCCTTTTATCTTGTCTTTTTAGGTATAATCTACTAGTTATAACTTGCTTGCAAATATCAAATTTCCTATTTTAGTTTATATCCTTTTATTACAATTCTACTTATTTATGTCCAATTTTCAATAATTTTAGTGTTCTTAAAATTTAGTCCGTATTAGCAAATTATCCACTTTTTATTAATTTATTCGCGTAAAAGGAATAAAAAGAACTAAAATTTACAGGCTGAAATCTAACGCAAAACGGATGTAAATTAAATACAAATAATTGTAAATGACAGTAAATAACTGTAAATAAATGAATAAAATAGCTAAATAAAAATAGCTAAATAAAATAGACTGAAAAGAACATTAAAAATTAACTGTAAACAACTTGTATAAAAGAGGTCTCAAAATTGTAGAAAAACTACAACTGTTGAAAACCCTATTATCTTAAATTACTTAAAAATCTAAAATAATTACTTAAGCACTCACATGTGATCCTTATTCTCCTTGGAAAAATATTCCTTTTAGGGTCCAGCCTCAGGCAATGAACCCAAATGGAGAACATCTGAATGAGAAAAATAGCTAGGCTTAGGGTCTTATTTATAGTGCCACTTGTACATCTCAGACCGTTGGATTTGAAGATTAAATTTAGTGCAACCACGTTATTGGCTCGATGGGAACCGTCGGATGGAAGCATGGATGCACCAGATGAGATAAAATCAACAAAACACATCATGCTCGAACCTGGACGATTGCTCATCCAAGTATACACATAGGTCAACTGCCAGGCGACCTTTGTGTGGTGAGGTTCGACCTATAGGTCGACCCTTCTATGGGGAAGGTCGACCCTAGGGTTGACTTGACCCTTTAATTTTCTTTTCTTTTCTCGCTTTCTTGTTTATTTTGTAACTTCTTTGTTCTAGCTCGGATTTTGATACTCTATATATGGAAATTGGCCAGAAAATTACCACGGACACAATGGTACAACTCCCATGGCTCAAATCTAATAATTTCACAAAGTTATTTTATTATTTAATTAATTCGTTAATTAATTATTATAGATTAAATTTTGGGTTGTTACATTCTCTTATCCTTAAAGGATTTCGTCCGCGAAATATCTAAGGATAGAAGAATGAAATAAATGTTTTCATCCAAATTCTACAACCAACTACTTAACCATCATCTATTACATCCATTGTCCTTAAGTTTTTCTGATGGATTCATGATATATATGCAAATAGTGTAGTGTCAATGTTCCTAACTAATACAAAAGATTAGGCGGATTACTGATTCAGTGGACCTCCTTTTATGCAATCATGTCCGTGTCATGTATCCAAATGAATGCAAATTTTCTAATGATAACTGGTAGTTCTATGTGCGTGCTATAATCATCATCCAAACACAATAATCATGTGATAATCATCCATTTTTAGCAGCCATGGAATAAAATAAAATATGCAAATGCGCACACATCCATATGCATATGCTCTAGTGTCCTAGTTAGGTCGATCCCTAAGAGATAATAGTGCCTAGTGTAAGTATATGCGTCCATTAGCATCCACTAGCAAACACTTGCAACCACTAACATCCATCGTACATAACATGTTTACATCAAATCCTACCATCCATAGGTTAAATCCTATGATCTACCCTCCTCAAGGATACTAAAGGAAAGAATCTATTCAAAACTAAAGATGAAAATTGGAAATTCGAAAACTTACTATCAAATAGATGTGGATAAGAGATACGAATCTTCTCTTCATCCTTCCATGTGGCGTCTTAAACACTATCTCCCCACTATACCTTTACTAATGGAACTTCTTTATTACTAAGCTTCTTGATATCGCATCCAATGATCTTGGTAGGAATACGGCGAACCGCTGCTTCTCTCTCCACTTCAACCTCCACGAGTCGACTAGGCTCCACAACCTCCGCTGAGTCATGCAAACACTTTCTCAAGTGCGAAACATGAAAAACATTGTGCACTCCTGCAAGCCTCTCTGGTAGCTTCAGTTGATACGCCATCATCCCTACTCTCTCTACAATGGGGAACGGTCCTACAAATCTGGGGGCTAACTTCCTACTCGATCCAAACCTCACCACCTTCCTTAGTGGAGATACAATAATGAAAACCAAGTCTCCTACCTCAAACTCAATATCCTTCCTCCGCTTGTCCGCATAAGATTTCTTCCTATCTTGGGACGTCTTCATCCTCCTCCTAATCAAATTGATCTTCTCTAAAGTATCCCTAACCATGCCAGGACCAAGTAGCAATCTCTCCGTAGACTCCCATCAACATGAAGGTGACTTAAACGGTCTCCCATAAAGAGCTTTGAAAGGTGCCATCCCGATGCTAGTCTGGAAACTATTATTATAAGCAAACTCTACCAAAGGAAGATGCTCCTCCCAAGTTCCACCAAAATCAAGAATGCACATCCTCAACAAATCTTCAAGCACTCTATTAACTCTCTCCGTTTGGCCATCCGTCTAAAGGTGATAGGCTGTACTCAATCTAAGCTGCGTCCTTAAAGCCTCTTGCAAGCTTATCCAAAACTCGCTAGTATAAATAGGGTCTCTATTGCTCACAATGCTAGAGGGAACTCCATGAAGTCGGACTATCTCACGAACGTATAAAGATGCCAAATATGGTGTCGTCCTCTTACTCTTGACCAGAATGAAGTGGGTGCTCTTAGTTAAGCGATCTACAATCACCCAAATCCATCGAAACACTATCCCACTTCCATTCGGGTACATCCAATGGCAGAAGTAATCCTCCGGGGTTACACTGCTCTGCCTTAACCTTTTGGCACACATGACACCTAGCTACAAACTCTGCCACATCCTTCTTCATGCCACTCCAATGAAATACCCTCTTCATGTCCCTATACATCTTATCACCACCCGGATGAATAGTCATACGCGAATGGTGTGCCTCTGCTAGAACTGCACTTACCAAATCACTAGTGCGGGGAACACAAAGTCTTCCATCTCTCCTTAGCCACCCTTTACTATCAATGGAATAGCGTTAGAGATGTCTAGAGACCTCTCCCATACTAATCCTCTCCATAATATCCATAAGCTCTGCATCCTCTCATTGCCTCGAACCAATCTGATCCACTAGGGCAGGCCTCACCTCAAGCGCTACTAACAATCCAGGGGTATTGTCCATAGAAGGCTTAAAATCAAAACTGGAGATAAACTCTAAGCATTTCCACTCTATGAACATTGGACTAAGGGTTTCTTTCTTCCTACTCAACGCATCCGCAAATACGTTTCCCTTGCCAGCCGTATAAGCTATCTCAAAGTCATATGATGCCAAAAAGTCCATCCAACGCTGCTGCCTCAAGTTTTGATCGTTCTATGAGAATAGATACTTCAATGATTTATGGTCAATGAAGAGCTCTAACCTCTCTCATAGCAAGTAATGCCTCCAAGACTTGAGTGCGAAAACTATAGCAGCTAACTCTAAATCATGGGTAGGATAGTTCCTCTCATGAGTCCTCAACTGTCTACTCCCATAACATACTACCCTCCATTCTTGCATCAACACTACTCCTAGACCCATCTTACATGCATCAGTGTATACTGTAAAAGGCTTAGCTCCACCGGGTAAAACTAATAAGGGTGCACTAGTAAGGGCCTTCTTCAGCCTCGTGAAGGAATCCTCACAATCTACGTCCCACACGAATGCCGCATTCTTCTTAGTAAGGCGAGTAAGCGGTGTTGAAATCTTAGTGAAGTCTCTAATAAACTTCCTATAATAGCCAGCCAAACCCTCTTTTGAAACTACATGCCCCAAGAAAATGCATTTCCTTTCGCCAAAAGTGACACTTCGAGAATTTAGCCTCCAACTAATGAACGTGAAGTGCATGAAGAACCTCCTCTAGATGAATAACATGCTCCTCCGTACTCTTGGAAAACACCAAAATGTCGTCCATGAATACTACCACGAATTTATTTAGGACATCTCTAAAAACACGGCTCATCAAATCTAAGAAATATGCTGGGGCATTGGTTAGCCCAAAAGGCATAACCAATCACTCAAAGAATCCATCTGGTGTCCTAAATGCCGTCTTATCGATGCCATCGTCAGCGACTCTAAGCCGATGAAATCCGGTAGCCAAATCCAACTGAGAAAATACTAAAGAGCCAACTAGTTGATCGAAAAGATCGTCTATCCTAGGAAGGGGGTAACGGTTTTTCTTCATTAGCTTATTCAACTCTCTATAGTCTACACAAAGTTGAAGGGAGCCATCCACCTTCGTAGCGAAGACATATGGCGCTTCCCACTCAGATATGCTCCTTTTGATGAAGCCTTTCTCCAATAGCTCACTAATCTACTTGCTTAACTCCTTCCTCTCCCTAGGAGCCATATGTCTCACAGGAAATGCCACTGACTTAGCATTGTCATTAAGATAGATCCTAAAGTCGATCTCTCAATTAGGGTGTAGTCTCCTAACCTCCTCAAAGATGTCTGGAAAATCTCTAACGATTGGAACTGAATCTAATTCTGTTGGAATCGAGGGAATAAAGAAAGCTCAACATGACTGACCCCTGTGGGTCGCAAGAAACCTCGACAGTCCTACCACCACATGTCTTTAGTATAACGACTCTCCTCTCGCAATCCAATATCGCTCCATAAGTGGATAGCCAATCCATCCCCAAAATCATCCCATATCCCGAAAATCCCAATACATAGGCGTCACAGTCAAAATCTATGCCTAGGATAAAAAATTTCAAACCCCTACAAACCATAGATAAATGTGCCGATCCTCCTATTGGGTTTGAAACAACTATGGGGTCTACTACTAAGGAGATATCTAAGTGCAAACAATCAACCAAAGAACTCGAAATGAAAGAGTGTGATGCTCTAGAATCGAAAAGAGTCTGAATGGGAAAATCAAAAATAGAAATCAAACCTTCTACGGTGACTTTCCTACCTCTATCTGGTCCGCTGCTGGAAGGTGCTGCATCCAAAGCCTGAATCTATGTTGTAGGTGCACCCGCTGCCTGCCCCGTCCTCTGTGGACAAAATCTACTAAGATGACCGGACTGCCCACAATTATAACACTTTCCCTTCATTGTCTCCTTCTTGCAGTCTCTTATGTAATGACTAACCCGAGCATAGTTATTGCATTTCTCGCTTTTCTTGATCTGTTTTTGAGGTCCTCCTCCTTTCTTCTTATCCTTCTTGCATAGCTTAGAGAAATTGGCTGCTATGGGTTGATTGATGGAATATCCACCCGCTGGTGCTGGATTGGGCGCTTTCCCTTGCACCTTTGGAATCATAGCTTGAAGGTATCTACAAAACCAGCTTGAAACTTGGACACCCTCAGGAAGATTAGGGGCATCCGCCAATCTATGCAAAGAAAAAGAGAATTTAAGCTCGAAAGAATCGAAAGGAGATTGGACTGGACTTTGAGGGGATTTTTATAAAAACTCTTTTATACTTTAAAACCACTTCTATAATAAGAGTTTCTTTCTGAAAAAATAGTTTGAAAATATGTTACTTTTCAAAAATACTTTACTTTTAAAACAAATTTTTAGGAATCCTATAGGCTCTGATACCAAGTGAAACACCCCACACCCCTTAGTATACCCAAAAGGACAAACTAAAGGATATGGTGCATTATAGGTATAGCTAAAAACTTTACAGAGACTAAGATTCACAAGACAAAATAAATAAAATAGCGGAAACATTTAAAACATTAACTTATTTAAAAGTCAAACTTCATAAATACTTCATAAAACCAAATATCCATGTCTAGTGAAAAACATTATCTTAGTCATAACATCATAGTACATAAAATAACTATCCCTCTCAAAGAAAAGTACCAGTACATTAAAATGAAATAAAAACTAAAAAAGAAGAGAAGAAGTAGAGTTCATGAAGAAAAATCTCCATAGCTGAAATCTCCAAGAATTCGAAATCTACTGTCCCTGCCTCTACTGGCCTATGGAGGGGGGAAAGGGGAAAATAAAGGAGTGGGTTAGACTAAAAGTCCGGTGAGTGGAAGTGACCACTAGTATTTTTAAGCGAGATAAAAATAATAGACTTATCAATAGTTCTAGTATAAAAAGGAAATAAAGGAAAAGATAAAGCTAGAATAAAACGCTGCTTGCTTTGATTATTTCGATTATTTGTATTTATCTTAGATTACTGCTTTTGATTAGGCTGAATTCCTAATCCTACTTTAATTAGGCTGAATTCCTAATTCTACCCTTTGATCGGCCTTCTATCTCTGTTGTGCCATTGTGAGCTATTCCCCAACGTGGGGTTCCATAGCAAAAAAGACACCTACAAGCACTCTGGAACTCAATAGCGACTTATCTCCCCGCACCGAGGCCGCACTCACGACCTCCATTAGGCTCGCACTATCTCTTGCTCCCTCTTACCCTAAATAGCATACACATGCCCATCCTCATCTCCTCCGTTGTGAGACCATCAATCCTAGTCTGAAAGGGTCCTGCTCAACCTCACCTAAGTGTGTTGTGAGACCACCAGTCCTAGTATGAAAGGAAATGCTGCCAATTCGGGTCCTACCAAACAAAATCTAGTTGCGCCCCTTTCCCAAATCCCCTGATTTGAACATCTATCTGTCGACCCTTAGTTACTTTAGTTAGCATAAGCGTGTCCCAGCTTCACCTAACCTACTATGAGACCATCAGTCCTAGTCTGAAAGGGTTATGCCCAGCCTCACCTACTGTGAGACAATCAGACCTACTCTGAAAGGGTCATGCCCAGCCTCACCTATTGTGAAACCATCAGTCCTAGTCTAAAAGGGAATGTTATTGGTTATGAGCTCTACTTCTATCTTTGCTTATTAACTTAATATAATTCTTTTAAATAAGCCTCTTCTGTTCATTCTGCTCTATTTGCTTATTAACTTATTCTAAGTTTTTTAAATAAGCCTCTTCTATTATCTCTGCTATATTTGCTTATTAACTTAGTGTAAGTCTTTAAAATAAGCCTCCTTTTGTTCTTTCTATTTAATTATAACCTATGTTATAATTTCTCTTTTATCTTGTCTTTCTAGTTATAATCTACTTGTTATAACTTGCTTGCAAATGTCAAATTTGCCTATTTCAGTCTATATTCTTTTATTACATTTCTACTTATTTACGTCTAATTTTTTGTAATTATAGTGTTCTTAAAATTTAGTCCATATTAGCGAATTATCCACTTTTTATTAATTTATTCGTGTAAAAGGAATACAAAGAACTAAAATTTCCAAGTTGAAATCTAACGCAAAACGGATGTAATTAAAATACAAATAACTGTAAATGATAGTAAATAACTATAAATAAATGAATAAAATAGCTAAATAAAATAGACTGAAAAGAACATTAAAAATTAACTGTAAACAACTTATATAAAAGCGGTCTCAAAATTGCAGAAAAACTACAACTATTGAAAAGCTTATTATTTTAAATTACTTAAAAATCTAAAATAATTACTTAAGCACTCACCTGTGATCCTTAGCTCGTTTCTTGGCCTTTCCGGATCCATTTATAGCGTATAAAATATTTTAATTAAAAAGATCTTCTCATCGGAAAAATATTCCTTTTAGGATTTAGCCTCAGGCAATGAACCCAGATGGAGAAAATCTGAATGAGAAAAATAGCTAGGCCTAGGGTTTTATTTATAGTGTCACTTGTGGATCTCAGACCGTTGGATTTGAAGATTAAATCTTGCGCAACCACATCATTGGCTTGATGGGAACCGTCGGATTGAAGATTGGATGCACCAGATGAGATAAAATCAATGAAACACGTCACGCTCGAACCTGGACGATTGCTTGTCCATGTATACACGCTGGTCGACTGCTAGGTCGAACTTTGTGTGGTGAGGGTCGACCTATAGGTCGGCCCTTCTATGGGGAAAGTCGACCCTAAGGTTGACCTGACCCTTTATAATTTTTTTTTCTTTTCTCGTTTTCTTGTTTATTTCGTAACTTCTTCGTTCTAGCTTGGATTTTGACAATCTATATATGAAAATTGGCTAGAATATTACCACGGACAAAATGGTGCAACTCCCATGGCTCAAATCTGATAATTTCACAAATTTATTTTATTATTTAATTAATTCGTTAATTAATTATTATAGCTTAAATTTTGGGTTGTTACGTCTATTGGATTTAGGAAGCCACAGAGGAGGAGGAGTCATGGATGACCCTAATCAAAGACTATCTGATCAATGGAACTCTCCCGAGAGACAGAAACTGGTGAAAGAAACTTCTCTGGAAAGTGCCATGGTTCGTAATATAAGACAGGGTACTATATAGGAGAGGATTTTCTATGCATCCGCTTCGGTGTGTAACCAAGGATGAGGCTAGGAAGATCCTCACGAAAATCTATGAGGGCAGCTGTGGTGATAACATTGGGGTAAAATTTGGCAAAAAATGTACTTTACTATGGATATTTCTAATGACAATAAACAAGGATACTGCTAACTATACCAAACAGTGTAACCGGTGCCATATATTTGTGAGCATTCCAGGAGCCTTGTTGACGGAACTTACGTAGATGGTCAGTCCATGGCTGTTTCCAATTGGGAAATTGATATTATCAGTGTGCTACCGATAGTGAAGGGAGGAGCAAAATATGTTATCATAGCGGTAGATTACTTTACTAAATGGATAGAAGCGGGAACGCTTGCCATAATCACAATAAAGAAGGTAATTAAATTTGTAACGAAAAATATTATTTGGAGGTTTGGAGTACATTTAATGATCATTACAGATAATGGAACCCAGTTGGAGAGTGTTGAATTCAAGGATTTCTGCAATCGACACAGGATTAAGAAGAACTTCTCTACTGGGGCATATCTATGGGTAAACGAACAAGTGGAAGCATATAACAAGATCATAAAATTCACCTTAAAGAAGCAACTGACTAGAGCTAAAGGCAACTAGGTTTATGAGATCCCACTAGCACTATGGGCTTATAGGACGACAAATAAGTCTGCAACTATACACTCACCCTTTGCTTTAGCTTACAAATCGGAAGTGATGATCCTTATAAAATTGGAAGTCCCTTCTCATTGTAAAAGACTTTTAAAACCGAAGGTGAATGAGGAACTCTTGCTTGAGTCCCTTGACTTGGTTGATGAGAAAAGGGAAGAAGCAAAATTAAGGTTTGCTGCCCACCGAAAAAGGGTAGCACAACATTTCAATGCCAAGGTTCACAATCGTACCTTTGAGGTCATGGATCTCATTTTGAAATGAGTTTTCCTAGGTATGGGGCGCTTGGCCGGAACTAGGAAGGACCCTACGCGATCAATCGAAAGCTTGGAGATGGAACATTCAAACTGAAAACTGTTAATGGAATCTCTACCCCATGTGCATGGAACATCGATCAGCTGCGGCACTACTACATCTAGTCATTCTCAATTTGTTTTCACAAATAAGCCACCCAAAGACACTAAGGCAATGTAATAAAGTAGGACTTTCCACTTCTTCTGTTCACCAATAAAGTTAGCTTTTGGAACCAATGGAACCTTGTTATTGTAAGCATAATCCTCTGTACTGCGTGATCAGGGATACATCTTACATATTCCCCTATCCTTAGATAATGGATAGGGAATATGTTCCTAGGGGTTGATCGATTAATTCGACCCAACCTAGAATTTGCCATTACCTAGAGATTGGCGATGACGAGAAGGTTTGACAAACCATATCCTTTAGGAATCCAACGTTTCCTGGAGATACGCGAAGTCAAGAAAGAAAAATCTAACCATCAGGAATCTGGCACTGCTCGGAGATTGGCAGCGTCAAGAAGGTAAAGCTCCAGTCTTCAAGAATCTGGCATTACTCAAAGATAGGTGATGCTAGGAAAGAAAAATATATCCTTTATGAATTTGATGTTGCCCAGAGACAGGCGATGCCAGGAAGGAAAATCCCAACCTTTAGGAATTCACCGTTGTCCAAACATTGTCGACAACGAAAAGGTTTGACAATCCAATCCTTCAGGAATCTTGCGTTGCATGGAGATTGGCAATGTCAGGAAGGAGGACTTTAACCCTCAAGAATCTGGCATTGCCCAGAAATTGGCAGCATCGGGAAGGGAAGCCGCTTAAGAACAATCAGAAAATTCGACCCTAACCTACTGGAATTCATCATTGCCCGGAGTTTGGCAATGACAAGATGGTTTGAACACCCACTTAGGAGTGATTGGATAATTCTATTCAAACCTTTAGGAAATTACCGTTGCTTGTAGATTGGCAGCTTCAAGAAGAAGCTCTTGGAATCGAACCATCAATGCACTAGCCTATGAAGATAGAAATTAGCGTACAGTTGGATTTTTGACTACAATCATCGGTAATTTGACCGATCACCCAGGAGTAGGCAACTTTAAGAAACTAAACTTGAAATTGGATAACCCATGCACTAGTTTTTGAAGGTTGAAAGTATTGACTAGTTGGACTTCAATGACCGCGCTAGTGACTAAGCAGGACATGCACGGTGGAGGATACGCGAGGATGGTCATGAAGGCTCGAAAGCAAGTATTATCCGACTTCCTCGATCCATGATAAGAATAGGGAAGGCATGCTCCGACTAAGGCAATCAAATAATTTGTCCCACGTTATTTTTATACCCTTGATGTCCACATCTGGGTATTGGAAGTGCTAAGTCCTGTGAACAGGAGCAAGCATGCAACAAACTATATAGAAAAGAGAATAAGCAGTCTAGCTGTGACCCCACGGCTGTGGGGGTACCATGGGGCATGAAACATGTAGGATTAGTGATCGTTCAAGTGATAATTGACCAAACACAAGCATGACAGCCATAGAATTGGTTAAGTGTTAGTCCCTGTTTCACCTAGCAGGACACTTTGGTGAATACAAACATGAAAAATAACGGAATACAACCAAAAGAATTGTAGGAAAATTATTTATATACATAGAGTTGTAGTAAATAATAACATTGCATGGGAATTGGCATATATAATATAAGAAAATTGCAGTACGAGCAATTAAATTATATACACATACAGTTATAAAAATAGGTATAATGTATAAAAGTGTAGAAGGATAGATGGAACAAAGATTACAAGACAAAAGTGATCTTTTCATTACTTTAACTTTTATATACAAGATACAACGGGGGCCAATCCCATACAAACACGGCCTGTTTACCAAAATAAAGCCAAAACTGTACGGACCATCCAATAAAAGAAAACAAACCGCCATGATAATCTATAGGATCTTTATATAATGCAACTTATATATAAGTGTGAGAGTGTATATTACTAATTACACTAAGGAGAGAATAATAACTGAATATAAAGAAGGTAAATAATAAAAGCGAGTACACCAGATATTTTATACTAGTTCAGGCCTCCCATCCTACGTCCAGTCCCGAAGCTCCTCTTTGGTATTTCCTTTAACCAAATTACCCTCACTTCGCTCGGAAGAATAGGTTAATACAAAAGTATTTTTTTGACTATCTTGTGTTTGAATAATACAGATTTTGAGTAATAATACAATTTTTTGTATGATCTTTTTGAGTATGTGAATGTGAATACTTTGAGTTGTAGGAAGTGGTTAAACCAAAATGATATTTTGGTTATGATAAATTGAGTAGCAAGAGATGCACAAATATGTAAATAGAGAGTAATAAGAAATCAAGAGAATAGTTAATAGTTAATATATAAATCTCAATCTTTGAAATATTTATAGGATTAAAGAGACGGAGATGAGGAGTTGTTACTGTTAGATAAACTCTATTCGATTTAATAGCTACAACCTTTGAAGAAGAGATGCGATTATTCAATTTGAAAAGAACCAACCATTCAGAATATAGCAGTTGCTAGACAACTGACATTTGTGGAAAAACCACAAGCTTCTGTGGCTTCAGGAATAAAATTCCCGAGCCTTCTCACAGACGTCTGTGGATTTTCCACAAACATCTGTGGTTGGCATTTCTAGATTTTAAATGTTTTCAATGCCAATTTTGTGTATATGAATTTGTGTGTGTATATATACTTATGGAGACCTTACAGTGTTTATCTAAGACTCTAAATACACTAGTATAACCTTACTAATCATAGTATGGTTCATAAATCTATGTTTGTCTTCGAGTCTCAATATCTTTGAGCATAATGATCTCTTGTAGTATATACCTGTAATCTTGATAAGATATATAATATATGTGATTGTATACTTGTTGTCATTCTGAAACTATAGAATAAAGGTTCTAACACACCACACAAACAAGCTCCAAGTACTCTCTACTTAGTCTTCCCTTTCTTTCTTCCCTTGCTGTCAGCATGCCATTTGTG
The DNA here is from genome assembly GCA_030737815.1 of Allium fistulosum. Lineage (NCBI taxonomy): Eukaryota > Viridiplantae > Streptophyta > Magnoliopsida > Asparagales > Amaryllidaceae > Allium > Allium fistulosum. The sequence goes on along the minus strand of CM060903.1, from coordinate 313,226,326 downwards.
CTTCTTTTCATCTTTGAACGCCCTACTTTTGGGTGTTTCGCCCTCGGATTTGATAGACTCTTCCCTAGTAGCAGTATGAGGCTCATTGCTCTTCCTAGTAGAAGTATCATGAGCTTTGATCGTGGAATTAGGCGGCCTCACCTTTATTATAGGAAGCTTAGAAGTGGGGCTTATAGGAGTGCAAGAAGTAGGCTTCGGGTGCTAGGCTCAGGTTTCACGTTGATTTTCCTAAAGTCAGCCTTCAACCTCTCCACCATGGAAACATGATCCATTGGGTCCATAGCACTGGTGATTGTAACATCTTCTTCCTGAGATTTTCGAAATGTCCTTAAGCCATTTTAAGGACCCGATCTTTCGAGAATGAGGATCGGGACCAGAACTAGAAGGCAGGATGGGAGAGACAAGTCCTGAAGTGGTGGAAGTCTACATGGTAAAGATAGTTGTAGAGCCCAAACTCTGAGTATGCGGTGGCGGCGGAGGAAGATGCGGTTGACCTATAAGTTGATCAACGGATAAGTAAAGATCAGTAATGGATTCATATGAGAATAGGAGGGTCTCGAATACAGGTGAAATAAGAAATATACCCTTGCTCAGGATCGATTGTGAACTGAAGGACTTAGAAAATTCACCTTCTTCGGGGGAATATTGAATTTGCTGATCAGTGGAAGAAAGAATGTACGGTGCGACGAGAGCAGCTGTTGTAGGAGCTGAGATGGCCTGGGTGGCCATAGTGCTGCCCTCCTCAGCTTTAAGGGTGTCCATCGCAAGCTCCTTAGATTTCAAATAAGTTGTTCATGGTGACCTAAACTTAGGCCAACAAGAGCCTGGGCGGTAGTGGTAGCAGCAGTAGCATCCTCATCAGCAAGGGTAGACTTTCCCTTAGCAATCTTTTCGATATCTTCAGCATCGAGGCACTCAGCATCAATTCTTCTTCAAAATGGTTATCCCCCAACGCCACAACTCAACAAAGCACCTCTTTCCATGCATTAGAAAAAGTCTCAGGATAAGCACGGCCCATCCACTTTTAATTTTTTTTGAATCACGCTGGCATAGAAGTGTTGGAGAGTCTCATTCAGCTCCTCTCTTTCTTTAGCCCTGGTTTCCATGAGTTTTTTTAACTCAACTCTAACATATGCTAGCTCAATATGGCATCTGGCTTGTCGATCTTCAATGAAAGAAACTCATCGACGAGTTTTTCTTTTTCCTCTCTCAACCTTTCCAATTCGGATGCCTACTTATTGATAGTCTGGTCCCTAGTCTGGAGGATCTTATCCTTTTCAATGAGGGCCAGGTCCTTTTCATCAACTTGAGACTTTAGAGCAGCACTCTCCTCATGGGCAATCATGGGGCAATCTTTCAACACGAAGTTGGCTTGGGAATGTGTAAGCTTCAACTATATAATCAAGCTGTCAGCCCACTCCTTGGTCTTTATTATGGCATTCTTTGGCCTTCAGTTTCTTTATGTCCTCCTCACGACTCTTAATGATTCTTTCATATGTTTGCTTCTTAGTGTCAAAGGACTGAATATTGGTATAGTTAATTCTTTTGACATTGAGAGGGCATAGTAGAGTCTTTTCCATTTGTTGCCTTAGTTGACAGGCCTTTGAACCCACTGGACATCCCGATCCATCTCCTCATTTGGAGTACTTTCAATGTCTTGATCAAACATCACGCCATGCAGGAAAAGGTTAGGAAATGCAGCCTGCAAATGTGGTGGAGCAGTAGAAAGAGAAGCCAAGGGAGTGGAAATCCCTTTGGATTGGGAAGGTGCTATAGCAGTTAGTGACTAGGAGGTAGGAGCCCGATGGTTGGAATAGATTTGAGATTCTGAACGTGGTAGAGGAATGTCAGAATAGGGATCATGGAAATCGTCTGATTCCTTATGTTGCTTGGTTTGGTCATGCGACCACCCCTCTTCGGCCTGCCTTTTCTCCTTTTCCTTCTTAGCCTGATGGTAGTCTTTTGCCTCTCTCCATCCTTCTACGCCTTTCCTCATCGATCTCATAATGACCCCATTAGCTGGAATGGAGAGGATTCAAGTCAGGAGTTTGTCCTCTAAACTTGCCAGATTGCATGGGAGATTTCTATATCCATCCCTACCTATGGAACCTGAAACGAGAAAAGAAATAGAATAAGTGTCAAGATTACTAAGTACAACGAATGCAAGAATGTGTGCTCACGATCCTAGTGAAGTGTATGATGCCAGTGACCCCCTGTGTACTCTATAGACCATTTTGACAAGGAATTAGAGACAAAGTCTCACCACCTTCATTCAAAATTCCTCCAAGTAAGATGCCAAAGTTGGGGGAACCCTTAATAAGAAGATTGGTAATGGAGATGTCAAAGTCACTTAAACCAGAAAATACATCATCGAAATGCGACCTCAATGAGTTATTTCACTCTAAGGCAATATGGTCAGACCTCTAGTTATCTTAGAAGTTTCAATGATGATTTGCCCCGGATAGGGTGAGCTTGGAAGTTCGGGGCGCTCGTGGGGTGTCTCGCCAAACGATTCACCCTCCTCCACACTAGTTTAGTAGTACTATCGCTATTGTGGATGCTCTCTTCTTCCTATTCCAGAATTGGATCCTTCCCTTCTCTCCTTCCCGCATCCTTATTCTCCTCTGGGAATGCCTGCATACCAACTCCTTCGCCCCCTCTCGTAGGACATCACCAACAATTGTTTACTTAGCTCCCCTTCCAACATGCTCTTTAGTATGCGCCACGACAGGCGGACCTTAACTTGAAGATTCTCGCTACTGTGCGAGTGGGGATAGAAGATCTGGTAGGTAGTCTAGAGCCATTGGATGGAGGTGATTCAATAATAGTGTATCTATTCGAGAGCAGCAAACTACACTGTAATAAATTCTAGTTGGTCAAGAGATATGCGGTGGTGCGATATTGGAAGCTAATATCATTCAGAGCTTTAAGGATATCGGCATGCTCGTCGCGAACGTCTCAAACAAGAATATCTACGTAGAAGTGGACAGTAAGTTAAGCATTTGGGAAAAAGGAATCCAAGCACTAAAGAGTAAGAAGGTAGGGAATCATACTGCTAAAAAGCCAATGCCCGTTAAAGTCGTACATGCATGGGATGAAAAATAAGAACGTCTGCTGTGAAGATTTTCAATAACCTTGCATCTACATCAGGCCTCAATGATCATGTAAGATAATGATTCGTGCCACTGCTTGCAGTGTAGAAGGTAAGTTAACTCGTTGAAATGCGGAGGCCATTGATACTGATTTATGAAGAGCATATATAAAGAGCTCAGGGGAGCATAACCATTTGGATGGACTAGGGATGGAGCCAACCCGAGCTCTTGAAAAACCAAACATAGAAATAGATTAAATGGTAGGACATCACCACCTAGGCACGTGTATCTATTGCACGTTATGTATCCCAGTGAAGGACGGTGCACTCGTTCACCTTGTGTTGAGAGAAGTTCGGTTATTGCACGTTATGTTTCCCAGCCAATACCCATTATGTATCTATTGCACATTATGTATCTTTGAAGTAAGAATTGCGGGCGTTTGTTCTATCAAGTTATCCAAGACCCTTAGGCCAATATACTTGTTCAAGAGGGGAGGTTGATTTTTCAATGGGTCTGTTGGCACAAATATGCCTTGTAACTCAACAGTGATCGAGCGTCCGGGCCTAACACGTATAGAAGGTGAAGTCTAAGCTATGGAGGATCCGGCTTTAGAAGGGATAGACGTACCCTCATCGGACTTGAAGTATAGTGATTGAAGACTCATTTTGGATGGGAAAATTTGGTGTTCAACACAGTAAGGTATATCTTACTTCAAATATTGAACCCATGTGACTAACGTTTGAAATCCAAAGGAAGTCTACGTGTTGACCAATTGGATTCACTGCATTGACCGGGGTAAGTGAAAGTGTTAATCTATAAAATGTGAGTCTCGTGTCTCAGACATGACAAATGGACCATCCGGTGTAGATAGCTCGCTTGTGCTAGAAAAATGAGTTGCACTACACGATAGAATTCTGTTTCAGATGTTACCCGTTATCAATAGGTAATCGATGATGGAACTGCTATCCGGAGCGACGTGAAATCTTTTTTTATAGGAATGCTAGGAATGTAGCGGTGAAGAATACTATGAAGAATACTACAAAGATGTCGAGTAATGAAACTGTTCGGATTTGAAGCTCGTCCAATACAACCATTCTCGAATGAGAACTGTCCTAACAGAATTCGAACAATAGAGCATAATCGACAAATGTTGAAAGGAGTTGGTCAACAGACATCATTCATAGGCGACCCAAGCAGCTGCTGAGTTTGGCTCAGAGCTATTCTAGATCAAACCCGAGTCAAAACCTAACTCAGCGCCAACTAGTCCCCTTTAATGCTCATCGACTGCCATCTCCACCAATAATCGCCATGACATGGAGGCTCTGCCAACCTTTGAACTAAGCCGAGATGTGAACTTAGGTAGGCGAAACAAGGTAGTCAATGGTGGAAGCTTAGAAAGAATTCGAACCCGAATGCTTCTGAGAGAGGCAACGATGATCTCGAGTAGCGGGCGGTGGTGCCAGATGGCTAAAGGGGAGTTGGGTTGGACATTGGCAAGTTGAAGTCGGTAGTAAGACGCAATCGATCACTAGTGCTTGAGGAATCGATAGAAGAGAAATCAGGCACAAATGGTTAAAGGAAAAAAGTAAGGACTGAAATCTCTAGGTTTTTCTTTTAAAGCACTCATGGGGAAAATGAAAGCTCTTGGTACCGAGATAAATTTTTGAGCCAAAAATTTGCTGAAAGCATAGTGAAAGAGGGAGCAAGCTTAACTAAGGCGTGGCATGATCTCTGGAGCATAGATCTTGTCCTTAGCATGAAGAAAGAATTCTTAGCTATGGAAAGCAGTCGGAGGAATATCTAAAGAAGGAAAATAATGCTTCGAAGTAACTCCTGAACGATTAACCGAAGCCACGAGACAGCGAATCAAAACTTGTCTTAATCCAGAGCATGCTTTGTTTTCAACGAATGCATACTCTGATGGGAAAGCGTTATCGAGTTTTTAACCAAGCAAATTTCAACTAGAAGTAAAGGTCAAAACGATGGCGAAACGACTCATGAACTTGGATGCATGCCTAGAAGGACAGGAAGATGAAACTAAAGTAGATTCAAACAAATTAGGGGCTAAAAGGAACTTTCGGTACCAAGAGGAACCTCTTGGTACTAAGTGGAATTTCTTCTATTTGGCATCTCCTACAACCCTTAAGCTTCGAGAACAACCTCAAATAAACATCACGGAGTACTTTTCTTGAAGAATAGATAAGCAACTCTAAGGAAAGATGAGAAGAAAGTAAAGAAAGCATGATAAGACAAGCGGTATAAAGGAAATCATCGAAAACAACTCAACCTTCATGGAAAATAGTTTTGAATACAACAATGCAAGAGATAAATAAGAAAAACAAGTGAGAAAGAAGGATTCTCACCCTCAAGAACCACTCGGTACTAAGAGAAACCTCTCAGTATCGATAGGTCTTATTTGCTCTATGGGTCAGTATTTTCTCTCCTACATACTCGGGCTTGCATATGGACCTTGGATTTTGTAGGCCTATGGATCCACAGAGCCATTTCCCCTATAAATATCAACTCTATGGTAACTAAACAAGGATCAAGGATTATTCTCCTTCTTCATCTCATATCTCTCTTCTCCATAGTCACCAAGGCAGACACTCTTGGCAGTTCTAGGCTTAAGAACCTATCAATCATTTGTACTTGTGACTTATAATTCTCCCTAATTCTCTCAAACTCTCTCTAAATTCAACAATGAATAAAGATAACAGTGAACATAGGCCAAAGATTGCTGAATCGCTAGATCTGATCCTACAACAGGTTATATTTGGGTGTTGTACCACTTTTAGCATCCACGGCCATTTTGTTAAGGATGAATACTTAGTAATTTTAGTGTAAAATTATGAAAATTTAATAGAACATATATAAAATCATAAGACCTTATCGTATAAATTAATAAGGACCATCGATAAGCTCACTACATAAGTGTTACAACCCTAGGCTGACCCTATGTAAGTTTCGAAGCAGACATGTTTAAATAGTTGATACCTTACTTCCACATTCGTAATTAAATGTATGTTATGGTGATGTTGTTATACTTGGAATTGTAAGAGGAAAACCTGTATTATTCTACAGTGTGGTTTTAATATCATATATTCATTTTGTAGTCTGGTCCACTATTATTATTGTTTTCCCTATAAACTAATGGTTGCTCACTTTAGTAAGCCGAATTTATAGCCAATGGGTAAGGTAGGTTTGTTAAGGACTTTAAGTAAAGAAGCTGGCAATAAAGCATGAGGCTTCACTATCTATGTAGTTGCTTTATTTCTGCTTTATACTTAATTAGGATTATATAAATAGTTAGATGAATGTGTGCTATCTTCATATGTTGGCATATCATTTCTATTTATGTTTTATTATATTTAACTCTGCATAAGCAACGATTTGGATTACTGTTGTTAAAACCATGTTGAAAAATGTATATAGTCATTTAAGTGCTTTGTTTACTTATGTTGTGAAAATTACACTAATCTCATTTTGTCATCTGAAAATAATTTTGGAGATACCTATGGCATTATTGGTGTTCATTTGTGAATCCCGGAATGAGGGGTGTTACATTTGTTGCTTATTGAGTAGAGCATGCGCATTCGCTGATGATGTCTAATTCATGCCTCATTCGATCTCTTTATTTTAGAAGCTAAAATGATGGTCAGACGAATGATCTTGAACAAGGCACTTTATGGACATAAAGAGAGAATCATGCATGATTTCAACCTCATTCGTTTTACTACTGAAATGCGTGGTATGTGACACAATTGATCTATATCTTAGAGTCATCCAACAGTGGAATGTTAAGATTACTTGTACTTCTATTGCAGGTTTCGCTGCTTTAGAAGGTGATGCTGCATATATTCATGGTCATGTTGCTCCTACCTAAAGCGACGATTTCAAGATGCCATGAGTCTATTATTGTATTTTCAAGGCATTACTAAGGTTTTAGCATAACTCGGTCAACACGCACTGGGTTAAATGGGTGAATTTCAAATTTTTTTTCTCCATTTTTAGATCATACTAGGCCAATGAAGTCTAAATTAATTTGGATCTTATCTAATAAATTTTAAATAAAATCATTGTTTATATAATTAAATAATAAAAGTATTTTACTTTTTTATATATAAATGACATATGATGTGTACATGTGTATCAAATACACATATATGTGAGTATGCACGTTTAACAGACAATGTATAATGGTTAAATGTGCTAGTATATTAGTATTAGGATTTACACAACAGAGATATTAGCCCCTTCATATATATTTTTATTGTTTGTAATTGTTATATATACATTAATTTAATACTATGTATGTATACTTATCGATACACATATGTATATAATTATATAAAACATTTATAATCTGAATTTGACAAGTTGACTATGATTAAATTTTAAATTCATATTTATATTATCTTAGACAATCTTTGATCTAAATCATATTGATATAGGAAACTCTATTCTAGCTTTTAAATTTCAAATTTTAAAATACAATATCTTTAAATATAATTGTGTAAAAAATTTTCTTATTATTAACAATCGAAAATTATATAATTTTATAAAAATCAATTATAAAACAATTATAACATTTATTTATCAAATTGTTTGCTCAATTTTAATTATTTGAAACTATTTTTTTTCCTTTTATTTGGCTGAAGTTAAAACAATTTTTTATATATTATATTATGTACGTAATAAGCCAAAAAATATATTTTTTTCTCCTTTCGGTTGAAGCCGATTTAAAAGTTATTTTTCTTATATAGTCGGGGCTAATTGTTTAACAATTTTTTTATTTGCCCGATGCCAATCATAAGCTAAGCCAAACATCTTTTCCTCTCTTTTTTGGTCAAAGCCAATATTAATACAACAAATAATTTTTTTTAATTTAAAATCTATGTAGATTTTAAACAAACCAAATTTTTTTTGAAATATGTTTATGTTTTATTCATATAATACGTATTTTTTACCAATTATAAATTTTAATTTTAATTCATATATTATTTAAAATGCAATTTAAACTTTTGAAATTACTTACATATAAATATTAAATTTATTAAAATAATATTATGTATCCTATATTGAAAAAATTGTTTTTTTATTTACAATGGTGAATATATGTATGAGATTGACAACAAAGACATATGCAAATTCGTGATAATATGTAGCATACAACATTATAAAATTAACATCATGTGTGAATAGTAATGACATAAATAAGGATGTTACTAATTATAGTAGCCTATGAAATGCACCTTGAATATAATTAAAACTCCCACAGATCTGATCTATGCGTCTCCAAAAATTGCAGTAATCAAGAGATGAACACCATGCCGTGTTTAGTATGACTTTATGATATACTTAATTTGGAATTCTTAACCATGGTATCCCCAATTTCTAGCTGGTATGTTGGACTCAAGAGGAGAGAAAAGAATTAGAGAAGTGAGCCTTTAAATAAGCATCTAGATGGAGTAAAAGGTGGAGATCAAATCTCCTAAGTTACTCAATCTTTTATACAAATTCATATCACAATTTGAGCATGTAAAACCTCTCCAATCACCCACTATGGTTGGCCAAAACATGGATCAAAATGGGCCAACATAATGTCCAAACTTATTTTATAATTTATTTATTTAAATACAGTTTAAATGTTTATCAAAATTTTATATTAATGCGTGCATATATAACGGCTTTTATATACGCACCCAATGAATTACAAATTGCATCAAAAACAAAAATAAAAAATTAATATTTCATAAATATTAATTAACCTAAATAATTTACAGGTTAATTAAATCATATGGTATTTCGAAGTAATTAACATTACAATTGTGTGACTTAAAGGTGTAAATTCAGTTTGCGATTAAAATCGAACAATTCGAAAAAAAAATTCACACGTCATCTCAGCTAGTGGTGTGATCGTCTGGCTGAATTTTATCACTTACACAATTGTGGGAAAATCCAATTCTACTATTTTAGTGATCCTTGATAGTGCCAATTATTTACACCAATTCTCTTTGTCAAAATTATATCACATTAGGTATTATGGAATTTGGTATTGGTTAAAAGTCCAATATCGTCCACATTCAACTTGTATAGTTCAAATGCAAGTCCTTAGTTTAACAATAATAATAATTATTAACCGAACTTCTTTAGCCAAAGACTTAGACTTTGAGTTGACTTCAGTCGACGTGATACCAACTTCATATAACTAAGGAAGCGAATTGTCTATTGAATAGCGTTTCACTTCCAATGCTTCAAATCTGACCCAACTGTAGTTTTTCAATGGACTTCGTACCATGATTTAACTATAATCCAATGGAAAGTCCACATTAAAGTTCAACAGTATTCTCAAGTCGAGAAAATTGTGTAATATTGTCACATTGACATTTCCGTTTGACCTTAGTAATGTTACCTGAAAGACAACTATCGAGTGAGTCATTCCATAATTATTCAATAACTATCACTACGTAACCACTTGGTACACCCGACAGCCAGGAGTAATACATTGTCTAACATTTGGAGAGGACTACGTACTTTACCCTTAACGGATATATCGATATCCATTCTTGATTCATCATAACTAGGAATATTTGAAATGATCTGTTTATTTTCATTGTGATAAATTTCTCGTAGTTACAACACATTGTAATTACTATCACAAAACATACCATTTATAGATTTTCTACTAAATATACTTAAATTAAATAGATAATTAATATAACACATTATATCAAGTATATAATAAAAAGTATTATACCTTTTATTTTGAAAGATTTTATTAGAAAGTTAATAATTTACATTAAATTACAGAATTGTCCCTATGGCATAACCTAACTCTATTAATCTTCCGCTTGGACTTGGGGCCGATTATGGAATCACTATCACATCCCTTCGATCAATTTAATTAGAACCGATCAAGCTAGTATATTTGTGAATAGATCTGCTATGTTATTTTATATTTACCATGTTAATCAACTCTCTCTGATGCTGACAAATTGCCTTTATCATGTGGAACTTTTCAGAGTACTCTCAACTTCTAGTGAGCTCTAGGTTCTTTTGTGATCCATATCACAATGCTGTTATCATATAACAACGATATAGTATTCTCAATACTTGAAATTGCCCTTAGCTCATTTATAAATTGTGCATTTAATTTATATTTACATACAAATTACTTTTATTATGGCGCTATTTAAGGCGGTGTATATAACTTTCTATTTTAATCAGCCACAAGCTTTCTATTCGGAACATTTTCAACTTAAAGCATCTTAACAAAGGTTTAAATATGAATTTAATATTAACATATTATACTAGTATCACTTACGACGTTTGAGTCTGAATACTTCTTCATAAGAAGCTCATTGTTTTCTATAAAAAATTCTCTAGTATTTCACAAATACTTAAGAAACTCTTAGCCACCATTTAGTTATCTTAATTTGGATTTGATATTTTCTTCATATGTTAAATACATTAGATAAATACAATATTGTAGATAATACAACATGTATGATAATTACTATTTCCAATGCATAAAGAATCCATCTTACATGTTCTATATTAAACATTTTAATATAGTGTCTATGAATATCATCTGGGACATTCCTAACATCCTTTATACTTATTATAAAAGGTATCATTTATAAATTCAATATCGAGTATTAAACAACCAAATTAGAACTGATTTTAACATAGGTACAATGTTAACAATCAACAATATGTTATTTACTTATAGTTTAGAAATATCCATGTACCTTTGAATGTCTAACGGACACATGCTTCCTTTGCATTTTGATTGGAAATCAAACTATTTGATATTTCTAGCGAAATACTTGTTCAACTCTAATGCATGTGGAATGATACTTTCATATCCATTCTTGAATCATATCTGAAAACCCACAAGCTCGATATCGCTTTCACCGACTTTAAGATATTTTGGTTGTTATATGCAAATAGTTTATTCTAAATCATTATTTAGAATTTTCTATTTCAATACAAATGTACCAAAACACAAAGTCATACCAGCTATAATTTTGTGAGCAAAATCCAAATTAACCTAAGCACTTAAATGATGAATCTACTATGCTAATTTTAACAATTGAAATTTACGATGTTATTCTTATTAGTGTTGTTCAATATATTCCAACTACATTATTCTTTCTCTTATAAACACATTTGCGGTTGATGGATCATCTCCCTTCGAATACATATCAAAATCATATTTTGATAGCAAACTTGGAATTTTTTTAGATTTTCGCATCATACTATATGGTAAAGTTAATACTATTAATGGTTTAATAGACAACCGAGGAATATCTATTCTTGACATTGATAAGAAAGTCATAGTTTCTCGTTAAAATGCGAGAATGCTTATTAGATATTCTAATGTCTTGTGTCTGTTTATGGTTAATTTCTTTTCATTCCTCGTAATCAGTTTTTATTTTGGATCGTATCCAAATTCATTTTACTACCAATAATTTCAAAAGAACTTCCATAACCATGAAGTTGGTGTTTCTTAAAAGAACAATTGTTTCTCAGTGCAATAGAATAGGTATTCATAAAACATTTTATGAACTGCCTTACATACGTACAAAACTGATTTGGTTTTAGTTCGTGAAACTTATGTTTAAAACATGAACTGGTCAATTATTATTGTTTGATCCCAAACTTCTTTGGGGTGGTCTACACAAATTCTTTCAAACAATTATTACATACAGTATTTTAACTATACAACCTGTCAACTCCTTTACCTAGGATATATTAGGGTTTCTATTAACCCTTGTCCTGTATGATTCCATAAACTATGCATAGATGAGATTAATTTTAACCTTATGTAAGTACACAACCTTATAGAAAAAAGTTAACTCAAACTCGTTATCAGTCGTACTTTATTCAACAATATCTGATTACTTCTTATTAATACATCATTATGCTTCATAGGGGAAGTGACTTTTGAGAGTGAATATTTATTCATTTTAAGATACATTTGGAATTCTTTCCAATATACTTACCTATTCAATCAAGTCAAACCATTTTATTTTCTTCTGCATGTTACATTACTTACTTCCATTTTATATTCAATGAACTTATTATAGACATACTACATGTGCATCTAATACATAACTTCATTTCAATGATAATTCATCGATGAATTTTAACAAAGTATATGGAACCATTTTGGTATTATTAGAATTATGATTGCATATATATGTATATGTATGTATGTATCAATCCGAAGAGTTCACTAATTCTTTTGTGCCTCAATTAAATGGGTGCTTTGCCCTTAATAATTTGAGAAATAATTCAGTACTACCATATGACTCCTAATCATATGGTTAAAGAATTATTCCTCAAAATAGTGGCTTAGTCCATAATTAAAAAATAATTGCAAATAATTTTAGATAATTCTATACTTTCCAACGCAACACTTTTGTTATGAAAACAAATACCACTATTATAGTTTTATTTCATAACTAATATTCATAGTATTTATATTGAAATAAAGCTATGACTATTTTCAATCAACACCGAAAATTATTTATTATGTCATTAATAATGTTTGGTATGTTTAACGAAAATAATTTTCGTAACTCGATGTGACTAATAAATGCTATATGGCATGCTTCCACTATTTATACCATTACTATAATAGCATATGAAATATGAAACTTCATTCAATCAGTTAACATGGGCTACTTGTTTCATTTACTGTAACTAGTTTGTAGTTGAGTGTTTCTAGAACAAATATATTAAACTCTAAGAAATAAATCTCATAGAAATCTATGTAAAAAATACATTTAGAACAGGTATCATGTAACAACCCGAAATTTAAGCTATAATAATTAATTAATGAGTTAATTAAATAATAAAATAAGGTTGTGAAATTATCTGTATTGAGCCACGGGAGTTGCACCATTGTGTCCGTGGTAATTTTCTGGTCAATTTCCATATATAGTTTGTCAAAATCCGAGCTAAAACGAAGAAGTTACGAATTAAACAAGAAATAAGAAAACGAAAAAAAATGGGTCAGGTCGACCTAGACCAAGACCAGGTCAACCCTAAGGTCGACCCCCAAAGGCCTAGGTTGACCTGTAGGTTGACATGTAGGTCAATCTGCCTATGTATATAGGCGTGAAAACGTCCAGCTTCGAACGATGACGTGTTTTCCAATTTTCTTTGAATCCTGTGCGTTTGTGCTTCCATCCGACGGTTCCCAGCGAGCCTATGCCATGGTTGCACCAGATTTAATCTTCAAATCCATCGGTTTGAGATTTCTAAGTGACACTATAAATAAGACCCTAGACCTAGCTATTTTTCTCATTCAAATTTTCTCCCTGTTGAGGTCATTACCTGAGGATGGACCCCAAATAAAAAATATTTTTAAGGAGGAAATCTTTTTGATAAAATATTCTACGCTCTAGAAGTGGATCAAGGAAGACCAAGGACTAGAGCTAAGGACCACATGCGAGTGTTTAGTAATTATTTTAGATTAAGTAATTTAAAATAATACGGTTTTCAATAGTTGTAGTTTTTCTGCAATTTTGAGACAGTTTTTATATATTAATTTTTAAAGTTCTTCTCAGTCTATTTTATTAAACTATTTTTATTTAGCTATTTTATTCAGTTATTTATAGTTATTTGTATTTTATTTGCATCTGTTTTAAATTAGAATTTAGCCTATAAATGTTAGTTTCTTTTTCTTCCTTTTTACGCGGATAGAACATTAAAAAGAGAATAATTTGCAAATATAGATTAAATAGAACTAAACACTAAATTTACAGAAATTAGATGTAAAATAAGAAAAACTGTAATAAAAAGAAGTTAGACTAAAATAGGAAAATTTGAGATATTTGCAAGCAAATTTATAACTAGTAGTTATAACTAAAAAATAGAATAGAAGAGCAATTATAACATAGGTTATAATTAAATAGAAAGAATAGAAAAAGGCTTATTTTGAGACTTAGATCAAGTTAATAAGCAAATATAGCAGAAATAACAGAAGAGGCTTATTTTAAAAACTTACACTAAGTTAATAAGAAAAGATAGAAGCAGGGCCCATACCAACAACATTCCCTTTCAGACTAGGACTAATGGTCTCACAATAGATTAGGTGAGGCTGGGCAGGACCCTTTCAGATTAGGATTGATGGTCTCACAATAGTTAGGTGAGGCTGCGACATAGGGTAAATAAGTGGCCAATAGATAGAAGCTCAAATCGAGGATTTGGGCTAGGGGCGCAACTAGATTTTGTTTGTTAGGACCCGTACCGGCAGCATTCCCCTTTCAGACTAGGACCGATGGTCTCACAAGACACTTAGGTGAGGCTTGGAAGGACCCTTTTAGACTAGGGCTGACGGTCTCACAACAAATTAGGTGAGACTGGGCATGATTATGCTGATTAAGGTAGATGAGAGGTCAAAATAGGGAGCGACAGTTAGTGTGTACCGGCGGTGACCGAGCGTGCGTCATCGATTAGAGTAGATAAATCGCTACTGCGTTCCAAGCGCTAAACATGTGTCTTTTGGTATGGGACCCATAGGATGAGACTAGCTCACAGTGGCACAACAGAGATAAAAGGCCGATCAATGGGTAGAATTAGGATTTCAGCCTAATTAAAATAAGATTAGGATTTCAGCCTAATCAAAGCAGCTATCTAAGACAAGTGCAAACAATCACAATCAAAGCAAACAATTAAATAGTATTTTATCCTAGTTATATCTTTCCTTTATTTCCTTTTATACTAGAACTGTAGCTAATTCTATTATCTTTATCTTGCTTAAAATACTAGTAGTTACTTTCACTCACCAGATTTATAGTCTAACCCACTCCTCTGTTTTCCCTTTTCCCCTCATAGGCCAGTAGAGGCAAGGATAGTAGATTTAGATTTCTTGGAGATTCAGTTGCAGAGTTTTTTTTCCATGTATTCTTCTTCTTTTTAGTTTTATTTTCATTTGTCTTTGGATGTACTGTTACTTTATGAGAGGGATGATTTTTATTATTGTACTCTGATTTTATGAGACTGAGATCTATTTTTCATAAGACATGTGTATTTGGTATCTGAGACATGTGATGTTTTTAAGACTTATTTATGAAGTTTTATTTTGAATAATGAGATACCATTTAAATATTTTTCGCTGTTTTTATTTGTCTTGTGAATCTTAGTCTCTGTGATGCCTTAGCTATACTTATAACGCACCACATCTTTTATTGTGCCCTATTTGGGTATACTATGGGGGTGTGGGGTGTTTCATATCATATTTCTTATTCCTAATTAAGTATCTATTATTATTTTATACAATTCTCTATTCCAATATCTTTTCATGAAGTAGAAGTGACCTTTCACTTTCTTCATCCAAGATGTGCCTTAAGTTATATCCATTCTCATACATTTGCTTTCCTTTCCAAATGGTCGAACCATTCAAAAGAAAACCCTTACTACAAGATCATAATGAACTGTTTACAAAAATGCATTTGGTCATCCTTAAACATTTAAGGATATCAAATAAGTTGCACTTTACGTAAACTGATCAAATCGACTTTTAGTGATCGAATTCTTAAATCCATCTTGTAGCTCTTAGTTTAGTGTTACATTTAACACAGTAAGATTTTTACTGCAATCAATAATATTGAATACATGATCTAAGACTATGGTTTACTTCCTCACTTCAAATAAACTAATTTCATCAAGATTTTGTATATTACGGATTGCGACCACTCACTACATAACATTTGTACATTGAGTATGGAAGAAATATTCATATACTTGTATTGTTTAGGGTTTAAAACTCATAGAAGACAATACATAATATAAGGAAAATAAACACGTAAGTGGCCAAATTACAGACATATTTAGTAGTTGTATAATTAGGCACTTACATCGGGCTTGAATTGGCAACATGCAAAATTTATTTGTAGTATATTTTATGTTTCTTTGTCAATCTTCAATTCAGTTCATATATACATCCACCTTTATAAATTTAGAATAACATTTTTTTTCTATATACAACATACAAAATGTTATTTTAATAAATTTAATATTTATATAAAAATATTTTTGAAAGTTAAAATTGTGTTTTAAATAATATATGAATTATAAAATTGATAATATATATATATATGTATGTATGTATGTATTATATGAATAAAACCTAAATATATTTCAAAAATAATAAATTGTTCTGTTTAACAGATTCTGAATTAAAAAATTAGTTTTTGTTTTCATATAAGCTTTCATTGAAATTAAAAAAGGAAATGATTTTTCATTTAGTTTAAAATTAGCTTTGGCCAAATTAAAAAAATTGTTTTGAATAATGTCTCTTTACTCATTGAGCTTTCCTCAAGGTATGTGCATTATACTTAAGCCATCACAAAATATTAGGTATGCGTGAATATTGTCCCTTTACTCATAGAGCTTTCCTAAAGGTAAAGATGAGATTAGGACAAGGACCACAAGATTAGGAGTTGTATGTGATACAACCAATAAGGAGTTATCAATCGTATGCGGGCATATGGTTTGTTAAACTTTCCTCAAGCTCAAAATCCCAAGGCATACGAATCCCAACGCCCACTATAGAAGTCAAAAGACTATTATGTTTCATCTATGGGTTTTAAGAAACATAAAAGTCTAGTAGTAGCCATATTAGAAAAATAAAATTACAACAGTTAACTTTTCTAATATTGTAAGAACACTTACCATATAAAGTTTAAATAATTTAGTTCGATAAATTTGTGCAACTAATGAAATTTATAAAATGCTTATCGGTTAAGATATAGAAATGAGATTAACAACAAACATATACACAAATTCATGATAATATATAACATACAATATTATAAAAGTAAACATCATATATGAATAGTAATGACATAAATGAGGATGATATCAATAATAGTAGCCAATGATATGCACCTCGAATATTGAATTAAACTCCTACAGATTTGATATATATGTCTCGAGAAATTGTAGTAATAAAGAGATGAACAACATGCATAATTTTAATATGATTTTCAAATTTATTTCCTTTGGATTTTTGCCTTGTTCTCTTCAATTTTCAGCTGGTATAGGGGATTCAATATAAGAGAAAAAAAGAGAGAAAAGAGCCTTTAAGTAAGCATCTAGATGGAGCAAAAGGTGGAGACCGAATCTCTTATGTTTATTTCTGTTTACTAATTCAAATCACAATTTGAGTGCATAAAAGCCTCTCCCACCTGCCCTATAGCTAGCCAAAACATGGACCAAAATGGGCCAACAAAATGCAAAGACTTATTTTATAATTAATTTATTTAAACCCAATTTAAATATTTATCGACATCGTATATAGATATATACGTATATAACTTTTAAATACGCAACGAGTTAATTACAAATTGCACCTAAAAACAAAAATTAAAAATGCATAATATTAATTAATTTACAATAATTTATAAATTAATTAAGTCATGCGGTATTTTGGAGTATTCAACACATGACTCAAAGTTGTAACTTCAGTCAGCTATTAATATCAAATAATTCGAATATTAACTATCATACCAAAAATACAATAGCCATTATAGGTCAACAACATAAGGAACATTGCTAAATTAGGGAGTTGTTGTGAGAAAAAGATCAAGGAGAAATGTTACCCATAGTGAGTTGATCAATGGAGGCTATTGCATAGTGATGCAAAGGCCATTGTGGGTTAATGATATGAAAGAACCATCGCAAAATGATATGAGGGCTTTGTTGGAATGATTCACAAGGGTCGTCGCATGATGATTATAAGAGCCTTCATGATCTGACTCATAAGAGCTATCGCATGATGACATAAGAGCCTTCATGGGTTGATTCACGAAAGCCATCACATGGTGATTTTATAATATTGGATCCTTCATGGGTTGATTCATAAGAGTTGTCGCATGATGATATAAGAGCCTTCGTAGATTGGTTTACAAAAGCCATCATATAATGACAAATAAAGCTATCGAGGGATGATGACGTAAAGCCATAACATGCTGACGAATAAAGCCATCGAGGGATGATGAAGTAAAGCCGTCACATGGTGATGAATCAAGCTACCAAGGAATGATACTACCATATTGTCGTGTGATAACTGATTTGCATAATAATAATATTGCACATATAATAATAATATTGCACATCATGACTTCTAAAATGAAGAAAGAAAACGTGCCATATGTCATTTCGATCACGTGCCACATAAGCAGATCATGATAATCTATTTTTGACAAATTGCCACCTGTTAAGAGTCTAAGGTCTCAAGTTCTCTATAAAGAGACATGTACCCCTATCAAAAAAGGGACTGATTCTCAAGATCTTCTTGTTTTTCTATTTTCATTTCTTTTCAAGAGTGTAAAAGTGTGCTTTGAACTAGGGATTCATGGCCGTTAGGTCAAACTGCTTGTAATTGAGGACATTTAATTGGAATAATTTACGTATTTGACTTCTTGGATTATGTCTTACACATATTACTCTTAATTCTTACCTAATACATATGACTCTTAACTTTGGGCTTGCATATTTGACTCAATATTGTTGATCTGAATAAACGAACCAAGGACCTTCTTTTGGCTTAAATCTTTAATTTCCATAAGGCCCAACTTTCCACCTAACATTAAGTGGTGCTTTCACTAAAAGATGAACTCAAGGCTCTCTCTCTCTCTCTCTCTTTTGTTGTAAGAATATTAAACTTCTTGGACATAAAGTCAAGCCTATTCTACTCGAACTTTAATCATGGTAAGTAGATCTCAACAAGGATCATCTGAGCCACATTTGAACACCTTGTCATACCTACAAAATCGATCGACATGTTAGTAAGGAACAAGAACTGAATTTGAGAAGTGTAGCTCTTTGAACATTGGAAGAAAAGAAAAGGAATGGCCGATATTACATAAGTAATTGGAGTTTGAATCCCTTTTATATTGGAGAAGAACCAATTTTTTCCTTAGCCAACAAATTAAGATTAGAAAAGCTAAACCGAGGACATAGAGATAGTGCAAGGTTCAAAAAAGATCTATTTTCTCAAGTCGGAAAAGGCTTTCAACTTCAAGCACAAGAGACGAGTTTTGAGAATGAGTTGAATCATGATTTTAAAAAGTTTCTCAAAAATGGGAAAATCTTGTTAATTTTTCCTATGACAAAAAAGGCTCCAATTAAGGAAACGAAAATTAGAAAAGAATCATGAAATGCCAAACCCTAAAAAACGCATATGAACAAGTAAGGAAACCCTATAGGAAGAGGACCAAAGGGCAAGATTGTTACTCCTCTTCTCACTTCTGATGAAAAAGTGTATCTTCTAATTATGTAAAGACTAAAATATTGGATCTCTAAGAAAACTTCAAGAAAAGAAGAAAGATTTAATGGAGGAGAATATTGCTATTGCCATAAAACAAATGGGCATTATGCCAACAATTTCAGAGCTTTATCGGGGATTATCGAATACTATATAAGAAAAGGAGAACTTCAAGAATTTGTGAAGTCTAGTTGTTCAAGGAGTTAAATAAGGAATAAATGAGGTCATACATAAAAAGAGGAAATCAATAATCGAAATCCTATTTTCAAATAAAGAAGGTTCTAACGGAATATCACTAAGTCTTTCTGCAATGCCTGGATTGAGCATACGTCCAAAGAGTGATTATCAGTTAAGCCTTTGGTCCTGCTGCTAGGCCTGACCAAAGCACCCATCGAAGGAAGATGGATGAAAAGCCTTCGGTCTTGCTGTACGGCATGGCCGGAGCATTCATCCAAAGAGTGATGGTCAATTAAGCCTTTGGTCCGGCCATTGGGTCTGACCAAAGCACTTATCCAAGGGAGATGGATAAAAATCCTTCGATCCCACCACGAGGCCTGGCTGGAGCACCGTTCCAAAGAGTAATGGTCAATTATGCCTTTGATACCATCGTCGGGCCTTGTTAAAGCACTCATCCAATGGAGATGGACGAGAAGTCTTTGGTCTCCTCGTAAGGCCTGACTAAAGAAACCATTCAATGAGTGGTGGTCAATTAAGCCTTTAATCCTGCCACAAGGCCCGGTCAAAGCACTCACCTAAGGAAGATGGATGAGAAGCCTTTAGTCCCGTTGTAAAGCCTAACCAAGGCAATCACCAAAGGAGTGGTGGTCAATCAACCATTGATCTCACCAACGGGCTTAACCAAGACAACCATTCAAGGAAGACAAATAAAGGGAGATAAAACCTGCTCCAAAAGCCTTATCAAAAGGTAAAGTCATCAAATTCTATCATCCAACATGGGTAAAATATTAATAAAAGAGTATAGGGGCTATATTATAAGGAACGAACATACAACTCATCAAAAGGTGCGACGAAACAGGTACATAATTTTTATTAAACAAAATTAATAATATTTACTGATTATTCTTAGCTATAAAATTAGCATTTACAACAAAATGTTCCGAAAATTTATGGCTTTTAGGGGTGAGGATGAGGGTGATGTTGGTAACCAGCTCTTTCCTATTCCCTTCGGCTTCCAAATTGCAAGAATGTGATTCTTAAATTGGCTTCCTTATACAAGATTGGAGGACTTTTAATTTCTTTAAGAGCATCGAAGCATCCATATCGGAGGAAATGTTGATATCTTTGATAACTAGAAAGAACTACTTTTCTTAATCTATTATTTCTTTCCATACCAAAAAATGGGAAGTCAAATTTTAAGTTAAAAGCAACTACGAGTTCAACTAAATAATCAACAAGAGAATCAAGTTGAAAAGCCCCCATAGAATAAAATTACATTAATTCTAATCAACCTTTAAGCTCTTTTACCTCATTCATTAAGGTTTCTAATGTAGCAGGAGGATGACAATATGTTTGTTTGCGCCAAAAATGGTCACAAACCCCAAGTGTTGTGAAAGCACCAGCGTATGAATACCAATCAGCAATATTCACACACAAATCACGGATCTAAGCAAATAACAAATAGCAATCCAGAAATAATAAACAGTGACACAGGATTTATAGTGGTTCGGCTATCTCCGGCCTACGTCCACTTCAAGGTTTTTATGATTTTATTACTCGATGTTTGAAGATTACAGTTTCTTGTAATGCAGTACAACTGATTTTCTGAGCTAAGTTTGAATCTAAGGCAGCAATGGTGATTCTGAGTAAATCTGGCAGAGTCTGGGCGCTCTTTAGCTCTCAAAATTGTCCGACCTCCTTTCTGGATGACCAGGGGCTCTATTTATAGGTGTAGAAGGCTGATATTTCGCATAAATTGAGGGGAGACCAGTTCTGTCACGTGAGGGAGCCCACATGCCCGCTTTTTGGAAATCTGGGCCCACTTTGGGATCGATTCGAACCTTGGTTCGAATCGATCAAGAAAGTGTCCAATCGAGCTGAAATTTGGTGTGAACATTCTTCATCATGTGTTCAAGCTTCTGTTAAAATTTCATAGCATTTGGATGTGTAGATCTCAAGTTATGATCGATTCAAGATTGCATTTCTGGTTGACTGGCTTGGTTCGAATCGATCTGGTTCAAATCGATCCTCTTGCACGCGAAGACAATGGCGTGGTGCGCATGCTTCGGGTCAACCCTCTTTTATCTCCGAGTTTTACTGAGTCGTACCCGGGGTTTTAGCTGTGTGGACTAGGTGGATTTAAGGCAATCGATTCGAAGACACGTTTCTTCGAATCGATGGAATTGGCGCTTGGTCGAATCGATCCAGATATGCCACTGCGGATCGATTCGAAGTTATCTCAATATGTGGGTTCGAAGATGCTGGAGTCGAAGTTCCTTCAACTGTATGGAATATAAGGGTTTCTCATTGACGGATTCGAAGGTGGGAATGTGAGGATGGACTCGAACTATCAGAGTCGAACTAATGCTTGCTCAATGGAGTCGAAGCAAGGCGTATTCCGATGGGTTCGAGGCAAGGCTCGTCGTGATCGATTCGAGGCAAAGGCTTGATCGATGGATTCGAAGTAAGCTGACTTCTCATGAATTCGAGGCAACACATGTTTGATGGATCCGACCTTATACCACCTTATCCATCTTCTTTTGGCGATATCTTGAGCATACGAACTCGGATTGACTCGAAACTTGGAACGTTGTTTCATCTGGCCTTGCTTGACATGTCTCATCAATTGCAGCCCGATCCGGACTCGGACAAAATTCATCGATATCCATGGTGAACCTGCGATGCACAATCGATGTTCATGACTAATAATCATTGATTTTCAGTTAATCTTTGGGTATCTCGGCTTTGCCAAAAGTTGGGATAACATTTTGCCCCCCAAAACATGCCTTTTGTTAAAAGGCGTGTTTTGATCAGTCTCAAGTTAAATGCAGTGAGTTCATGTGTTTCTCATAGCTTATAGCATTTTCAATCAAGTCCATGGCTGTTCGAAGCCGAATTGTTATCAATTTCTTCCAGTAGAAGTTAAGAATGAAATTCTGAAGCCCCTCCGGACTGTCGATGGTCACTCCGGACCCTTGTCAAACCCATTCTAGATTTAGCGATTGAATAGAAAGATCCTATTGCATTCCGGTGTTGCTTTCTATCCCTTGCACTCTTGCCCCAGCTAGGGCGTATAGCGATGTCTTGGCCATTCTGGACCGATTGTAGCCTCTCTGGGCTCTTACTGGATCCCATCCTGTCACTCTCCGGTAAAGGGGAAACAACGATGAGTGAGCCGATCCTGTCGCTCTCCGGCGAAGCGGCTACACCCCCTGCACTCCGGTTCAATGTTTTTGAACATTAAGCGATGTCATGACCTAAATCTTTAGGCCGATCATAGCCTCTCCGGGCTCTTGCTGGGTCCCATCCTGTCACTCTCCGGTGAAGGGGAAACAACGATGAGTGAGCCGATCCTGTCGCTCTCCGGCGAAGCGGCTACACCCCCTGCACTCCGGTTCAGTGTATCTGAAAATTAAGCGATGTCATGGCCCAAATCGTGGGCCGGTCATAGCCTCTCCGGGCTCTTATCGAATCCCGATCCAATCACTCTCCGGTGAATGGGAAACGATGTTTAAGTGAGTCGATCCTGTCGCTCTCCGACGAAGCAACTCACTTCTTGCACTCCGGACCCCGCCTCTCCGGGTAAGGTCATAAAGCGATCATGTTTATATTGATATTCGATGTTCATCCTTTAACTCTCCGGTCAAAGGTTTATTTCAGGAAATTCAAGTTTATTTATTAAATTCAGGTCCTAGATGTTCAATCTCAAACATCAGGAAAAAACTAAACATTGCCTCTCCGGGCAGATCGGTCTATCTCCATCTTAGAGCATGCCTAGGGATCTCTCCGGTTCCCGTACATGAGTAAGTGGAGTAGCCGTTTTATTTTGGAAATCAAATCTAAGGAAACTGAGTGACCAAAGCTCATATCCTGAACTTGGCCCTTGCCATCATGATCAGTTGATGACGAGTCGTGATCCCGATCCAGGATCAGCCCTGTTAGGTTGAGGCGGTGGTTGTTCAGGTCTTACTGTCGTCGCCCGTTCTCTGGTATATTGTGGCAACCTACCACTCCTGGCATGTTCTTCCACCTCATCCCCTAGGTGGCGACATTCATCGGTTGTGTGCCCATCCAGCTCATGGAATAGGCAGTATTTTTCGGTCCTGCGTTCCCGCTCCGTGGGATCTCTCCTGGGTGGTTTTCGATAGGGGAGTTGCCCCCGAGTTTCAGCGTAAATCCTTTCTAGGCTTGTCGTCAAATCTATGTATTTCCTGAATCTAGGCTCTCGGAATTTCTTCCGTTTATCAGGACCATCATGTGCGTCATCCTGCTTTCTCTTTCCTTTGTCTGCCCCGGACTGTTCCCTGGCGTTTCCTTCGCCTTGTGCAACATTTATTTCCTGCCTCTCGGCTCGTGATTCCTCTAATCGAATGAATTTTTCAGCTTCATGGAAAAACTCTCCAAGATCTTGCAGTGGATCTTTAGTCAAAGAGTCTTTGAATTCGGTGCCTTCTCCAACTGCTGCCACTGCCGCCATCAAAATCATCGATGGGTTCGGGCGATCTACAGAAGCCACTGTTGCATTAAATCATAACAGAAAATCTTTTATGGACTCTCCGGTCCTTTGCTTTATTGATGCCAAAGTCATCACGCTCTTGGGTCACGTTATGTGAACCCTAAACTGCTTCATGAAACAATCCACAAGCTCGCCCCATGTCCTGATTGATCTTGTCTCTAGCTGTCTAAACCAAAGCGCAGCCAAATCTGATAAGAATAAGGGGAAACATCGTGCCATTACTTCCTCGGATGCTCCCAGCACTTCCATGTGTCTGATATATCTGGTGATATGCATGGTCGGGTCTGACTTTCCGTCATAAGGATCCAGCATCGGTAGTTTGAACTTTGGAGGGTTCCTTGCATTTCGGATATTTGGAGCGAACGGACTTCGACTAACCTCTTCCAATCCTCCGCCTGACAATCCCCCTCTCATGAGTCGTCTCACTAGGCCAATCATTCTTTCATCTCCATCTAGGGGTTGCCCCCTTGTCATGTCTCTGTCTTGCCCTCCGAGTCTTGTAGGGAATTCTGGTACGTACTCTTCGGGTAGCTCGTTAGCATTTGTGTTGGCCCTAGCCGGTTGAGCTCCTTCCAAAGGTCCTTCTGCGTCGGATCTTGCGGGCCTGCCCCCAAGCCCTTGTTGATTGCCTTCTGGTTCTGTATTCTGTCCTCCGTTGGGTTCCATAGCCCTAGCTCCTTGTTCCACATTCACAGCCGCTGTAGCTGGTCCAGGGTTCTGTGTCCCTGCAGCTCTCATCTGCTCGAAGAAATTCTGCAGCATCTCTTGTTGGCTTTTCATCATTCTTTCCTGCATTAGGTTATTCATAGCCTCCATCTCATCTCTAGTAATGTAGATCGAAGCTTGTCCTTCTCCAGCGCCAGAGGATGCCTCTTGACTTCCTGCCTGTTGGCTCCTCTCAGTTCTTTGTCTAGTTTGTCGAGTCATTGTAGAGTCAAATCTGAATCCTTAAAATTCCAAATCTAAACTTTGAATCTGGTGTAGCGGGTGCTAGTTCTTCTCAGTGAGAGCACCAAAGTGTTTGCGCCAAAAATGGTCACAAACCCCAAGTGTTGTGAAAGCACCAGCGTATGAATACCAATCAGCAATATTCACACACAAATCACGGATCTAAGCAAATAACAAATAGCAATCCAGAAATAATAAACAGTGACACAGGATTTATAGTGGTTCGGCTATCTCCGGCCTACGTCCACTTCAAGGTTTTTATGATTTTATTACTCGATGTTTGAAGATTACAGTTTCTTGTAATGCAGTACACCTGATTTTCTGAGCTAAGTTTGAATCTAAGGCAGCAATGGTGATTCTGAGTAAATCTGGCAGAGTCTGGGCGCTCTTTAGCTCTCAAAATTGTCCGACCTCCTTTTTGAATGACCAGGGGCTCTATTTATAGGTGTAGAAGGCTGATATTTCGCCTAAATTGAGGGGAGACCAGTTCTGGCACGTGAGGGAGCCCACATGCCCGCTTTCTGGAAATTTGGGCCCACTTTGGGATCGATTCGACCCTTGGTTCGAATCGATCAAGAAAGTGTCCAATCGAGCTGAAATTTGGTGTGAACATTCTTCATCATGTGTTCAAGCTTTTGTGAAAATTTCATAGCATTTGGATGTGTAGATCTCAAGTTATGATCGATTCAAGATTGCATTTCTGGTTGACTGGCTTGGTTCGAATCGATCTGGTTCGAATCGATTCGTTCGAATCGATCCTCTTGCACGTGAAGACAATGGCGTGGTGCGCATGCTTCGGGTCAACCCACTTTTATCTCCGAGTTTTACTGAGTCGTACCCGGGGTTTTAGCTGTGTGGACTAGGTGGATTTAAGGCAATCGATTCGAAGACACGTTTCTTCGAATCGATGGAATTGGCGCTTGGTCGAATCGATCCAGATATGCCACTGCGGATCGATTCGAAGTTATCTCAATATGTGGGTTTGAAGTTGCTGGAGTCGAAGTTCCTTCAACCGTATGGAATCGAAGGGTTTCTCATTGACGGATTCGAAGGTGGGAATGTGAGGATGGACTCGAACTATCGGAGTCGAACTAATGCTTGCTCAATGGAGTCGAAGCAAGGCGTATTCCGATGGGTTCGAGGCAAGGCTCGTCGTGATCGATTCGAGGCAAAGGCTTGATCGATGGATTCGAAGTAAGCTGACTTCTCATGGATTCGAGGCAACACATGTTTGATGGATCCGACCTTATACCACCTTATCCATCTTCTTTTGGCGATATCTTGAGCATACGAACTCGGATTGACTCGAAACTTGGAACGTTGTTTCATCTAGCCTTGCTTGACATGTCTCATCAATTGCAGCCCAATCCGGACTCGGACAAAATTCATCGATATCCATGGTGAACCTGCGATGCACAATCGATGTTCATGACTAATAATCATTGATTTTCAGTTAATCTTTAGGTATCTCGGCTTTGCCAAAAGTTGGGATAACAATGTTGAATGAGCATGGGAAGGTATTTCTTCAGTTTGTCTCATTGTGATGAATAACACTGAAGGAATACACAAAGTCAATTTGAACCAACAGTGCCTTTTCATAAGTTTTGTTAGCACTCTTTAACCGGAAAACATTATGAAAAAGCCTACTCTTATTATCTTCAAGTGCATTAATCTTTAATGAAAACTCATGTTTTTGATGCTCTAGAGTCTTGACTTCTAATCTAGTTCCAAGAATGTTTCAATAAACTTCTTATTCAAATAATCCTTTACTTTTTTTCTTACACTTTAATTTGAAGGATCTACTCAATGATGCGAGTTCACTAGATTCACTTGCTAGAGTTAGGTCAGTCACATCACTACCACATGTCAAACAACCTCAAGAAGAAGAAGAGCATGAAGGTTCCCTCTTTGGAGATGCGATTGGAATGGGAGTAGGCAATCCTTCTTCGCCCTTGGTCAATATAAGCTCGTACGACTAGCACTCTTTCTTAAATTTCATTATGTCAACTTTCGAATCAAAAATGCATTGGTTCAGTTAAGCAATCTTTGCATCATGTTCCTGTTGTTGTTGTGAGCTAGAGCATAAATCAAATATTTCCGCTAATCTCGAAATTTCATTGCACTTAGAAATAAGTTTCTCTTCAAGATCCTTAACCATATCTTCGAAAGTCTTTTGGATAGTTTTCACATAAATGTACTTCTCATACCATTTTTTAGCTTTAGTATTATCTATGGATGACTAATCAAAAAGTGAATGGGTAGAACGATCTCTCAAGGCCGTTATTAATCTAGACAGAATGCTCTCAAGACGTTGATTAAGGTTGTGATTATCAATAGATAAGGACAATTCTTTATTTTAATCAGAACGTGAATAGTAATTGTTACCCGGTGCCTTGACCCGCTACATAGGGCTGATTATGAAGGCCAGACTCGACTGCTGATGAGAAGGATGATCATGAGACAACATCCACATAACCAAAATATAGTGTTCGGGCAGTTGTATCCAGCCCAGGGTGAACAGGGTTAATAGATAGACGATCCAGGATGTCGGAATTTTGAAGTTTAGTTTATTTAGGGATTGGCATGAACATCGGTCAAATTGGATGAGATATGGAGGGTCCTTTATACATTTAATATGGTGGGGGGTTGGCATAATGTATTTGGAGGATATGGTTCGACATAGCAGAATGAAGCAATATGGGTCGGTATTGAATGTTTGGAGGTAATGGATCGGCATAAGCATGGTGGTGTGACTCATGAAGGGATTGGCAGGGCATAACCCATGTGGGATAGATCGGCATAGTATATTCAGGAGGTATGGGTCAGTATAGTATATTCCGGAGGTATGGGTTGACATAGTGATCATGGCATGGCTTGTGGATGGATCAGCGTGATACATTCATGGGAGAGGGTCCGACATGGAATGGTTTGAACAATATGGTTCAACATGGAAGGGCCAGTGCCATATGGATCGACATTACCTCAACCAGGTTAATATTCGAACTAAAATATGATAAGAATTAAAGCTTTACAAATCCAAATGCTATGATATTTGAAGCAACATCATTATTGACCATAAGGGAGCTACCATAGGGATTGCTAGCCTAAACTCGACACATGGAGGGATCGATACCGATCCCTATCCATTAAGAGTTAGGCCTAGCCCTCCCTATTATGGGCCCTTATGGTCGAGGAGGTCCAGATGCTAAAGTTTCAGTCAGATTGGAGGCCGCCTTCGTCTATAAATACAGGCAAAAGGTGCCATTCTAGGTACTTTTACGCTGCTAATTAGATTCTACCATTATTATAAATAACTCCCTCCATCCTTCTCTGATTTCTTGCTATTTCTTACTATTTTAAATTGTAATCAATTGAATTGAGAAGCAATAAAGAGAATATTCAAAGTGGACGTAAGCAATCAACGCCGAACCATTGTAAATCTTGTTATTTCTGTTTTTTGATGCATTTTTCTTGATATTCAATGCTTTTCCTCTGTTTACATTTAATTTTTTCATTTACTTCACTACTTAAATCTATTCTTGGGTGTTTGTTCAATTTGGTTGCAAACATTTTTATGCTTTCATTGAGAGAGTCGATTCTCAAGCCTTTAGGACCACCTTTATTGCTACTGGATTGAAGAAATCCCCCTAAGGAGATCTAGGTTCATCTTCAGAAGCTTTTAGATACTATTCAGATTTCCCAAATTCTAAGCAAAGAAATCCAGGATGGTAAGGCACACTAGATCTACTTCCCACAATGTTGATGCTAACGAAACTGCCAGTGTCCAACAAGGGGGTCCAAGCAACCATCCTGCCAATGTGAATGTGGAACCTGTTGTAGTCCAGAATACCGCTGATTCCATAACTAGAGCCGAATTCAATGACTTGATGAGAGAGTTGACGGAAAGTCATAGGCAGCTAAATGAGCAAATCCAGGCTAATGCCAACTTGATGAACCAGATTGCTCAACTACAGCACCAAAGCGCTAGAAGGGAACTCGCTTCTTACTCGGCGTCGGATAGTTCAACTTCATCAAACGAACATCATAGGCGAAGGCGTCGTAGATTTGAAGCAGCATGAGCAGGGACATCATACCAACACTTGGTATACCACAATGGCCTGACAAGACAGGTCGGTGCCGATCTCTCCCTAAGGGTCAGTACCGATCCCTCAACCAGGGGCATGACTCCTCAATTATAGCTAGGGGGTCATGCTCGACTTGGATCCAGGAACTTGGACATTGGAGTATGTTTGGATGCTGACCAACTACCTCCCTGGAATGATAATGAAGTGAATGCTCAGGATACACATCAAGAGGATGATAGGCCATGGAGGCGTGAAATGGCCTGGAGACACCGCCTGAAGCATTCACGTGAGGTGGAGCATGACCACCACTTGGCGCCACCTATCCTAACACTGAATTTATCTGCAATGGTTAGATAGCTGTTGAGGGAGAACCAGATCTTGACGAACGATGACTGGGGAGTCTCTAGGAGCCACACCCTATTTACCGACAATATTTTACATGCAGAGTATCCTAGAAGGTTTAACATGCCTACAATGCCTGCTTATGAAGGGAAAACCGACCCCGGGCAGCACATCATGAGGTACGAATGGTTGATGGACTCAACAAGAGTGAATGATGCTACCGAATGCAGATGCTTCCACATAACTCTTTCTAGGATCGCCATGATGTGGTTCACAAGATTGCCCTCGCGATCGATCTCAAGATTTGATGAGCTGGCAATAAGATTTGTGGAGAAATTTTAGATTCACGCTACTCGCCCCAAACATGTGATGTTATTGTCCACTGAAATCCAGGCTCCAAGGGAATCACTGAAGGACTACTTGTAGAGATTTCATGTTGATGCCACTAAAGTTAGTAACCCTAATGACAATGCAATACTTATGGCTGTGACAAGGGGGGTTGACTCCAAATCTGAGCTTGGTGACTGGCTAGCTAGAAAACTACCGGCCACGCTGGAGCGTTTCTACTCAAAGGCGGTCCAGTTTATGAGGAAGGAAGAGGCCAGGTTGTCTAGAAAAAGCAATGCTGCAGGGTCGAACGGAGAACGTACAAAGCAACATCATAGTAAAGCAGTCTGGCGAGAGTTTCGGGAAGGTTCAGGTCGATGTTCAAAATAAGTCGAATCAATAGAAAAGAAACGGAGAAGGGAATCGTGACCGGAAGAGGGAGCTTGGAAGGCCGAGTTCCAAGTTTCCTATGTATGATAGCTATACATCTTTGAATGCATCCCTGGAGAACATTTATCTATCCACATGTAATACTTTCTAATATAAGAAGCCACATCCGAAAGAATCGACGGAGGCACAAAAGCAAACTGGGAAGTACTATCGGTTTCATGAATGTTATGGGCACAATACGGATGAGTGTAGGCATCTCCAGAATTCCATTGGTAAATTGATTCAAGAGAAAAAGTTGCGGCAGTTTGTGAAAAATCCACAGGATGGCGGACAGGGGACATCTGACCCCAATCGAGGGCAGGCTCCGCATAGGACTGAGGTGCCTGTATGGACCGGTGGAAGGTTGGTAATAAACATGATAGTTGGTGCACCGCATCCTGCGGACAGAAGTTGGCAGGAAATGGAGCTCTATGCTATTTCAATAAGACATATGGATTTCAAATGTTGTTCGAATATGGAGGATGGAACTCCGGCCAAGCAATAGCGTACAATAACGGATGATATTGTATTCAGAAGCAAGGATGCCGATAGAGTAGAGGACCCTACTATTGATCCAATGGTTATCTTAGTCTTGATTGGCCCTACTCTAGTGAGAAGAATTTTAATTGATTGTGGAAGCTCTGTGAACATTATCTTTATGAAGGCTTATGATCAAATGAGGATGGAGGCTGAGGATTTGAAACCGTCTAAAGCATGTATACACGGTTTCAATGGTGTGGCTACCGAGGCAGTTGGTTATGTAGAATTACCGGTCGAATTAGGGGAAAGTGAACGTAAGAGGGTGTGGATCCTACCGTTCATTATTTTGGATGTTGATTCACCGTACAATGTTTTTCTGGGTCGTCCGGCCCTAACTGAATTCCGGACAGCTCTTGCCCCATGGTGTTTCATTTTGAAATTTCCGACTGATAATAGAATACATGTTGTGCATAGTGATCAAGCGACTGGACGTGCCTGATATGTAGCTGAGTTGAGGAAGGCTCGGCGAAAAGTGAAGGGAAAGGGTGGGGACAAGTCTATCTGTATCCACGTTACTGAAGATTGAAAAATGGTGCTTAAGCCTTGGCTTGGATACCATAGTTGGTTCTATAGAGATATAGATCCGAGGGATGATGAAGAGGAGACCAAGGCAGCGCCGGCTGAACTGACGATTGATATCACAGTCAGCCACGATGACCCATCTCGGGTGTTGAAGATTGGATCGCAACTCAACCCTTCGATGATGAGAGAACTTGTTGATTTCCTCCGAGTGAATCTAGATGTATTCGCTTGGGCTCATTCTAATATATGTGGGATCTCGCCTGCCATTGCGTGCCATGCATTAAATATTGATCCGAAATATGTCCCAGTGAAACAGAAAAGACGGGGCATGGATCTAAAGAGATCCACCACTCTTAAAGAGGAGGTGGATAAACTCAAAGTCAATGGGTTTATTCGCAACGCCCTCTATCCCAAATGGATATCTAGCCCCGTGCTGGTGAGGAAGGCAAATGGGAAATGAAGAACATGTATTGACTATTCGGACCCGAACAAGGCATGCCCTAAAGATAGTTTCCCCTGCCAAGAATTGATCAGCTAGTTGATTCAACTGCAGGGCATGAATTATTGTCGTTTATGGATGCATACTCGGGGTATAACCAAATCCCAATGCACGTCCCAAATTAGGAACATACCAGTTTTGTCATGGATGTTGGGTTATACTATTACGTAGTGAAGCTGTTCGGATTAAAGAACGCTGGAGCGACCTATCAACATCTGGTTAACCGAATGTTTAAGGATCAGATTGGAAGGACGATGGAAGTCTATGTGTATGATATGTTGGTGAAGTCATGACAATCAAACGACCACATTGGAAACTTAGCGGAGATGTTCGATATCCTTTGATTCTATAACATGAAAATCAATTCTTTGAAGTGCTCATTTGGCATTGCATCAGTGAAGTTCTTGAGATTTATTGTCAACGCTCGAGTAATTGAAGTTAATCCAGAAAAGATTCAAGCCATTCGGGATATACAAGC
This sequence comes from Allium fistulosum, assembly GCA_030737815.1. Taxonomy (NCBI): domain Eukaryota; kingdom Viridiplantae; phylum Streptophyta; class Magnoliopsida; order Asparagales; family Amaryllidaceae; genus Allium; species Allium fistulosum. Next base: position 313,194,086 of record CM060903.1, on the reverse strand, counting down.
GCCTAGAACCATTAAGCAAGCATAGAGTTCGATTGAGAAGGTCACTGCTTTGAGTCAGTTCATCTCCAGGGCGACCGATAAATGCATTCCTTTCTTCGATTTGATAAGGAAACGGAAGAGGAATTTCAAGTGGACACCAGATTGTGAAGGCACATTCCAAGCTTTGGTTGATCATTTGGAGAGACATCCTGTTTTGTCAAAGCTGGTAGACCATGAGGAGTTATATATTTAATTAGCTGTATCGCCATATGCCATAAGTGTCGCCTTAATTCATGAGTAGAACCGGATTCAAAGACCGGTGTACTATGTCAGTAAATGATTAATGAGGGTAATAAGAAACTACCCAAAGATAGAGAAACTGGCGTACTGCTTGGTGATCATGCCCCACAAACTTAGCCTGTATTTCCAGGCCCATCCAATCAATGTGTATACCGATTAGCCGTTGCAACAGGTCCTGCAATGACCTGAGACATTTTGGAAGTTTACTTAAATGGAACATCAAACTCGGTCAGTTCGACATTACATATTTTCCGCGAAGAGTTATTCAGGGACAAGCATTGGCAGACTTCATAGCGGAGTTTACCATGCAGGACGAGCCCCCAGAGAACGAAGTAACCCCTGCTGTGCGATGGAAGATGTACACCGACGGAGCATCTAATGACCATTGTTTCGGAGCTGGAATTGTTCTTGTAACCCCTGAGAACCGGTCAACTTGTAATGCTCTGAAGCTTGATTTTCCCGCTACAAATAACAAAGCCAAATATGAAGCGTTGGTCTACGGGCTAAAACTCGCAAGGGAGCTCGGAGTAAAGTCTCTTGAAATCTTTTGTGGCTCACAACTGGTGGTATATCAAGTAAGGGAAGTTTATCAGGCTAAGGGACAACGACTTTCCCCATATCTTACCCGAGTTCAGGAGCTGTTGGCGGATATCGAATACTATGACATTTTGCATATCCCACATGAGCGGAATGGAGAAGCCGATTCATTGGCAAAGCTCGCGAGTACCGGTGATGCGCAACAGATGGGCTTGGTTCCAGTCGAGACATTACATACCCAAGCATAGATATGATGGAAGTTGACCAAATATTGGAGGCGGAGCCCGATAGGGAATCATGGATGACTCCTTTTAAAGAATACTTGTTGCATGGAATCTTGCCAGAAAAGAGAATCGGAAAGCGACAAGTCCTTCACAAAGCTTCACGGTATGTTATGTAGGAAGGAACTATGTACAGAAAGAGGTTTTCCATTCCCTTACTCCGGTGTATCGCCCATAACGAGATAAAGCGTGTCTTAAAAGAAGTCCATGAGGGGGAATGTGGCGATCACACTGGAGGGCAAACTTTAGCAAAAAAGATACTCCGTTATGGATACTACTGGCCCACTGTGAACCGGGATGCTGCTGACTATGTTAGACGATGCGACAAATGCCGGATATATGCAAAAGTGCCAAGAGCTCTTCCAACGGAGATCACACAAATGTTCAGCCCATGGCCATTCGCTATGTGGGGTATCGACATCATCGACTCTCTACCAATCTCCAAAGGTGGCGTGAAATACACGATCTTCGCGGTTGACTACTTCACCAAATGGGCCAAGGCGGAGCCGTTAGCTACGATTACAACCATGAAAGTATTAACTTCGTTGTTTGAAACATCATATGCTGTCGGTCTTTCACAAACTAATCATGACTGACAATGGGACTGAATTTGATAGCACCGAATTTAAAGAGTTTTGTCAAAGGTATTGTATTGAGAAGAGGTTTGCGGCCATCGCCCACCCTCAGGCGAATGGACAGGTCAAAGATGTAAAAATGATTATCAAATCTATTCTAAAAAAGCGTTTGGAGAAGGCTAGAAACAAGTGGGTGGATGAGCTTTCTATAGAACTTTGGGCCTACAGGACCTCTTACAAGTCCACGATCGACCATACTCCATTTGCTCTTGCTTACAGAGCCAAAGAAGTTATTCCAGTAGAACTTGAAGTCCCTACCCATCGAGTGACGTACTATGATCCTAGAACAAACCAAAATCTTTTATTGGAGTCATTGGACTTTATCGATGAGAAGCGCGAGTAGGCTAATTTGAGAGCAGCTGCACACCGACATCGGATTGCCAGTACTATAATACAAAAGACTGATCAAGAACCTTTGAAGTTGGCGACCTTGTCCTCAAACGGGTTTTTTTTGGTCCCATCACAGATGAACCCGACATGGGAAGGATCGTACGTCATTGAACAGAGGCTTGAAGAAGGGACTTTCAAGCTAGCGACTGTTGATGGCGCTACACTTCCAAGAGCATGGAATAACGAGCATTTATAGTACTATTTCACCTAGAATATTTCTTTTATATTTCAGTACTAGTTACTTTTGGCATTTGCTTTGGTGTTTGACCTTTTTAATATGTAATAAGACGAGTTATTCTATTCCCTTTCATATAATGAATAAAATCTTGAAGCTTCCTTTGCATAAGCTACTGTTATTACATTTTATGCTAAGTATGCATTGGATCTAATTGATATCGATATATGTGATGTGTGAATAAACTAACGAAGTTTATAGTCGATCAATCATACCAATCCCCGATGGGATCGAACGAGTTGAGCTTTGCAAGTTTGCTCGACTCGCGATTAGACGAATCAAGAAGCGATGCTCGCAATATGGAACAAAGGTTATCGACAATGAGAAAACAACAAAAACTCCAAGTCCCCAACTGCGGACTAGAGTACTCTAAGTCCATGACCGCGGATTAGAGTATAAACCATTCGGGTGGAGACACGACTTCCCACAACGAAATTTCTATATCCTTGACTACGGACTAGAAAATCCCAAGTCCCCAAATGCGGACTAAAAAATTCTAAGTCCCCGACAGCGAACTAGAAAACTCTAAGTCCCTGACTGCGGACAAGAGTATAAACCATTTGGGTAGAAACACGACTACCCATGATAAAATTTCTAAGTCCCTGACTGCAAACTAGAAAATCCCAAGTCCCCGACCACGGACTAAATCATTCTAGGTCACCAACTGTGGATTAGAGAACTCTAAGTCCCTGACTGCGGACCAGAGTATAAACCATTCGGGTGGAAACACGACTACCCACAACGAAATTTCTAATTCCCTGACCGTGGACTAAAAAATTCTAAGTTCCCATCTGCGGACTAGAAAACTCTAAGTCCTTGACTGCAGACCCAAGTATAAACCATTCGGGCAGAAACACGACTGCTTATGACGAAATTTCTAGGTCCCTGACCGCGGACTAGAAACTCCTGAGTCCCCGACCACGGACTAAAAAGTTCTAGGTTCCCAACTGCGAACTAGAGAACTCTAAGTCCCTGACCGTGGACCAGAGTATAAACCATTCGAGCGGAAACACGACGGCCCATGATGAAATTTCTCTGTCCTTGACTGTGGACTAGAAAATTCTATGTCCTTGACTGTGGACTAGAAAACTTTAAGTCCCCAACTGTGGACTGGAGTGTAAATCACTCGACGGAGGAACGACTGCCATGGACAGAAACGTGACTGCCCGAGCCGAAAACTCTGAGTCTCCGGAGCACGGATTAGAGTATGGGCGATTGGAATATAGCTGACCACCTGTAAAAAATTCTAAGTCCCCAGACTCCATGCTAACTCAAAAAATCAATGGGTGGATGGATGAATTTCAATTGTTCTCTATCCCATGAATTCCGGTCTCAAATCAACGGAAGAGACTTGTACTTTTAGCGGCAAGACATAATCGTTCATTACAGTTCCGGCTTGGCGTTGCTTACGACTTAAGATGGCGTCTACAGAGAGGCTTTGAGATGGAGATAGTGAATCATTAACGAGACTTGTGAGAGTTATTACAAGTACATGAAATGGGAAGTAATTACTCTACCGTTGAAGTAATAATTCATATGATGATTAAACCAAAAACAAAAACTTTTATTCACTTTCTCAAAATTCATTACAAATTATTCAATAGTTCGGGATCCATGCCAATACACCTACTACTAAGAAAAGAAACACACGTCTAACTTATCCAAACTATGTACAATAACACAAAACACTAACTATTTCTTCGACTTCTTCTCCTTCTCCTTCTTCGGTTTTTCAGGAGTTGAGTCAGTAAGCATCTTTTCCAGGACCCTTTGCTGCCCTTGGCAGAGACGCTTGAAGACGAAGGAGGAATTTCAACAGGAATTGTCCCGCCAAGTGGAATGATTTGCAAAGGTACAGGAATAGGATCTTTGGCTGTGACCTCAACGGGCTCCGTTTTAACTTTGTGCTTTGATCTCTCTTCCTCTTCAATCTGCTCCTTCATACTACTTTTGGCGGTGTGCTCCAAGGTGCCCGTGATCACTACATCGTCCCACTCCTTGCCAAAGGACGGGTCCTCAGGCTTGTCCTCCTCGAATGCATCGATGACTCAAGCATCGGGCCTTAGAATATCAGCACCAGTCGGAGCCTCGGCCACTTTCTCTTGTTTCTCCATGGCGAAATCGCTCCTAGGAGTTTGCTCTGGACCGGGATGACCTGAAAAAGTTAGTTAAAGCACAAGCGTTAGTCAATGACCGTTATGTGCCAAAAACAACACATGGCTGAATTCAAGGAATTTCTATGTTATACCAGCATCCGGTTGGCTCTCAGTGGTCATTAGCGTGCTCCCTTCGAGAATGGGAGATAGAATTTGTAGACCGAGGTTAGATCCATCCAAATCGTAGCCGACATGTTGCTCTGTAGGCTAAGATGATGACGTTCCGACCATCTAAGTAGGAGAAGGACCCTTGATATCAATTCCAAAGGACCTAGCGATGTGCAGTCCTTCTTTGTCAGCGGCATGAGCCTTGGAGAATTGAAGCTTCGCGGTGTCCAGGTCATACGGCTCATTTCCTCGGCTCACTTCTTGCACGAGTGCCTCTTCATTAAGCTCTACCACTCCCAGCTCTTCCCTTTTGATTCTTGTGTAACCTCTCAGGCTTCGGTGAGCGATTCAAGATAGCCTTCCCCTAGAAAAGTCAAGTCACGATGGAGAAGAACTTGGCGTTATATCCGGCGATGAGCGGGTTGAACAAGTTCTTGATTTCTTCTCTACCAGACTCGGCGGCAGCTTCCACCTGGGAGTTGGCTTCTTCCAGCACTTCTTTTTTACCCTCTTCATGGGCTATTTTTTTCAAGGCTTCGATCTAGGCAAGTTGTTCGTCAAGTTTCCTTTTTAAGTTTCTCGTCTCAACGATCACCTCGCATTATCTCTACGATTCTTCATGTGCCTTGATTTTTCCCTCCCTCTCTTTGTACAATAATTTTTCAAGCTCCTCGTCACGACGAGCTAAGTCATCCATCTCCTTTTTTAAGGAGTCTTTCTCTAAGGCCAAAGTGCCACTACGATGGAGCACTGCATCCAGTTCCTTTTTGTGCGATGTCTCCAAACGACTTGCAGCCTCTGCCGTTTCTTTCGTGTTCTTCTCTACCACGGTAAGTTGGGCTTTATATTGGAGAAGCTTAGCATCTGGATGTTTGACGATGTCTTTGTCATGAATAGCCTCCAAATTGAGGCGACCAATTTCATGCTGGTGCTCGATGGAAACTTCGGAAATTTTCTTGGGTAAATGAATGAACGATACATGCTGGACATACACATCATTCATACATGCTAATGAGCTCTCTTTGGCACTTCAAAGGATGACATGTACAGAGAGGAGGAACTTGAGTCCATCAAAGTAGATTTTTGGAAAAGTAGCTTTGAGTTTAACCAACTTTTCCATTATAGTAGGATAATGAACAGGAACCGGAGGAAGCAGATCAGAAGTAGCAAGCAAATGCTTACCGGAATGATGCTTACGTGATTGCCTTGAACTGTATGACCCGAAAAGTTGGTCGTGAGGCGCAACAGTTTGAGAACCCCGACATGATGACTTATCTTCGTTGTGAGAAAGAAGGTGTGATTGATTGTCATGGCAAGGAGCATGTGGTAGAGACTTCCATCTGAATGAGGAAGAAGATTATCGAGAATAATAGTCTTTTTCTCGCCCATCATCTTTATCTCTGTGTCTTCCAGAGTCGGAATCTCTACCCGAACGATAATAAGTAGAGGAGCCTTGAGATGGTCAAAAGCATGAGAGTGTGACATTGCACCTGCAAAAGAACTAAATATGAGTGTATTAGAAGTTGTAACATGAGTAATTAATCACAGGTGTATGGTGGAGTGCGGGCGTCTGTGTGTGTCCTAATGTTTCCCCCTAAAGGACTAGTAACATTTGCTTTACTCATTGGAGTTGCCTCCCCTCCGTTGGAAGGTTGCATGCCTTCGCCACTTCTTGCTGGAGAGTTGAGCCCTTTGACTTCAATGTTAGCAAACTTGTAATTTAATATATCATCTAGAATCGGAATGTCAGAGAGTCCCTTCAACAAACTTTCCATTTGCTGGGAAGACGATTCCTTTTCGATTAGGGTTATGACGAATTCCGGGTTTGCCCCGGCCTTTCTCTTCCGCAAATTGTACACCAACCTTTTTCTCCTCTTCGAGGGAGTTTGCATTTGGCTGGTCTATGGTGCTTCGACTACCAGCACTTTCCCAGGGCCTACACCTTCGCCTCTCAACCGTGCATCTTGAGATTCTCTTATCTCTCCCTCTTCAATGTCTTCCTAGGTTCCCTCAACAGGGGGCACCACAGGGTCACTTGCTTCTACCCTTCTTTCGACAACAATTCTCGGGACCACTTTGCTACCGAGAAGCCCAATTTGCGACCATCTTCTAACAGCCTAAATAATTAGAGTAGCTCATCAGTGACAAGGAGTTTGACGTCCCGATCCTCAATGGGAGTGGCACGAATGGCCGTAATGGCCCTGGAATACTCGATGAATTCAGGTCGAAGGCAGACACCTGAAAGAACTGGAGATGTTAGTATGATTAAAAAGAAGTTGTGACTTGAATCTTTGAACTAAAGACTAAGACAAGAGTAGCACTCACGTCCTTCCAACCATCTCCTTGTAAAGCCCGGACGACACCGTACATAGAACCATTTGTGTTTGAATAAAGAAGCTTGTTCCATGTGCCCATTAAGACTTGGAAGTTGGGTAAGGGTTCAAGGAAGACATATGAAAGACTCCCAGTCCGTCTTTTGAAATTTTAGATGTATCTGATGTCTTCAGGAGTTGGCGGACAGAATAGGACACTCATGAAGAGAAGAAAAGTGCCATGGACAAAGGCATAACTGTTAGGGTGGAATTGAGTAAGAGCGATCCCCAAGTATCTCAACATTTCTTGAATGAAGGAGTTGAAGGGTGGCACGCATCCAGCCCAGCACAGGAACTTGTTGCAAGCAGTATATCCGGTTGGAGGCAAGTGAGGTCTGTCATGCCTCGATGGAACTAAAACGTCTTCGAAGGGAATTCCATGAATGGAACATAATCGACGGAGAGTGACTTCGTCGATTCTAGACGCTTGTGAATCGACCGGATTGTTTAGAATGATAGAACCCTCAATGGCATCGGGAGCCGGGTCAATAACTTCTACGGGAAAGACTAGAATGTAGGAAAAGAAACTTGTTTGTGGGTCAGACGCCTCAACTTGTTCCATTTGATGACTCGGAGAAGGTTTATCAAATAAGGTGGTAGAGCTTGACTTTGCCACAGAACTATCGTGTTTTGCTGCAAGACTCGAAAGACATTTTGTCGAGGCATGTCATGCAGCTTGAAATCTATGTCAACTATACTCAGTAGACAATCAACGTTAGAAATAATAACTTGTTCCCCCCATGTCATGTGTGAACTAGTGCAGTGCAGTATGAAACAAGCATAGACATTTTGAAATTGAGAAAATGAGATGTTAAGGCTTAGAGTCTCGTCCAGAGAGACCGTCATCGTTGATCGTCTCAATTGACGAAGAGGTTGATCGGCAACAAGAACTTTAGGATCGGTCATTGACATATTATGTTATGAAGTTTATTAGTCAGTTCACTGTTTAGTCCATAACAAAAATTCCAGAAGTATGCTCATTTCAGCCTAAGTCCAACCATCTAAGTCATTACGTTCAGGCAAGACAATGTGTAGTTAAACGTCTGAGTGACTCGAGTTAAATTAATTTCTGTAGTCAACACCGATCCCTACTTTGTGTGCCGAACCCTATGCCCCAGCCTCATAACCGATCCCTATACTTCAACTCATGTGGCAACACCGACCCTTTCCTTTAGCTCGTAAACGATCCCTCTGTTTTACTCTCATTACCGATCCCTTCCTTCTAACCTATATGTCGATCCCTGCACATTAACTATGCCGACCCCTAAGACCAATGACTCCTACCGACCCTTCCTAGAATCATTTCCCACGCTCCAATAATCTACCGATCCCTTCTTTTTAATATCCTACTGACCCCATTGAATTGACTTAGACCTATCCCTCCACTAATTCCTCCATAACCCAATGCCAGAGCACTTCATGGCCGAGCCCTCTCCAACCCAATGAAACCTTCTTTTCCTATCTCCTTTTTTAGTCCTTTCTCCTTCTCCTCCTTTTCCTTACATCTCAAACCATCTTTTATCCTACCATGGCCTAAGAAAAACCAAAATTCACCAAAACCCGAAATCATTAATGCAAATAAAAGAGGGTTTGTACCTATATTCTCAGGATAAATTAAGAGATCGTGTATTCGAGCTTAGGAATCAGAGATTAAGGAGGAGTGACTGTGAGGGGATGGATTGGGTTCGTGATCAAAGTTGAGGTCTGCAATTGAAGGAATAACGCTTGTAAAAGGGGATGTTGTGATGGTATAGGTTCGGCAGGGAGAAGGAGAGGAAGATATGCAAAGGGTACGTAAAAAGGGTTAAGTAAAATTGCAAAGTAGAAAAGTGAAGGGAAGGAGAAGTGGAAGCTACAGTTATATACAGGCGTGTTTGGGAGGAAGAGGAACCGGTCATCCCAAGTGACTCGATCACGAGATTAAAAAGGGTTCGACACTAAGGCTAGTCGATCCCTATCCACACAGACTCACCAAGGGATCGGCATACCAAATGCCGACCCCTCCTATTATATATAATATATATATAATGTAATATAAAAAGAAAGAAAAGGAGAGAGATGCTCTAATGATGGATATGAGTGAAATAAAAAAGGAAGTAAAAGAAATTGGTAGATAGCTGGAAACTAAGTGACAACCGATATCGTGAAGGATAAACTGCAAGCGTAAGCATACAGAATAAAATAGCTTAGCAATGACCAATGGACATCCAAACATGTCCAGGAGCCAACAACAGAAGAGTGTATGTGAACATGCATAGAAGAGAATTGAGGATTCAACCTTTTGAAATCAACTGAAATGGCGGTTTAGCTTGAAACGATCAAGTTTGAAGTCAAATCAGAAGAAGTAACGGTGGTCAACTAGGAAGTTGGATAGACTTATTCCTAGGAGCCTAGGTTTTTCCAATTCAAAGCACGTCATGTTACTCACAAGATGTACTTTGGGGGGAAAGTGTTACCCGGTGCCTTGACCCGGCTACATAGGGCTGATTACAAAGGCCAGACTCGACTGCCGATGAGAAGGATGATCACGAGACAATAGCCACATGACCAAAATATAATGTCCGGCCAGTTGTATCCAGCCCAGGGTGAACAGGGTTAATAGATAGACAATGCATGATGTCGGAATTAAGGAGTTAGGTTTGGTTGGAATAGGGATCAGCATTAACATTGGTCAAATTGGATGAGATATGGCGGGATCGGTATACATTTAATATTGTGAGGGGTTGTATAATGTATTTGGAGGATATGGTTTGGCATAGCAAGAGGAAACAATATGGGTCGGCATAATTTTTTTTGGAGGTAATGGATCGGCATAAGCATGGTGGTGTAACTCATGGAGGGATCGGCGGTGCATAACACATGAGGGATGGATCGGCATAGTATATTTAGGAGGTATGGGTCGGCACAGTATATTCAGAAGATATGGGTCGATCGTGGCATTGCTTATGGATGGATTGGCATGATACATTCATGGGAGAGGGTTTGACATGGAATGGTTTGAACAATATGGTTCAGCATGGAAAGGACAGTGCAATATGGATCGACATTACCTTGTCCAAGTTAAGATTCGAGCTAAAATATGATAAGAACTAAAGCTCTACAAGTCCAAACGATATGATATTTGAAGCAACACCATTATTGACTATAAGGGAGCTACCATAGGGATCGCTGGCCTAAACTCGACACATGGAGGGATTCGTACAGATCCATATACATTGAGAGTTGGGCCTAGCCCTCCCTATGGTGGTCCCATATGGTTGAGGAGGTCCAGATGCCGTAGTTTTAGTCAGATTGGAGGCCGCCTTCGTCTATAAATACAAGCAAAGTGGGGCCATTCCAAGGACTTCTACGCTGCTAATAAACTCTGCCATTATTATAACTAACTCCCTCCATCCTTCTCTGATTTCTTTCTATTTCTTACATTTTGTAATTGTAATAAAGTGAACTGAGAAGTAATAAAGAGAATATTCAAAGTGGACGTAGGCAATCAACGCCGAACCACTATAAATCTTGTTGTTTTTGTTTTCTACCACATTTCCTCTGTTTACATCTAATTTTTTCATTTATTTCATTACTTAGATCTGTTCTTGGGTGTTTGTGGTCAATTTGGTTGCAAACGGTAATCAATTCTCAATAAAAGAGAAAAAGAAAATAGAAGCAATAATGAACTTTTCATTAATAAGAAACAATTAAATCTATTACATTCATAAGAAATCAGAATAATCATAGATTACAATGTTGCTAATTCTTAGATTGAAGAAGGACATCTCAGATCTTTCGAAAGGAGTGTGAAATAGAAAAATGTAGTGCCGAAAGGTACTTCGATACCAAGAGGTGTATTAATCAATGTAACGACCCATAAAATTTTAATAATTTTATTTGTTTTATTTATTTATTTAATTAAAATTTTATGAAATTTTAAACGATAAAATTTTGAAATTTAAATTGGATAATTGAAATGTGTCTAGTTAAACATAGCAACTGGTAAATTTTCATCGGATAATATAGAAATTTATTTTATTGTGTAATTTTATTTAAATTTAAATCAGTTAATATTTGATGATAATTAAATGTTTTCCAAACCTGAATATTTTTCTATAGAAAATTTGTAAATCATCTTCTGAATGAGACGTCATATTTCATTTCTTCAAATTTGGACTTCTATTGCTCCGTTCATTTTATTTCTGACATTTTAGCAACATTTCGGTACCGATATCGACTTTTGATCGGATGGTCGTACCACTGATATTTGTATACCGTTTTGATCGTCTCGTCGTGCTGATCTCTACTGTATATTCTATTCTGTGTTTTAAAGTCCGATGCACAACGGAGCACATGAAACGGTTACCGTATCGGTTCGTCTTTTTATTGCCGACCCTTTATATTTTTTTCCACCGTTTAAACCAATTGACATTTGCATTTCGTATCCCTGATATTAATATCAAGTTTTTGCAATTCCATCTTTTCGCAACTTTCGGCCTTTTCATTTTTGATCTGTTCTTTTCGTTTTCTCTTCCCATTCCTTTTCTGTCTGTTCAACTCTTCTCTTCATCAGCCACTCCCTTCTCTTCCTCTCCTCCCTCCCCTCACTTCTCCAAGCTTTGCCGAAGCTATCATGGCCGCCACCTCCATCTTCCCAAACCCGGCCTGTATCACTTGACCATAGGGTAGAAAATTATATACAAACACCATTGGTCTATATATAAATATTTTGAAAATGATTTCTATGGTTTTAAAGAAATATAGGGTTTTTAAATTAAATATTGATTTTAAAGATTTATTAATGTTGATTTAATAAAGTTGATATATAATATGTTTAAGTATTTATTTAATATCTATATTGTCAAATATAGAGTTTATTATGATTCAGGTTGGAAGATAAATTTGAAATTGATTTGAAATTATGTTTATTTAAGAATTTTACTTAAATAAGTTGGATTTGAAATTTATTAAATCTGAAACTTTAAAGATATGTTTTATAACTTGAAATTGATTAAAAGTGACTTAAAAAAATATTTCAAACTTATATAAATTTAAAGGGGATATTTGTTTATTTTAAATTTGTAATTTAAGCTTATCCAAATGATATTGGATCGATTGAGTGAATATTTCAAAACTGAATAATAATGAAGTTAAATTTGGATATAAATGAAATTAGAAAAATTTAGTTTTGAAATAATGAATATTTAAAGCTTTGAAATATATTGAAATTGGAATGATTTATTTGTGGTTCAAATCGGTATTTGAAATCGATATAATTTGAAATGTTTAATTGAATTGAAATTGAAATCGATGATTGAGATTGAATTAAATGTGAATTTTTTTGAATTCGAGTTGATTTGAATTGATTTATGAATTTGTGGTGACTATTTTATTATATAAAGTATTTTAAATTATATTTAAACTATTTTATATTATTTTTAATATAACTATTTTTAATATAACTATTTTATATAAACTATTTTATTTTATAAACTATTTTATTATATATACTATTTTAATATCTAACTGTTTAAGAGCAAAGTGTTTCAAGGTTTTGATTTCCAAAGGGTTTTGATATTTAAAGACTTATGATTTCAAAAGCGTTATAACTTAGGAAAGTGATATTATTTTCTGAAATGGATATATTTGAAATGGAAATGATATCGTATTGATTTGGTTTGAAATGAAAGTGATTTTTTGCTTCTGAAGTATAAACTATTTTGAAATGACCGCGGTGTTATAATAAGATTGTTTGTTAAAGAGACCGGGATCAGATATGGGCATACTCTCTGTCGATAACGATAACCAATTTAACAACTGTGTACGTGGTGGTGATTCCAGAATGAAGTAGGATGGTGGCGACGATCCTATTGAGGTATATACGTGGACCTGACTCCCGTGAGTTGGCATAAGGTGGCTAAAACAGGAGCGATTGACGGGCCAATGAGGTAGCACCTCTAATTGGACACACTTCTTCGATACCATTCTATTACTTTTGTGATTGATTGGGTGCACCCCTTCGATTTTGGGAGTGTGGCTCGAGGTGGGCGGTAGTGGCTGCTATGCGTTACCACCAACCCGGATGCGTAATTGGTATATCTACCCTGGCATTGCCTAGTTGTGCCGTGTCACCTACCATACCAAGCTTTACTACGAGTTTCTATTTGTGTCGTACCTATGGAGTATCTTCTCGTAGCCTCTCGAGGTATGCAGGTACTGTATAGACTATTGGCACTATTATGTGTTAAGGTGGAAAATGTAAAGCCTTAACGCTATTTAAAAGTAAGTTTATTTTACTATTAGACATTATTATAATAGTGTATATTATTACATAGTAGATAGTTTAACTGATCCTTAGAGGATGGTTATCCCAAACATCCTTTGAGTTACTTGTATTTCAGTTGATATTTCACTTGAGTTGGATTTATTGATATAAGAATGTTAATCCTGACTCGAGTGTTTTGTGTTTTGCTTTACGCTCGGGTCAGACTGAGTGATACAGCATTTGAGACTCACCTTTGGAGTTGGAGCTTCGCTTCGAGATCCAGCTATCTATCCAGCTTTCAGTTATTCAGTTGATTCTAGTGATGTATTCAGATTTTGTATTTGACTATTGTATTGAGACATCTATGTATTTGGGACCTCTGTTGTATCTTATTTAACTCTGTTATATATAGTAGCTTCATGAACTACTATTCTTTTGTTTCCGCTGCATTATTGTTATATTATTCTATGTCTGTGATTCTATGATTATTTATTTACTGTATATGATGAGTTTTGCCAAATTTTATTTACAATCTATTGTTTTGAATTATTCAAGTCCGACATGTATGGATTTATTGTTGATTTGAATGGTCCAAAATAGTGGGTCGTTACAATCAAGGACCCACGACAATCTCACTCTTTAGAAGAAAGGATGAGTTCACCACACAATATCTTAGCATAATTAGTTCGAACCTCATGAAGAAATTGGTCTTTGTGATCCCCTAAGAAATTGAAATCTAGGTATGGAAATTGAGTATACATATGGTGAAGGTCATGAAGAAAACAATATTTTGATCGCCAGGATTTACAAATCCAAGGATAATTTCTTTAAAAGTCTTTTTTTAGCTGACTAATTTACTTAGGTTTTCTCTTAACATAGGAGATGAAGAATAAACAGGGGCAAATTTAAAGGTTTGCGCATGGATAATGATCGTATTAGAATATAAATTCGAAAAATACCATTGCAGTTTCAATTTAAATAAAAATCAAAGATATATAACAACATCAAGAATCATAAAGAATAGACTCTTTGTAATACTCAGTAACAAATCTATACCTATTATACTTACTCTAGTCATAAGGGAGAGAGTCAATAGTTAAAGGCGTAGTAGAGACTCTAGGTAAGTTCCAACACTCTCCTGGATGAGGGTCCAATCTATGCAGGTGTAACGACCCCGAATTTTATAAATATTTAAAATGATAATTTATTAATTTTTGAATTAATATTTGTGAAATAAAACGATAAATGGATTGCGAGTCTCCCCGAATTAAACTAAGTTTGGTATAAATCATTTTGTAACTTTAAAATATTGTATATATGTGGATATATATGTGAATGGATATATATATGAGTAAATCTGGAATTATAAATATAAGTATATATATTTAATTTGAATCTAAATTGTAAATAAACGGTTTAAAAATGAAAATATATAAGGTAGATAAAGTATAAAATCAATACATTGGATAAAATCCAATAACAAATCATAATCTATAAATTCACCTATATTATAAAAATGAATAAATTATATAGTTTTATTCAATATAAAGTAAATACATATATCTTGATAAATCAATACGATATAATACAAATAAAATAGATGCAAAAATAGTAAGACGAAAGGAAGGAAAATAAAATCTGCTTAGGCAAGTAAATAATGAGAAATAATCTGCACTTTCAAATATAGTAACTTGTTAGAAAATAAACTTGTATAGGATAAGTATGAAACAAATAAATATGGATATGCTATCACCTTGTGTATGCATGTAAAAAGTCATAACAAAGCAAAAGAAATATTTGTATTAGCAAATGAAGCTTTGCAGGCAAGAAAGAAATAAGATAATATAGTACATACGAAATGTAAAGTATAAGATAATTTGTAGACATAAAGGACATTGTCATTAAATGCTTGCTAAGACAATATCTCCTCTAGTACATTAGTATACAATCTCGGCCACCAAAATATAGAAAATATCTTTGAAAATTTGTACAAAGTGTACACTGTTTTGCCTAAAGAAATGATACCCTGTAACCTGTTTTAAAAACATCAACCTGTGAACTATTTTCCCATACCAGTTTTCATTTTCAGTTTGAACTAAACAAAAGTAAGATAAAACTCCATTTGAAACTTAAACAAAGATTCAACAACCATCAGCATATCAATACAAAACAGTGAGCAAAGGATTTGGCAGAATGATTAGAGTGGAGACATGTTTCCAGTTTATCAAGTTCAAAACAGATTTCAAAAACAAGTCTCTGTTCTTCTTCTCCATAAAACGGTGAGTAACACTTTATTTAAAATGTTATAACTTAAGTAAATATTGAGTATGCTTTTCTCTGTGATGAATGTATATTGTATGTATGTGGTTTTGCAATCTGTGTATATGTGTTCATTGTTACTCTGTTAGTCTGTCCCCTGTTGTTTTTGTAGATATGTAAATAAGGCTTCCTCTCTTGATCTAGTTATTGTTTGAACTTAGGGTGTAAACAAATTGTTTGTTTAACTATAATCAAAGTATTAAAATTTTATTTAAGTCGAAACAAACTATATGGCCTCTGGAAATCAAGAAAACAACATTCAACTTTAAATATGTTCAAAAATAAATTTCTGGTTTAAGGGATTCAGGGGTATAGAGTGAAACATCATACAAAATCAAGATTTTTAAAACAAGTTTTACGATTTTTAAAGCTTGGGTTGAAGAGCAGTTCCAGTTTCACTGTTTCAAGCATTTTGAGTTGCCGTGGTCGTTGTAGTTGACCGGAGGTGTCGAGGTTTGGTCTGGAGGTAGAGGAGTGATCAGGGGTTTGTGGAAAAATAGTGGACTGGCTGGCAAATCAACGTGGTGGCGGCGGGAAGCAATTGAAAACTGGTGACCTAGTTTTGTATGGCTATGGGTTTTTGTCTCGTTCGACGTCAAGGCATGATCGAGCGTAGCGTGCTTTTGAGGTGATGGAGAGGGGTGGCAGACGAAACTATGGCCGGGATTTGGTGGTCTCTGGTGATCGGAGGTGGGAGCACGGCGAAGTTTTCCGGGTAGTGATGTTTTCTGGTTTTGGGTTCCAGGTGGATGATCGAACTCGATTTCGATCGAGCGTCTGAGGGGATGATCGGAGGCCTGAGAATGGATGTAGAGGTGGTCGTTAATGTGTGGAGATGGTCGTGGACGATCAGAAGTGATGGCCGGAGATGTACACGTGCACCATATATTTTGGGTGGCTGTGAGTCTGGTCTGGTGGCTCTCGAGAATTTCTCGAGTAGATTCGTGAATTGGCTCGGGTGAAATTTCCTTTGGCTCGAAGTAGAATATGGGAATCTCGGGTAGGTTAGTTTTCCTCAGTTTTGAAACAGTGACCAGGTATACTCGAGTATGTACTCGAGTGAAATATATTTTGGCTCAGGTGAATTTCTGTTTTTCTCGAAGCAAACTGAGGGGGAACTCGGGTCATTTGTTTCAAGTTTTAACAGTGCCCAGTTTTAACAGTTTTTAATTTGTTAAGTTTTAAAGTTGGAACCAATGTTAAAAACTGAGTCTAAATTTAAGTGTTTAAGTTCCAGTTTTTGAAATGGAAGAAGTTTAAAAATTTAAATACTTTAAATAAATAAATATTTTGAAAATTTAGGGGATTTGATTTAAACTCTTTCCATAACTAAGATTTGCTTTTAATTTGTAACTTAAGATTTTTTTTAAGTTAGTTTATAAAGTGATTTAAAGTTAAACTAACGATCGTTTGAACTTGGAGTTTAAAATGAAAGTTCAAAGAAAATTTGAAATAAATGTTTCCAAACATATTTAAGTGAAACTTAAATAAATAAATGGAAAATGGGTTTTCTTTTAAGTAATGAAGGTTAAGATTTAAATTCATTAACTATTTAAGATAATTAGGATGATAATTGATAATTTGTAAATTATAAGTTAAATGTATTAACTAAAGTTTAAATTAATAATCATTTGATGATTTGGAAATTAAAAATTACTTAGAGAGGTAATTAAAAGAAATTAATTTTTGATTAAAGATTGATAGATCATGTGATTGAACAAAAATTAATTTAAGGATAATTGATTAATACGATAAATTAATTAAGGTAATTAATTTGAGGATAATTAATTTAGGGTAATTAATTAATTAAAGAAAAATTTGATAATTATAAGTTAATTAATAAATGATTAAATGTTAATTGATTAAATGGGTTTGTAATTAATTAATGTGAATTAACCAGAATTAGTAATTCATAAGGAATTAATCTGATTTGAATTAATCAGACAATTAAATTGACCCTACTTATGGATGATTGGATTTGACTGAATAACTGAATTGTTTGATATCTCTGGATTGTGATGCTTTGTGATATATTACGATTATGTGTATGATCTGTAATGTAGTTAATTATCTATGATATAATTTATTACCTGTGATATACATCTATGATCTGTACGATAAGCGTTATAGTTATATCGCTTATCAACTATATTTCTGTATTCTGATATGTGATGATTCATTGTGTTGCACTATTGTGTGAAACCCCTGGACTACACTTATACACACACAAATATGGATTTCACGTGGAAATCAGTTAAGTCACAGATAATTTAAATTTGATGTTTTTGAAATTGAAATTCTAATTTCAATTGATTTTGAAATTAGAAATTTGGGTTTAATGTGAAAAGCTTTTGAAATAGAATTTCAAAGATAAAAGTTATTCTGAATAACTTAATCGAGTTTTGAAAATTTAAATAATTTGATTTAAATTTGAATTCAAGTTTGAAATTGAATCCTATGATTTGAAACTAGGGATTAAAGATGATATAAATGTGTTTATATAAAGTTAAACCATTTAAAAGTATAATTTTGAGAATTTGGATTTAACCCAAAGACTTTAACTCGTATGAATGAATCAGATTTTCTGAAATGAAACTATTTGTTTTCAAAAGATAAAAGCTTTCCGATAAGAAATGAAATTCCAGTTTAATTAAAGGAATTTCAATATTGAAGTGAAAATGGTTTTCCAAGTTATGAATGAATTGTTTTGAAAAGCTATGATTTGAATCTGTTATCTTTAACAGATTTAAAATAATGATTGGTTTAAATCATTTGAAATGGAATTGTTTTAAAAGCTATAAGTTAAATCTTGATTTAAGGATTTAACGAGTTAATTCAATTGAAATGGAAATGTTTTGAAATCCATAAATGGATATTTGTGAATGGGGTTAACTTTGTGAATTAAATCTTTTTGTTTAAACGATTTGAAAATGGTAATTTGTTAAACCATTTGAAAATAAAGTTGGGTTTAAGTTGTGACTTAATTGAAATCCCATATCCATATGTTTTAAATATTACGCTCACTATTCGGTTTAGCGGGGAGAGGACCTTTGGGTCGTATAACCCATTCCGAATTTGTGATACGTCGTATATGGATCGCATTTGAAGACCGGTGTTGAAGACCGGATATTTTTGAAAACGTAAGGATTACCGTCGAGTTACTCTGCATCGGCTGATCCCCGATATAGAGGTTTTATCATCCTTAGTGACGGGAAGTCCGGACGTGATTGGAAATTATCCGGATTTGCAAGGGCTTCGTGAGAAGTGCCTTCGGTTCTGTTCGATCCCGGAACAGACTTGTATGGATTGTATGTCTGACATTACACTTTGAGATATAAAGCAGATTTCTTTCAAATACATTTCTGTTGGTGGCGGAGAATTTATTCTCTTAGCTTAACACCCTTCTTTGAGACGTACGAGCTCAGAGGTTATGTAGTTGAAGGTTATCAGCGATATACTCCCAATTTGGTAATGTGGCATGCTGAGTGTTGCTGTGTGATGATCAATGTTTGATCATTTGTGATATGATCATTTGTTTGATAATTTATCTTTGTGATCATAGGTTGATCATCCGTTGACCCAAAGCGTGGCTTTTTGAAAAAGCATAGCTTTGTGGACGAGACTTCGTCAGGGCCTCACAACCCGGAAATGGTCGAAACAGGAATGTTGCGGCAAGGTTATGAGGGTCGCGCCCTTTAGGGTATGTCATTTCCTTCTGGAAAGGGGTGGTATCATGGTATGGAGCCCAGATACTTACTCATGTAGATACACTTTATTATGTGTGATGTTGGTTTAGAGGCGCCTCGGATAAAGGTCCCAAAGGACCGGGAGGTGGCATATTCGTGAGTTACCTGTTATAGGGGTAACCCGGCCTTGTTGGCAGAGAGCAGTTTGTCTCTCGGGACGTCCAGCCAGAGGCGATCCCATGCGGCGGAAGGAAGTTCCTTAGCCTGACCATTTGTTGGCAAATCCATTTTCCAATACGAACCTTGTACGGTTTTAGTTGTAGAACCTGCCATCTAATATGGTAGCTATAGTAGGCATAGTATAATGATACCTATGCTGGCTAAGATTAATATTATACTTTCAAATTGGTTTCCACTATGCACTAATAATAATAATCCAATGATTGGCGTAGTAAGCATCTTTGACTATCATAAGAAGAAATCTCCTCCAATTCTGCGTTTGCATTGTGTGTGTGGCGGGAGGTCTTATGGTAGTTTCATTTTCTAAAAGCATTGTGGATTTCAATGTTTAAAACCTTTTGTGTTTGTTTAAAGATAAACTTTTTTTGTTGCTCACACCAGTCCCATGACTGATCCGGAGTTTATTGTTCCCTTCCTAAACTCTGGGTGCTCATAATTTTCCACACGAGCAGTCTAGAGTTGGGTTTCTTTTCAGATATTCAGATTTAGTAGATTATCTGGAGCTAGTTCATTCATCGGAGTTGCTTATCTTGGAGTTGTGGATTCATTCTTGTCTGAAGATCATTTTGGAGTTATCATTTCTATTGATATTGTTCCGCTGCTGTTGTTATCTTTTCTTTTCCGCTGCTATTTCTTGTATCATATCTCTGATGTATATTGATATTCATTGTATCACTCTGTTGTATCAGATATTGTATATCAATGTATTATTCTTTTCTTCCGCTGTGTTATTTACTTAATTGTGTTATAGCTCCGGCGAATCGGATTTGAACGATCGAATCTGCGGCATTCTAGTACAATGTGAAGTACGGATGTTGATTTTCGAGCGGGCAAAACCCGAGACGTTACACGCTGTAAGGACCCGATTCTACGACTTCCGAATATCGACATCAATATGTCCTCTGTATCAACTGTCGAGCCATCGAATGTCGGAAAACCGAATTCTTAGGGTTTTAAAAGAAGAGGTAGAAGAAAAAGAGAAGAAGAGAAAGAAAGAACAACAGAACAACATCAGAACAGAAAACAATATCAGAATCTCACATATCGCAGCGGAACAATATATAATAGATAAACACTAGTCTTTTAAAACAAAGAACTATATCAGTTTATACATACATCAATCAGAGTCAATATACAACAATGGACAGTTTTATAAACTTGTCCTCATACAGAATACACAGCGGAATAAATAATATCAGATACAAATACTACGTCTCGTCATCCAGCTTGCTTCCAAAGCTCCAGAATATCCAGAATATCCTGATAACCTAACTCTAGACTGCCCGTGTGGAAATTAGTGGGCACCCAGAGTTTAGAAGGGAACAATAAACTCCGAGTCAGTCATGGTGACTGGTGTGAGATCGTAAAACAGTTATTTTTCACAAAGAAAATAAACAAATTCGCAATGCTTTTGGAAAATGAAACTACCATAAGACCTCCCACCACACACACAATGCAAACGCAGAATTGGAGGAGATTTCTTCTTATGATAGTCAAAAATGCTTACTACGCAAAATCAAATCATTTTTGATATTATTATTAGTGCATAGTGTAGAAAACATTTCGAAAGTAGAATATAAATCTTAGCCAGCATAGGTACCATTATAGTATGCTTGCTATAGCTGCCATATTAGATGGCAAGTTCTACAACTAAAACCGTACAAGTTTCGTATTTGGGAAATGGATTTCCAACAAATGGTCAGGCTAAGGAACTTCCTTTCCTCCTGCCGAATAGGATCGCCTCTGGCTGGACGTCCCGAGAGACAAACTGCTCTCTGCCAAACAAGGCCGGGTTACCCCTGTAACAGGTAACTCACGAATATGTCATCACCCGGTCCTTTGGGACCTTTATCCGAGCGCTCGATATCCAACATCACACATCATAAAGAAAGTGTATCCACATGAGTAAGTATCTGGGCTCCATACCATGATACCACCCCTTTCCAGAAGGAAATGACATACCCTAAAGGGCGCGACCCTCATAACCTTGCCGCAACATTCCTGTTTCGACCATTTCCGGGTTGTTGAGGCCCTGACGAAGTCTCGTCCACAAAGCTACGCTTTTTTCAAAAAAGCCACGCTTTGGGTCAACAGATGATCAACCTATGATCACAAAGATAAATGATCAAACAAATGATCATATCACAAATGATCAAACACTGATCATCACACAGCAACACTCAGCATGCCACATTACCAAATTGGGATATATCGCTGATAAATTTCAACTACATAACCTCTGAGCTCGTACGTCTTAGAGAAGGGTGTTAAGCTAAGAGAATAAATTCTCCGCCACCAACAGATATGTATTTGAAAGAAATCAGCTTTATATCTCAAAGTGTAATGTCAGACACACAATCCATACAAGTCTGTTCCGGGATCGAACAGAACCGAAGGCACTTCTCACGAAGCCCTTGCAAATCCGGATAATTTCCAATCACGTCCGGACTTCCCGTCACTAAGGGTGATAAAACCTCTAAATCGGAGATCAACCGATGTAGAGTAACTCGACGGTAATCCTTTCGTTTTCAAAAATATCCGGTCTTCAACACCGGTCATCAAATGCGATTCATAACGACGTATCACATATTCGGAATGGGTTATACGACCCCATGGTCCTTTCCCGGCTAACCCGAATAGTGAGCGCTTATTCAAAAATAAGTGTGGCATTCAAATTCATCCAATTCACACAAATACCCATTCAAGGTAATTATTGATAGTCGGTTATTTAACTATCAATAAAGATGCGCAACATCATCAGATTCCAAATAATTTTCCCAAATTTTTTTTTTCAAAATATCTTTACTAGATATAAAATTTCCACACTTAACCGTTTGAAAACAATTTTCAAATATTCACTTTTCAATCTATCTTTAAAAGATAAAATTTCAAACCCTTCATTCCATATTGGGAAAGTAATTCCATACTTATTTAATAACAAGTAATTCACAAATCATTTATTTTCAACATCTGAAAATATTCGATATACTTAAATCAAAATTAAGTATATATGTCATTCTTTAAGGAAATCATTTACTATAACAACATTTATTGGAGTCAAAACGAATGTTACGTAAAACATCGTTACGACGACTCAAAATCACTAGTATAGGGATTCAGAATTAAGATAGATATGTTAATCCCAATACTATATAAAAACATTTCCTTTTGGAAATCATTTACTATAACAACAGTGTTATAGTCCACCATTTCCTTATTTCTCGAAAACGTCTATTTCAACAATAAATGTTGAAATCTATGATTTCGATATTCAATACATTTTAAAACATCGTTTAAAATAATTAACTTCATTTTTTTTTAAATGTCACTTTCCCAAAACAATATCCATCTTACTTAACAATATATTCACTGTCCAAAATCGTGAATGTACTTCACTAACCACATTTTCAATAATCTCTACATATTTTATTTCAAGAATTATCCACTGTCCAAAATCGTGGATAAAATTCCCTTAATAACCTTCTATATTAAATTCATCAAATTTGATTGATTTTCGAATTTATAAAACAACGTTTATAAATTCCATTTCTATTTTCTAACAACTTCGATTTATAAATCTTCTTTATTAACAAATTCAAGTTATACTCGATATAAATATCACAAGTCCATATTATAAGTTAATAACTTATCATTCATTTTCAACTTCACAATTTATAAATCTATAAATTCCATATCTTCACGATTTATAATTCTATAAATTTCATTTTTAACACTTATAAACTCGTTTTAAAATTCCAATATTTTAAATTTATAAATATCAGCTTTTTAAATCTTTTAAATAAACTGTTCACAAAAATTCGAAAATCTCAGTTCAAACCATTTTATAAATTGCTTAAACTATTAATTTCAAAAATCACCTTACGGTCATAATTCACAAAAATCTTAACTTTTATAACTTTAAATTTGAACGTTTATTTATTTAAAATAAGTCACTTCGAAAATTCAATAAAACGTCTACTTTCAAAAATCACTTTAAAATCCTTTTAAAGTAAAAGTCGTTATTTTTAAACTTCAAAACTGAATCCGATGATGCAACAGCACCAATTAGTCAATCATAACATTCAATATCATATATCAATATGATAGCAGCATATACAACAAATATCTGCAAATAATAATATTGGTGAGGAATCCAGTTGGATCCCTCCAACCTGTTTCCCTGCATCCACAGACGTTAGCACAATACCAATTCCACTTCGAGGTGGAATATCGCGGTATATGGGTTTTATAAAAATAATCCGCTTACTAACGGCGCAATAGGGTCTCATCCGCTATACGAGGCGGGAAATCAATCAATCCAATATATATATATATATATATATATATATGCCAATATGTATATATTGCTATATATATATAGATATATCCTACTATATCTAATATCACTTCCAATAGCAATCAAATCAATCAATCAATAACTGCAAAACAAAATTTTCCTTCGAGTGAGAAAAATCTCACCTTAGCTTTTATTTGCAATCCATTTTCATTCCAGCTCGTTCTTTATAGATTTTGACCTAGTATAAACATTTTATACCATCTATTAATATTCGAATCAACTGAATAATTAAATTTTCATTTTATAATTTTGATTCATTGGTGGTTTCATTTTAATAGTTTAATTAACTGATAGTTTTATTTAAACCAATTTTAATTTCCAAATTTATTTCCCTTTTTGAATAAATTCTTTTTAACTCTTTCAAACTATTTAAAATACGTATCTTAAATAATCTCTCCAACTATTAAACAAACTTACTCAAAATTTCCTTATTAAAAATATCTTTAACCACTAAAAAATTAAATAAGTTAATTTAAACTAATTAATTTAAACTTTAAACTATATATTTTAGTCACTGTATATCTATTTTATTTCATCATTTTTTTCAACTTAACTATAAATATAGTCATTTACAGTTTAATATAATTTTTTTTAAATTCTCAATATGCTGTTAAAACAAAAGCAAACAATATTTTCATTGAAACTAAAATTTATACCTTTCTTGACAAAATCGAACGAACCCAGGTCGAAATCGCGAGCTCCTCGAAATTGTCTGGACGCTGCCATTGTCTGCCCCACGACCCCAATTTCTTGCCGTACAAAGCTATGCCCTAGCTTCACCTCCTTGCGACGCCGCGCCAGCCCCTCGCGCCTCCGCCTGCCAACAAGCGCCTCTGATTTCTCCAAATCGATCACTTCGATTATTTTTTCGAGAGGGGGGGGAACGAACGTGGATTCGTTCAATTTTTTTTGAATTTGATAAAAGGGAGGACGCGGCCATTCCTTAAATTTTGAACGAGATTGTCGAATTTTTGTGAACAGTTTATTTAAAAGATTTAAAAAGTTGATATAAGTTTATATAAATTTGTTTTTATGAAATCTATATAAGTTATTTTATATATATACATGTGGGTTCAGAATATAAAACTAAAACAAATATACATATACATATTTGTGTGTACAAAGTTATTATAAAGTAGTGGATTAATTTGTAAAAGGGAAATTTGTTAAAAACTCAATTTATTAGGTGAAATATTTATTAAAGGAAGAATAGTTTTGATTTAAATTTTTGTTAGATAAATTTATTGAAAGAAACTGGGTGAAAATAAAATCATTGAATGATTTAAAATTATTTAAACGGAAATATTGTTTGAAAATAAATTGATTAAATAAAATAAAATTTGCTAAATGAAAAGGAATAGTTCGATTTATTTCGGATATTAATAGAATTGTATAATTATTTATACAAGGTTAAAATCAAGAAGAAATGGTCAAAATGGAAATGGATGGCAAATTAAAAGCTAAGGTGAGATTTTTCTCACTCAAATGAAAAGTGGAATTTTCAGTTATTGTTTGTTTGTCTGTTTGGATGTGATATTAGATATAGTAGGATATATCTATATATATAGCAATATATACATATTGGCATATGTATATATTGGATTGATTGATTTCCCGCCTCGTATAGCGGATGAGACCCTATTGCGCCGTTAGTAAGCGGATATTTTTATAAAACCCATATACCGCGATATTCCACCTCGAAGTGGAATTGGTATTGTGCTAACATTTGTGGATGCAGGGAAACAGGTTGGAGGGATCCAACTGGATTCCTCACCAGTATTTATTTATTTACAGATATTGATGTATATTCTGTTATCATATATTGATATATGATGTTTGTTGTTGTGATTGACTAGTTGGTGCTGTTGCATCATCGGATTCAGTTTTGAAATTTAAAAATAACGACTTTTACTTTAAAAAGATTTTTAAAGTGATTTTTGAAAGTAGATGTTTTATTGAATTTTTGAATTGATTTATTTCAATAAATAAAGTTTGAAATTTTAAAGTTTAGATTTTTGGTGAAATATAACCAAAGTGTGATTTTTGAAATAAAAGTCGATTCATTTATAAAATGGTTTAAGTTGGGATTTTTGAATAACTATAAACGATTTGTATAAAAAAGAGATTTATAAAAAATTGATATTTATAAATCAAAAATATTGGAATTATAAAACGAGTTTTTATAAGTGTAAAACTGAAATATTTATGGAATTCGTAAGTAAATGAAATTTATAGATTTATAAATTGTGAAGTTATAAAATGGATGAAACTGCCGAATAGGAGATTTATAAGAAATTAACTTATAAATTGGATTTTTGCCTTTAAATGGAATATTGATCGAATTTGTTAATAAAGGAGATTTATTAAATCAAAGTTGTTATGAAATATAAAAAGGTGAATTTATAAACGTTGTTTTATAAATTCAAAAATCAATCAAATTTGATGAATTTAATATAGAAGGTTATTAAGGGAATTTTATCCACGATTTTTGATAGTGGATAATTCTTGAAATAGAATGTGTAGAAAATAGTGAAATGTAATTAGTGAAGTATATTCACGATTTTGGACAGTGAATATATTACTGAATAAAATGGATATTGTTTTGGGAAAGTGATATTTGAAATGAAGTTAATTGTTTTAAAGATGTTTTCAAATATATTGAATATCGAAATCATAGATTTCAACATTCATTGTTGAAATAGACGTTTTCGAAAAATAAGGAAATGGTGGACTATAACACTGTTGTTATAGTAAATAATTTCCGAAAGGAAATGTTTTTTATTATTTTTTATTATTTTTTATATAGTATTGGGATTTACATATCTATCTTAATTCCGAATCCCTATACTAGTGATTTTGAGTCGTCGTAACGATGTTTTACGTAACATTCGTTTTGACTCCAATAAATGTTGTTATAGTAAATGATTTCCTTAAAGAATGACATATATACTTAATTTTGATTTAAGTATATCGAATATTTTCAGATGTTGAAAATAAATGATTTGTGAATTACTTATTATTAAATAAGTATGGAATTACTTTCCCAATATGGAACGAAGGGTTTGAAATTTTATCTTTTAAAGATAGATTGAAAAGTGAATATTTGAAAATTGTTTTCAAATGGTTAAGTGTGGAAATTATATATCTAGTAAAGATATTTTTGGAAGATAAATAATTTGGAAAATTATTTGGAATCCAATGATGTTGCGCATCTTTATTGATAGTTAAATAACCGACTATCAATAATTACCTTGAATGGGTATTTGTTGTGAATTGGATGAATTTGAATGCCACACTTATTTTTGAATAAGCGCTCACTATTCGGGTTAGCCGGGAAAGGACCGTGGGGTCGTATAACCCATTCCGAATACGTGATACGTCGTTATGAATCGCATTTGCTGACCGGTGTTGAAGACCGGATATTTTTGAAAACGGAAGGATTACCGTCGAGTTACTCTACATCGGCTGATCTCTGATTTAGAGGTTTTATCACCCTTACTGACGGGAAGTCCGGACGTGATTGGAAATTATCCGGATTTGCAAGGGCTTCGTGAGAAGTGCCTTCGGTTCTGTTCGATCCCGGAATAGACTTGTATGGATTGTGTGTCTGACATTACACTTTGAGATATAAAACTGATTTCTTTCAAATACATTTCTGTTGGTGGCGGA
The DNA here is from genome assembly GCA_030737815.1 of Allium fistulosum. NCBI lineage: Eukaryota > Viridiplantae > Streptophyta > Magnoliopsida > Asparagales > Amaryllidaceae > Allium > Allium fistulosum. The sequence continues at coordinate 313,166,575 of CM060903.1, read as the reverse complement.
GAATGTATTCTCTTAGCTTAACACCCTTCTCTGAGACGTACGAGCTCAGAGGTTATGTAGTTGAAGTTATCAGCGATATATCCTAATTTGGTAATGTGGCATACTGAGTGTTGCTGTGAAATGATCAGTGTTTGATCATTTGCGATATGATCATTTGTTTGATCTTATATCTTTGTGATCATAGGTTGATCATTTGTTTGACCCGAAGCGTGGCTTTTTGAAAAAGCGTAGCTTTGTGGACGAGACTTCGTCAAGGCCTCAACAACCCGGAAATGGTCGAAACAGGAATGTTGCGGCAAGGTTATGAGGGTCGCGCCCTTTAGGGTATGTCATTTCCTTCTAGAAAGGGGTGGTATCATGGTATGGAGCCCAGATACTTACTCATGTGGATACACTTTCTTTATGATGTGTGATGTTGGTTATCGAGCGCTCGGATAAAGGTCCCAAAGGACCGGGTGATGACATATTCATGAGTTACCTGTTACAGGGGTAACCCGGCCTTGTTTGGCAGAGAGCAGTTTGTCTCTCGGGACGTCCAGCCAGAGGCGATCCTATTTGGCAGGAGGAAAGGAAGTTCCTTAGCCTGACCATTTGTTGGAAATCCATTTCCCAAATACGAAATTTGTACGGTTTTAGTTGTAGAACCTGCTATCTAATATAGCAGCTATAGTAGGCATAGTATAATGGTACCTATGCTGGCTAAGATTAATATTATACTTTCAAAATGTTTTCCACTATGCACTAATGATAATAATCCAATGATTGGCGTAGTAAGCATCTTTGACTATCATAAGAAGAAATCTCCCCCAATTCTGCGTTTGCATTGTGTGTGTGGCGGGAGGTCTTATGGTAGTTTCATTTTCCAAAAGCATTGCGAATCTGCTTTATTTTCTTTGTGAAAAATAACTGTTTTACGATCTCACACCAGTCACCATGACTGACTCGGAGTTTATTGTTCCCTTCTAAACTCTGGGTGCCCACCAATTTCCACACGGGCAGTCTAGAGTTAGGTTATCAGGATATTCTGGATATTCTGGAGCTTTGGAGATAAGCTGGATGACGAGGCGTAGTATTTGTATCTGATAGTATTTATTCCGTTGTGTATTCTGTATGAGGACAAGTTTATATAACTTTCCATTGTTGTATATTGACTCTGATTGATGTATGTATAAAAAGTTATAGTTCTTTGTTTTAAAAGACTAGTGATTATCTATTATATATTGTTCCGCTGCGATATGTGAGATTCTGATATTGTTTCTGTTCTGATGTTGTTCTGTTGTTCTTCTTTTCTTTTTCTTCTATCTTTTCTTCTACCTCTTCTTTTAAAACCCTAAGAATTCGGTTTTCCGACATTCGATGGCTCGACAGTTGATACAGAGGACGTATTGATGTCGATATTCGGAAGTCGAAGAATCGGGTCCTTACCTCTTACCCCTACATGTCCCTGAGTGGGATGGGTTGGTTGTGACAGTCGAAAGGCTGGCCGTAAAAGCAAGGGCAGGGTACCATTGTAAGCCACGGTGGGACTGGGATGGTTGCAAAGCCTACCGGTGGTCGCGGACGGTAGACGTTACATGTGGTATCAGAGCTAAGGTTGAACTTTAGCTCAGGAGTATAGCACATTAAGTAGCTCATTAGAGATAGGGTGAAGTATACCCTAGAATGAGTATTCCTCAGATATCCATCCGTATGCCTCAGTAAATTCTCTTGCTATCCACTGATAGTGAGTATGAGTGAAAGAAGAGGATGAGATAGGGGACAGGGGAATACGACTAGAAATGGTCAATACTCTGTAACAACAAGGAAGCAATCTTTTCTCTATCAATCTATTTGGTTCGTTATCTTTTCTGAATTCTTCGATAGTTTCTGGTGGATCCAGAAAGAAATTCAATATATCAATATGGAACATAAACTCCAGATAGGCCATAATTGTTTGTTTGGATGTATTGGTTGCCTTGGTTGCTTTGATTGCTATAGTTGATAGGTACATTTTGGTTTTTAAACTAAAAGTTTTGAAATTGTATCCATCTATCTATCTATTCTTTGGGTCCCAATATATTCTACGAATGGTTAGTTATCCCTTCGAACTAACCGATGCCACTGCATACTTCGTAGATCTGGATAACCCGAGTATCTTGTGAAGTGTTAAACAGATTCGTTCTTGTATCTGTTATTGATATTCTGATTTGGTGAGCCAAATGCAGAATAAATATTCAGTTTGAGTTGATGAAATATTCTTCATCTATCTTTTTGTCTCCTTGGTAATTTCGAGGACGAAATTCTTTTAAGGGGGGAAGTCTGTAACGACCCCGAATTTTATAAATATTTAAAATGATAATTTATTAATTTTTGAATTAATATTTGTGAAATAAAACGATAAATGGATTGCGAGTCTCCCCGAATTAAACTAAGTTTGGTATAAATCATTTTGTAACTTTAAAATATTGTATATATGTGGATATATATGTGAATGGATATATATATGAGTAAATCTGGAATTATAAATATAAGTATATATATTTAATTTGAATCTAAATTGTAAATAAACGGTTTAAAAATGAAAATATATAAGGTAGATAAAGTATAAAATCAATACATTGGATAAAATCCAATAACAAATCATAATCTATAAATTCACCTATATTATAAAAATGAATAAATTATATAGTTTTATTCAATATAAAGTAAATACATATATCTTGATAAATCAATACGATATAATACAAATAAAATAGATGCAAAAATAGTAAGACGAAAGGAAGGAAAATAAAATCTGCTTAGGCAAGTAAATAATGAGAAATAATCTGCACTTTCAAATATAGTAACTTGTTAGAAAATAAACTTGTATAGGATAAGTATGAAACAAATAAATATGGATATGCTATCACCTTGTGTATGCATGTAAAAAGTCATAACAAAGCAAAAGAAATATTTGTATTAGCAAATGAAGCTTTGCAGGCAAGAAAGAAATAAGATAATATAGTACATACGAAATGTAAAGTATAAGATAATTTGTAGACATAAAGGACATTGTCATTAAATGCTTGCTAAGACAATATCTCCTCTAGTACATTAGTATACAATCTCGGCCACCAAAATATAGAAAATATCTCTGAAAATTTGTACAAAGTGTACACTCTTTTGCCTAAAGAAATGATACCCTGTAACCTGTTTTAAAAACATCAACCTGTGAACTATTTTCCCATACCAGTTTTCATTTTCAGTTCGAACTAAACAAAAGTAAGATAAAACTCCATTTGAAACTTAAACAAAGATTCAACAACCATCAGCATATCAATACAAAACAGTGAGCAAAGGATTTGGCAGAATGATCAGAGTGGAGACATGTTTCCAGTTTTTCAAGTTCAAAACAGATTTCAAAAACAAGTCTCTGTTCTTCTTCTCCATAAAACGGTGAGTAACACTTTATTTAAAATGTTATAACTTAAGTAAATATTGAGTATGCTTTTCTCTGTGATGAATGTATATTGTATGTATGTGGTTTTGCAATCTGTGTATATGTGTTCATTGTTACTCTGTTAGTCTGTCCCCTGTTGTTTTTGTAGATATGTAAATAAGTCTTCCTCTCTTGATCTATTTATTGTTTGAACTTAGGGTGTAAACAAATTGTTTGTTTAACTATAATCGAAGTATTAAAATTTTATTTAAGTCGAAACAAACTATATGGCCTCTGGAAATCAAGAAAACAACATTCAACTTTAAATATGTTCAAAAATAAATTTCTGGTTTAAGGGATTCAGGGGTATAGAGTGAAACATCATACAAAATCAAGATTTTTAAAATAAGTTTTACGATTTTTAAAGCTTGGGTTGAAGAGCAGTTCCAGTTTCACTGTTTCAAGCATTTTGAGTTGCCGTGGTCATTGTAGTTGACCGGAGGTGTCGAGGTTTGGTCTGGAGGTAGAGGAGTGATCAGGGGTTTGTGGAAAAATAGTGGACTGGCCGGCAGATCAACGTGGTGGCGGCGGGAAGCAATTGAAAACTGGTGACCTAGTTTTGTATGGCTATGGGTTTTTGTCTCGTTCGACGTCAAGGCATGATCGAGCGTAGCGTGCTTTTGAGGTGATGGAGAGGGGTGGCAGACGAAACTATGGCCGGGATTTGGTGGTCTCTGGTGATCGGAGGTGGGAGCATGGCGAAGTTTTCCGGGTAGTGATGTTTTCTGGTTTTGGGTTCCAGGTGGATGATCGAACTCGATTTCGATCGAGCATCTGAGGGGATGATCGGAGGCCTGAGAAAGGATGTAGAGGTGGTCGTTAATGTGTGGAGATGGTCGTGGACGATCAGAAGTGATGGTCGGAGATGTACACGTGCACCATATATTTTGGGTGGCTGTGAGTCTGGTCTGGTGGCTCTCGAGAATTTCTCGAGTAGATTCGTGAATTGGCTCGGGTGAAATTTCCTTTGGCTCGAAGTAGAATATGGGAATCTCAGGTAGGTTAGTTTTCCTCAGTTTTGAAACAGTGACCAGGTATACTCGAGTATGTACACGAGTGAAATATATTTTGGCTCAGGTGAATTTCTGTTTTTCTCGAAGCAAACTGAGGGGGAACTCGGGTCATTTGTTTCAAGTTTTAACAGTGCCCAGTTTTTACAGTTTTTAATTTGTTAAGTTTTAAAGTTGGAACCAATGTTAAAAACTGAGTCTAAATTTAAGTGTTTAAGTTCCAGTTTTTGAAATGGAAGAAGTTTAAAAATTTAAATACTTTAAATAAATAAATATTTTGAAAATTTAGGGGATTTGATTTAAACTCTTTCCATAACTAAGATTTGCTTTTAATTTGTAACTTAAGATTTTTTTTAAGTTAGTTTATAAAGTGATTTAAAGTTAAACTAATGATCGTTTGAACTTGGAGTTTAAAATGAAAGTTCAAATAAAATTTGAAATAAATGTTTCCAAACATATTTAAGTGAAACTTAAATAAATAAATGGAAAATGGGTTTTCTTTTAAGTAATGAAGGTTAAGATTTAAATTCATTAACTATTTAAGATAATTAGGATGATAATTGATAATTTGTAAATTATAAGTTAAATGTATTAACTAAAGTTTAAATTAATAATCATTTGACGATTTGGAAATTAAAAATTACTTAGAGAAGTAATTAAAAGAAATTAATTTTTGATTAAAGATTGATAGATCATGTGATTGAACAAAAATTAATTTAAGGATAATTGATTAATACGATAAATTAATTAAGGTAATTAATTTGAGGATAATTAATTTAGGGTAATTAATTAATTAAAGAAAAATTTGATAATTATAAGTTAATTAATAAATGATTAAATGTTAATTGATTAAATGGGTTTGTAATTAATTAATGTGAATTAACCAGAATTAGTAATTCATAAGGAATTAATCTGATTTGAATTAATCAGACAATTAAATTGACCCTACTTATGGATGATTGGATTTGACTGAATAACTGAATTGTTTGATATCTCTGGATTGTGATGCTTTGTGATATATTACGATTATGTGTATGATCTGTAATGTAGTTAATTATCTGTGATATAATTTATTACCTGTGATATACATCTATGATCTGTACGATAAGCGTTATAGTTATATCGCTTATCAACTATATTTCTGTATTCTGATATGTGATGATTCATTGTGTTGCACTATTGTGTGAAACCCCTGGACTACACTTATACACACACAAATATGGATTTCACGTGGAAATCAGTTAAGTCACAGATAATTTAAATTTGATGTTTTTGAAATTGAAATTTTAATTTCAATTGATTTTGAAATTAGAAATTTGGGTTTAATGTGAAAAGCTTTTGAAATAGAATTTCAAAGATAAAAGTTATTCCGAATAACTTAATCGAGTTTTGAAAATTTAAATAATTTGATTTAAATTTGAATTCAAGTTTGAAATTGAATCCTATGATTTGATACTAGGGATTAAAGATGATATAAATGTGTTTATATAAAGTTAAACCATTTAAAAGTATAATTTTGAGAATTTGGATTTAACCCAAAGACTTTAACTCGTATGAATGAATCAGATTTTCTGAAATGAAACTATTTGTTTTCAAAAGATAAAAGCTTTCCGATAAGAAATGAAATTCCAGTTTAATTAAAGGAATTTCAATATTGAAGTGAAAATGGTTTTCCAAGTTATGAATGAATTGTTTTGAAAAGCTATGATTTGAATCTGTTATCTTTAACAGATTTAAAATAATGATTGGTTTAAATCATTTGAAATGGAATTGTTTTAAAAGCTATAAGTTAAATCTTGATTTAAGGATTTAACGAGTTAATTCAATTGAAATGGAAATGTTTTGAAATCCATAAATGGATATTTGTGAATGGGGTTAACTTTGTGAATTGAATCTTTTTGTTTAAACGATTTGAAAATGGTAATTTGTTAAACCATTTGAAAATAAAGTTGGGTTTAAGTTGTGACTTAATTGAAATCCCATATCCATATGTTTTAAATATTACGCTCACTATTCGGTTTAGCGGGGAGAGGACCTTTGGGTCGTATAACCCATTCCGAATTTGTGATACGTCGTATATGGATCGCATTTGAAGACCGGTGTTGAAGACCGGATATTTTTGAAAACAGAAGGATTACCGTCGAGTTACTCTGCATCGGCTGATCCCCGATATAGAGGTTTTATCATCCTTAGTGACGGGAAGTCCGGACGTGATTGGAAATTATCCGGATTTGCAAGGGCTTCGTGAGAAGTGCCTTCGGTTCTGTTCGATCCCAGAACAGACTTGTATGGATTGTATGTCTGACATTACACTTTGAGATATAAAGCAGATTTCTTTCAAATACATTTCTATTGGTGGCGGAGAATTTATTCTCTTAGCTTAACACCCTTCTCTGAGACGTACGAGCTCAGAGGTTATGTAGTTGAAGGTTATCAACGATATACTCCCAATTTGGTAATGTGGCATACTGAGTGTTGCTGTGTGATGATCAGTGTTTGATCATTTGTGATATGATCATTTGTTTGATCATTTATCTTTGTGATCATAGGTTGATCATCTGTTGACCCAAAGCGTGGCTTTTTGAAAAAGCATAGCTTTGTGGACGAGACTTCGTCAGGGCCTCACAACCCGGAAATGGTCGAAACAGGAATGTTGCGGCAAGGTTATGAGGGTCGCGCCCTTTAGGGTATGTCATTTCCTTCTGGAAAGGGGTGGTATCATGGTATGGAGCCCAGATACTTACTCATGTAGATACACTTTATTATGTGTGATGTTGGTTTAGAGGCGCCTCGGATAAAGGTCCCAAAGGACCGGGAGGTGGCATATTCGTGAGTTACCTGTTATAGGGGTAACCCGGCCTTGTTGGCAGAGAGCAGTTTGTCTCTCGGGACGTCCAGCCAGAGGCGATCCCATGCGGCGGAAGGAAGTTCCTTAGCCTGACCATTTGTTGGCAAATCCATTTTCCAATACGAACCTTGTACGGTTTTAGTTGTAGAACCTGCCATCTAATATGGTAGCTATAGTAGGCATAGTATAATGGTACCTATGCTAGCTAAGATTAATATTATACTTTCAAATTGTTTTCCACTATGCACTAATAATAATAATCCAATGATTGGCGTAGTAAGCATCTTTGACTATCATAAGAAGAAATCTCCTCCAATTCTGCGTTTGCATTGTGTGTGTGGCGGGAGGTCTTATGGTAGTTTCATTTTCTAAAAGCATTGCGGATTTCAATGTTTAAAACCTTTTGTGTTTGTTTAAAGATAAACTGTTTTTGTTGCTCACACCAGTCCCATGACTGATCCGGAGTTTATTGTTCCCTTCCTAAACTCTGGGTGCTCATAATTTTCCACACGAGCAGTCTAGAGTTGGGTTTCTTTTCAGATATTCAAATTTAGTAGATTATCTGGAGCTAGTTCATTCATCGGAGTTGCTTATCTTGGAGTTGTGGATTCATTCTTGTCTGAAGATCATTTTGGAGTTATCATTTCTATTGATATTGTTCCGCTGCTGTTGTTATCTTTTCTTTTCCGCTGCTATTTCTTGTATCATATCTCTGATGTATATTGATATTCATTGTATCACTCTGTTGTATCAGATATTGTATATCAATGTATTATTCTTTTCTTCCGCTGTGTTATTTACTTAATTGTGTTATAGCTCTGGCGAATCGGATTTGAACGATCGAATCTGCGGCATTCTAGTACAATGTGAAGTACGGATGTTGATTTTCGAGCGGGCAAAACCCGAGACGTTACAGCAGGTCTAAGTACCTCTTACGGAGACATACGATTAAGTCCCTATAATCATCACCAAGAAAGAGAAGTCAGTCATGAGAAATTGAGCATATGCTAAATACAAACATTATATTGACTTAGCCCTATCCTCAATCAACATCCAAAAGAGTGTAGTCAGCTCTTCATTTTCTTTGTGAAAGTCGGTTTCAAGAAAGCTCAATTTTTGAATTAAAGGTGCGGCACTTTTGTTTTTGAAATTCTCAAGATACTTAAGGCGTTTTAACAGCCTCATATGTTTCTTGTTCGAGTCGTTTTTAAATTCTTGCATAACCTTTCCCCTTCTATATTAGGTCTTTAATTTTCCTCTCTCTTTTTATCTAATATAATCTCCACATATTTCCTATTTGTCCTTCTACGTTGGTAATTAAGTTATATTAAGGATAGCTAGCTATAAAGAAAAATTAACTAAAGAACGATGGCCGAGGGAAGAAATTACTATAGTGGAGTCGCTATGATGCTAGATTTGAAAGATCAAACTTAAGGAGCTTCAAAAGGAGATTGACCTAGTCTGCTTGACTCAAAAGACGTTGATTCACTAGAGGGATTTGTTAGAAAGGGAGTATTTGTGAGAACCTTTGTCAATATCAGTAGAAGGAAAATTGAATGCATGATCCAGACCTTAGGGAGCTTCAGATCCACCTTGGTTTGGACCATTATCTGAATCCTTTCTCGATGAATTATTTTGAGTGAAATCACTAGCACCATCATCGGAATTATCGTTATCATCATTACCATCATCATACTTATTTACTCCTTCACTCTCTGACTCTTTATCATCATCATCTAATGGGATGTCATCCAAAGCTAAAAATGAAGTAGGATCCATAGGAGCCCCATCCTTAAATTTGGAATAATCCCCTGGGATGCGGTCTAAGAGAATATCGAATTTTATTTTGTAATATACTCTCATAGAACAAAGTGAAGGGAAGTCAATGTTTGGGTATCGGTCAATGTTATCCCGATAAGCAGTGAATAGGACGACCTCCGAACTCTGGGAGAACATCATTTAAGGAAGAAATTTTGGATTTGGCGGGGTGCAGGGATGGCTTCAATTTTCCAATGGAAAGGTCTTTCTTATCTAACTCTTTTTCAAAAAACAAGGACCCGAGCTGAGGTCACTTTAAGATCAAAAATTTCCTGTTGAGTCTGAGTGAGAGTGTGCTCCAAAACTTTCACCTTATCCTCTAGTTCTTGGGATCTTTTCTTTTCTAAGTCCAAGAGGGTCATAGGTGTAGTATTTTTAACAGACAATGGCTCATTATCAGATTGGAGGCCACAAAGTTCATCTTTAAGAGTAGACACCTTCTCAAAAAGCGAGTAGTTTAGCTCCCATAGCAAAGACATATTCTAAGAGGAAAGAAAGGATGATTACTGGAAATTAAACAAAGTTCTTCTAATTTGAGCGAAGCCATGACATATAATTAATATTGGAATGATTAAAACTCATAACTCACCAAAGTAAAATGAAAGAGAGAAAAACATACCAAGATGAGATGCTACAAAAGACAGGTGAGAGTTTCCTTTGAGAGCGAAGAAGAAATTTTTGAGGGGCTTAGCGAAACGTTGGTAGGAGAATGGAGAATGCTCATTAGTAAATCCTCAAAACTTAAAGCACAAGGAATTTCTATCCTAGAAGGAGGAGGAACTTCCTCGAAAGAAGATGAGTTTAGCCCCAAAGCTTGTTAAGGTAAGCCATAGAGCCACAAAGAGGAGACCCAGTAACATCAATAAGCGGGCTTTGAACCGGAAGGGTGGCTATGGTAGCATTAGTGATAGATGTAATGTCTAAAGGAAAAGACGTAGCAAAGTCAATCTCCTTAGGTTTCTTAATGGGAGGCTCAGGGGCAATAGCGACATCCTTAGAGATTTTCCGCTTCTTTTCCCTAGATAACGTCGGGATATCTTCTATGGTAGAGATAAGAGAGGATGAAGTAGCTTAAGAAAGTGGTGACTTAACTATAGCCTCTAACAAAATGAGAAAATCAGAAGGACCTTCACTCGAGGCTAAAGCATCCACACCAACCAAATGCACTTCAGAAGGATCTGCCCATAAAATAAGAAGCGTTAGGAAAAATTCATTTGCATCTATATAAAAAGGAAAAAGAATAAGGAAGTAGAACCTGGAGAATATCCGCGACTGTTAGCAGTTGGACGTTGTATTAGAGAATTTATTGAAAAGACATCAAGCTTGGCAGTGGCAAGGGTTGGTGAGCCAAATCACGTTTCTTCGTCATTGGAGGTGCATCCAAAACATAGTGAAATGGTTGAATCAAGGAGTACTTGCTCATATTTTCCTTAGTAAGAAGTCCCAGTCAACTTCTTGAAAATTCAATCGCATTCCCAAAATGTTTGATCTTAGCCAAGACTCTAGCATTGATATTCTTCAAATCAGCAACTAACAATCAACATCAAAGATAATTTAGTAGAAATTAACAAGCCTCACATAAAGTAACGAACAAACAAAAATATTTAAAGCATGGCAACTTACCACGGGCTTTCGGTAATGTCTTATAAAAAAATTGATGACCCAGTCTCTAGGTTTATTGACAAAGTAAAAAACTACTCCAGTGTCAATAAAGCAGATGTATCATATAGAACCTTCTGGTTGGTGCTTAATCTTCTAGGAGTTGACTAAAGAACATAAGGTAGAAGGTGAAAAATCTTCTAATTTGAGCTCCTTAAAAAATATTAATAGAGAGTTGATATGGCTGTAGGAGTTGTGATTCAATTGAATATGAGCAATATTAAGGTAAGGCAAGACACTGGATATGATTGGATTGAAGGGAAGGTAACAAGAGTGATAAATATGGAGAGGAGTGAAAGAAAAAAAAAACTCTTTTGGAGGGACATCCATTCCATCATCAGGGCCTGGAACAAGAGTTTCAATTCTTGATATGTCGAAGTAACGTAAAACAGAATTGACGTCCTCTTCTCTTACGAAATACGATTGATGAGAAGTGTAAACTTTACCTTTCGGTGGAATCTAATGCTTAGGAGACTTAGACGGTCCTTTAGAAGCTTCTCTCTTATCTTCGACCACGATACTACAATAGTAAAAAATTTAATTGTAAAAATTGAACCCCAATGACAAGGAGGAAACATTTTAAGTTGTAAATTTTCAGTTCCTTTGAAAATAAAAAATTCCATGAGAAATAATCATTTAATAAATGAATGATTAAGGAGAATTGAAATTAAAGTAACATGGACATGTTTGATACTTTAGAGTATTTTCAAGACTAAGGTTATTCCACTTATAGGCATGTTAAACTATGGCAATAGAAGGAGAGCTAACATTAAAAAAAGAGTATATTGAATTTATCATAAAATTAGCTTTCAAGTAATAAACCAAGTGTGGTAAATTACGTATGAAACCCAACATCCAAACAATGGACTATCGCTTGATAATTATCTTAGCCTTCGAATAAGTGGCCATTATGTAGTAAAATATTTATAAACATCAACTATTGAATGGTTCGTCATCATGTAATAAAGTATTGTGTAATGAAAATAGTGAAGAAAAGTTAGCCGTCAGTTGTGGATTCATCATGTAATAAACAACTACAGATCAATAGGGATAGCTTTTGAGCCTCAACCTATCGTGAGTTGGGTTGTCGAGTGGCAAACAGCCATGAATCAAAAAGGGTAGCCTTTGAGTCTTGACCCATCATGAGTTAAGTTGTCGTGTGATGGGAAATAAGCCCTCAAAGGGTGAACTATTATAAGAAATAAATAATTAACAAATAAAGTCTTCGTGCGTTGAGCCGTTGCATAATGACCCATCGCATGACGATGAGTCAGATTTGTTGCAAACGAATATCTAACAACCAAACCTGAAACCCATAAATAAGAAATAATAGCTTAGGAAAGAAGATTTAGATTAAAGATAATTGCTAATACAAAAAATAAACAGATTCAATCCTACTTAATTTCAAAACTGAAATCGGCTAAATAAGATTAAATAAAAGCGCAAAGTAAATAATATACGGGTTAACAACGAACAAATCAATTACCAAATGTAAATCTTAAGAAAAACAGAATTTGAATGATGAGAAGAATATGGAAGGATCGATTTTTCTTTAACCAGGCCGATGAACGAGGAAGAGAGACGGAATGCTATTTATAGAAGGAAAAGGAAAAGATAATAATAACTGATAGATTATGAACAAAGAGCATAAACGGGCAGGATGGGCAGACATAAGAACACGAACGGTCTTTTTTGTACTAATGTATAAAACAATATGTTAAATAGTGGGAAAATTTTATACTACAGAGACAATTTGCTAGCCATCTCGAGTTGATCTACGGAGGCTGTCACATAGTAATGCAAAGGCCATCGCGTGTTAATGATATGAAAGAACCACCATATAATGATATGAGGGCTTTTGTGGGATGATTCACAAAGGCCTCCGCATGGTGATTGTAAGAGCCTTCGGGGATTGATTCACGAGAGCCAACACATGATGATATAAGAGCCTTTGTGGGTTGACCCAAGAGATCCATTGCATGATGATATAAAAGCCTTCATGGGTTGTATCACGAGAGCCATCGCATGAAGATATAAGGGCCTTCGTGGGTTGATTTACAAAAGCCGTCGCATGATGACATAAGAGCCTTTATGGATTGATTCATAAAATCCATCGCATATTGATGAATAAGGCCATCGTGGGATAATGAGGTAAAGCCATCCGCATTATGATGAATAAAGATATCTAGGGATGATGAAGCTGTGCAGTTAATGCCCGCTATTACCCCGCTATAAGCATGCTATATCTCATAGCGGATTTCAACCGCTACGATATTTCCATATAGCCCCAAATATAGCCTTTGCACTTTAAGCCCCACTATTTCTGCTATATCCTGTTATTCCCGCTATATTCCGCTATATCTTTTTTTAAAGAAACAAATTAAAAAATGATATTTATACATTATAAAAATTATGAAATTATTTTATTTTATTGAATTTTTAATATATTTTTAGAAATGAAAATACTCTAATATTATACTAAATTCAATTATGTAATATAATAGTTTTACGTTTATTTACAGTATATTCGCACATGTTTTTATTTAAAATTATCTATGTATTGATTTTAATTCAATTGAATGTTAATTTTCATTTAATTACCGTTTATATACTTGTAAAAACATTAAGTACTAGTTTTATATGCTATTTAGAGTCATCCGATATATCCTGCTATATCCTCGATGTATCCCCGCTATGACTTTTTGCACCTCCGCCGCCTTAAATTGGCCGAGCGCTTTAACTACACAGTGATGAAGTAAAGCTGTCACTTGGTGATGAATCAAGCTATCTAGAAATGATACTACCATGTTGTCATGTGATAATTGATTTACATAATAGCAATGTTCTACATCACGACTTCTTAAACGAGGAAATTTGCCAGATCAATAGATCATGACCATCTACTTTTGACAAATTTTCGTATGTCAAGAATCTAATGGTTTGAGTTCTCTATAAATAGGCATGTACCCCTATCCAAAAAGAGGCCGATTCTCAATATCTTCTTCTCCTTTATTTTCATTTCTTTTCAAGAGTGTAAACGTAAGCTTTGAACTAGTGATTCATGGCGATTAGAATTCAAGACTTTGTAATTAAGGACTTATAATTGGAATAATTACGTATTTGACTTCTTGGATTATGCCTTACACATATTACTCTTAATTGTGACCTAGTACATATGAATCATGACTTTAGACTTTCATATTTCACTCAAGATCGTTGATTTGAATAAATGAACCAAGGACCTTCTTTTGGCTTAAACCTTAAATTGGGGCCTAACTTTCAACCTAACTTTAATGTTCACACGTTACCTTAACTTGTGGTGTGACAATTTGCCTGAATTTATCGTTTATATAGTTTTTTAAAATCCAAATTTTACTATTTTAAGTGGTCCTTGATAGTGATAATTATTTACACTAATTCTCTTCATCAAAATTATATCACATTAGAACTTACAGAATTAGTATTGGTCAAATTCAAATATCGTCCACATTCAACTTGTATAGTCTAAACACAATCCTTGGTTTAATAATAACATTTACTATTAACCGATTTCTCCGGCCAGAGACTTGAGTTGTCTTTAGTTGACCGTGATACTAACCTTATATAACCAATGAGACGAATTCTCTATTGGATAGCATTTCACTTCCGATGCTCTGACTAAAACCAAACTATAGTTGTCCGTTGAACGTCGTACCACGATTTAACTATAATCAAATTAGAGTCTCCACATTGAAATTTACCAGCATTCTCAAGACAAGAGAACTGTGTGTACTATTGTCGAATCGATATTTTCTATTTGACCCTAGTTATATTAATTAGCAGAAACTTTCAAGTGAGTCATTTCATAATTATACAATAACTATTAGTACGTAACCCATTTGTTCCTCTAGTAGCCATGAGTAATACACTATCCAATTATTAGAGAGCGTTCATACTCTAGTCTCAGTGAATGTATTAATATGCAATCTCGATACATCTTGATTATGAATATTTGAAACGATATGTTTATTTTCATCGTGATAAATTTATCATGATTACAACACATTGTAATTAATGTCATAAAACATATCATTTATGGATTCTTATTAAATATACTTAAATTAAATTGATAATTAATATAACATATATAGTATATGTTGTATATAGTAGAAAGAAAAACACTTTTTTATTTCGAGCAAGATTTTATTATAGAGGTAATAATTTACAGTAAATTTACAGAATTACTTCTTGGTCATACATCTAACTCCATCAAATTTATGCTACTAGAGTGTTAGTAAATATCAAACTCGTCATGCTTTATGCTTTTTAGTGATGAATTTGCCTATGTGGACCGCTTACAAACTATGAATCCTATCCGAGACATGTATCTTTTTAGTGTGATTTATGCATTATATTTTTTATTTTCTTAATGCACTGAAAATTTCTTAGCATTAAAATTTCTAATTTTGTTTTCCACTAGTTAATTTAATATTTAATATTTATAAATAACATCGCAAATCATTAATTATTTGATTTAAATATGTAACTTTTAAATATTAAATATGGTATTAAACTCTTAATTAACATATTTAATTAACTAATTTTTTAAAATCAAATTATCACTAATAAATCTAAATGATTAAGTAATAAAAGTAAATGATTAATTATAAATTTAATTCAATAAATCTCAATATCGAAAATACTTATTAAATTTAAATAATTAATTACTGAATTTAACTTACTGTTAATGAATTTGATTTATTAATCATTGGTTTTATATTTAAATTATCAATTAACTAAATTTAAATCACTAATTATCAAATTTAATTTATTAACTATTAATATAATTTTTACGTTTGAATGGTTATTTATTAATTGCTAATGAAATGCCGTGCATAATATCCATATATGTATGTCACTATGGACGAACTACAAGTAAAAAGGGATGGAAGAATTTATTTATTTACGATGATACGAAAACATTGGGAAAAGGTGTAGGATAAATTAGGAATTTTGAAAAGACACGACGCAGCCATACCCATCCAGTCAGTGGTATTTAACTCAAATTATTATTAACTATTAAATTAAGTTAAATATTCAGATTTTTACTTAATTAAATAACACAAGAGTGAAGCCTCTTTCATTACACCTTATGTCAAAAACGTACCATGTACACAGCAACGGTGGGTTTCTACTATGAAGATGTGAACAGCATGTCTGCTACCTTCATAACTAAACTTAAATACGATGTTTATCATGTACTTTTCCCTGAAGGTCCAGGGATGGAAAAGTTAAAAGAGTCGACATATATAAACTGAGTTTAGCATTCCTCCTTGAGAAAACAAACTGAATTCTTTTTTCTGGAGGCCCTAATATATGACACATAAAAACATAACAGTAGCCCTTAAAAATTTTAACGAACACTTAGTGAAAACGGCAACTTGTCTGTAAATTCAAATTTTATATACAAAAGAATAGATTGCAGTTGTAATAAATGGCATAGCATTCGAATTCAGAGCTTTCGTATGCAGCCATAAAGAGCAAGTGGAGCATCCATTAATAAAGTTTGATTATTACAATGACAGATGCTGCCTTCATGTACTTGTTCTTCTTCAAATCAATAACACGTCACTTACTTATTTCTGCACTCGCTTGTGCTTCCCAAATAGGGTTTCCAAACAAATTCCATGTAACCTGATCCTTTAATAAGCTATTTATAGTTTAGGGTTTGATTGGTCTAAGTTAACAAAACCAAGCATACATATGCATAAATCATAAGTCTGAAACAAAGAGTATCACACTTTTAAACAAAAATTTCAATCAAATTACTCCATCTTTATTCCCATACATATTCAATCCAATTCACATGGATTTTTATTTAATACAATAATATAGCATCTCCTACACCGCCTTTCGTGCATTAAAACATACCATCAACTCTGCAAAATAAACTCAAAAGCAACGCAATTCAAACACTCATACTTAATAACGGAACACAAATTCATATGGTGATAATTCAAGCTTAAATAAATGGGCGACCGGCACTCCCTGATTCGCCAACTGAAGGCTTCTCCAGTATATTGTTGTATCGAGGGCTTCTCTTGGCATGAACAAGAATGCTTAAATAGTGCATCAGTTGATTAAAGTCGTCATCTGTCTTGATTAAACTCAAACGCGCATAACGAGTACCAGCTTCAAAAAGCTCACCTCCTTGGGTTAATATTTTTCCATTTTTAAGCACTTCGGGGCAGTTCACATCTTCTTCCCATTCACACTTTATCCATCCATATGCTACATGCACACAATTAGTCAAGTCACCATATAAGACAAATGTTTTCAATGATAAAAAATGACCAAAATGTCCCGATCGATGTTGATTTTGATTCTCACCCATCATACGCATTTTGGTCATTTCTGTGTAATAACCCTGTAAAATTATATAGAAAGGGCTAATAAAATATACATACAAGGAGAGGGGAGTCTTATGTCTTTGAAGTAGTGGCAATACTCCGTTTTTGTTTCTTGAAGGGTGAACCGTTTGGAAGATGCCACAAGCAAGTATAATGCAAACCATCTCTTCCTTAGTGTACGATAACCATATAAATTGATGTCACGGTCTGTGTTGGCTTGTCGGTTTATTTCATTCAAAATATAGAGCGTTCGGAGTTGCGTTTCACGAGGAGTTCCCTCGGTGTTTGATGCCATATAAGTCAACATTTTTTCGTATAGAGCATAATCCCTTATTAGTGCCCACCTAGACATCATTGAAAACATATTTAATTAATAGAAAATTTTAAAGATATGAAGTAAAATTTTAAGTTGATTCTTATACATGACATACCCAAATCGACTTCCAGCGTGTCCACTGAACTTAGACATAGCAAACAACATGATATCTTCATCGTAGGGTTTGCTTTGAATAGCATGAAAATGAGGCCAATAATAAACAAGATCATGAATGGTCTTAGAACCTGGGATTACTTGACTCATAAGCTTTCCGTCAGGGTTATTCGGTGAAGTCACAAATTCTATGAAGTCCTCAGGAGTAGTTGTTTTTACATGATCCGATGCATTTCCTGCCCATTCGTATCCTTTAAAGTTGAAAAAGTTTGTCTGTTTTCTGAAAACCTGTGTGGAATTTGAGAATTTTTCTTTAGGTTAAATTACTTGATCAATATATACATATAAATACATCTACAACATGTTTTCATAAAATTAATAAACTAACCGGATAATAAGGAACTTGAGTGACAACTTTTTTGATTGGATCAGAAGGATTGCTGGTAACATTCGGTGAAAGTGAGATAACTAAACCATTAAGAAGGTTAGTCACTCCATTCCCGAAAATTACATACTTGTCATGAGCAACAACGTTACCCACAATCTCGTGTAGGCGTTTAATGGTTTTTACGAGTTCCTGAGATGTAAAATTGCTTGGAGGAGTAAACACATAGCTCATTCTGTGCCATCCAGACACTAATACTGCTGTATTTTCTTTGTGATCTTTCCAGTAATTTTCTAAAAACAGCGCATCGCCACTGCATTTTAAATTTCATAGGCAAAATTTTTTTGCAACATGATTAGTAATAAACTATGATCTATACAATGCATACTGCAAATATCCATAGAAACAATAGTTATACAAGTCAATCTTTTCAATTTTATGATCATGACAAAATATTATTAGAGTGATGTAGGTCTTTTACATTTCTAAATGTTTATTATTAGAATTATTTTACAGATCAGAATTTTTTTTCGAGATGGGCAATAACTACCTCAATCTTTTTATAGCATTTTTAGTCATGATAAATCTTGGAGTAGGGTAGTATTTGAATCTATATAACTAAATTATTTTAATATACGTGATAAGGACCAAAATAAACTCTCTCAAAACTTAGGCAATCGGTTTTTGCTTCACCTAATTAATTTACTAAAATGCCTTTATTTCTGAGTGATAACCCTGTTTATTAGATCACAAATACTCAGGAAATTAAAGGAAAAGTATAAATATCAAACTGTGATAGTTTGTTATAAAGACAGATATAAATATGCCAATTATTATTGTCAAATTAATATATAAGTTCACTAGGCAAGAGTTTGATCAAAACGAGGGCAAACTAAAAATTATTGTTTTAACATTCGGTGAATTTCACAAACTGAAAAAATGAAAAATTAATTTGATGATAAAACAAATATAAATATGAATTGATATTTTCTTAGCAATTGTTATGAAAAAACGTAGAAACTAAGTCAAATATAAATTACATTATTTGCTAAGAATTTGTTTCACCAATTAATTAATTCCTTTTTCTCCCTAACCTAATTAAACTAAATCACCAAATTAACTTCCTAGTACAAGTTCTTGCAATAGCTAAAATAAACTAGAAAGTATATAACATCTTAATTTCTCCTTCTCTGATAAATTTTTTTCTATGCTGCTCTTATAATCGTAATTAGTATCGTATATTACATAATAATTTTGTTACAAAATATAGCTAATATTTTGAGTTTATTTTTTTTTTCTATCATGTTGTTTGTTCAAAACACGATACAATACTTCAAAATAACATAGTCCAACATTGTATATGACTATTCTGTGGAAAATCGAATTGGCCAAGTTTTGTTTTGCTACTCCATTACACTTTGAAGGTCCACTACATAGCACCAAGATTGATCTTATCATCTAATTTCTTTGTACCGTATGCCTAAGATCCATCTATTCTATATCATATCTAAATAGCTAGCATTTCTATCTACCACCCATAATTAGTAAAATATCTATTTTTAAAATTAGACAATTTTCTCCACTAGATGTCATTTTAATGTTGTGGATCCAGATACTATTTAGTGGACCTCCAAAATGTAATGGATAATAACGAAAATTAAAGAGAGAAATAAAATATTACGTGAAGACGAACTCAGTAACTCTCGTTTAAATGTATTTTGACATGTACAATGTTGAAACTATATTATTTTAAACCAAGACCATGTGACAAACAATGACAACAATTTACTACATGTCCATTACTTTATTTATTTATCTATTAGTTATGATATTCATGCCTTAAAAGAAATATATTTTAAACAGAAAACCCCCAAGATATGAATGTGCAAAGAGATTCTTCTGATCACATTCATAGCTGTCTCTCAAACCTTTGATTTACTCTTCAATTTTGCCTTTTCACTTTGAAGAACTATATTTAACCATCCTTTAGTGGATATTTCCTTTTACATGGATTAACTCCAGAAATGCATCATATGTTCACTTTATCAGTTCAAACATAAAACTTAGTTTCAAAACAAACATTTTACGAAAATAGTCTTCACTACCAAAAGATTCGTCATATCAACAAAAAGGAATTACTTTAATCTAAAACTTTAGAGATGTGAAAAACTAAATTGACGAGAAATTTCCGATAAATTTTTATATAGAGAATATATAGCAGTATTTTGTTTATCACCATATTAATCAAACTATATAGAATCAGTGGACTTATTTTGATGAACTATAACTGAAGAAAGTCTATCCTTCTTGATATGATCTGGTAAATTAAACACAAATACAATTAATTTAAAGGGTAAACAGGAAATGAAAAAAAAAAAACTGAACAAAATGGAATGAAACAATAAATCTAAACCTACAAATTTTATATGTCCATGCTGATATCTGCTGCTTCCAAATTATGTTCATAGTCAGTTTGTCTTCAAGTATATGCTCAGTCCATGTAAATTAGGTTAAATAGTCACAAATTATGCTAAGATCCCCACATATGTCCTCAGATCCATACAGTTTTATGCATCAATTAATGCTCATATTATGTCCATGCAAATATGTTCATGGTCTCATCATTATTCATTTGCGGCATCTCAAGTTTTTATACTGACACCAGCAATGTCTAAGCTTGTCTTTTTATCTAGCTAAACTAAAATAAAGAAGAAAAGAGATAATATACCTGACAGCATCAGCAGGGCAATCTGGAATGAGAGTTGAACATTCATCACCAGTGTAGCAAGTATTACACTCGCACCCAGGCAACTCCAAGTGAGCTCTATTCAGAAGAACTTTTCCATCAAGAAAAGCTCTTCCATGGCCAGAGCAGTTCATGGCAGCCACCCTCTCAGCGTCCCTTGCTGCCTTCACGGTCCATGTCAGCCTCCATCCAGGAGGCTTCCATGATGAATTCTTCAAACTTAAATGACTATCATAGTAGAAATATAAGTTCACAAGTAGGGATGTCGCAAAGAGCATTATTAGTAGCCATATTTTTCCACCGCCTACTTTCGACGACTGATCCATATTTGTGTATATGGGACTTATTACTTATTAGTATTTATTCAACTTTCAGTGAAGTTTATGCTCTATGTATGGCTCTATATATAGGGGAGAAAGTGATGTATAGCATTTATGTTTTGCCCTACCTCACCAGAAATGCACAGTCTACTTAATAAAACATATGACCTAGCCCTATCGTTCTTTCCCTTTGCTGGTAAAAACAATTACATTATCCAAATTTATTTACTGAATAATGGTAATATTGACATATATGATTAGGATGAATGCTACTGTTTTTCAGATAATGATTTACTAGTTGTATGTATAAATGATATGAACATGTATTTATATACGTGTCAATACGTTTAAAATTAAGGTGCTTGAAATCTTGAGCTGTCACAATCTAATATCACAAAATATTGTCATTGTGGTGCACAAGATATATATAGAAATAAAAAAGAGAAACAATGCAATATACTATTAATGAAAGAAATAAATCACAAAGACAATATCACAAACACTTAGTGTGCACAAATCAAACGAGCGGTAAATGCGTAAACATAAATGCAATGGCGTACCTAAATGTTTAACCTATTCATTTTTGAATGATTAACGTCCTGCTGAGTATAAACAGCTTGTGCAAACAGAAATTTGCAACGGTTGGGAGATATATGTAATTCTTACATGCTTTATCGTTGAGATATTACAATAGTTGTCAAACGGTAGATAGAAATTTTATCCAATAAATATAAATCAATTTTCTGGTAATAGTTTAATGATATTTGTCAAAGTAGTTTACAAAATTCAGAAAAGCAAACATAACTTTTTATACATGCAAGGAAAATCGATATGAATTAGGGGAAAACGAAGGAAGTAGAAGTACAAAATTAAGAGGAAAATATGTTGGCTAGTTCTACGCATAAAATTACTTCCTAGCCTCACCCTAATTTAAAAATATTAGTTGGATAAAAACTACGAATTTACCTTTTTAATTCCATCTCACGGTACGTACACAGAACATTTTTTTACTCTGACTCACTTATTTTCACAAACCACAATTTTTAGTTTAGTGAAATAAATACGTCTTTCTTAGTAAATTAATGGACTTTGATGAGAATAATAAAATGTTTCATTAATCGAAAAAGATAAACTAATTTTTATTTTTATTTTATTTCAATTCGATTAGGAGGCATAGTACGTGGATCATAATTTTTTTTTTTGGCAAGGCAACGTGGATCATAATTTTAACCTGGAGGTAAAATTCTGATTTGCAGAGCAACTGCGTGATTGAGGCTTTTTTCCCATAGTCGGACTATGAGGTAATCCTAATCACACGGTTGCTCTTCCAAAAGAAAAAAAAAACACCAAATCTGGAGGATGTCGGATTAATTTCATTGAATTTCATTTGAGTAGAATCGATTAGGGTTTTGGATTTTCATTTGAGTATATTCAATTAGAGCTTATGATTTTGTACAAAAATACTTCGGTTTCGATATTTTTTGTTTTGTTCGTGAATGATAAAGAAGGGCAAAATTGGAAGTATTTCAGTGATTTATTCGGCTACTCAGCTAAAAGTTGGTTACAACCATTAGATTCGTTTTTTGGGGGTACTCGATGATTTTATAGGTTCGAATAGAATTATCCAAATATCTCCAATAAGAATAGGATTAATGTTGCAAGAGCATCTCCAACAGTGGAGAAATTGAGACTAAAATTCAACATCATCACTTAAGGTTGTAGCTCTCCAATGGTGAATATTCTATTTAATAATTTGCGCCTAATGTCACACCTAAATAACACATTTTCACAATGTATCACAACACTACAAAACAGGCTTCGTTTAGTGACCGTAGCTAGTGTCGGCTAGCGGCGGCTAAAAAAGGCGGTCATCGCTAGCCGTCACTAAACGCGTATATACAGGCAAAGTCGTGAACCAGAAAACACAATCCCCTTCCCCCAAATCAACTCAGCAAACCCCTTCCTCTCCCCCTCCACCGACGCCCCAGCCGCCGCCCCCCGACGCGAGCCGCCGATCTCCCCATCGCAAAAGCTACAACGCTCAAAGCTCGAAGGTATGTTATTGCTCTCCAATTTCTGCTTAATCTAGGTTTAATCAAAACCCTAATTTTGAAAATTGGTTGATTATATGTGATAGAAATTGATGATTATGCAGGTACTAGTTGTTGATAGTAGCGTATTGATTTTTTTGGGATATGTTGAGAACCCTAATTTGACAAATTAGTTAATTATGGGTTTGTTATTGTGTATTAGTTAATGATAATATTGTATTTGTTGAGTTGGTGATATTAATTAGTGATTTGATTGTTTAATTTGTAATTAAAAATTAGGGTTTATTTATAATATGAAAATTAGTGTAAATTACTGATTGATATGCTAATGGATATATAATTAAGTTTACGCGAATATTTGTTATAGTTAATTAGAACAATGTTTATTATAGTTTGCGCAAACATTAGTGTACAATTGTTGATTAATATGCTGCTAGATTGGTACGGTTAAACAGAAGTAATATTTTTTATTTAATTAGTGTGTGTACATTATAAGTATTAGTTGTTAGTATAAAATAAAATTAATATAGTTTATTACAAGTGCTAACATCTAATTTTCGTTTACAAAATCGATAAAAAAATTTAAATTGTTAACTGAATTTTAAAATACGTTTTGAAATTTCAAATGTATTAAATAAAATATTTAAATGGTTGAATGAATTATATAATTTTGGAATGAGCATAACAACACCAAATATTATACTGAAATCAATTTTTGTCAAAAATTAAGAAATGAATATAACAACAATAAATATTCTACTCAAATCGATTTTGTAAAAAATGACGAAATGAATATAATAACATTAAATATTTTGCTAAAATCGATTTTCTAATAAAAATTAGGAAATGAATATAACAACAACTAATATTGTACTAAAATCGATTTTGTAAAAAAATTAAGAAACAAATATAACAACAACAAATATTCTGCTAAAATCGATTTTGTAAAAAAATGAAGAAATTAATTTAAAAACATTAAATATTCTGCTAAAATCGATTTTTTGAAAAAAAAATTAGGAAATGAGTATAACAGCAACAAATATTCGGCCAAAATCGATTTTGTAAAGAAATTAAGAAATGAATATAAGAACAAATATTGTACTAAAACCGATTTTCCAAAAAATTGAGAAATAAATATAACAAGAATAAATATTTTACCCAAACCGATTTTTAAAAAAATTTGAAATGAATATAATGTTGATTTGAAAATAAGCATTAAATATTATTTCAACAAATAATTGATGCTAAAAAATTAAAGCCTTTAGTCCCAAAAGGTTTTAATTTAGTTTAGAAAATACAACGACAAAAATACACCCCTTGGATGCAAAGTTATGCGTAGAAGAGAAGTGAAGTGCCGTCGAAATTAGACAGAAGTGTGGTGTGTGAAGCCTTTAGTCCTAAATGACTTTACTTTATTTTAGAAAATACAACAATAATATACCATTTGAGTGCAAGTTATGCGTAAAATAGAAGTGAACTGAAGTGCTGTCGAAATTACTAACATATATTTTCAAATCAGGAAAAATGTTCGATTATTTCCTTGACCGTACTTGGATGTATGAAGTCAGAACTGGTAGGAAAGGTTCAACAAAGGAGCATTTCTATAATGGTGTACACGAATTTATTAGATTCGCTAAATCTAATAATCGAAATAATGAAGAAATTTGTTGCCCTTGTAGTAAGTGCTAACATTTGAAGTATTGGAAACCAGATATAGTTGAAGTACATTTGTATAAATATGGTTTCGTGCCGAATTATTATTTCTGGGATCGTCATGGAGAACTTGTTGAACCTACACCTAATCCTGTAGTGTTAGCGGACGATAATATTATGACGAATCCGATAGAAAATATGGTGGAAGATGCAGCACGATCAATGTTTCCTACCATTCAAGCTGACGATGAAGACGTAAATGTCGAAGAAGAACCGACTGTGGGAGCTAAAAGAATATATGATTTATTGGATTATGCTAATAGGCCGTTGTGGGACGGTTGTAAAAGCGGAACCGAACTATCAGTAACCGTTGAATGCATTACTATGAAATCAAAATTCAACCTTAAAGAAGCTGCATTTACAGCAGTTGTACAAGCTGCAAAACGACACATGCCACCCAATAATCTGATGTTCGATAGTCATTATAAAGTGAAAAAACTGATGTGCGCTTTCGGTCTGCCGTACGAAAAGATAGATACATGTGTAAAAGGTTGCATGTTGTATTGGAAAGATGACGTTGACCTTAGAAAATGCAAAATATGTAACAAGGAAAGATACAAACCAAGAAAGAAGAAAGGAAAAGAAGTTCCGTACAAGAGAATGCATTATTTACCTATCACTCCCAGACTTCAAAGGTTATATGCATCTTCTGCTATGGCATGTCATATGTGATGGCACAGTGTGAGAACACCGGAAGAAGAAACTTTGATACATCCATCTGACGGAGAAGCATGGAAACATTTCGATAAGACTTATCCCACATTTGCTGCAGAAATCCGTAATGTCAGACTCGGTTTATGTACGGATAGATTTTCACCATTCTCTCAGTTTGGTAGTAAATATGCATCCTGGCCAATTATCGTTACTTCGTATAATTTACCTCCATAGATGTATATGAAAACACCATATATGTTTTTCACTATTGTCGTCCCTGGCCCTCATGATCCAACACAAGGAATCGATATTTATTTACAACCATTGATTGAAGAGTTGAAAAAACTGTGGAATGAAGGAGTTGAAACATACGACATTTCGAGAGAAAAAAAATTCGTATGTTCGCTTCTTTATTATGGACTATTAGTGATTTTCCTACATATGTGATGCTTTCTAGTTGGAGTACGGTCGGTCGTTTAGCCTACCCTTATTGCATGAAAGACACACAAGCATTTTCTTTACGGCATGGGAAGAAAGTTTCTTGGTTTGATTGTCATTGGTGTTTTCTCCATCCCAATCATACTTTTAGAAGAGATAGAAAAAACTTTATAGCTAACAGAGAAGGTAATATACAACCACCAAAGATTTGGTCAAGCGAAGAATTATATGAAATTGTAAAGGACTATCCAAAGATACATGAAACTGGAGTACAAATTGAAATTCCAGGAAAATCGGACATTCATAATTGGTGCAAACAAAGTATATTTTGGGAGTTACCATATTGGAAAGATCTCTTACTCCGCCATAATATTGACGTGATGCACAACGAAAAAAACGTATTTGATAATGTATTTAATACAATTTTGAATGTAAAGGGGAAAACTAAGAACGATTTGAATTCAAGACTTGATATAACACACTTTTGTAAACGTCCTAAACTTCATATGAAGCCCGATGACAATAAAAAATCCAAGGCATGTTATGAGCTAGACTGCAAGCAAGTCAAACTCGTGCTAAAGTGGTGGAAGAACTAAGATTTCCCGACGGGATTTCTTTTAATCTTCGTAGATGTGTTGACTTTAAAAACAGTAAATTGAGTGGGATGAAAAGTCATGATTGTCATACCATGATGAAATATTTACTACCCGTGGCTTTCAAAGAACTATTGCCCGTAAAAGTATGGAGCGTTATAACATAATTAAATATGTTTTATAAACAGCTTTGTTCGATGACATTAAAAGTAGATCGTATACGTAAACTTGAAGTAGAAATCCTCATACTGCTCTGCAAACTGGAGAAAATATTTCCGCCAAGTTTCTTTAATATAATGGAGCATTTACCTATTCATCTTCCATCCGAAGCACTTCTTCGAGGTCCTGTGCAATATGGATGGATGTATACATTTGAGAGGTAATATTGAATATCTGCAATATTTATGTCAGTTTAAATTCAGATTTCTATATCTAAATATAAATTAAATTTATTTTGTAATAGGTACTTGAATCATTTGAAGAAAAAAGTTAGACAAAAATCACGAGTTGAGGGTTCGATTTGCAAATCATATCTTGAAGAAGAAGATTCATTCTTTTTCTCTCATTAATTCGGTGACGATGTGAACTTATCGTTTGTAAGCGTTCCTCGTAATGATGAAGTCGTTAAACAAGATTCTTCTCAAATAATGTTATCTATTTTTAGACAACATGGTCGACCTGCTGGAAAATGTGTGGAAATATGGTTAGACGATAGAGATTACCATGTAGCACACACATATGTTCTTCTAAATTGTGTTGAAGTTGCACCATTTGTTAGGTAATAATAAATTCATATATAATTCACTTATACGTATATATTAATTATAACCCATATTACATATTTGCAGTATCTACGAATCACAGCATCCATCTAGCGATCTCAGTAAAGAATTTGCTAAATGGTTTTCGAACTACGTTTATGATCCAAGAAACTGTGTCGTTGATGAAGGTTTACGACATCTTGCGATCAGACCAAAAATAAATGTGAAGACTTATCCAATATTCTTCGTCAATGGATTTAAGTTCAACACGAAAGATTACGAGGCTGAAAAATTAACATATAACAGCGGTGTATTTGTCAAAGATGGTGATGATCCAGATGAGCATATAAAAGATTTTTACGGCGTCTTAACACAGGTTCTAGAGTTGACATATTATGTAGAACCTGCAGAAATTTTTTTTTATTCAAATGCAATTGGTTCGGTAATGTTCCTGGTTCTAGAATCAACATGCACAAAGATTATAAGCTTATTGAAATAAAACATACCTCATATTACTATAAGTATGATCCTTTCGTATTAGCCAAGCAAGCATTAAAAGTTTATTTTGCTCCGTATCCATCCTTAAAAAGAGATAAAGTGGATTGGTCGGCTGTTTTAAAAAAAAGCCAAGGTTTTCTTTTGATGGAAATAATATTCCAAACGAAGCAGTGTATCAAACAGATCTTGAACTAAATACAGAAATAATAATAACCGATGACATTGATTTAGGGCCGTTGAATGATGAATCGAATGTTTTATTAGATGCATTTGAAAGTACTGAAGAAAACGAGATAAAGTACAAGACTGAGTCTGAATCAGAAAACGACGAAGACTGAAAACTCTGAATATTTGCATCGCTTGTTGTATAATGTATTATTCTTAGCTGCATATTATTCTGAGCTATGTATTAATAATGATGACCATGTTCTGAGATATGTAATATTCTATTTTGAAATTTCTATATATGTATTCATGAGATCTTGTCTCATTTATTATGATTTAATGAAAGTTTTATGTGATGATTATTGAAACATGCTTTGTACTAATAAATTTATGTCTTTTCATTCTGTGATATTATTTCTCTATGGTAGATATGTCTAGCAGGAGACGTAGTCAGAGATCTGAGCCTTCTCCATCTCCCGATGCGGGTGCCAGTGGCACTGCACCGGATTTACGCCCACTAGCGGAGGTAGTTCTGAAAAGCGCTGGGTAAGTATCAAATTTATTTGAAGTATTTTTTTAAAAATTTATTAAATATCTACATCAAAATTTGTACAAGGGCTTTGAGGTGGAGCCTTCGGATTTCATCCTACAAGTTTCCAGGAAGGCATTTATGAGTTGCATGTCCAGTTGTTGGCCTCATTGGGACGACATCCCACCACATATCAAGAATGCTATTTTTTCTGATGTACTCGTAAGTATAAGTTTGAATTTCAGTTGAAAAATAATATAATTTACATAATTCAAACTAATTTCAATATGCAGGCAGCCGTGCGTGTAGATCCAGAGAATATGGACATTTTTACCAATCACTGGAATAAAAGGATGAGAAAAAATTACAGGGACACTCTATCTAAGGCTAAAAATGCAGGTAAAAAACCAAATTGGATGGGCGCAGATGTGTGGGCTAAGTATCTCCGGCTTTGGAACACTCCAGAAGTGAAAGTAAGTTATATACTTTTGCATTGTTGTTAATTTTGTTTTAAATTTCATATGTTAGTTGTAGTAATTTAGTTAATCGTGTATCTAAATTTGTAGAAATTATCTACCCGGAATCGTGCTAATAGGAATAAAAATCCTGCGTTGCACCGTGACGGCTCCAAATTCATCCAGGAACATAGGAGAGAGTTGGTAAATTTATAAATTATGTTTATAAAAATCTAAAATGTTGTTTAATCATATTTGTAACATTGTTTATTCATATGTATATATTTTCAGGCGGCGAGATATAATCGCGAGCCTATTATGGCTGAGGTGTTCACGGCCACGCATGCCGTTGAACAGACAGATGAGGAAGGTAATGTTTCGTACGAGTGGACGGAGGATAAATCGAAATCCGTAATGGTAAACATGCTTATCCTTAATGACAATGTTTCATATTCCTTTATTTCACATTTCATAAACTTTAAATTGAATATTTATCGTGTCATACAATTGTTTGTAATCGATGGAGAGGTACGAAGCGGAGCAGGCTCGAGTAGCGCAGTCCATCGACCGGGCAGAGGTTACGTTTGAGGAGTCGAACCGTATTTGGGATGCCATTTTTGATCCGCCTTCGCGAAATAGGTGGTACAGTTATGGAAATCGTGAGGCAAATTTCTTCATTTACTAATATATAAATTTACACATGCAAATGGATTTAAACTTAAGTGCACAAATTATAAATTGAATAAGGAAGTTGAATAACTGAAATAAATAAATTGCAACCAATGTCAATAGTTAATTATAAATATTAGTCGCATAATTAATCAACTATTTTTGTTCATACTGTTTATAATGTTTATAAATTATAACTAAATATCAACTATTTCACAAGCGTTAATATCCAGAGGGCTTACAGGAGATCCCAAGCCGAGGAGGAGATTGCTTAAATGAAAAAACACATGGAGGAGCTAAACGATTGGAGGAAGAGCGCATTGGCGCAACAGCTGGACGAGCGTATTGCAGCCTACTTGGCATAGCATGGGACGATGCCTGGAGAGGACAGGTCGGGCGACGACGATGAGTAGGTATGCTTGTATTTCTGCCGGATTTTCATCATCTTGTTTTCCAGTCAAGTGACATTTGTGTATATATTTGATACATGTTGGTTGGTTGTTGTGTTTGATGGGTTAATGGACATCTGTGTATATATGTGATTGATGGATAGTATTTGGTTGTATGGTTACATTGTTTGATGGATTTGGGTAGTTCCGTTTGATTGGTATGATATATTTATATGGCGGTGATGAAATTTCTATGTAAATTTATATGTTGTGTTATATATATGATTATTTGTGATATGTGTGAGATTATATGATGGATGGAGTGGTATTGGTTGTGAAATTGAATGTATATGTGTTGGAAGTGATTTGAATTTGGTTGTGTGGTTGGATTGATTGAAAGGCAGAATTGGAGCTAGAAATTTATCCCAGGTTAGCGACGGCCTATTTACCCAGGTTAGCAACGGCTAGTGACGGCTATGTGGTTTCAACTTAGCGATGGCTAGTGACGGCCTGTGGCGCCATACCTGTGATAACTAATTTTCCACATGTCCAACTAGGAGTCGCCAACCGTCGCTACTTTGATGACGGAGACGTTGCTAAAGCCGTCGCTTTATTGTGTGGTGGCGACCTAAATAGCAACGGCTTTTAACGACGGCCGGCGACGGCCTGCAATGCCTTTTAGTCATCGCTAAAGCCGCCTTGTTTTGTTGTGCAATCTACATTATTTCTTGAAGTAAAACCATCAAATCTCATACCAAATTCAATACATAATACGTCTACACTATTCAGATCGTTCACACGAACGTCAAATTCAAATAATTTTCCATTTGAAGAAGATTGAGGGAAAAGCAAAACACTCTTAGCTTGCATTCATCCAATCCTTGGCAAAGTGAAGAAGATTACAGTTTGGCAAATTAAAACACTCTTAGCTTGTGATACAGTTTATGTAGTCACTATTCTAAAGATTTGATTATGGAAAATGACTAAAGTGGTGAAAAGATATGGAGAAAAGTGGTAAATTATTACAACATAAAACATTCGGACAATGCACGATCAATGTTTGTGATCCAATGTTTGGACAATTATTTTCAAAGTGTTGGCATTTCAACTTTAACACATGATGTCATCTACAATATTGATATGTTAAGTCTTGGTGGAATATACTAAGGTTAACAGTGGCATGCTTGGATGATTATGTTCAAAGAGTTGTCATTTGTCATTTCAACATTAGGATATGGTGTCATATACTATACCATTATGACAAGTCTTAGTAGAATCTACTTTAATGAATAATGGAAGTATTTGGATAATTATTTTCAAAGAGTTATTTTTTCAACTTTAACATATGGTTCCATCTATTGTACCAGTATGAAAATTCATTATGGAATCTGCTTAAGTTGATAGTGGTAATGTTTGGACAATTAATTTCTTGCTTTTCAACTTATACATACGATGCTATGTGACAAGTCTTCGTGGAATCTTCTTTAGTTAATAGTGGTAATGTTTGGACAATTATTTTTAGAGAGTTGTCTTTTGAACTTTAACATATGGTGCAATCTATTATGCCGGTAATGACAAGTATTGGTAGAATATGCTATAGTTAATGATAGAGTTGGGGGTATGCCCTAGAAGCAATTATGTAGTTTATTACATATATCTAACCCGATAATCAATCTTTTTGATAATAAAAGTGTTTGATTTATAAAATTATAACATCTCGTGTCTAGAGCTCAAAAGCTAAGCGCTACAGATGCTGCAGTCATCTATAGTATTAATTTTCGGTGACAAAATACGGCAATACTAATGGTATCCATAATATCAGAAGCACTTGAATATTAACAAAATCACAGATTTCAAAAACAACATTTTGCTGATTACATTTCAAAACAACATCATTTCCAAGTTACAAAAATCCCCAAAATGTTTCCTAGGCATGATCAAATATAATTTATAATAATACGCCAAGAGTGACATATGACAATGCCCCCTTGGTTGATCAAAGCAATATAGTCATATCTGACTTAATACATAGCGGAATCAAAACAAAACAAACTGTAGTTCCTAATTTAGCTATCTGTCAGCCATCTGCTCATCTCCGGAAGCTTTATTCGCATAAACTACAAAACCCTGAATACCTCAACCCTCAGCCTACTCAAATCAATTTTGAGCACCCAAGAGTTTAAGGGGAAACAAAAACTTCGATTCAGACATAAAGCCTGGTGTGAATAATACTGTTCATCTTTGTTATTTATGTTAAGTGAGACCACGCCACTTAGCGGAATAGGTTTTCCTCACTAACATTCCTTTAAAACATATCTATTGTAAATCTTTTCCTACAACCAAAACTGGTTAAAATACTGTAAAGCATCATTATGTAAACATACATATATATCAGGTAATAAAATGAACTATCTGTTCATGCACTTTAGTTTTGTTTGGCTAACTATTAACCTTTGGTCGACTCGGGCCTACCAAACAACATATAAATTTATCTAACATTTGTTAGACACTCCTCTTCTTTTGGACGTTCTGTCCTTAACTATCTGTTAAATTCTTCTATTCTGGATGGTCTGTCCTTAGCTTATCATCTTCCATGGTCACCTGATCCTAATGGTTTTGCGGGCTCGCCAATAACCTATCTATATACGAAAATATATTCCTTTCTGTGTATATCCATAATTTTAGTCTTACCTGTGACAAAGCCCTACACACTGGAATTTTGGACTAAATTAGCTGGGGTTAATAGCTAATGTATAGGGCGCGACCATATACCAATCCGATCTGGTATTCTAATATCTGAGTCATTTTTTCTTCAGGATATCTTCCCAAAATTTTCCTTGAAAACCCTTTTCAAAATGATTTAGGACCTTTAAATCAAACTAAAACAAGGAAATATATAATCTCTATGCTTTACTCAAAATCACCTTGCCATGTTATATATATACTTTACTCAAATTTTAGTTGATGAAAACACTTAAACCTTTGAAAGTCCCCCCTTCAAATCTATTGAAAGTATCCCTTTCGAAACCATTGAAAGCACCCTTTTTGAAACCAAGTAAAACCCTTTCTTTTATCTAGGCTGAAATGCCAAAACCTTCCTTTCGAAATCATTCTCAAACCCTTTCGAAACCTATGAAAAACCTTCCTTTCGAGAACTTTAAAACCTTAGACATCTTTCTTTTTAAAACCTTTAAACCTTGCCTTTTGAAACCTTTGGAAAACCTTTCCTTTCGAAACCATTCGAAACCATCAGAAAAACTGCACCTTTCGACTCCTTTGAAACCATTTGGGAACCACCCCTTCGAAACCTCTTTTAAAACCTTTCGAAAGCATTAAATCTAAACCTTTTGAAAGCACTTGGGTTCAATTTAAAACATGTGGAAAACACCTTTCGAAACCATTCAAAACTAACACTTTCGAAACCATTTTAGGTTATACTTCAATTGAACAAAAGGGTCATTAAACCATTTAAGTCGAAAGCCATTCTTTCGAAAGCATTTCTTAAGTACAGAAATGATGGTGTCGAAACCATCCCTTCGAAAGCATTGGAGAAATGGGCAGGTTTTTAAAACAAAGCAATCCCTTCGAAACCCTCTTGGTCGAAAAGTAAAAAGGCGGCAGCTAAAGGCTTCGACTTAGTCGAATGCAATCATTTAAAAAAATGGTGCAACCCAATCGAAACCATTTCCTTTTAAACCATTTGACATGGTTGAAACCCGACCAAGTCAAAAGCATCTTAGTCGAAAGCAAGCAGACACATTTTTTTCTTTTAAAACAAATCAAAGCCTCAACCCCTTCGGAACCCCGGGTTTCGACCATGTACCTTTCCCCCACATCTAATTCACTACATACCAGTTCTCTAATACCATGTGCATTGGTTTTGACTATGTCGCAGGCGAAAGAATGAAGGCGGAACCTGGTGTCGAAAGCGTCGAAGCAGTGAAAAACCTATTTATGTATACTTTTTAACTATTTCTTTTGTACCTAACCTGCCTTGTTTGTCTAAATCTGATTGGTTGCCATTTTACTTTTTCAAAAGTGCTACCAATTTCCAGAAATAACAATTTCAAATTATTTACAAAAAGCCCCTTTCTCCTTTTAAAATATATAAAACATTTAAGTCCTATACCTTAAATAATTTTATATACCCATCAAAACATTTAGGAAAAATTCAGAAAAATTCAATAAAATCTCTTTTAATATGTTTTCTAAAATATAAAAATTTTAGACCCAAACCTTTTATTATTTACCCGTAAATAATTTATAGACCAAAATATCATTTTCTTTACCAGAAAATTCATATTAAATTCACATAAATTCCAAAATTCTGAAAATTGTTACCCATCTCCAAAATATTATTTCTGATCTGCATAAAAATTCACAAGGCATTTTGATGTCATTTAATAGGGTTTTTACCTTAAAACATATCATAAAATCAATATGAATATGTTTAAATCATCAACTAGTATATATAAACATTCCATCATTCAAAAACATGGCAAAACATTGCAAATCATATCGTAATCATCTTAAAACCAAGAATAAATCAAAACAAGAGATGTAAACATTATTTACCTTAGCTTTTGTGATTAAAGAGATTAAGATATGAATAGATTTGATTTGCTTAAGCTTCTTCGTATCTTTTCTCAATCTTTTCCCCCCTTTTCCTTGTTAATGGTGACAGGCCTTTAGTTTTCAAAATTTGGAAATAAAATGAACATGTTTAATTTACCCGGCCATGGGTAATAGATATAGGAAAGGCCTCTTTCCTATTTTACCGCTCCTATATTTCATTTTAAACTCTGCTTTAATTCATTGTTAAGTGGCATGGCTACCCCTTTAATAAAATCAAATCTTAATCCCTTACGCAACACATTATTTTATTTTATTTATCTAACTAAATATCCTAAATAATGTGATTAAAATATGGGGTGTTACAGACTCCCCTCCTTAAAGAATTTTGTCCTCAAAATTACCGTAAGGTACACAACAATCAAACAAGAAGGTAAAACCTAACATCAAATAAATCAGGATAAGCATCTCTAATTCTGCTCTTAACCTCCCAAGTACAGTCCCTGTCATCGTCACTCCACTGGTCCTTAAGTAATCTGATCGTCTTGGTTCTAAGCCTCTTCTCATCTCTCGCAACTATGCCAACTGGCTTTCTAACTATGGTCAAGTCCAGTTCTACTACTAAGTCATCTAGCACAGTCGGTGCAATAGCAGTCTTCGGGTCTCTAACACACTTTCTTAGATGAAAAACATGAAAAACATCGTGGACAGCTGCTAAACTGCTCGGTAACTCAACTCTATATGCGAGTTTCCCGATCTTCTCAACAATAGGAAAATGTCCAACGAACCTCGGTGTTAACTTTCCTTGTAACACCCCGCGTTAAATTACAATTATATATGCAAATAATTTAATTAAGTTATGTACGTTTGAAATTTTAAAACAAAGAAATGTATGTAAATGGGGCAACTAATTAATATTATTTGGAATACATATATATTTGTGTAACAAATAAATTAAAGAGAGAAATTATATAAAATCAATTAATAGGTAATATTAATTGACGGTGTTTGTTTAAAAGGGAAATTAATATTCAATTAATTAGTAGAGGTGATTAACTGACAGGAACTGACAAGAAATGGAACATATATTGTAGCAACTAATTGATATGATTTGAAACATATATGTTAGTGCAAGAGAATAAAATGGAGGAAGTGTAATTTATGCAAGTAATCAATTGTCAATTAATAAACATGGAGTCTTATGGTAACATATATATATAATTAAGATTGTGATTCAAAATTCAATTGTAGAATATATGCATGCAATAATTATGAGAATAAAATAAATTAATATGCATATATGTGATGAATTAATATGGTGTTGATTGGCATATTAATTTGGTAAGAAATCATAGTGGAGGCAGGGATTAATTGGATAGTAAATTAATTCTAAGTATATATGAAATCTATTAATTGGGTGATTAATAAGGGAATCTTATTTAAAAGAAACGTCACATTTAAAAATATATGTTTCCATAGATTGCGAGAGAGAAGGGGAAAGTGATTAATGAAAAGATTGTTAGAGAATCAATTTGAAATAAAAACAAACGTAGAAGAAAACGATAAACGTAACTATAAGAATAAAAAAAAGAAAAAAGGGAACTAGTGTAAAATAGAGAAACCACTGTATTTTACACTATTCCAAAATAACAAAAGAAATACCTTGCAGTTATGAATTATTGTTTATAGTATTATTTAGTATTAAAATATGGAAATGTGTCACGGCCCTCTTTTCCGTACAGTTCAAACGAACACTTTAGCACACTTGTCCAGTCCAAATTGAACAGTAAAGCGGATAGTAAGGAAAGAAAGTAGAAAGAAGATAAAAGAAAAATAGAACAACACAGAATCTCACAGCGGAAACGAATAATCTATAATATAGAACAAACCTTTACATAAAACAAAACTGTAATTAATATATATACGGACATCAATCAGAGTATACCGACCTATTCAGCATGGATAGTTATTGTAACGACCCACTATTTTGGACCATTCAAATCGACAATAATCCACACATGTTAGACTTGAAAAATGAAAAATAACAGATTGTAATAAAATTTGGAGCAAATAAAACCAATCACAGAATCACAGACACAGAAATATCAGAATAACTCGCAGCGGAAAATAAAATAAATAGTGGTTTATGAAGCCACTACAATACAAAGTCTCAAAACAGATTCAAAATACATCGTCTGAAACAAATACAGTTCTGAAACAAGTACAGTAGAAATCCCAAATACATAGAAGTCCACTAATACAAAAGCTGAAATAGAACAACTGAAATTGGAATAGATAAATAACTAGATAAGCAGAATCTCCAGCGATTCCTAGCTCTAGAAAGTGAAGTCCAAAGCTGTGAATACTCAGGCTGACCCGAGCGTAAATAAAACACAAACACTCGAGTCAGGACATACATACTTATACAATGTAAACCAACTCAAGTGAATTGTAATAAAAGGTACAAGTAACTTAAAGAATGCTTGGGATCGCCCATTCTTTAAGGATCCGTTAAACTATCTACTATGTAGTAATATTTGCTATTATAATAATGTCTAAATATAAAATAAACATACTTTTAAATAGCATTAAGGCTTTACATTTTCCACCTTAACACATAATAGTGCCAATAGTCTATACAGGACCTGCGAACCTCGAGAGGCTACGAGAAGATACTCCATTGGTACGACACAAATAGAAACTCGTACAAGACGCGCTAGGGTAGGTGACACGGCACAACTAGGCAATGCCAGTGTAGATATACCAATTACGCATCCGGGCTGGTGGAAACGCATATCAGCCACTACCGCCCACCTCGAGCCACACTCCCAAATCAAGGGGTGCACCCAATCAATCACAAAAGTAATAGAATAGCATCGAAGAAGTGTGTTCGATCAGAGGTGCTACCTCATTGGCCCGTCGATCGCTCCTATTTTAGCCTCCTTATACCAACTCATGGGAGTTGGGTCCACGTAAATATACCTTTAGGATCGTCGTCACCATCCTACTTCATTCTGGAATCTCCACCGCGTACACAGTTGTTAAAGTGGTTTTCGGTATCGACAGAGAGTATGTCCATATTTGATCCCGGTCTCTTTAACAACCAATCGTTATTATAACCTGTGGTTATAAATTTCAAAAATAGTATATATTTCAAATCAAAATACTTCATTTAAACCATTTAAAAGTGAAGTCATTATACCTTTAAATCAAATATTCAATTCCCGAAAATTTACCTTTTCTGAGTTCATTTATTCACTTAAATACATTAAAACATTACAATTCCAGCTTTCACGGCATTTAGAAAGTGTTGCGGTAAGTTATATTTGAAAACAATTCAATTCAGCAAACACAACATTTTTTTTTAAACTGCTGTAGTAGTTCAGTTTCATTTGAAAACAAGTTAAATTCAGGAAAGACAACATTTCAAACTGCTGTAGTAATTCAGTTATATTTGAAAACTAGTTCAGTTCAGAAAATACAGCATTTCAAAACTGCTGTAGTAGTTCAGGGTTCAATTTGGAAAATTAGTTCAATTCAGCAAAGACAGCGTTTACAAAACTGCTATAGTAGTTCAATTATATTCAAAATCTCATTTCAGCCAACTGCAGCTGTGACGCCCCACTCCGAGACCCACATTAGCAAAGAGTATTACAAGGTAACACCATCTGCTAATGCAGAGAATAGAGCTGGTTAGGAGCGACCATCTATAGCCTTGTCTTAATTATCTATCGAATATGCCGATAATGCCACTTCTTACTTAAATGGATCGACATATCCAATAAATACTTAATACAAAGCCATAGGTTGCTGAGGACCTATCAGAATAAAATATAACAACTCAAATGTAATACACATCACAGAACAACAGATCATCACATACACATATTCAGATACATAACAGAGTATACAAATGATACATGACAAGTGGTATAGAAAACCACAATATACAGACGAGTTCACAAGAATACATATCAGAGTTACAACAGATAAGGACTAAACAAAAAGCTAAGACAAAAAGGAGCTAGCGGAATAGTCCATGCGAAAGCAAAAGAGGCTAAGTCCAAAAGCACCTAACCTGAAACATCTCGGTCTGACTCGAGTATAAAATACACGGGCCAGTCTAGCTAAACAAATCAGTCAGATAAACTGAACGATAATGAACCTGCAAGATCATATAGTATAACAATTATCTTTAAAGGAGATAATTCAATCATCTAACATAAGATGAATCATAACAAAACAAGCCTCATATCATCGGCAACTCAAATAAACAAAGGATACCAATATCCCAAATCAAGCCAAAGGCAAATAACAATTACCAATGAAGGTAATACAGGTTCCACAAGGTACCCGCTATACATCGTGTGGCTCAAAAGACCAACACTGAAGGGCGATACCTATGGAATATACGTATCAAAGAAGCAACAGAAAATTCCAACTTCAACAAACCCAAATATCTCTTGAGCGGTGGTGAAGAACCCACTCCAATATCTCTAGAGCGGTGGTGAAGAAACCACTCCAATATCTCTCGAGCGGTGGTGAAGAAACCACTCCGAAAGCACTATAAAAAGCACAAGCCAAAAGGAGACAGTCTGTAGACACTATCCTAAAGGCAAATAACCCAAGGGAGACAGTCCAAAGACACTATCCCATAGGCGAATATGTGTCACAAACTCTCAGAAAGGAACCCGAAAAGTGTTAACGTGAGTCCCATAACCACCCGTTCGCACTAACCGGTTTACTATCCGTTAGTCAATTTCACACTCAGAGCATGAAAAAAGTTCACCTCATCTCATCGGTGAACCAGACCCAGAGATCAAAACGGTCAAACGAATAGATTAGGAATTAACTGAATAGATAAATGCATGTGTTCATTGCACGCGTTTTATTTAATCATTTAATTCTCCTCCCTCTTCGCTCGAAGTGCAAAGTTGTGTGTGTTTTAAATAGAAATTATAAATTGGAGAACGAGCTTTTAATACAATTTAAAAGATCACTTTATAAAAACCCGTGTATGAAATCAAAAAGAAGTCATCAAAGTCAAATATGTAATAACAACACTTGAAATCAACACACATCGATAAAATTTGGAAAACCAAGCAAAATAGGCGAATTGGCAAAAGATAGCAGATTCAGACGTCTGAAAGAAGTGGTTCAGACGTCTGAATCTGGAAAATTAATAGTTTTCCAGAACATAATTCAGACGTCTGAACCATATATTTCAGACGTCTGAAAATAGCTAAAATTAGCCTATTTCCTTTCTGGTTGCTCACGAACCAATTCAGACGTCTGGAACCCATGATTCAGACGTTTGAATACTAGGGAAAGAAATTCCTAGTATAATATTCAAACGTCTGAAATTAAGGATTCAGACGTCTGAACCTGCTCCTCAGGCATTTCCTGGACCTAGGCCATTGATGGCCAACACGAATCGAAAGCGATCGAATGAGCGATGATTACGGGGGCTTACGTCTAACAACTACCCGACCTTAACGACTCACCTAAACACCCCGAACAACATAAACATCAAACATATAAGGATTTCATAAATTTGGGTTCAAAAATCATAAATTGGCAATTTCACCGAATCAATCCAAATCGAAAGCAAATGAACAAGAAAACATGCTAGGAATTCATACCTAACAATCCAAGATAGTTCTAACATAGATGTGAGATAAAAATCTCACCTTTTAACTCAAAAACAAAGAAGAAGGAGCTCAATTGCAAAGAGAAGACCAACCGTTCTCCACTTCAACTCTACAAGCTTCAATCTAGATCAAAATAAGCATTTCCCTAATTTAGGTTTAGGAATTTCTGAAATAGAAGGAAGAAAGAGTTGGAGAAGATGAAGAGGAGGCTTACCAATGGCTTCTCTTTGATTTTGGAGCAAGAATTTGGATTTAGCAATTGAACTAGGGCTTGGAATTTCTAATTCCCTTTCCTTTCCACCATTTTCAGTTGAATCTTGAGTTTGAGGAATGAGAATGAGTGAATGAATAGGAGAGGGCTGAGTTAGGGTGTTAAGTTAGCTAGTGGGCTGAACCCAAACCCAAACCCAATAGAAAAAGTAGCAAAAATCGACTTACTCCAAACATATCGAAGCTTATAGTCAAAAAGATCGCAAATGGCATTTTGAACTCAATGGAAGTGGTCTCGAGTCTCAATTCAACTGTTTGCAAAAAGTAGCTTTTGGACTATAATCCGACGAACTATGTTATATTTGAATAAAATATTTAAATATGCAATCGATAAGTATGCGGGTTGTTACAGACTCCCCTCCTTACAGAAATTGCGTCCTCGCAATTCTTAAGAAGAAAATAAAGAGTAACAACCATAAAATCATGCCAACACAAAAGAATATCAGAAATAAAAAGTTCACCATGAAGAGCACGAAAGGATAAGCCCGAACTTGGTTGCTCAGAGAATTCTCTAGATTCCTAAGCTCAAATAATTCGAAACACCGACGTAATACAAACAGTACGTTAAATGCACCGAAGCTCAACAACACGATGTATAAAAAAACGTCCGATGAACTAGGTAAAAAGGTCATTCCATTCGGACATCAACAAAGAAACAACCACTTGTTTCTTACACAAAAGGCGTTGGCAACACGATTTCCCATTCGGGAGTCACAAGGATAAGAGCACCGGAAAGAAAGAGTTCTTTTTAAATAATATTCTTTCCCGAAAACCTAAAACTTCAAAAATTACAATTATCTCTATGTAACACCCATTTAGAAAAATTTTACATTTTCACAAGTCAATATATCGTGTTTGACTATCTCATCAAAGTGTTTAGGAGATTCCTATCGATAACGTTGATCAAGCGCTTCGACCAGAATTCTTAAATGGGCAATACAATCACAAAATCATCTTCTATATGACAAAAATATCTCTTAAAAGTTTTGAAAATATTCTTTGATCGTTTAAGAACAAAATCCAATTATACTTATAAATAAATCTTATGAAAAAGATTTGCAAAGATTTTAAATTGCCGTTTTCCATCCAAAATCAATAAATACAAAAATGGAGTCATCGAGATATTCGTAGAATACTCGATTCATAAAATGGATGAAACAAGCTGAACAAACTGAATGACATAATAGTCACTATAAAGAATCATAATGAGTGCGGAATGCGGTAAGTGAAAGACTAACTTCTGCAACTCCTATCAAATGAAAACCGGTGGCAAGGTCGAGCTGAAAACACCTTAACACCACTCAAGATATTGCTTAGGTGATAATCCTAAGACAAGATCCAAAAATACTAGAAAATTCTCAAACTGCAAGAATGAGAAAAATAACACTTTCCTCATCATGAGGGCTTAAAGAATAAAATGATGCCATCAAATTAGAATCGAAATCATAAAGGAAAAATAGAAATCTGCCAAAATAGATGGAGACATACCTTATCCCTAAGAAGAACCTCCAGAAGCATCTGCTATCCTTGGCTTGCTAGATAGAGGATTATTCGGAGCAATAGGACAAGTGGAACTACGATGGCCTTCCTTCTTGCAGTAGCGGCAGAAGAGAGGCTTAGGACAAGCTCGAATTATATGATCAGGAGACCACAATTGAAACACTTCCGAATGGAAGGTGTTCCAGCAGACTGAGACTGAGAATCAGATTCAATGGGCTTTTTCTTCTTGGAAGGGAAGAATTCCCGCTTATCCGATGGAAACTGCTTTTTGTTGGGGTTCTCGCGAACCTCAACATCATCACCACTATCGTACTCCCTCTCGATGGCTTCGAGATGAAGTGCAGAATCAACTAACTCCTCAAAAGAAAGCTTAATCTCAAGCATCAAAGATTTCTTAAGATATTTCTTGACCAGAGACAAACTTCAAATTCTTCTTATAAGAAGTGCTAATGAATTCAAGACCATACTTAGATAAGGCCTCGAAAGATGCAACATACTCAGAAATGGAAGATTCCCCTTGCTTCAATTCAAGAAAGCAACGGGCCAATAAAGCTTTCTCAGATTCAGGAACGAACTTGAGTTCGAATTGTTCCCGAAACTGAGTCCAAGAAAGAGCAGACTCATCAATTTCGGCTACAAGAAGATCGTACCAATCAAGGGCACGCTCTTGCAATAAGCTAGAAGTTACAAGAACTCTATCATGATCAGAAAGATCCATTCTAGAGAAAATACGCTCGCACGAGCGAATCCGAGCTTGGACCTCAAGAACGGACTCAGAGCCTTTGAATGGCTTTCCACCAAGATGAAAAAAATCACTGCACAGACGTGCAAAGGCAGACTTGCGTGGAGGAGATACCCGAGTAGGAGCTGGAGGCTGAGTGCTTCTAAACAACTCCATAAACTGATCGGCAGATTTATAAACGCCGTCCGGATGCGAGCCACTGGATTGCCCAGCACCCGAGCGTCGTCCCCTGGCTCTTCCAGCCATAAGCTTAAAGTTAAGATAAGATAAAGATTATTCCCAAGGTAGATAATTCAATATGGAATACTACGGAATTTAAATGCATTCCTAGACGTATTTCCCAAATCCTATCTACCCCAAAAGCACGGAAGGAATAGAGGCACGATGATTCAAAGATTTGTAACACTTATTACACTTTGATG
Source organism: Allium fistulosum (assembly GCA_030737815.1). Classification (NCBI taxonomy): domain Eukaryota; kingdom Viridiplantae; phylum Streptophyta; class Magnoliopsida; order Asparagales; family Amaryllidaceae; genus Allium; species Allium fistulosum. Next base: position 313,123,441 of record CM060903.1, on the reverse strand, counting down.
TACCACAATATGTGCTTCTGTTCTATGTTTATCATATTTTGTTCTGAACTCAGCTCTAATACCAAGCTGTAACGCCCCACTCCGAGACCCACATTAGCAAAGAGTATTACAAGGTAACACCGTCTGCTAATGCAGAGAATAGAGCTAGTTAGGAGCGACCATCTATAGCCTTGTCTTAATTATCTATCGAATATGCCGATAATGCCACTTCTTACTTAAATGGATTGACATATCCAATAAATACTTAATACAAAGCCATAGGTGGCTGAGGACCTATCAGAATAAAATATAACAACTCAAATGTAATACACATCACAGAACAACAGACCATCACATACACATATTCAGATACATAACAGAGTATACAAATGATACATGACAAGTGGTATAGAAAACCACAATATACAGATGAGTTCACAAGAATACATATCAGAGTTACAACAGATAAGGACTAAACAAAAAGCTAAGACAAAAAGGATCTAGCGGAATAGTCCATGCGGAAGCAAAAGAGGCTAAGTCCAAAAGCACCTAACCTGAAACATCTCGGTCTAACCCGAGTATAAAATACACGGGCCAATCTAGCTAAACAAATCAGTTAGATAAACTGAACGATAATGAACCTGCAAGATCATATAGTATAACAATTATCTCTAAAGGAGATAATTCAATCATCTAACATAAGATGAATCATAACAAAACAAGCCTCATATCATCGGAAACTCAAATAAACAAAGGATACCAATATCCCAAATCAAGCCAAAGGCAAATAACAATTACCAATGAAGGTAATACAGGTTCCACAAGGTACCCGCTATACATCGTGTGGCTCAAAAGACCAACACCGAAGGGCGATACCTAGGGAATATACGTATCAAAGAAACAACAGAAAATTCCAACTTCGACAAACCCAAATATCTCTTGAGCGGTGGTGAAGAACCCACTCCAATATCTCTAGAGCGGTGGTGAAGAAACCACTCCAATATCTCTCGAGCGGTGGTGAAGAAACCACTCCGAAAGCGCTATAAAAAGCACAAGCCAAAAGGAGACAGTCCGTTGACACTATCCTAAAGGCAAATAACCCAAGGGAGACAGTCCGAAGACACTATCCCATAGGCGAATATGTGTCACAAACTTTCAGAAAGGAACTCGAAAAGTGTTAACGTGAGTCCCATAACCACCCGTTCGCACTAACCGGTTTACTATCCGTTAGTCAATTTCACACTCAAAGCAGTACAAAGTTCACCTCATCTCATCGGTGAACCAGACCCAGAGATCAACACGGTCAAACGAATAGATTAGGAATTAACTGAAAAGATAAACGCACGTGTTCATTGCACGCGTTTTATTTAATCATTTAATTCTCCTCCCTCTTCGCTCGAAGTGCAAAGTTGTGTGTGTTTTAAATAGAAATTATAAATTGGAGAACGAGCTTTTAATACAATTTAAAAGATTACTTTATAAAAGCCCGTGTATGAAATCAAAAAGAAGTCATCAAAGTCAAATATGTAATAACAACACTTGAAATCAACACACATCGATAAAATTTGGAAAACCAAGAAAATAGGCGAATTGGAAAAAGATAGCAGATTCAGACGTCTGAAAGAAGTGGTTCAGACGTCTGAATCTGGAAAATTAATAGTTTTCCAGAACATAATTCAGACGTCTGAACCATATATTTCAGACGTCTGAAAATAGCTAAAATTAGCCTATTTCCTTTCTGGTTGCTCACGAACCAATTCAGACGTCTGGAACCCATGATTCAGACGTCTGAATACTAGGGAAAGAAATTCCCAGTATAATATTCGGACGTCTGAAATTGAGGATTCAGACGTCTGAACCTGCTCCTCAGGCATTTCCTGGACCTAGGCCATTGATGGCCAACACGAATCGAAAGCGATCGGATGAGCGATGATTACGGGGGCTTACGTCTAACGACTACCCGACCTTAACGACTCACCCAAACACCCCGAACAACATAAACATCAAACATATAAGGATTTCATAAATTTGGGTTCAAAAATCATAAATTGGCAATTTCACCGAATCAATCCAAATCGAAAGCAAATGAACAAGAAAACATGCTAGGAATTCATACCTAACAATCCAAGATAGTTCTAACATAGATGTGAGATAAAAATCTCACCTTTTAACTCAAAAACAAAGAAGAAGGGGCTCAATTGCAAAGAGAAGACCAACCGTTCTCCACTTCAACTCTACAAGCTCCAATAATAAGCATTTCCCAAATTTAGGTTTAGGAATTTCTGAAATAGAAGGAAGAAAGAGTTAGAGAAGATGAAGAGGAGGCTTACCAATGGCTTCTATTTGATTTTAGAGCAAGAATTTGGATTTAGCAATTGAACTAGGGCTTGGAATTTCTAATTCCCTTTCCTTTCCACCATTTTCAGTTGACGCTTGAGTTTGAGGAATGAGAATGAGTGAATGGAGAGGAGAGGGCTGAGTTAGGGTGTTAAGTTAGCTAGTGGGCTGAACCCAGACCCAAACCCAATAGAAAAAGTAGCAAAAATCGACTTACTCCAAACATATCGAAGCTTATAGTCAAAAAGATCGCAAACGGCATTTTGAACTCAATGGAAGTGGTCTCGAGTCTCAATTCGACTGTTTGCAAAAAGTAGCTTTTTGGACTATAATCCGACGAACGATGTTATATTTGAATAAAATATTTATATATGCAATCGATAAGTATGCGGGTTGTTACAGCAGCACTTAACAAGTGCTACAATAGCTCTTTCATTAGTTTCAGGTTCCAATTTAGTTTCTGCAACTACAGCACTTACAAAGTGCTGTCATAGTCCTTAGTTAAATTTCCTTTTAGTTCACTTCTGCCACTACAGCACTTACAAAGTGCTGCAGATTCTATTAGTTCAGTTTTTAGTTCATTTTCAGAAACGATAGCGTTTCTGAAGTGTTACTAAAAGAATTTCCAGATTTTAAATAGAATTCCAGCCACAAATAAACTTCAATTTAAATCATTTTAACTTATAAAAATCACATATTTTCACATAAAAAAGGTTCATTTAAATACCTTTAACTTATGATTTTTATAAAGAAATTTTTTACAATAAAAATCAACTTTTCCAAAATTTTTCTTATTAAATTCTAATGTACCATTTTCCATTCATTTCATTTTTAACAATTTACCTTTACACTTAATTTTATATTTCCATTTCATAAATAAACTTAATTTCCATTTTTATTTAATTAACTTAAACTTCCATTTTAAAAAAAATCAAATCACAAATTACCAAATTAAGTTATGTTTTTAAATCACAAATTTCCATTTATTTAATATTTTTAATACATAGAAAAATCATTATTACTTTATTTAAATCATTTAAATTCAATTTAAATCAAATTATCATATTTTTACATTTTAAAAATACTTAAAAATTTCCAGAAAACTATATAAAATAACCACGGGTCTGTATAATCTTTTCTAGCCTAAGTCAAGTGATACGGATAATATATCATTTCAATCCGTAATTTACAAAAAAAATCTGGGTTTTATCATTTCAAACCCGCAATCCCAAGTAAATAAAAATCGCTCAGGCTTATCATTTCAGCCCATAACGATCTTTCCCTATTCTAAAGTCCGTTCGGGTATGTATCATTTCAACCCATAGTGATTCTATTCTACAGGGAACTTGCAGTGTGATAAACAGAAATAAATAAACAGTATAATAGAATATAACATAGCATATGATGTGACAAGTTTATAACAGGGTTTAACATCATATAATTTACATCACAGGCAGGTATAACAAGATATAATAGTTTCTACACATTCACTTGTTGTCACTTCACAAATTATATAAGTATAAATGTCATGTGTGAATACTCACCTTTTTACGCTGGAGTTAGCAAATAAAACACACAAACAGAAATCCAGAAAGCACGATAGTACGACTTTGATTTGAGTGGAGAGATAGCCAAGATTTTAATCTTGTATACAACAATGAAACAAAGCAAAATATAAATATAAATACAATACCAAAGTTAAATTTTGAAACAAATGGAAATAAAATTTAACAAAGACATCACCAAGCTTTTCAATCAATTTGTCTTGACCATAACTCACATATGCTCGGCCACAACACCATTTTGGCTCGACCACAATATGGTTTCAGGTGGAAAGGATCTGGATTGGACTTAGAATGGCACGGCTACAAAGGAATGGGAAGATTTTTTGAGTTATAAAAGGTGGTAGGTCAAAAGGCAAGGCTAAAAGGGATGTTTGTTTCACCATCTAGGCTCGGCCAAAGGTCTATGGGCACGGTCAAAGTCAAGTACAGGTCCGGTCAGAGGGGAAGGTGATGTTCAGAGGTGATGTCATTAGGTGGTGGTGGTTCTAGGGTGGTGGTCGTGGCTACAATGAAGGGGATGATGAAGACAAGGCTCGGCTATGCAATTTTTGGAGAGTTTGACATTGTTTTGTGGAGTTTGCATCATATGAAGGTCACAGCCATCTATGGTCAGGGGAGGAGATGGTCAGGCCGTGGATGATGTGGGGAAGGAAGTGGTGGTGGTCGGTGGAGGAGATGGTGGAGGGTTTGGCCGAGCACATGTGTAGAGGAATCAAGGCAACAAGCAAAAATCAATGGAAAAAAAATGGAGAAAAGAGGAGGCCATTTCTTACCAAAATTTTAGAAATTGCTATTGCCGAAATTTGTGATGTTGAGAAGGAGTTTTCACGTGAAAATGAAGTAAAGAATATACGGCTACAATAGAGTTTTGAACGGCCAAAGAAAATGAAAGGACTAGGCAATGAAAAGTCATAGGTTTTAAAAGCTTTAGTCTCTTAGAATTTCCAATTTCTTTTATTCAAAATAAACAAAAAAATATCAAGTAAAATGAATAAAAGAAAAACAAAAATAAAGTAAAAATGAAAATAAATAATTATTCATAGGAAAAATAAAAAGAAAATAAAAGTAAATAAAGAAAATAGCTTATTATATTGCAACTAGAATTAAAAATTGCAAACAAAAATGCAATTAACTTTGGAAAAATTATAACTTTACTTCTAAAATGTTTACAAATAAAATATTGAAAAAAATTTAATTTAAAATAATTTAAAAATATTTGCAAAAATATTTGGTTGTTACAGTTATAACACATGTCCTTACAATTGCTGATAAACACAACTAAAATGCAACGGAAAATAATCATCTACGAGAATACGACTCTGGCCTTCCATCTCCTCTCCTGAAGCTCCTATCCTTCCAGCTAAACCTGGAAATATGCTTGGTCTGACCCGAGCATATAGGAAAAACCACGCCCGGGTAAGTCCGGTAAAACCAGCGTTAGAAAACACACTCAATTTGAATTATTACAGTTATCAAATCCTTTGAAAAAAACAAAGGTATCTCGTAAGACCACGCCACACATAAACACGACGGGTTTTTACCTTACGATAACCAAAACATTTCATATCAAATGCTCTGATATTATAATAGTGTCTAAGTACAAATACTTATTCAAATAGCTAAAATTGTTACATTAATTAAATTCCAGCATACTAGGCTCTAAAACCAAAACCGTAAAGGCACGTATTGGAGAATGGATTCCATACGAATGACTAGGTGCTGGAGTACCACCTGTCACAGTACACGTCTAGAAACAGCGTACCGAGGACCACGCCGGAATCCCCTGCAACACAATACCAGACTATCCCTAACCTGGGTAGACCGAATATGCTATCACCCCGGGTGTTCCCACCCTCTCTGAGCTCCTTCCATGTATCGTAGTAATGAAATAATATCCGAGGGTGTCTAGAAAGGTGATAAACATACCCTAATTGGGTGCGACCCACTTAGCCTTGCTGCATCTCCCCTTCTTTTCTGTCATTCCCGGTTGATGAGGCTAGAGGCTACGATTACCTTTTAAAGGAAATTTTCACTTAGAATGCTCATTGTCTTCCAATGACAATGTACTAATAGCATTCATCCATACAAGTCCGTTCTGGGTCCGAACGGAACCGAAGGCACTATTCCTACTACATCCATTTTGGAATAATCCTCAAGATTAGTAGTGATTAGCCCTTGTACTTCACTGCTCCATCTTCGCTTCCAGGCTCTTGTCTTTAGTTCGAAAACGTATTCGTTGGATCGAAGTGGTTTTCAGATAACTTATGTGATTCCGGTCTCTTCGAAAACAACGTTCGATATTTCCAGTAAACTCAACCCCGGTTCTTTAGGAAATAAATAGACGAACATAAGATCGGAGATCACCTCCTAACCGTTGGGCGGATTTCCTTATAAACGTCTTACAAGAATGAAATGAGTTTATACGTATAGTATAGTACCTCGAACGGTAACTGTACCACATAATTCCCGTGTTTCTTCTAGTTATTCCCAAAGTTATGTTTTTTGGTCCAGATTTGATAGTCGGTTATTTAACTATCAAATATACAATCATCCAAACAAAGGTTTCATTTCCCATTGAAAACATTAAGCCTTATTTAATTTAAAATTTCAATATATTTAAATTACTTAATAAAAAACAGTATATGCTTATCTCACCGGATAAGTATATTCACAAACCATTCATTTCAAAATATTTGAAACCTCTTTTTAAAATAAATATGTAAAGCACCACTGCGGTATCAACCATGGATTCACAGCTCAATGGTTACGTCTCTATCCCAGAGAAATCAAAAACTTAACTACGGGCACTCTCTGCCCTCGATTTCGCCATGAAAGTATAACATTACTTCTCGAAAACTTATTTAACAATTTTTCAAAATAATACTTATAAAGTTTCAATATAATTTTTCCCTATTTCTAATTAAGTAAAATACACTTTTACCATATAATATACTATTTTTAAAACATTATTAGTATTTAATAAATCTATCCTTGGAATAAGTATACTTTAATACCAATTAACTCATAAGTAATAATTAACTTTAAACAATCACTATAAAATAACTTTTAATTAATAATTAATATATTTTAACAACTTCAATAATTAAATAGTTTCGAAACAATAATTAATACCTTTTAGGTAACCTTTTTAAGAATAATAACTAATTACTTTAAATCATTAACAAAATATTTATTAATTGTCTTTAAAATATAATTAATAAATATTAATTTTCCTTTAGATAACTTTGGTTCAAAAATCAGCTTCCAAATTAAATAAAACTTATTAATTTTCAATGGTACTTAATCACATTACCATTCGTTCCATAACAGTCCAGAATAACAGATATAGGTATTCACAACAATCTATTTTTAACAATCAACTCAACATCATATTGCCCAATAAAATTGTCAGGATAAATAAAAGGTGTTCGTACAAATATAATAGTAGAACATGGTTTTATTTCTGCCACTAAATGTCCAAAAACAGATATATCCAGTAATAATGGCAGAACGGAGATTTATTCTGCTAATAGGGTCCAGTTAATTTAATTAGCGAAAGCAGTGATTTATTTTCCGCCAAACAAAAGTCCAATTAACCATATTCAATTAAATTAAACTTCACAGTATTATCTGGCTATTAAATGGCACAGACAAATAAAGTCGAGCAGAGATCACTAACTACAATCAACGCTTTGAAATTAATATTAATCAATTCATAAAAATCATAATTTAACTGGTTTTAATTAACTGAGTCGAATTATAATTTGATCCCGACTATTCGTCGATCAAGAAATAAAATAAAATAATTTATTTAGTTAATTAAGATTAAACTGATCATTTGATAATTAATTAATTAATTATCCTATAATTAATTAAATAAGAAATTGCTTATTTAATACTTAAATGGTTTAAATCACTAATATTTACACTGCAGAAACTCGACGATAATAGTACATTTGGTAAGATCTTGCGATAGGAACTCTGCTCCAAAAATCTACTCGTCGATTGGTTTTAAAGTGACGAAGAAATCTTGCTATAAATTTAAATGTTATTAAATAAATTAGTTTTGAATTTACTTATTAGACTTACCCAACCCCAACCCGTCATGCAAAACAACTGGCCCAAACTATCAATCCTTAGGTAATAAATAACTTTTTTACAATCACCATAAAATACAATCAATATAAATGAAGGTTCTCCCCAAGGCTAATGGATCAAGCCCGCTATTCTCAAACCCGCATCCACTACCCTTCTTCTTCTCACTCTTCTTTCTACCTGTAACAAACAGGTGTGCACTGATACACGTGCACGTGCACGCTCGTCTTCCTCCGCCATTGCCACCACCGAGACCACCACCCCACTCGCCTTTGACTCGCCTAGCCATCTCACCCCGCCGCCACCTCTCCGGTCCCCTCGAACATAACTCGACCACAAAGCCGAATAAAAAGGAAGACAACAGGTTCGCTCCGATCCCCCTTACCACCATCTCGTTCATCGCCAGACTTCTCCACCTTCACCATCATCACCACCCAAGCCTACGCTACCCTCGATCCAAGCACGACCAAGCTCGGTCGCTCCCTCGTCACCCTGTAGTTTGCGTTTGCACGCGCCAGAAAAACCAACCCCAAACCCTAAATCAATCTTGTTAAGCCAACATAAACAACTAAAAATTTTAGCGTCATTTTCCTATGATTCCCATCATCCCTTCTTCCTCCATGCTCAGCCACATGACATGAAAACATTTAGGTGATCGGAATTTGGCGAAAACCTCAAAACTGATCAACTTTCCATTTCTCTACCCACACGCCCCTTAAAACCCCCAAACCACTTTTAAAAATCGAGTTTTCCAACCACGATCTCGATTACATAACCCATTTCTTAAATTATGGAAGTTGAAATTTGATGAAAAACGACCTACTCACGATTAGATGTCATTTTCTTTCCAACTACTTGATAAAACTAAATGGAACTAATTTTAAAATATACTATACTCAATAATGAACAATCTTTGTTTTGGAACCAAGCTTTAAAACATAATAGATTTTGAGTTACTCATTTTTTTAAGGTTGAAGATTTTAATATTTTATAGAAATAAAAGAACAGAGGTTAAGGAAGAAGCATAGTATTTCTTTTGAGTTTAGTTGCAGCTATTCCTGTCTAACACACATATGCATCTGCATATACACACAACCAATACACATATACTTGCCACAGAACAAAAATTCATCAAGATCATAATTAAAAATATACATATATATGTAGATTCTAGTAAACAGAGTAAGCGTTTAACTCACTGTTTTAAATGATGAACTATTGCTGTTTTTAATTCTCCCTTTTCAAGCTTTAAATGACTTGGTCTATTTGGTTTTTATGGCAGATCTTGTTTTCGTTTCCTTTTTTAAGTATGAACAAGCATGGCAGCATATATATATATAGAAGGAAGTGTATGCTGCAAGCAAGAAGGAGGCCGAGATATATACATGTACAGTTTTCATCTTTTATTTTATTTTATTTTTATTTTTTTGCCATGGGGCTGGTTTGATCTTGTGTTTGGGCTGAATTGGTTGATTTGATTTTTTTTTTAGAATTGATTTGATTCCATGGGTTTGATTTGATTAACGTAGATGATTTGATCTTTCATGTGCTTGAATTTGATGTTTTCCATCATGTTGTTCTCATGTATATGTATATATTTGTAGATATATGCATTCTTGTATACATATTTACATGCCTCCATATTATTTGTTTTCATGTATGTTTACACACATATATTTATAGATTTGCATGTACACTAGTATGACCATATATGTATTTACCCATCTACATATTTACATATATATATATATATATGGCTATATACTTACATATGCACTTAGATGTATACATGTTTACATATACATATATATATATACATTTATAGATTTCCATATACACTATATTTATAAACATATGTACCAATTTGTATATACTTATATATATTTGCCATATTCATTTCCATTTTCATGTATCATTTTTATTCAGGTAATATCCATTTGAACTTGTTTTCAATTTATACATATTTATTCTATTGTTATACATACGTATATGAGATATTCAAATTAAATCAATTTCTATTTTATAAATAATATTTGGAAATTTAAAATATTATCTTAGTTTTAAAACGATATACTATTACTAATTGTTATTTAACAGGGATCTATTCTAATTAAAATACTGTATTATTGAATATTAAAAATTAATATTCAAAACTCAAGACGACAAAAATTATGGGTCGTTACACTCCTCCCCCCTTAAAAGAATTTCGTCCCCGAATTTCCAGTATAAAACACTCATTATTATTCGTAAGTCTGTATGATGTCCATAGATCATACATCTACAGAATCTGATTCGATCACTACTCGAATACACGACTTCACTTCCAAACCAGTATCATTCACCCGATTTACTAGTGCGGATCTTGATCAAGCTCCTTGATTAGGAACCTCTGCTCTCCTTGCATAGTTGTAGCTATGATAGAAAAACCTTGGTTCCATATCAAGAACCCTCATCAAATGCTCACCATCAAAATCGAGTAATATATCCTTATTTAGAACGTTGTGAAACACCTCAAAGCCCTATACTCGAATATCAGATCAAACTATATGGAAGGAAGAAACGATCTATGTCCATCTCACACACTTATTTAATTGGTTATTCCAATACCAATTTTATTCCCATTAAAATATTTGTGAAAAACATTTTATATGACTCTCTTTGATTTATAAAAGTTATAAAACACCCTACCACAACGCAAGGGTATACCCAACTATTTAAATTCAAACCTTTCATTTTTAACTCACTTAACAATCTCTTAACATCGGGGGCTTTACTCTTTGAAACGATACTATATACTTGGGAACTTAAGGATCAAACATTTTGATGTTTATTTTAACAACTTTTTGAAATGATATTATTTATATCTTTCCGTAACAAATAAATAAATATATATAGCCCGAGTAACCCTAAAATTATACCAAGGAACAGGGCACTACCAACAGTATCATATATTCCCTTACTAGAAGGATAATACTCAAGAGAACGTTTACCATCCTAACATATCCCTTACCCAATTTTAGTTATTTTCGAGCTACTCGAACTAGTTAACTAAAAGTCTCTTTTTTCTTTCAAACCATTTTGAAACAATATCTTAAATATACTTCCAGCAAAATATTTCAATGAAGCATCCAATTTCAATTTGCTTTGGATTTGTTCGGGTTCAAACTTGCCCCAATCGTACAATGATAAGGAGAATAATTTACTAAGTGCATAATATTGTTCGCCTAAGCAAACATCTGATTGTCACTTAGAAGATTATTTCGATCATCACAAAACAAATCGGGACTTATTTCCTAACAAATCTAAAGAAATACCCATTTTCCACCAAATTTCTTTTTCAAAGATATTTATCCTTACATATACTTCTAGGTAACTATTTCCACAATATTGGTACACCGAAACCCCTTTTAAGACCCAAAGCTATCCCTAATAGAATTAGTATTTCCTTTCTCCAAAATCATTTTAAATAATAATACACATCCTTACTTTATAGTAAATTCAACCATACTTTTGAAACCGAATCAAAAATTGTTTTATCCAAACAATTTTATAGCAAGGTCCTAATAGTAACAATTTCCTATTATGAAATTCCAAAAATATTCTCAACTACCATCATTAACTTTTAAACCTTGAAAACCATTTTGGAAAAAACAACAGGATACGAGTTCTCAAATTTTCACTAAGGCCCATTTTACTAAATCAATTTTTATAAGTCATTTCCATTTAAAGGAAATCATTTCCATATATATATATATATATATTTCAAGTATTCCTTCTAGAAATATTTAAGTTTTTCTTTTAATAACTTCTTTTATTAGACCTAATTTAATACAACCAACTTATACATTCAATTTATTTCCAAAATATTATTTCAAATATTTCCAATTTCCTTTTTAACAACATTTATTTAAACTTAATGAAATCTAGCTAAAATATTTATTCCAGAATATTTAAATTCTCTCTGTTTTTTTTTAATTAATGCCCTTAGAAATCAATTTCCAACTCAACATTATCAACGAATGCCTTATATTCAAATTGTGAAACTTAATTCACAAGGTATTCGTTTCAATGCTCCCTAAATTTCTATTACCCCGTCTAGATTTCCAAAGGAAGATTCAGGATAGATTTATGGATAATAGTCAATGCCCAGAAATGGACGAGCATGACCGTTCAAATCCTAGATGATAATGATGGAATACTATCACCCCTAACAACCAAGCATAACTAAGAATAACTATGGAAAGCTTTTCTTTTATATATAAAATATATTTTCAGGTAAAATTATCTCATTTACCCATTTTAAAACAATACTGTGTCAATTTGTCTTTTCCGAGTGTTTAGGAAATTCCTATCGATAACGTTGACCAAACGCATCGACCAGAATTCTTAAGCCACTCAACAGAACAAACAACACAATACAAAACATTTTTATATCACTAACAAATACGCACTCTTATATATAATACACTCAAACTCATTCTAGGGTGTCACTTACCCCATCTCTAATGAGTTACTCATCCTAGGGTAATACTAACCGTATCTATAATGAGTTCTATCCCACCAAAGCCAAGGTTCTCGCTTAACCTTCAACTCTGATACCACGATGTCACGACCCACTTTTCCATACAGTTCGAACTGACACTTTACCACACTTGTCCAGTCCAAATTGAACAATAAAGCGGATAATAAGGAAAGAAAGTAGAAAGAAGATAGAAGAAAAATAGAACAACACAGAATCTCACAGCAGAAATGAATAATCTATTATATAGAACAAACCTTTACGTAAAACAAAACTGTAATTAATATATATATAGACATCAATCAGAGTATACCGACCTATTTAGCACGGACAGTTATAACATCTGTCCTTACAGTTGCTGATAAACACAACTGAAATGCAATGGAAAATAATCATCTATGAGAATACGACTCTGGACTTCCAGCTCCTCTCCTGAAGCTCCCATCCTTCCAGCTAAACCTGGAAATATGCTCGGTCTGACCCGAGCATATAGGAAAAACCACGCCCAGGTCAGTCTGGTAAAACAAGTGTGAGAAAACACACTCAATTTGAATTATTACAATTATCAAATCCTTGGAAAAAAACAAAGGTATCTCGTAAGACCACGCCACACATAAAAAAGATAGGTTTTTACCTTACGATAACCAAAACATTTCATATCAAATGCTCTGATATTATAATAGTGTCTAAGTACAAATACTTATTCAAATAGCTGAAATTGTTACATTAATTAAATTCCAGCATACTAGGCTCTAAAACCATAACCGTAAAGGCACGTATTGGAGAATGGATTCCATACGAATGACTAGGTACTGGGGTACTACCTGTCACAATACACGTCTAGAAACAGCGTACTGAGGACCAAGCTGGGATCCCCTGCAACACAAGACCGGACTATCCCTAACTTGGATAGACCGAATATGCTATCACCCCGGGTGTTCCCACCCTCTCCGAGCTCCTTCCATATACCGTAGTAATGAAATAATATCTGAGGGTATCTAGAAAGGTGATAAACATACCCTAATTAGGTGCGACCCACTTAGCCTTGTTGCATCCCCCCTGCTTCTTAGTCATTCCCGGTTGACGAGGCTAGAGGCTACGATTACCATTTAAAAGAAATTTTCACTTAGAATGCTCATTGTCCTCCAATTACAATGTACTAATAGAATTCATCCATACAAGTCCGTTCTGGGTCCGAACGGAACCGAAGGCACTATTCCTACTACATCCATTTTGGAATAATCCTCAGGATTAGTAGCGATTAGCCCTTGTACTTCACTGCTCCATCTTTGATTCCAGGCTCTTGTCTTCAGTTTGAAAACGTATTTGTTGGATCGAAGTGGTTTTCGGATAACTTATCCAATTCCGGTCTCTTCGAAAACAACGTTCGATATTTCCGGTAAACTCAACCCCGGTTCTTTAGGAAATAAACAGACGAACATAATATCAGAGATCACCTCCTAACCGTTAGTGGATATATTTCCTTATAAACGTCTTAGAAGAACGAAACGAGTTTATACATACAGTATAGCACCTTGAATGGTAACTGTACCACATAATTCCAGTGTTTCTTCTAGATATTCCCAAAGTTATGTTTTTGGGTCCAGATTTGATAGTCGGATATTTAACTATCAAATATACAATCATCCAAACAAAGGTTTCATTTCCCATTGAAAACATTAAGCCTTATTTAATTTAAAATTTCAATATATTTAAATTACTTAATAAAAAACAGTATATGCTTATCTCACCGGATAAGTATATTCACAAAACATTCATTTCAAAATATTTGAAACCCCTTTTTAAAATAAATATGGAAAGCACCACTGCGGTATCAACCATGGATTCACAGCTCAATGGTTACGTCTCTATTCCAGAGAAATCCAAAACTTAACTGCGGGCACTCTCTGCACCCGATTTCACCATGAAAGTATAACATTACTTCTCGAAAACTTATTTAATTTTTTTTCAAAATAATACTTATAAAGTTTCAATATAATTTTCCCCAAGTTCTAATTAAGTAAAATACTCTTTTACCATATAATATACTATTTTTAAAACATTATTAGTATTTAATAAATCTATCCTTGGAATAAGTATACTTTAATACCTATTAACCCTTAAGTAGTAATTAACTTTAAACAATCACTATCAAATAACTTTTAATTAATAATTAATATATTTTAACAACTTAAATAATTAAATAGTTTTGTAACAATAATTAATACCTTTTAAGTAACCTTTTTAAGAATAATAACTAATTACTTTAAATCCTTTACAAAATATTTATTAATTGTCTTTAAAATATCATTAATAAATATTAATTTTCCTTTAAATAACTTTGGTTCAAAAGTCAGCTTCCAAATTAAAAAAACATATTAATTTTCAATGGTACTTAATCACATTACCATTCGTTCCATAACAGTCCAGAATAGTAGATACAGATTTTCACAACAATCTATTTTTAACAATCAACTCAACATCGTATTGCCCAATAAAACTGTCAGGATAAATAAAAGGTGTTCGTACAAATATAATAGTAGAACAGGGTTTTATTTCTGCCAGTAAATGTCCAAAAACAGATATATCCGGTAATAATGGCAGAACGGTGATTTATTCTGCCAACAGGGTCCAGTTAATTTAATTAGCGAAAGCAGTGATTTATTTTCCGCCAAACAGAAGTCCAATTAACCATATTCAATTCAATCAAACTTCACAGTATTATCTAGCTATTAAGTGGCACAGACAAATAAAGTCGAGCGGAGATCACTAACTACAATCAACGCTTTGAAATTAATATTAATCAATTCATAAAAATCAGAATTTAACTGGTTTTAATTAACTGAGTCGAATTATAATTTGATCCCGATTATTCGTCGATTAAGAAGTTAAATAAAATAATTTATTTAGTTAATTAACATTAAACATATCATTTGAAAATTAATTAATTATCCTATAATTTATTAAATAAGAAATTACTTATTTAATACTTAAATTGTTTAAATCACTAATATTTACAGTGTCTACGATATTAGTACATATGCTAAGATCTTGCGATAGGAACTCTGCTCCAAAAATCTACTCGTCTATTGGTTTTAAAGTGACAAAGAAATCTTGTTATAAATTTAAATGTTATTAAATGAATTAGTTTTGAATTTACTTATTAGACTTACCCAACCCCAACCCGGCCATGCAAAACACTCGGCCCAAACTATCTATACTTAGGTAATAAATAACTTTTTTACAATCACCATAAAATACAATCAATATAAATGAAGGTTCTCCCCAAGGCTAATGGATCAAGCCCGCTATTCTCAAACCCGCATCCACTACCCTTCTTCTTCTCCCTCTTCTTTCTGCCTGTAACAAACAAGTGTGCACCGATACACGTGCACGTGCACGCTCGTCTTCCTCCACCATTGCCACCACCGAGACCACCACCCCACCCGCCTTTGACTCGCCTAGCCATCTTACCCCGCTGCCACCTCTCCGGTCCCCTCGAACAAAACTCTACCACGAAGCCGAATAAAAAGAAAGACAACAGGTTCGCTCCGATCCCCCTTACCACCATCTTGGTCATCGCCAGACTTCACCACCTTCACCATCATCAACGCCCAAGCCTACGCTACCCTCGAGCTAAGTGCGGCCAAGCTCAGTCGCTCCCTCGTCAAACTGTAGCTCGCGTTCGCACGCGCTAGAAAAACCAACCCCAAACCCTAAATCAATCTTGTTAAGCCAACACAAACAACTTAATATTTTAGCGTCATTTTCCTATGATTCATATCATCCCATCTTCCTCCATGCTCAGCCACATGACACGAAAACATTTGGGTGATCGGAATTTGGCGAAAACCCCAAAACTGGTCAACTTTCGATTTCTCCACCCACACGCCACTTACAACCCCCAAACCACTTTTAAAAATCGAGTTCTCCAACCACGATCTCGATTACATAACCCATTTCTTAAATTATGGAAGTTGAAATTTGATGAAAAACGACCTACTCACGGTTAGATGTCATTTTCTTTCCACCTACTTGATAAAATTAAATGGAACTAATTTTAAAATATACTATACACAATAATGAACAATCTTTGTTTTGGAACCAAGCTTTAAAACATAATAGATTTTGAGTTACTCATTTTTTTGAGGTTGAAGCTTTTACTATTTTTATAGAAATAACAGAACAAAGGTTAAGGAAGAAGTATAGTATTTCTTTTGAGTTTAGGTGTAGCTATTCCTGTCTAACACACATATGCATCTACATATACACACAACCAATACACATATACTTGCCACAGAACAAAAATTCATCAAGATCATAGTTAATAATATACATATATGTAGATTCTAGTAAACAGAGTAAGTGTGTAACTCACTGTTTTAAATGATGAACTGTTTCTGTTTTTAATTCTCCTTCTTCAAGCTTTAAATGACTTGGTCTATTTGGTTTTTATGGTAGATCTTGTTTTTGTGTCCTTTTTTTTAAGTATGAACAAGCATGGCAGCATATATATATAGAAGGAAGTGTATGCTGCAAGCAAGAAGGAGGCCGAGATATATACATGTACAGTTTTCATCTTTTATTTTTTTATTTTTTGCCATGGGGCCGGTTTGATCTTGTGTTTGGGCTGAATTGGTTGATTTGATTTTGTTTAGAATTGATTTGATTCCATGGGTTTGATTTGATTAATGTAGATTATTTGATCTTTCATGCGCTTGAATTTGATGTTTGCCATTATGTTGTTACCATGTATATGTATATATTTATAGATATATGCATTCTTGTGTACATATTTACTTGCCTTCATATTTATTTGTTTTCATGTATGTTTACACACATATATTTATAGATTTGCATGTACACTAGTATGACCATATATGTATTTACCTATCTACATATTTACATATATATATATATATATATATATATGGCTATAAACTTACATATACACTTAGATGTATACGTGTTTACATATACATATATATACATTTATAGATTTCCATATATACTATATTTATAAACATATGTACCAATTTATATATACATTTATATATTTTCCATATTCATTTCCATTTTCATGAATCATTTTTATTCATGTAATATCCATTTGAACTTGTTTTCAATTTACACATATATTTATTCTGTTGTTATGCATACATATATAAGAAATTCAAATTAAATCAATTTCTATTTTATAAATAATATCTGGAAATTTAAAATATTATCTTGGTTTTAAAACGATATACTATTACTAATTTTTATTTAACAGGGATCTATTCTGGTTAAAATACCGTATTATTGAATATTAAAAATTAATATTCAAAACTCAAGACGATAAAAATTCTGGGTGATTAAAAAATGGATTTTTTTGTATAATTTTCATACCCAACCAAATAAAATAGAATTACTTCCTAGAATAAAAGAAAATAAAGTAAAGTATGAAAGGAATCAAGTAAATTATTAGAAAAGAATTTAAAGCTGTAAACGATAATGAGCCTAGATCTACATTTACTGCGCAGACTATAAAATAAGACAATTATTATGATAAGTGATTTATATAATATAAGAGAATTAAAGAAAATTCTATATCATAATAAAAGAAGACAACCTAGAACAGAAGATAGACACTTGAATTATATACAGATTATAAAAGAAGATAAAAGTGACAATTACAAGTAAAATTATAACATAGGTTATAATTAAAGTAGGAAGAAAGGAAAAGATTATTTAAGATTTAAATTAAGTTAATAAGCAAATAGAACAGAGATAATAGAAGATGCTTATTTAATAAACTTAAGATTAAATTGAGTTAAATAAGCAAGGTAATAGAAGTGGCAGTACCAACAGCATTCCCTATTAGATCAATGGTGGTCACACAATAACGTGACATGAGATGAGGGCAAGAATATGCTAATTAGGGTAAATAAGTAGCCAACAGAATAAGAAAAGTAAACTAAATGCAAACTAAAAGATTAGACTTAGGGTCTAATAAAAGAGTGAGATGCGTTTGGAGTAGCCCAAAGGATGAAGAGCCTAACGAAGAAGTTCATCACAGATTTCAGCAAAGGAGAAGCACGTCCAACTTAGTTATTTTGGGCTAGAAGGAAGTACGAGACTTCAACAGGACGTGAGGATAATCTAGGATGGCCCTCCGGGTAGGCCTAACGAAGCTGCATCCCAGGAGGCAGGTCTGTAGGTGTTCCATCAAGAGAGTATGCCTTGACTGCTTTTTGCATGGCAGGACCATTGTAGGCAGTCATAAGGGGTTGGTGTTCGAAGTAGGATATTCGTATTTCCCAGTACTTGCAAGTAAATTTAGTGGGCAGGATCCAAAAGGATAGTCGCACGCGGATATCGGACAGCATCAAAACTAAGAGAAAGTTCGTAAAAGACTAGAGTTAAAACCAAAAGTCCAATAATTCTTTCACTATCGAGACATTGGATGAGGGGCACCGCCAATTGGATATTAGATTGTTTGCAGTAGGGCATGGTCACTTAAATCTTTAGAGGTCTTTCAATTAGTTGAGGGGTGGCTACGTGGGGCCATAGCCACGATGAGAAAAGAGACAGACCAACTAGAATATCTGTATTGTAGGCCTAACGAAGCTGTCCTTTACAGACATAGAAAATCCTCGACTGAGTTCTGCACAAGGTAGACCTTGTTGGCGGGATTCAGAAAGTAGACATAACGATTACGTATAGTCCTCAATGTACGCACTAGGTGGTACGTTGCGGATGTCCGAGCATTAGTATAAACTAGTGCGGATGCATTTTTACGTTTTCATAATGGACGACGGAACATCTGTAATGTAGGCTACGAAGCTGTTCTTTACAGATGTAGTCACAAAACGCTATAGGAGCAAGACGATGGAGTTCTTTGCAAGGAGGATATGGAAGGTACTGTGGTAGTACCTAGGACTAATATGGTCACTGGGCATATAGCTACATATATATATATATATATATATCAGTTATTAGGTTTTAATCTACTAAGGAGTAGATGGGTACGATTCACGCATAGAGGCGAGAGTATGATAAACCTAGTGAACCTAATATAACAGTAAATGGAAATAAAACGGTATATGTAGAATTAAGCTTAAAAGTGCATAATTTATCCATTCACCAGAACTTTAGTTCTGACCCCCTCCTCATAACATCCTACAGGTTAGGCAGATGGCAGAGACTTCCCAACTTTAGGACACTTGTTTAGAAAGTGTTATTATATTGGTGAGTATTTACTTACTATTATATTTTAGTCAATTCCGCTGTGAGATATTTAATTGAGCTCTGATTTATTTGTCTTTGCCTATTTGCAGAATACCAGATTCCGAACTCGGGTTTCAGTGGGCTTGGCTTTTAGCATTTTTGCAAAAAATCCGGTCCCACTGGAATTCAGGTTGTTACATTCCCAATCTCCCAAATCAGATCATACCCTTCATCGGTGACACCTTAATAAATACATTATCTCCAACTGAGAATTCTAAGTCTTTCCGTCTCTTATCTGCATAACTCTGCTGCCTAGACTGTGCCTCCTTCATTCTAGCCCGAATGACCTCAATCTTTTCTGCAGCTTCCCTAATCAACTTTGGACCAAGAACCAACCTATCCCCGGTCTCTTACCAACATACGGGAGATTTGCATGGCCTTCCATACAAAACTTCAAACGGTGCCATCCCAATACTAATCTAATAATCGTTGTTATATGAAAACTCGACTAGATGTAGATGGTCTTCCCATGATCCTCTGAAATCTAGAACACAAGATCTTAACAAATCCTCCAAGATTTTGTTACGAATGGTAAGTGGTACTCATCTTGAGCTTGGTTCCCAAAACTTCCTACAGACTCTTCCAGAACTCGCTAGTGAATATGAAATCTCTATCACTAACTATACTACTTGGAATTCCATGCAATCTAACCACATTCCTCATAAACAATTTTGCCAAAACAGGTGCCATCCTAATTGACTTAACAAGAATGAAATGGGCGCTCTTGGTCAACCTGTCCACTATGACCCATATACTTCCATTTCCTATATTCGACCTTGGCAACGCATCAATAAAGTCCATGGAAATAGAATCTCACTTCCATACCGGAATATCTAATGGCTGAAGCAAACCACTTAGCTTCTAGTGTTCGACCCTTGCCTGCTGGCAAATCAAGTACCGCTTCATACCTTCCCAGAAGAAACTCCTCTTCATATCCTGATACATCTTAGTACCTCCAGGATGAATAGAGAACTTCGAACGATGGAATTCCTCTAAGACTTCTTTCCTTATGTTTCGTACATTCGGAAGACATAAGCTTCCTTTCTTTCTCAACCTCCTATTCTGGTCAAGACTGAAATCTTTCAAGTCTTCGCTCTCGGTTCTATCTCTAAGCTTTCTAATCCGTTCAGCTAATACTGAATCCTCTTCCTACTTAGAAGAAATCCTTTTGATCATCACTGGTCGAATTTCCAAACAAGATAACACTATGGTATCTCCGCTAGACCTAGCCTCGGATCTCCACTGCACTCTGCAATCTGCTAACGCTTCCAAATCTTTTCACTCAGAAAACATCGCTAATACTGCATTATGATATTTCCTGCTAAGTGCATCTGCAACCTTGTTGCCTTTCCCCGGTGTGTACTCAATCCCAAAATCATAAGCGACAATAAACTCTAACCACCTCTGCCGTCTCATGTTCAGCTCCTTTTGAGAGAACAAATACTTCCATAACTTATGATCTGTATATAACTCAAACCTCTCTCCCAAAAGGTAATGTCTCCACACCTTCAAAGCATCATTGCAGCCAACTCCAAATCATATGTTGGATATCTGACTTCATGCGGTCTAAGCTATCTAGAAGCATAGGCAATCAATTTACCTCTTTGCATCAGCAGTGCTCCTAATCCTGTTCCGCATGCATTGATATAATCCATCAAATCTTGATTCCCTTCCGGAACTACCAACATAGGTGCATCGGTCAATAAATGTTTCAAACTCTGGAATGCTTCCTCACACTTATCGAGCCACACAAACTTCACATCCTTCCTCGTTAGCTTGGTCATCGGTGCTGCTATCCGCGAGAAATCATTAATGAACCTCCGATAATTACCAGCTAACCCAAGGAAACTCTTTATCTCGGTCACTGTCTTGGGTCTCTTCCAACTATTCACTGCTTCAATCTTAGTCGGATCTACTGACAACCCTTTCTCTGAGGCTACATGACCAAGAAACTTCACTTCCTTCTTCCAGAAGTGACACTTCGAGAACTTCGCCTTCAGCTGATGCTGCCTCAGCGTCTCAAGCACCACTCTAAGATGAACTTCATGCTCTCCCTCATCCTTAGAGTATATCAAGATATCATCTATGAAAACCAATACGAACCTATCCAAGTGCTCTCGGAAAATATGGTTCAGCAAATCCACAAAGAAAGCTGGCGCATTCATCAGTCCGAACGGCAAAACCACCCAATCGTACGACCCATATCTGGTCTTGAACGCTGTCAAAGGTATAATGTCCTCTGCTACCCTGAGCTAATGGAAACCTGCTGCAAATTCTAACTGAGAAAGTACCTTGGCCCCACTCAACCGGTCGAACAAATCGTCAATTCTGGACAATGGATATTGATTCTTTATCATCTTCTCATTCAACTTGCGATAATCGATACATAGCCTCAACGATCCGTCGGGCTTCTTAGCAACCACTGCTGCTGCACCCCAAGGCGAACTACTCGGCCTGACAAAGCTCTTGCCTTCCAAACACGCCAACTGCATCTTCGACTCCCTTATCTCTGAAGGGGTCATCCTACTTGGCAGCCTACTCACTGGTTCTGCTTCGGAACAAAATCTATCCGAAACTCAATGGCTCGTTTCGATGGCAATCCAACTACAAGCTCAAAAACATCTACAAATTCTCTAACCATGAAAACTAGACTCAACTCATTATCCGATTCCATAACACTCAATAACGCATACATCTCACCGCTAGAACCTTCTACGTTATAAACAATCTGATCACTACAATCAGCGTGTCTAAGAGATATCTTCCTATCTTGGCAAAAATATCCTAGCATCGTACTCGCTTAACCAATCCATCCCAAGAATAATACCGAACCCTACAAAATCAAATACATGCAAACTGCAAACAAAAGCATGACCTAACAAGTCAAACTCTAACTGGTCACTTCTCAACCCTAGAGTTGCATGCCCTCCTATTGGATTCGCAACCCGTAAGGAAATAACTAAATATGTGGGTTCTAGGTTAAGCTTATCTATCAAACTTCTAGATATAAAAGAATGCGATGCACCAGTATCAAATAAAACGCTACTAGACATACCATGGATCTGAAGCGTACCTCCCAAAACAGCCTTTCCCTTCTCCTGAGCTGTGGGCTTAGAAGCAGCTGGCTTCAGTACATACACTTTTCCCTTTCCATCCTTAGCGGGTTCCTTGCACCGGTTCTTATAGTGGCCTATCTGATCGCAGTTAAGCACCTAATGTTCTTCTTCCCGATCACTTCCTTAGCCTTCCTAGAATGACACTCATTGGCAAAATGCTCCCTCTTGTCGCACTTAAAGCAGACCACCACATACTTTCCTATCTTTCCTGCTCCACCCTTTTGAGCACCCTTCTTGTGGAAAAATTTCTCCTTTTGGCCTTGCCCAACCTGGACCTCCCTAGCCTTATTCTTCTCCTAATAGGCAAGCATCTCATCGTGCCTCAAAGCCATCTCCACAATCACATCACAGGGATCTCTGATATGTGGTAAAGTAGCCCTGGCCAACTCAGGCTTCAATCTCCTAATGAACTTCTCGTTCCTCTTCATCAATGTATTAACATCGGCATAACCATATCGAGCTAACTCCTTGAATCTACTAGCATATTCCATAACAGTCATCTCTCCTTGTTCAAGCTTAACAAACTTCCTAATCAAAACAGACTGTACCATAACTGACATGAAGCTCTCCTGAAACCTCCTCTTGAACTCTGCCTATGTTATTGTCTCCTCATCCACTACCACAGTCAGTCACACTATTCCACCCAAAAAAAGCAGCTCCCTGAAGCTATCTGGATGCCAACCTCTTCTTTTTCTCATCATTAAGCCATAAATCTGCAAAAATCCTTTCGTATTGCAATAACCAGCTCTCTACCTCAATAGCATCCTCGGTTCCTATAAATGGCTTCCCTCCGAGCTTATTGTAATCCCCACTTAATTGAGCATAGTCATGGACAGCTGGGACCTCCGGAACTCCTCCTCCCACTAATCCAGCAGCAATACCTGCTTGTACCATATTCACGAAGAACTGATACATAGCTTCCATTCCAACCTATGGGACTCCAGCACCCACATTCTCTGCTTGTGCCTGACCTTGACCTCTTCTCACATTAGGCCTGGCATTCCCATTGGTGCCTTCCCCTCCTAGGTTAACCATTCCTCTTTCACCATCCATATCTATATTCAAATCTCATGAGATACAAAAAGATAACCTAATCAAAGATAGGAGACTAGAGATAAAGCGCATACTTATATATAGAAAATACAAGTACGTTACTATAGAATTATCCCAAACCTCAATCTTACTCTAATTCCTTAGGGTTTTTTTTCAAAAACCATTTTTAGTTAAATCTTTTCATAAACCTACGCTCTGATACCAAATTGTAACATCTCATGTCTGGAGGCCAAAAGCTAAGCGCTACAGATGTTTTAGTCGTCTATAATATTAACTTTTGGTGACAAAATACGGCAATGCTAATGGTATCCATATTATCAAAAGCACTTGAATATGAACAAAATAACAGATTTCCAAAACAACATTTTGCTGATTACATTTCAAAACAATATCATATCAAAGTTACAAAAATCCCCAAAACGTTTCCTAGGCAATGATCAAATAAAATTTACAATAATACGCCAAGAGCAACATATGACGATGCCCCCTTAGTTGATCAAAGCAATATAGTCATATCTGACTTAATACACATCGGAATCAAAACAAAATAAACTGTAGTTCCTAATTTAGCTATCCGTCAGCCACCCGCTTGTCTCCCAAAGCTTTATTCGCCAAAATTACGAAAAACTGAAAATCTCAACCCACAGCCTACTCAAATCAATTTTGAGCACTCGAGAGTTTAAGGGGAAACAAAAACTTCAACTCAGAAATAAAGCCTGGTGTGAATAATATTGTTCATCTCTATTATTTATGTTAAGTGAGACCACACCGCTTAGCGGAACTGGTTTCCCCTCACTAACATTCCTTTAAAACATATATTTTGCAAATCTTTTCCTGCAACCAAAACTGGTTAAAATACGATAAAGCATCATTATGTAAACATACATATATATCAGGTAATAAATGAATTATCTATTCATGCACTTTACTTTTGTTTGGCTAACTATTAACCTTTGGCTGACTTGGGTCTACTAGACAACATATCAAAATTTATCTAAAATCTTTTGGACACTCCTCTTCTTTTGGACGTTCTGTCCTTAACTATTTTTTAAATTCTTCTCTTCTGGATGGTCTATCCTTAACTTATCATCTTCCAGGGTCACCCGATCCTAATGGTTTTGCGGGCTCACCAATAACCTTTATGTATACGAAAATATATTCCTTTCTGTATGTATCTATAATTTTAGTCTTACCTATGACAAAGCCCTACATACTGGAATTTTGGACTAAATTAGCTGGGGCTAATAGCTAATGTATAGGGTGCAACCCTATACCTATCCCATCTGGTATTCTAATATATGAGTCATTTTTCTTAGGGATATCTTCCAAAAATTTCCTTGAAAACCCTTTTCAAAATGATTTAAGACCATTAAATCAAACTCAAACAACGAAAATATATAATCTCTATGCTTTACTCAAAATCACCTTCCCATGTTATATATATACTTTACTCAAATCTTAGTTGATGAAATCACTTAAACCTTTGAAAGTCCCCCCTTCAAATCTATTGAAAGTACCCCTTTTGAAACCATTGAAAGTACCCCTTTCGAAACCATTGAAAGTACCCCTTTCGAAACCAAGTAAAACCCTTTTTTTATCTAGGCCGAAAGGCCAAAACCATCCTTTCGAAACCATTCTCAAACCCTTTCAAAACCTTTGAAAAACCTTCCTTTCAAAAACTTTTAAACCTTAGACATCTTTCATTTTAAAACCTTTAAACCTTGCCTTTCAAAACCCTTGGAAAACCTTTCCTTTCGAAACCATTCGAAACCATCAAAAAAATATACCTTTCGACTCCTTCGAACCATTAGGGAACCACCCCTTCGAAACCTCTTTTAAAACCTTTCGAAAGCATTAAATCTAAACCTTTCGAAAGCACTTGGGTTCAATTTAAAACATGTGGAAACCATCTTTCGAAACCATTCAAAACTGATTCTTTCGAAACCATTTTGGGTTATACTTCAATTAAACAAAAGGGTCATTAAACCATTTAATTCGAAAGCCATTATTTCGAAAGCATTTCCTAAGTAAAGAAGTAATGGTGTCGATACTATCCCTTCGAAAGCATTGGAGAAATGGGCAAGTTTTTAAAACAATGCAATCCCATCAAAACCCTCTGGGTCGAAAGGTAAAAAGGCGGCAGCTAAAGGCTTCGACTTAGTCGAAAGCAATCATTTAAAACAAAGGTGCAACCCAAATGAAACCATTTCCTTTTAAACCATTTGACCTAGTCGAAACCCAACCAAGTTGAAAGCATCATAGGCGAAAGCAAGCAGGCGCATTTTTTTTCTTTTAAAACAAACCAATGCCTTAACCCCTTTGGAATCCAAGGTTTCGACCCTGTACCTTTCACCCCCATCCAATTCACTATGTACCAGTTCTCCGATACCATATGCATTGGTTTCGACTATGTCGAAGGCGAAGGAATGAAGGCGGAACTTTGTGCCGAAAGCGTCGAAACGGTGAAAAACCTTACTTTTTAACTATTTCTTTTATACCTAATCTGCCTTATTTGTCTAAATCAGATTGGTAGCCATTTTACTTTTTCAAAGTGCTGCCAATTTCCAGAAATAATAGTTTCACATTATTTACAAAAATCCCCTTTCTCCTTTCAAAATATATAAAACATTTTTAAGTCCCTTACCTTAAATAATTTTATATACCCATCAAAACACTTAGGAAAAATCTAAAAAAATTCCAGAAAATCTCTTTTAATATGTTTTCTAACATATAAAAATTTCAGACCCAAACCTTTTAATATTTACCCGTAAATAATTTATAACCCAAAATAGCATTTTCTTTACTGGAACAATTCATATTAAATCCTCATAAATTCCAAAAGTTCTAAAAATTGTAACCCATCTCCAAAATATTATTTCTGATCTTCATAAAAATTCGCAAGGCATTTAGATGTTATTTAATAGGTTTTTTACCATAAAACATATCATAAAATCAATATGACATGTTTAAATCATCAACTAGTACATATAAACATTTCACCATTCAAAAACATGGCAAAACATTGCAAATCATATCAGAATCACCTTGAAACCGAGAATAAATCAAAACAAGTGATGTAAACGTTATTCACATTATCTTTTTTGATTAAAGAGACTGAGATACGAATAGATTTGATTTGCTTAAGCTTCTTCCTAGTTTTTCTCTATCTTTTTCTCCCTTTTCCTTGTTAATGGTGGCTAGCCTTTTGTTTTCAAAATTTGGAAATGAAATGAACTTGTTTAATTTACACGACCATGGGTAATAAATATAGGAAAGGCCTCTTTCCTATTTTACCCCTTTTATATTTCATTTTAAATCTTCTTTAATTCATTGTTAAGTGGCACGGCTGCCTCTTTAATAAAATCAAATCTCAATTCCCTAATCAACACATTATTTAATTTAATTTATCTAATTAAATACCCTAAATAATGTTATTAAAATATGGGGTGTTAGGAAAATATACTTTATTATATCGTGATATAGTTAATTAACTAATAAACTTAAACTATATATAAATGAAAAATCCATAAATAATATGTTATGTGATAATAATTACAAATGGTTGTATTCATGAGAACTTTATCACTTTGTAAAATAACATATTGTTTTAAATATTCCTAGTCAAGATATTTTGAGAAAAAGTATCAATTCATCTATTGAGACTAGATTACATAACGCTCTCCAAAATTTGGGCAGTGTATTACACATGGTTGCTAGGGGCACCAAGAGGTTATGTACTGATTATTGGATAACTATGAAAGACTCACCTGAGAGTTTCCTATTGGTTAATTATTGCTAAGGTCAAATGGGAGATCTCGAAGCAACGATGTTAAATAGTACCCTCAACTTAAGAGTATCGTGGAACTTCAATATGGATACTCCACTTTAATTATAGTTAAATCATGGTATGACAGTCCATCAAGCGACTATAGTTAGGTCTGAGTTGAAGCATTGAAAGTGAAACGCTATTCAATAGAGAATTCATCTTCTCAATTATAATAGGTTAATCTCACGATGAACTAACTTAAAGTCGATGTCTTTGACTAGAGTAGTACAGTCAATAATAATAATTGTTATTATTGAACTAAGGACTTTTTATTTGGACTAACCTAGTTAAATGTTGATGATATTGGATTTTTCACCAAAACAAAATTTAATAGGTCCTAAAGTGATATAGTTTTGATAAAGATTAGTATAAATAATCATTACTACGATGTACCACTTTAGAAAATATAGACCATTACTTCAAGGGCTCGAAATAATTTATTTTTATGCTTTTCCCAGGTAGGGAAAGGAGAAGGATGTGGTCGTCACCTTATTAGAATGTGCGCCATCATAACTTAATAGGATGCGATCCCGAAACGCATTAAGACTTTTACTAGGAATATTGGGTAAAATAATGATTTAGCTTCTTATCTTAGTTGATAATTCATAATTGGATGGTATTAAAGAATGGGAGCAGGGCTAGCTAGAGCCTAAACATCCGGGGAGTTAGGGAGCTCCTTCGTCTAATTGTGAATACGGTTATCAAAGAGGTTTGTAAGCGATGAGTCTGGCCAAACTGTCACACCATTAGCTAAGATGACGTGTAAACATTAATGTTTGAATTGTTCAAAATTAATCGTTCCTTAAATTCACACCTTTGAAGCACAAATTTTTTTGTAAATTCTTTGCATAACCAAATGATTTAATTAATTTATAAAATATTATAAATTAATTAATGTTTGAAAATATTGATTATTATTTAATTTATTTGATGTTTGGGAGTTATTTGTAATTATTCGAAGCACACAAGAAGTTATATTTACGTGCATCAGTATACAACATTGTCATAATTTTAAATGGTGTTTAAATGAGAAATAATTACTTGAAGAGTTTTGAATTTTTTGCACCAATAATAATAAATTATGTCTGGCCATTTAAAAGGAATGAGAGGGATATGAAGAGAGAGAGAAAATTAAGAGAACTAATTAAAAGAAGTGGAAATGTTCAATTGTTTCAATTAAAACAAATCCACTAATTTCATTATCATTCATTCTTTCCTTCATTCATTTTCTCTCCTCCTTTCCAAGCTCCTTTGTTGAAGATAATTGAAGAATTAATTTCTTGAATACATGAATATTTTATTACCATTTGATGATTGTTATAAAATTCATAACCACCTATTTACAACACATTGATTAGAGCTAAGTAATTATACAATCAAAAAAATATTGCAATAAGGGAAAGCCTAGATATTAAATATCCCTCGTTTATTCCATAACATAAAATAAATACCTCTTAAGACTCCCCTCAAACTCACGATACGATGGCCATAAGCATCGAAAGTTTGCCAACTAAAAATTAAAAACACGAAACTGAATGTGACTTGGTAAAGAGGTATGCAATCTAAATAGAAGAGAGAACAAAACGTAGAGTAATAATGTCTTCTTTATGGTGATAATGTGTGACGTGACAATCAAACTCAATATGCTTAGGCCGCTTATGAAAAACCGAGTTGCGAGAATTCCTAACAGCCTCTTACTATCACAATACAAAAAAGTAGGATTGAAAAGATGCACTCCCATATTTGCAAGTAACCTATGCAATGAAACAATCTCATGGGCAGTAGATTCCATAGCACGATACTTTGCTTTAGTTGAAGAATGAGAAACAACAGATTGCTTCCTACTCTTTTAAGATATAAGAGAGTCATCAAGAAAGATGCAAAAGCATGTAATTGACTTGCGATCTATGGAATCACTACCATTATCAACATTGGAGTAAGCATGCAGTTCCAAGGGGATGAAAATAAAAGGCTATGGAAAATAGTACCTCGAAGATATCTTAAAATACGAAGGGCGACTGCCCATTGAACTGTAGTAGGAGAAGTTATAAACCGACTAACAACTTGAACAACATATGGTATATTTAAATGAATGATGGTAAGATAAATTAAGCTTTTAATAATGATATGGTATAAAGCAGGATTTGATGGCGGCACACCATCTGAAGAAGAGTATTTTGCATTAATTTCAATATGAGTGTTAATGACCTTATTAAAAGTAAGTCTACCTTTCTCAAGAGTATCCATAACATATTTTGACTGAGAAAGAAGATAACCTTTTGGTGATTATACCATCTCAATTCCTAAGAAATATTTAGAGAACCCAAATCTTCCATTTCAATTTTTTTAGCTTACTCCTTTTTTAAGGAAGAAATGTCATGCATACCATTTCCTATAATAATCATATCATCAACATGTAACAATAGTATGATACGTCCTGCATTGGTATTTTTTAACAATAAAGGCATTATCATGAAAGCTAAAAACAAAACTAAGAGATTGAATCATAATTGAACATTTCTCAAACAAAGAGCGAGGTGCTTGTTTAAGTTCGTACAATTCCTTTTTAATCTTGCAATCATATCCATATTCATGGGAAACACCTCGAGGAGGTTCCATATAAACTTCTTCCTGAAGATCATCATTCAAGAATGCATTTTTAACATTAAGTTGTGGAATGAACCATTTTCAAGCGGAAGCCACAACAATGAGAGTATGAATTGTAGTCAATTTTGCAATTTGAGTAAAAGTATTAAGTTGTGGAATGAACCATTTTCAAGCGGAAGCCACAACAATGAGAGTATGAATTGTAGTCAATTTTGCAATTTGAGTAAAAGTATCCTCATAATCCATGCCATACTATTGAAAGTAACCTTTTTGCAACCAGTCTAGCTTTATATCTTTTAGTTGATCCCATATATTTGGTTCTGATTTTATATACCCAATGACAACCGACAACACTCTTATCAAATGTAGAGGAACCAATTCCCAAGCACCTATCCTTTGTAGGGCATAAAGTTCTTCGTCCATTGCCTCTTGCCAACAAGGATTAATAATTGTCTCTTTATAAGAAGTTGGCTCAGAAAATTTATGAATGTAGGTAAAAAACGAAGAAAATGATGAAGAGTAACAAGGATAAGCAAAATTAGATAATTTTGTAGATTTATGAATGCACGTGGAATGATGAAGAGGTGGATCTACTAGCTTAGTTAGAGATTGAGAAGTCATCGAGGAGGATGACACATCTTCATGTGTCCAGTTGTTCTAGTTCATGTGGGGCTATTAGTGTTATTATTATCCTCGAAAAATGGACCAATATGAATTTGATCAAATTTGGTTAAACTATAAGTGCTGGATGGAATAGAGTAAAATGGTATATGTTTAAGAAAAGCAATGTTTCAAAACAAATAAAGTTTTTAAGTGGTTGGATCAAAAGATCTATTACCCAGTTTACCCTCACCATAGCAAGAAAAACATAAATAGCAGATCGAGAAGATAATTTGTTATGTTCTACATGAGGAAGAGGACTAAAGTAAGTACATCCAAACACTTTAAAAATAGAATAGTCATGTGCATGTTCATACTATTTTTCAAAAGGTAAAATACTTGAAACGTGAGAAGAATTAATAATGTTAATTAGTCTAATAGTCATGAGAATAGCTTCATCCTAAAATTCCGTAGGAACAGAAGTAAAAAGTACAGGTCGAGCAGTTTCAAGAAATGCCTATGTTTTCTTTTTATAACTCCATTTTGTTGAGGAGTGTTAGTATATGAGATTTGTTGAATAGCTCCATCCAAAGAAATTAATTCTCAAAATTTCTTAGAGGTATATTCTTCACCTAAATCACACCTAATTTTTTTTATAACAAACGAATATTGTGTCATGACAAGTGCTCTAAAGTTTTTGTATGTTTCAAAAAAGCCAGAACAATATTTCATTAAATAGACCCAACAATAGTGTGTATAGTTATCATAAAAGCCAGAACAATATTTCATTATATAGACCCAACAATAGCGTGTATGTCCTTAATAAAGGATATATTATTAAGACCCTCCTTCAGTAGGAACTAGAGATGGTCTCCACAAATCTAAATGAATCAAATGAAATGGAGCAGAAGAAACGGAGATGCTAATATTAAAGTGTTAAGTGGAAAATTTTGCTAGTTTACAACCACTACAATAATAAATATCATGAGTTTGCAAAATTATTAACGTGCCCGTGGATGCTAAAAATCACAAATGAGAAGAAGAAACATAACCCAAACGAGAATGCTATAAATAAAAACTAGAGGAAGAAAGACACAAACAAAAAGAAGATAAATCGATACTAGTTGAAGCACTGACTGGAACTTTTAATTCATTCAAAACATATAATCTCCCTTCCCTATGGTCTGTCCCAATCAGTTTTTGAGATTGCAGATCCTGCACAAACCAAGAATCAGAAGTAAATGTTACTTTATTATCAGGTCGCATAACTGACCAACAGATACAAAGGTTAATATGAGATTCGAGATATGATAGACATTGGAAAGGGGTTTCGTCAAAGGCATAGGAGTACCATCAGTAGTCATAACAGGAATAGAGGATGATGAAGACAAAGTAGAAAAGATGAAGAATCTCGAGACATATGATGGGAATCACCAAAATCCAAGACCTATAACGATGACTTAGCTGAGGAGTATTTATGTATTTGACCTGAAAATAAAGAGCATAAATAACCTGTGGATGCGAAGAA
The DNA here is from genome assembly GCA_030737815.1 of Allium fistulosum. Taxonomy (NCBI): domain Eukaryota; kingdom Viridiplantae; phylum Streptophyta; class Magnoliopsida; order Asparagales; family Amaryllidaceae; genus Allium; species Allium fistulosum. Next base: position 313,090,947 of record CM060903.1, on the reverse strand, counting down.
TGAAAATTTTGATGAGACTTGCAACTAGTGAAATGAACAGTTGCACTCGAGGAATTGTTAGACAATTGGAAATACTTTTCAAATATTAAATTATTACATATTTGAGCACATTTTTTTGTAGAAAGAGTTCCAATAACGAACTTTTGAGTATCAACTATTACAGATAGAACAACATCCTCAGCTGCTTTCTTTGATTCTATGAGCGTAGTCAGTGAAAGGTGTAAATATTTACCAAAACCCAGTTCACATTTAAGGTTTTATTTGGGTTTCAATTCAGTACACAAAAATTCCATTTTTTTCCTTCTCTTTATTTCCATTTTCTACTTTTCTTTTCTTCTCTTTTTTTTCTCTTTTTTCCAAAAAGTAAAATAAAATAAAAGAATAATAATGCCAACGCAATATAGTGATCGATATCTCCCTTTTATTCCTAGCCTAAACCGAAATAACTTAGATTAGTAAACACAACCTAGAAACAATAATGGACTTTGAAAATCATCGAGGACGGTGTCGAGTAGTAGATTGTAGATCATTTGTGCACGTCTATTGTGATGAGTCACCCAAGATGGATTTGAATCTAGTATCTATGTCATGTTGCAGGTTGTAGATCGTGTATCTAGTTGGAATCCTTTTAGGGTAGATGTCAAATTTGATGGTAGCGGGTTGTTGGTAGCGGATTTGAGTGGAGGGAGAACCGAAATGGTGGTCTGATAATTTAATTTGGGAGCGGTCAGATTTGATTGGGGTGGAGTTATGATGTTTTTCGATTAGGTAAGGTAATGTCTGGGTTGTGATGTTTATGTAGTTTGGTGATAGTAAAAGTAAACAAGGAGAAGGGAGACAGAAATGAAAAAAATTGTAACGGAAATGATGAGATTAATACCTTAAATTAGAACGCTGGTATGATACCATGTTAAAGATAATTGAATAACTGATTTATTGAATACATGAGTACTTCATTACCACTTGATGATTGTTATATAATTCATAACCAACGATTTATAGCCACATTGCTTAGAGCCTAAGTAATTACTCAACAGGAAAACTATTATAATAAGGGAAAGCCTAGATATTGAAATATTCTTGATTTATTCCTTAACATAAAATAAATATCTCTTACATCATCTTCCCTTCTAAACTATTTTTTTTCAAATCAAATGAAAACATTGAATAAAATATAAAAATACATGGTTCGTCCGTCTCTTGTAAAGATCGGGTGTGGATCTAGGAGATCTGAGGAGAAATCTCAAATAAAATGTAAATCATAGGCTACCTATTAGGAAATCTTTCAATTCAATTATCATTTATATATACATCATTTGATTATGTAGACTAGATCTTATATGTGTTATAAAGAATTTATATATGCATGTGTTGTCTGATTCATCTTATATGTTCAAATTTCTTAAATTAAAAGTAAAATAAGGAAACATGAAAATATTTTTTAAAGTATCAAATGAATTTGTTTTAAAGGTATGAAATATGAAAACAATTCTTAATACCAATTGAATTTGTTTTAAAGGTATTCATTTAAACAATGGATATAAAGGTTAAAGAATAAATTTATTTATTAGTCATATATAGTTCGAACAGTTTCTTTAAACAAAATTTCTACATTAAATTTAAAAATAGATCTATGAAAAATCATTGTAGTATTGATTGAATTTGCTTTGATGGAATTCATTTAAAATAATGGTAAAAAAAATTTATAGGTTAAAGGTTAAATTTTAACAAGTTATACAGAGTTTAAACAATTTTCTTAAGCCAGCGCCATGATTCCAATTTTAAGATAGATCCTTAAGAACATCATTATAATATTAACTAAATTTGTTTTAAAGGTATTCATTTAAAACAATGGTTGCTATAATGACCCGGAATTTCTAACACTTTATAATTAAATATCAGAATTATTTAAATATTGCTATCGTGGATTTAATGGGAATAAAAATTATTTCAAAAGCTAATTTAAATTCTTTTTAAATAATAAATGTGATGGTAAACTTTAGTTTTTAATTAAGTGATTAAACTTATTTTGATAATTATTATTATTATTATTTTTTGGCAAATCCAGTGTGGTTAAATGGCCCCTGCCATGTATTTATAATGAAAAAAAAGGTTCTTACATCATAAATAGGAATTACAGTGATAACTAAGAAGAGAAGAAAGGAAAAGGAAAAAAATACAACAACATATAATTATACATACAAAGGTTATTCCCAGTTTTGAACCACTGCCTCTTCAAAAGGATAGGAAGAAAAACACATAGCAGTGTGGATTTGTTTGCAGATTCGATAATATACATCAATTCTCTTTCGATTCTTGTTATTAAACATGATGTCATTTCTCTCACGCCATAGTTCAGCAGTAGTTACCTTTATGTACAGAAGCAACCCATGAGCAGCAGTAGTTTTCCATTTCGTTGCAGCATATATATTAAACTATTCAATCTTGTTATTCCATACTGGTCTAGATAATCCTCCCCTCAACCTAATTTTCGATCAAATGAAATATGTGTACGGGCAAGAGAAAAAAAGGTGATGAACATCTTCCTCATTATTATGACAGAAAAGACACAGAGTATTCATAGTAAGATCTTTCTTCTCAGGTTGGCCTTTGTATGTAAAGCATTTATGAAGATTTTCCATAGCATAAAATTCAATCTCTCACTTGTATGCCGGTTCCAAATTCATTTATTCTGGACAAATCTATTATGAGGTATTTGTTCTTTCAATGCAGTATATATTATGGCAGTTGAATGTTCCCTGTGCTTATCAGTCCATCTATATTCATCCTTAGTTGCATAATTGTATGGTTGATGATTATACTTGTTCCATTTTCTATTAAGCTCAGGGCAGCTCAAGATAGGTACTTCTATTTTGCCTTCTCCGATATAGTTAATAGCTTTAGCCTGATTAGGGATACCTGTCATTTGAGCTTCAGCATAAGAGATTGAAAAGCATAATATCAAGCTTTTATCTAACCAAGGCTCATACCAGAATCTAGCATGGTTCTGTTGGCTTAATGAAACATATGAGTGAGGCAGAAGAGCATCCATTATTTTCATCATCAACTTCCACACCCAACTACTAGCTTGTTTTGGTTTGATAGTCCAGATGTCCCCATTTTTAAGGTTATGATTGCGACACCAAACAACCCATAAGGTGTCAATTTTGTTGAGGAGATTGTCAAAATGTTTTGAGAGAGTAGCAGTATTCCATCTTTTAAGGTTCTTAATTCCCAATCCCTCATATTTCTTTGGCCATTCTAGTTTGTTGTAGGCTATTGGGGACAGTTTTCTGTTGTGAGTAGTTCCTGCCCATAAGAATCTTATCATCGCCGATCTAATCATGGCTATCATTTTAGTTGGTAGGAGAAAATTTCTACACCAGTAGACTGTCATAGAGAAGATAACTGAATTTATTATGACTAATCTGCCAGCCTGACTCAGGAATCTGTTGTGCCATTTCTCAAAACACCAGTTATTTTTTCATAGAGAGGTATACATTGCGATATAGTGATTCTTTTTGCTAGCTAATGGGATGCCTAGATATGACACGTCAGACTCAAGAGGAGTCATATTGGTTATAGTAAAGCACATAGATATTTCATTGGTACTTAATCCAGCTAAAAGAATATGAGATTTTTCATGGTTAAGCATTAGACCAGAGAATCTATAAAAGGAATCAAGAGTGTTCATAATGGAATTCAAAGACTAGTTGGCTTGGTGAAAATGATAAGGTCATCATAAGCTAGTGACGCGATCATAGGGGAATTACACTTGGGAAGAAGAGTAATTTTTTTAATGAAACTTGATGCTGAAAGGCAATGGTTAGAGTTTCAATAATAATTATGAGAAGATATGCAGAGATAGGGTCTCCTTGCCTTAGGCCATTCATGCCTTTAAACTAGCCCACTGTATGGGCATTGTATACAAGAGTATATCTAACTATAGAGATGCATTGATAAATCCAACTTCAAAATTTAGGAGGAAAGTTCATCTTGGAAATGATATGCATGAGAGCAGACCAGTGTACAGAGTCAAAAGTTTTTCTAATGTCAATTTTCATCATTGCTCAAGAGGATTTGTTTGCTGAAGAATAACCATTGAGTAACTCATGAGTAAGAAGGGCATTGTCTAGGATGCTTCTATTGGGGGAGAAATGCCGCTTGGTTAAGTGAGATTATAGTAGGAAGTACTTGTTTAAGTCTAGAAGCCAGGATTTTTGCAATACTTTTATATATAATATTGCAGCAGGCTATCGGTTTATATTGTGTTACACTTGATGGGTTGTCCACCTTTGGAATCAATGATAGATTAGTAGAGTTTATCGAGCTCAGCATCTTGGACTTATCAAAGAAATTATGCACTGCTTTTATAATATCAGTAGAAATAATGTTCCAACAGGTGGTGAAGAAAACAGCATTGAAACCATCAGGCCCTCCTACAGCAGTTTTCCTCATAGAGAAAAAATATAACGTTATCTCTTCATCAGATATAGGGGAATCGAGTATACCTTGCAAGTCAATTGATAGAGTAGGCAGGCTTAGAGCATTGAGGAATGTGTAATCAGGAGAGGGTTTTGAGATACCTAGCAAATTAGTGAAGTAACTCAGGAAAGCAGCATCAACACCATCAGATAGCAGCCCTTGGATGGCTTGTATGGCTGAGATGTAATAGGCTGAAGGATGCGGATTGCAATATAGCCAAGGAAAGATGAAAGCACACTTCACATTATCTTTTACTCCCCCCCTCAAACCCGATTAGGTTTAGGGTTTGCGAGATAAGATAAAAACATGACGGCGCCTCCTTTGAGAGAGATGTGACTCAGCGATTTAGTAGCTCAGACATTATTCTGGTATGAAAACAACTCTTTGAGATCTCTGGTGTGGATCGGCAGCATCGACGTTGAGTTCCTCTCTAAGTCTCGAGAAGTTGAGTTTCGTCAAAGGTTTAGTAAGTATATCTGCCTTTTGGTGAGTAGACGGTATGTAACCGACTTTTAGCTTCTCTTTAATCACTTGTTCTCTTATGAAGTATAGATCCAGTTCTATGTGTTTTGTCTTGGAATGAAGAACTGGGTTGGATGATAAAGATATAGTGCTCACGTTATCACACCAGATTGTTGCTTTTTTGTTAGAAACAATGTTTAGTTCACTTAAAAGTGATTCTACCCACATCACTTCTGCTGTTGCACTAGCCACACTGCGAAATTCAGCCTCAGTGCTGGATCTTGATACGGTGCTTTGCTTTTTTGCACTCCATGATATAGGATTTTTTCCTAAGTAGATGCAATAGCCTGAAGTAGATTTGCGGTCATCAGTGTCTGTGCCCCAATCTGCATCAGCGTATGCATTTATGTTGAATGATTGACTTGATTTTAGGATGAGTCCATGATTGATAGTGCCCTTGAGATATCTGAGTATCCTTTTAACAGCTTTCCAGTGATTGTCTAAGGGATTTTGCATATACTGACTGACTTTGTTGACACTAAATGAAATGTAGGGTCTTGTGATGGTCACATATTGAAGTGCACCAACTATACTCCTATACTGCTTTATATTTTGAATTGCTTCCCCCTTATATTTTGATAGTTGATGATTTGTAATCATAGGAGTTGGTAGTGTGTTAGCTTTGTCCATTTTTTCTCTTGAAAGTATATCTGCAATGTATTTTCTTTGATTGAGATGCATCTCTGATGTTCCATATCTCTGTACTTCAATTCCCAAAAAGTAGTTCAGATCACCTAGATCTTTAACAGAAAATTCTGAATTGAGCATTGCAGTAACTTTCTTAATTTCTAATTCACTACTTCCTGTAATGATAAAATCATCAACATAGATTAGAATATAAGTGGTAGCAATATCATTAATTTTAGTAAATATAGAGTTGTCAGATTTCAGAGATTTGTAGCCATATTTCACTAGAGTTGATTTGAGTTTTTCAAACCAGACTCTTGGTGCTTGCTTTAACCCATAGATGGCCTTATTGAGTTTGCACACCATTTCTTTGCTTGAACTGTGAGTAAATCCTTCTGGTTGCTCCATAAATACTTCTTCCTGTAATACACCATTTAAAAAAGCATTATTCACATCTAATTGCCTGATGCTCCAATTTCTACTTAAAGCAATTGTTAGTATAATCCTGATAGATGATGGCTTCACAACAGAGGAGAATGTTTCAGAAAAATCAAACCCATACTGTTGTGAATACCCCTTTGCAACTAACCTTGCTTTATGTTTAGAAATTGAACCATCAGCATTTTTCTTTAATTTGAATGTCCATCTACACCCAACAATATTTTTGTTTTCTGGTCTTTTGACAAGAACCCAGGTTCCCTTGTTAACTAGAGCATTATATTCCTCTTGCATAGCAGCTCTCCATTTATTATTTTGAGCAGCTTCTATGTAAGAGGATGGTTCTTCTTGATTTATGGTGGTGTTGATGATTTTTGGTTTATGTATACCACACTTTGCTCTAGTTAGCATTGGATGAATATTGTCATTATTTCTGATAATGTTGTCTGAATTATTTTCAGAGTTGTTGTGAGCCGTAGAGCCATTGCTAGCATCTTGACTATCACTTTGGTTGCTAATCTCTTGATTATCATCCTTGCTGCTGATCTCCTGACCTTGAGTACTTTGATTGTTGTTATCACCTTCCCAATTATCTTGCCCTTGACCTGGTTCCCTAGTGGGCATGGTGAGTTGAGGGCTGATGGTTGTGCCTTTACTTGTAGGCTGAGTTGAGGGTGCAACTTTGATCTCATCAGGTAGATCAGGTATAGTAAGCTTTGCATTTCTTACTTTTTCAGTGGTTTTAATATCAGTGTTGCTATATGGATATACATGTTCGTTAAATCTTACATGTCTGGAAATATATATCTTCCCTTTATTGTCAAGACACCTATATCCTTTCTGGTTGTTACAGTAGCCTAAGAAAGTACATGATTTAGATCTGAAATCTAATTTGTGAGTATTATAAGGTCTTAAGCATGGAAAACATTGACAACCAAACACCTTTAGGTGTTTATAATCTGGTTTGACCTTAGTTAGCACTTCTTGTGGACATTTGAACTTGAGATTCTTTGTTGGTAGTAGATTTATCAAATGCACAGCAGTATTAAATGCTTCTGGCCAGAATTTTAAAGGCATAAAAACCTGTGCTAATAAGGTCAGACCAGTTTCGACAATATGTTTGTGTTTCCTTTCAATGATTCCATTTTGTTCTGAAGTATATGGACATGTAGTCCTGTGATTAATCCTTTTTTTTCAAAGAAGATTTTTAGTGGTAGAAATTCCTTTCCACCATCAGATTGAAAGGTACAGACATGATTTCCAATCATGTTTTCAACCTTGTTAATAAATTGCATAACTATATTACTAGCTTCAGATTTTGTTTTTAGCATGTAAATCCATACAAATCTTGAGTAGGCATCTATAAAAGATATATAATATTTGTAACCATAGTCAGAACTAATAGGAGCTGGACCCCATAGATCACTGGCAATTAATTCAAGAGGTTTTGTGTAGTTGGTGTGTGAATCTGGAAATGCAAGTTTATGACTTTTTCCCAATTGGCAAGAAGCACATATATATGAGTCAGAAATATTACTAAAGGGAATGTTATTACTAGTCATGACATGTTTTACAATCTTAGCACTGGGGTGTCCCAGTTTATAGTGCCATAAATCGAAAATACTATTGTTCATGACATTCATTATACAATAGTTCTCTTTGTTTTCAGAAATGTTTGAATTACAAAAGTCAAATTTGTACAACCCGTTGTTTTCTTTACCCTGCAAAATGATTTCTTGAGTTAGTATATCTTTAATTATGCAATTATTTGGATAGAATTCAAAAAAGACATTGTTGTCTTTTGCGAATTGGGAAACACTCATTAAATTTTTTTTAATTGAAGGAACCCTTAATAAGTTTTTTAGAAATAATTTCTTGGGTCCATTTATGCTTGCATTTCCAGTGTGTGTAATGTGAACAGTTTTACCATTGCCAACAAGAAGATTTTGTGTACCTTTATATTCCTTGTTGCCCAAGTTTAAGTTGCTAAGATTGTTGGTCACATGATTGGTTGCTCCTGAGTCTGGGTACCAGCATTCATCATCATCTGCTGTAGCAGTCTCAGTGTTAAGAATCTCTGCTTGACTATTGTTGTTGTCTTTGGGCCTATCTACTGTATTGATGTTAGTATTGCTATTTTGCTGTGATGGAGTAAAGTTCTTGTTGAATCTGAAATAGCATTTATTTGCTCCATGACCATATCTTTCACAAATTTGACACCTTATTTTATTGTTGTTGTTGTTGCTCCTGCCACCTCTTCTTCCTTTGTTGGATGGTCCTCCTCTCTAATGGTTGTTGAACTGACCTCTTCCTTGGCCTTGTTTGCCTTTGTTGTAAGTATAGTTGACAGATATGTCTGAACTTACTATTTTTCCATGTTCTATTCTTCCTTCATGTGATAAGAGAGTAGAATAGACGAACTGTAGTGAGGGAGTAGGTTCCATGGTAGATATAATTGCCACAACAGCTTCATATTCGCTATCTAGACCACTGATTATGTATAAAACATGTTCTGAATCAGAAATTCTGTATCCTGCAGAGGCTAGTTGATCACATAAATTTTTGACTTTGAGTAGATATTCATTCATGGTCATTTCATTCTTCCTAATGCTCTGTAATTGCCTTCTATGATGCATGATTCTTGCAGATGACTGAGATGTGAAATTTCTTTCAATAGTTTCCCATACTTCTTGAGCAGTTTTACAGCCTATAAGCTGTGGTAAAATGGATGCACTTACAGATGACATCATCCAGGCACAGACGAGACTGTCTTGTCTCTGGTGTGCTGTATATTCTTGATTTACCACCAATTTGTCTTCACTGTCTTTGACAAATTTTGGTGGTGTAATTTTAGTACCAAGAATATAATCCTCTAATCCATAACCTCTAATAGATGTCTCTACTTGTAATTTCCAGATCAAGAAGTTGGTTTCATCCAGTTGGATGGAGAGCAATTGACTCTGAGGTTTGATGGTGGTTTTCATCAGATTATTTACAGGATCTGATTGAGTTCGACTGGGAGAAACTCTTGTGCTGGACATTTGAGGGCTTGTGGCTTCATCTTGACTCATGATGAGAGATGAATGATGTCAGAAAATAGGTATAATGATTCAAACCTGAGAATCTTGAATTAGGAATAAAAGAGAAAGTTATGTAGTTGAATCTTGATGTTGTCTTGAGAGCTTAAGTGATGATTTTTCTTTTAAGAGCCTCTCTGATGAGTTTTCTTGATGCACTTGTATTCAACTGAAACTTTTTCTTGAACTTCTTGATCGGTTTTCAAAAAGGGTTTGTTAGAAATCTTTATACCACCAAGCTTTCAGTGGAATTCAGATGCAGCCAGATAGATTAACTGGCGAGGCACTGATCTCTGGTGATTGCTGCAACTCTTAAATGAGAAGATGCTGAATCTTTGATGAGAGGAGTCCAAATGATGATGTTTAATCTGATGGATGAAGATCTCTGATTGTCTGGTGCAGTTAGCACATAAGAATGCTCTGATACCAAGTTAGAATTTCTGAGAATTGTAACAGATATAAAAGAAATGGTATTTGTCTTTATTTCTGAAATACTCAGTAATACAAATGTAATACAGAACAGTTTATTTATACAAAGCATTCTTGGGCTTAATATAAAGAGCCCATGATCCGAAAATACAAAAGGAAAAGATAGCAGCCCTTGGATGGCTTGTATGGCTGAGATGTAATAGGCTGAAGGATGCGGATTGCAATATAGCTAAGGAAAGATGAAAGCACACTTCACATTATCTTTTACTATCAGCAGTAGAGTGAGTATCTCCATGATTGTCTTTAATTTGGTGTATGTAAGATTTGGTTTGCTTTATCTTCAATAAAGCATGATAAAGTTTTGTATTTCTGTCCACATTCATTATCCAATTCTCTCTATATTTTTGTCTTGCCGTTTCAGCTTCGGTTGTATAAGCAGCTTCAAGTTGTTTTGTCAATTTGCTTTCAAGGAGGTAGTGTGTGGGATCATTGCTTGAGTTCATTATCAAGGCCTGTACCTATTTAAGTTTATATCGGATGTCAGTAAATAATTTCTTACCATCGCCATAAATTTCTTTTGACCAAGATTTCAGAGCATTTTTTGTATTTATTAGTTTTCTTTGCAACTTCAGCATAGGGTTTCCGTATGTGTGCATGTTCCAAGCATTTGAGACTACCTGCATGAAATTTTGATTATATATCCATGAATCAAAATTTTTAAAATTTACATGTTTTTCAATAACTGCTTTTCCAAAGGTCAGGATTAATGGGCAATGGTTTGATAGAGTAGGCATTGGAATGAATATTTGTATTGTAGGGAAGAGGGCAAGGGCTTTGTGGTTGATGAAGCGATGATCTATTTTTGTGAGAGTTCTCTGACCATTCTGGCTTTTATTACGCTATGTGAATGGAGATACAGAAGATGAAATATCTACTATTTCAGCATTATGAATTGTATCATTGAGGGGGGATAGATCTCTGATTTGAAGTGGATTGCCACCTGATTTATGAGATGACAAAAAAGAGCAGTTGAAGTCTCCAAGGATGATCCATGGATGAGTATTTTGTCTTAGGTGTGGAAGGTAGTCATGAAGCTTTTGTCTTTGAGAGGGATAATTTTCAGCATAGATGAAAGTGAAGTACAAGGAAGTGGAGGTAGGAAGGTGTGTTACATGGGAGTGTATGAGTTTTCTATCAAACAGAATAGGATTGAGGGAGAATATTGCTGGATTATATGCAACAAGCAGCCTCTCATAGGGACCATGAGTATGGTTAGTCATACATTTCTAGGTAGGGTTGCTTGTTTTGGTTGCTCTTATGGAGAGAGGAAAGTCTAGCTTGGTTTCAGATAAAGATAGAAGAGATATTTTGTGTTCATGTATAATTGCTTTTGCTTGCTCCAGTTTGGATATCATATGAGCTCCTCTAATATTCCATGCTCCAATTTTGTGTATCATTGGGTAAACTTTAAGATTTTGTTTCTAAGTGTTCTCTTACCTCTCTGAGAGGTTGTAGGAGCATTTTCAGGGTATTTTTCAGTTGAGGCATCAGAGTCTGCATCAAAGTCCGTTGGAAATGTATTCAACAAGTAGTTGTTCTTATTTTTACCTTTACTAGGAGGCACGGGAGTATTTTTGGATAAGGCAGTGTTTTCATGTGTCTTGTTTTTTCTTTTTGGAGTGTTTTGTCTTGGTCATTTGCTGCACAGAGGTAGGAGGTGGTTCTAGAATGGTATATGGATTATCAGAAGGAGAGGAGGGGTTAATTGCAAGAAGAGTTGGGTTAGTTGAGGTTGCATTGTTATTTGCATGAAAGGAAGAATCCGGGGATATAAGGAATATAGAATCAGATCCAATTTGTAATAGGAAAGGGCATGTGGGGATATAGGTTCAGATCTGGTTTTTTTTTGTTTGAGAAGATTTATTTGCATCAGCACTGTTTGGTTTTGCAACAGGGTGAGCATTGATGAGGTTTGGTACAAGCTTCATGCATGTTGGATCAGGGTTGGTAGAGGATGGATTGTCTGATATGGAGAGATTAGTTTCATTTGTTTTTGAAGGAAGAGTAATTTTTAAAGGATCTGGTGTTTGTGGAGCACTTAAGAGTGTGACATTTGTTTCATGCATAAAGTTGCATGCATTTATCACTAATTTGGTTTTATCTGCTACTGCATGCATTTTTTCATTTAAGCTTTGCTGGGCATATTTGTGTGCATGTGTTTCAGATATTGAGAAGTCAGTATCATTGGTTTCACAACATATCACTTCTACATCTAAATCTTTTCCCTTTTCAGCCAACTGCTTATTGTTTTCATCTCGATTCAATTAAACATTCACCAATGTTCCATTTTCATCATATTCTCCTGTTTCATCTATTGATTGGAGCACGTCATATTTATTTGCAATTTGTATATTCCTTATCATATCTTTCTTTGTGTGGGCAGTTGCATTTTTCATGCATACATGTTCAGAATGCCTGCTTTCAGGTGTTGGAGGCAACAGAACTTCAGGATTTTCATTAATACTTTTCTTTTTTACTTTCCACTTTCTTCCAAACTTTCTTATTTTCAAATCCACTTTTCTTTTTGGTATTTCCACTGATATATAGCTCTTTAGGATTTTTTTCAAATGTCTTATAAAATGATTCTGACTTTTCCTGTACCTCATCTAATCCACCTTCAATTACACACTTTTGATCAGTGTGTCCAAATACACAGCACGTTACACAAATATCTGGTTTCCACAAGTAGTCAACATAAACTATTTTTGTTGAACCATCAGATATTTGAACAGGGAAGGATTTAACTAGCTCCTGATAAGGGGTAATCTCAATCAAACATTTTGCATAATTTATTCAATCTAGTTTTTCTGTCATTTCATCCATACAGACTAACTTTCCTAGCCTATTAGTTAACCAATTGATGCCCAGCGGAGACCAAGCAAAGATTGGGTTATTAGATATATGAACCCATATAGGAACTGCTTTGATTGATCCACACACATTACTAATTGTAGGATCCCACTACTTGACAATAAAAATCTTATTTCTCATCACTATAAGATCACTACAAATGATGTTTCTTTTGTGTTGCTCATCAAAGAGTAAAAAAAGAAATAAGGTTCCATCAGATCTAACTTTAACATTACCGCGCAACCTCCATATTTTCTTTAAATGAGCAATAACAGCTGAATATGGGAGGGGCTTATCGGGGAAAAAGCCAACAATATACTCACCCCATATGTCCTTTCGAGCAGATAAGACAGAGGAAGGAGGAATAAGAACTTCACCATCAAAAACAAGATCCAGATGAACAAGCGTGTACTTCCCTGCATTGTGGGGCAGGTTTTTGAAAAGTGAAGTCCAAGAATGTTCATGAGGAGGTGGCAGAAGGTTTGAAGTGGTAGAGGACAAAGGAGGTACAAGGGAGAAGGATGGGTTGGAGTGAACAGCCGGAGGAACAATAGGTGGTTTGGGTATTGGAATTGGGGTCGGTACAGGAGTAGGAGGGGGTTTAGGTGGTGGTAAGGATGGTTCAGGTGCAAGAGGGATGGGTTCGGAGGAGAGAAGGAGGGATGGGACATGGGCGGGAAGGGGTAAGGGAGAAGTAGGAATTAAAAATAATGATAGATGATTGTGATATTATTCTTTTTAATCACCTATCATTTTTGATAAAAAATGAAAGGTGTTTTGATAATTATTCTTTTTAATAAACTGGTATAATTTTCATCTTGGGGCACTATCTCAGATTTTGATGAAACTAGTGTCGTTGGGTTTGAAATAATGAGTTGTTATGTGCTGACGAGTTTTATAGAGGTCAGACATCCCATGTGATCTGCGAATTTGAAACGCGTAGCGATTAATTTCATGAATTAAAATATATTAAAATTTGCATTATATATAAACACCATCCAAACATTTATCCTCTTCATTATTTCCCTCCCTTCCTCTGTTTTCTTTTTTTCCTTTGCCTGTAGTAACTAATACATAGCCACCTCTAATTTCCTCTTCCTTCGATTTTTTTGAGAGCTAGGCTTAACGAAAATCAACATCGTTTGATTCGTTGAACTCTCATGGTCGAGGGCTTTTTTTTGGTTTGTTCAAAGTCGCGTGTGATTGAGTTTAGTAATGCTTGACTTTGTTGGCCGTGCTAAGGTTTGAATGTGAAGAAGCTAGGGGTATAGATAGGCTATAGCGTTGGTGGTATTGTGGTTGTTAGGCGAAGACACACGGGTAGTGGCATTTTGGAGGTTCTTATCCACTAGGGAAGAAAGAGACAGCTTGTCATATATGAAGGAACAAGTCGCGATTAATTTGGGGGTGCCGAAGGTAATGTTAAGGGTACGGTTGGACTTACGGTAGAGTGTGGAGTTGATCTACTTTGATTAGAAGTGCTCTGGTAAAGCAAGGCAGATCGTGAAATTAGGAAGCTGGTGGTGGAGTAGCAGGTTAGGTTTTTTGTGGTGGGGCCGAGCCTAAAATTGGCGGGTCCATTATGAACCATGCATGAAGTGGGGTTCATAGCAAACGACGGTTTGTCGACCCGTTGTGTGTGCATGGAGATAGGATGGAGAGATGGTATCAACTATAGGTTTTGTGCACCTGTGCACATGTACATGAGAAACAAATTTGGGGTATAATGAGTTGAGTAAGTAATGGGATGTTAATTAGTTGATCGAGTCAACTAATTAAAATATTTTAATCCCAAATCTTATTGAATACATAACTTTTGCATATGAGGTCTGATCGAGATGCCATCTTCGTCATTGCACTCGTACTGGAATCCTCTACGACTTAGATTGGCTTAAGTTTAGGTGAGTTTACTCACCCATTGATTTGTATATTGTTGTGATATAATTGTTGTTGTGTTAAAATATAAATAGTATGACGAACAATGCATGTTATTACTTTTAGACTCCTTTTTGCTTTTGAAAGCAAATGATAATAATATATGTGGTATAATCTCTTTTAATTCTCTATAACATGTATCATGGCCCAGACTTATTTACATATTTGATGTTGCTGTTTGATTTAGTTGGTAATTGTTTATGAATGGCTGAAGCTAAATTGTCACTATAAATGCACTTTGAAATCCCTTGTATTTAACACTTGTTAAATTGGTTTAAATGTGAATATATTATGGAAATATATATTGGGTTGTTCTATACGCATGATTTAGATGTGCTTGGACTAAAGGAATTGGTTTGGAAAGTTATTGAAACTTTGAAACAAAGTTGTGCGAAAATCTCGGTTTTTAGTAAAGTATAAAGACTTTTGCTTTAGATATTTTTCCAAATCTTTTTAATGGAGTTTTCATGAAAATTTATTAAAGTATTTTTTAAAAGGAAGTTTGGGGTTTAAACATGTTTTATAATTATTTCTAAATTTTAAAGTAAAGAACTTCAAATTAATAAACATGATTTTTATGGTCTTTTAGGTAAATTATAAAATAAGTAATTTCAAGTAATATCTTAAGTAAATGTTTTAAACCATATTATAAGTATTTTATATAGTTTTAGAAAATGGGCTAAAGGTTTTATTAAATTAATTTGAAGCTTATGTAATATAAATATCTTTTAAATTGTTTTAGAATTTTATTAAATAACCTAGCTTTTAAATAAATTACATATATATAAATATCAGTTTATTGCGGTTTTTAGTAATTATCGAAATTTGGAAAGGTAAGTTAAGTATTTTATAAAGTGATAAAAGAAGAATTGGATTTTGTTTGCACCAAAAATGGTTACAAACACCCAAAAATAGTTTTAATAGAGACGTAAATGAAGAAAAGCAAAATTAAACCGAGTAAATGAATAAGTAAGAAAAAGAGAATAAGTAGTAATTAAAGACACAGATGTTTATAGTGGTTCGGCGTTTTACTCCTACGTTCACTTTGAAGACTATCCTTTATTATTCTCTGGTAAATCTGATTACAACAGTAAAACAAAGCTAGCACTTTATTAAAATGGAGTCTAGAGTAACTAGTAGTGTAAAGATCCTAAAAATAAACCAATAGGTCTGCATTTATAGGGTGAGATGATGAGATATTCGCTAAGATTTTGGTAGAAGGCTCTCCAGGTCTATAGGGGTCCACCATATCGATCGCTGGTCCTAAATTCTTTTTTTGGAAAGATCAGTATAAATTATACAGATCGTTATTTTCACTTCTTATTGCCATGTGATCGTTTTGGGGGTTGCACATGCCTCTAAACCTTACTCCTAAAATATAAAGTCATTTTGAGTTGTAGATTGTGAGATATGGATCAATCTTTGTCGTATTTGAGTTGCTTGTTGAATTACACTGATCGTTAGGAACGATCGACATAAAACGATCGGTACTTATTGAACTTGGGAGTTTTGACCTACGATCGTTTTTGTGGGCTCCACCCTTCAATATATTGTTGCCCTAAAAGTTTCAAGTAAATTGGCTTTGTGGATTTTGAGATATCGATTGATCTTCGCTGATTTGAGCTGTTTTATGGATCATTCCCGATCGATCCATATAAATCGTTTCTTTGTCCATAACTCGAGCGTATGAACTTCGATCGACTTGAAATTTGAAATGTAGCTTCATGGGGCTATGCCTGTCACTCCATACTGATTGCACCTTGATTGGGTCTCATTCTAGATCTGCTCGACTATCGCCTATAGTATTGTATACAACTGATTCTCAAGGCTAGTAACCATCCGTTTCTAGCCAAGTTGATGATATCACGACCTTGCCAAAAGGTCGGATAAAATTTGCCACCTAAAGTACGTCTTGTTCGAACATGACATGCTTTGAAAAGTCGCAAACTTCAATCATCGAAAAAGGATTCCATTTAGTTCATTAAATGGTCGTTATCCTTTTGTTGAGTTGCTTTCCCATTGAGGGTCGTAATTCCTTTATTCGTCACGACGATCGGTTGATTCCAATAGTATAATTATGAGACCACGGCTTGTTAATGATCATCCTGTTTTGGTTTTGGAAATTTTTAAGCTTTAACAATCCGATTTTAACTTTTCTCTAGTCGATTTTAGGTGAACATTCAATTTCTGTCGATTCCAAAAAATTAAAATTTAGAACGTATAGTAGTTCGTATACGTGTTTATACCTGACCCTCAATCATGTTTGCACATCCATGGGTCATTGTCAAGTTTCAAAGTTATTCCTTGTTTTGTGTGAATGATCACGACCGATCGTTATTCGTTGAATAGAAGTTTGGATCGTTTTTGTACGATCGTTTAAAAAAACAAATGATCAAGGCCGATCGGTATCACTAAATGGATTTTTGTACCTACCTATTTACGATCGTTCTTGTATGATTATTGCCATTTTCTATATATATATATCTTTAACGATCATTACCGATCGTTAGTTCATATAAAGGAGTTTCGGATCGTTCTTGGTTATGGAACGATCATTAGGAATTCTAGTTTGAACGATCGGCATATCCCATGGGTTAAACGATCGGTATATGAGCTTCCTGTAAAATCTTTCATAATTAACTTTTTTTTGTCCAATCGTTTATGGGTTGTAGAATTTTGGATCTTTTTAAAACGATCGGTGCAATTTTTTGGGCAACGAAGGATCGGCATGTCTATCCATGTAAAAGCATTTTACTTAACAATTTCCATTCCCACTTCTCACTTTTGTATCATTTAAGCTTTTAACCAGAAAAGAAAAAATCGAATCATCCTCCCTTTTTCTTCCATCACTCCAAACAACGATCCAAATTCTCAAACGAAGAAACATCTTTTCTCCATTAAAGCTCTAGTCGATCGTCTTTCTCCTCTTATCCATTGTTGTTGCTTTAGATCTCGTAGAAAATCAAGTTCGTATCGATTCTATCCTCCAAATCCAGATTAGGTAGGTTGATCCTTAGAATCGTATTGTGATCCAAACACAAGATTTCGGGTTTCATTAATTTAGTGGTATTTGTTTTGATTGATGAGATGGGATCGATGGATTTGAAGTTGGTTGGATGAAATGTGGTTGAAGGAGATAGTGCCTTTAGCGCCGATCCTATTTTTGGGGAAGATGAAGTTGTGGAGTGGTTATTTCAATGTGGAGCGATCGTTTACAAACGATCTACCATAGTTGTACCATAGTTGTGGACTTCAGTAATTTTTGAAGTGGGTGACTTGTTCAAACGATTGGCAGGATGGCATTGAAAAAATGATCGGGTGGAAGTGCTGGGGCGAATGATCGGTGTGAATGTTTAAATGAACGATCGATCTTGTTTGAGGAAATGAACTTTAAAAATGGCAATGAAAAAATGATTGGTTGTCAGCAAATGAATTTTAAAAATGGAACTTAAACAAGTGAACTTGAACTAAATGATGAGCTTCGGCCTTGCATACTTGAACGGACATTCGAACTTGCATATGACTTGTATAGGACTTGAACTGCATATTTGGTAATATATGACATTTGAACTTTGACATGAACCAATGCTTTCGACTATTCTCTTGGAGCTCATCCGTGACTTGAATATAAAAATTGAACTTTTACTTGCTAACAATCCATCGTGAAACTCAAACTACATCGTTCCCTAATGACATGGAGAAGCAGTTGAGATGGTCTCTCCGATTGAACCTCGAAGTCTTGTCGTCTTTAATTTCGTACAACTTATTACTGTATCATATAGCACTTCACCATACCACACTAGCACTCAACTATGCATTGGAAAGTACAAATTACTTTATCTAATCATGAATTTTACTTAGTTTAATAGCAACAGTTTCTAGACGTTTTGGGCATCTTGCTATGCTAGCTGGATCATCTTCTCAACAGAATAATCCTAACGTGGAATCAAGTTCTACAACCAAGTCTGATAGTCCGTCCTAGGAGTGGGCACGGTCGATTAACCAACCCGATCGGTTAAAATATTCGGTTAACCGTTTAACTAAATATTCGGTTAATCGAGGTTGAATAATACCGACCGATCCAACAAACTTTAACCGTGGTTAACTGTTTAATTCAAACGGTTAACCGTTTGTCGGTTAACCGAATATATCGAACAATTAACCATTTAAATCAAACGATTAACCGATTAACCGTTTAAACAAAGGAACTATATAAAATAATTTAATAACCGATTGATAGTTCCGTACATATATGCACAACTGATAATTTCCTGCAATAAAGAGAGTAAAGCTGCAACCACTTCTTTTATAAATATAAATGTGCAACACTAAGTAGTTCATAGTGCATACATAAACGATACAACAACAAAGTCCAAATATAAATAACAGTCCAAACATCAATACATACAATAACGCAACTACAAAGTCCATTATCCAAGAGTCCAAAATCCAAATGACTTGAAGTCATAATTCATAAATACATTACTATAGTAATACAAATGTAATGAAAATGAGATTAAGTTGCTGGCATTGTTGTAGGTCATGCAATAGTCTCCATTCTCATATCAGTCTCCAGTCTCCAAGCTTATCCAAAGGTAACTGAAGATAATAAGATATCAACTTATCTAGTACATGAATCTAGAAAAATATCACAATATTGCATAACTGAAGATACCAAGTAATAAGTATCAATAGTGGCATAACTGATAGTCTACATGCTTAACACTTACTGTGAAATGTGAATGAAGTGTTATAACTGAACTAAACTAATGTGAAGTAACATATTAAGTAACTGAAATGAAGTAAATATGAAGTAACCTAAGCTATATGATGTAACATAAGCTATGCAGTATGAAGTGTTAATAGTTGTAGAAATAAATATGAAGTAACATAATATTTAGTATAAACAATTCTAGAAGACTTTTACTATTCAGACTTTAGTAAACCGTGAAATGAAATAAATATGATGTAACATAAGCTATATTGACTATGTTATGATTGAACTAAACTAAACTAAGCAATACAGCATTATTGCTGGACTGAACTTAGTATGAAAACATACATCATGCACCCATGTCTCAAATCAATGATGTCTCCTTGGTTAAAGATGATTCAAGACTTTTATGCCCATGTATAAACTCTACAACAAACCAAACCAGTCATTGACTTTATAAAAAAGCAACAAAGTAACATTAAGCAACTGTTTAACTAAGCATCATTTTCAGCTTTTAAAACATGTACATGAAACCTTTAAATTATTTTCTGGTCACACATACATACATATCCGTGTGCTTTGTAGCTCATTTGCTGCACCAACTATATATTGGAAAACTACTGCTTGCAATCAAACATTGACTTTAAATGAATTTTGTTATTTCTTAAGAAATAATTATGACAATCATAGCTAACTACCATGTCGTTTTCATGTTCAACTTATATTTTTATCACTGCCAGTTACAGTGTAAGTAGAAATGCAATCCCAATCTAATTGCCTCCTCTCGATTAACCCTGCCACATCAAGTTTATTATCTTCAACCTATAATATCAGTCCAACTATAAATAATATTTTGACACTATGACAAAAATATTTCTTCTTGCCAAAATAAGGCAAAAGTTTAAATTTGGCTTGTAGGTGGAAAAAGGAACGAATAAGTAGTACATCACATGTTTATCAAACTTGTGTACATAAAACCTTCAACGCATGATCCATTAAAACAGTTAATTTTCAGCTCATAAAACATGTACATAAAACCTTTAAAACTCTTCCGTTAAAATTATATTCATATTACTTTACTGGATTAGGGTTTTATACTATATACAGACAACATAATCAAAATAAGGGATAACAATTAAAACTAAGTACATACTACAATTATACATAATCAAAATTAGGGTTACTGACAACATTTATCTTATACTCACTTGTTTACTTTTCTTGCTGCCGACCATTGCGATTGAAAATTTGAAGTGATTGCGAACCGAAATTGGAGGCTGGAGCAATTGCGATAGTGCAATATCGCCTTGAGAGTAGATGGAAAGAATTGGAAATGGCGAGCGTCGAACGAGAGGAGCTAGGGTTTTTACATTTCAGGAATTATCGATTTGAGTTTGAGATATAAATGGGAGAGTAGGAGGCAGTGGATTAGGCATTAGGTAGATATCAATTATTGCGGGCTTTGATAGTGGGCTGTGCTAGGTGAATTAAAAAAATAACGGTTTAGGTCGGTTAACGGTTACCGGAGTGATCCAAAATCATTAACCGTTAACCGAACCGAAGTTAGGTAGTTAAGGTCGGTCGGTTAACCAAATTTGACGGTTAAGTTAGTTCGGTTTTGATCGATTAAGATGGTTACATCGGTTAAATCGGTTAAGTGCCAACTCCTAGTCTGTCCTCTAATCATCATTTAGAAAAACCGAAAAGCCCAGGCCCACAATTTGATTTTTTTGATGCAGTTCCCATTCTTCCACCAGAAGTTGTTGATTCTGCTCCTGACACTGGAAGATGCAGTTATTCTAGAGGACTTTGATGATTCCGTAGCCTATAAATTTAAGGAAGATGATCTTCGTTGGATCTGCGTAAGGCATGAAATTTCCTTTGACGATGCATTAGTTTCATCGCATAATAATAGGTTCTCACTGACCTCCAGATGGGTGTAAAACGTGCAACAAAATTCATGTGCTGGGCGAGATGCATCCTGCCATTTAACTCATACATTTAGGAAATTCTCCATTATTTGAGGATAGCTCCAATGTAGCTTCATCCAAATAGCTACGCTCTTCTCAATTGTATTTATATGGTATTTATGGTGTTCTTGCATCGTCCTCCGACCATTGATGACATTCCGTTCATATTCTCTTTCAAGCGACAGACAGGAAGTCTTTCGTTTACATTTATTGAGTTGGCGAAGAAGTGTCAGATTTTAACCGGCGCACGGAATAAATTAAGCGCTTTTAAAAGTGAGTGGTTCTTTGTTCGATGTCCTCCTGGTTTTGCTCGACAATGGCTGGAAAGACATAAGCGTTATCCATCATCTTTATATTAGCATGGAAAACCGATATCCAGGTCATACTCCTGACTACATAATTCTTTTTATAGTCACTGTTACACGACCCAGCGGTAATCTTTATGAGGAGGTGGTCACGACTTTCAAAAATGCATTGCCCGAAGATATGAGCATCAAATATCTTCTTACGGTCGAACGCCATGTTACTTTTATTTGACAGAAGAGGGCCTCAGTGTAGGGATAACAAAAGTTGCTCAAACTACAAGGGTAAGACCACGGGCTGCAACTGATCAAAAGGGCGATCAATTCGATCACACCGTGCCCCCAGCTATGGGTGCTTAGGATTTCACCAATATTGATGTCGAAGGAGATAAAGGCGATGTGCCCGGTCATAATGATGACTGATCTAGTCTTGGAATCGAGGCCAGATCTTTAAAGACTTCACTGCCTTCGGCTCTCGATAGAATAAAAAGAAAACGCTTATTTGTAAATTTCCCAAAAGTCTCCTTTCTGATCAACTTAATTTGTCGATGAATCCCAAAGCTGTTCAAGATGAATCCTCTTCTCAACCTTCGGAGCGTTCAAATTGGCCGCTTGATTATTTGTTTAGTCTGCCTATACCACATGACCTTAATGCTTTCCACTTCACCGACACTAGTATTGATCGATCAGAATCTCTCACCAGAACTGGCACTGAAATTCCAACTTCTAAAGGGGAAATACTCCAATGAGCAAAGCTCATGCATCTTGTCCGTCGGGGGGGGGGGGAACACAAGGACACTTGCACCCCCCCAACATTGCATTGCACTCAACTTGTGCCTTTTACTGCTTAAAGTTGATTAACTTTTGTTTTCATTTATAGGAATGATGGTGAAGAAATGGAATATGTTCGATTCCCTTCGGGATATACACCACCAATCCTCTGGTTCGCGCTCTAGCTTATACCATCAAGGTGGCAGTCGGGAGTATTATGATCCTAGTTACAACTTCAGTCGGGACTGTGGTCATCAAGATAAGGGTGATAGGGTAAACCATCTCAAGGTAAGCATCGATCAAAATGTAGGTCCGCTCCTCCAAAGGGTTCCGAAAAGCCAACTGATCATCAGGACCCACCTGTCGATCCCTCTTATGGTGCCCCTCTTATCTCGGTTTTGCCACAGCCTTTAGTTCCTTCTCATTCTCAACGATCTAGTGATCTTCGTCAACGTAGCGAACATGTTGCTGCTCACAGGCCCAGTAAAAAAAGAACTGAAGTTGAAATCGCTACTGAAGATCCTATGGTCAATCCAGTTGCTCGCATGGCACAACTTCGAGAAGAGTTTCCAAACCTATGCTTCGAAGGTTCCTTTTCCCTCTTAATCTGAAGAAGGTCCCAAACCATGTTCAGAAAATGACTATTGATTCTGTCACTGATATCCACAAGCACTACCATGAATGGATAAAAGCAACGAAGAAGATGTCGAAAGTATCTTTCGAGCGTGTGGCAGAAATAGAAAAGTTAAAACGCCAGGAAGCTTAGAATAAAATAATTATCGATACTTTGACAAACGAGTTAGAGGCTTCTAATACCTCTCAAGCAGAGGCCGAGGGTAAAGCTAATGATGCTTTTAAATCTATGGAGGAGATGAAGTCCAGTCATCTAGATATGGTCCTGGTGTTACATCATCGAAATCAAGAAATTGCACACAAGAGAGATACAGCTCAAAGTAATGAATCTGCAGCCTTGAAGGAGATAGCAGAACTCAATGCTAAGCTCAAGTATGCAAATAAGGAGAAAATGACACTCAGAAAATTACTTAAGTTGCTTGTGATGAGTTGGTGAACATTAGACTCGAGAGAGATACGGCCATTGAAAGGGCCAAAGATGTTGATGCACTTGTTCAACGTGAAGTAGAAGCTACCAAGGATAAGGTTAGGGAAGAGATAGTGAACGAGCTCGACTTGCTTCTTATTCTTTACAATGCCAACTTTCTCAAGCATAGAAATCTAACATGGCTTGGCAATGATTATCCCTACCAGCTCTTGCGCGCATGGGAATTTCTTGTTGTAGAGGAAAAGAGACTCCTTAATACTGAGGAAATCGACTTATTTAGGCTTGAGGGTAAAATGCTATTGGGTAATGAATCCAAAACATTGCATGATATCCAACTTACAATTCAGAAAGAATCTGTTGTTGCCTCTTTACATGAAGTGGGTGAAGGATCCGAGTCAGCAAAACTCGATGTCACAACTGAATTTCCCCCAACATCCCAGGCTATCCCTAGTTCCATGGCTGATTCTTCAACCATCCCGGGTATGATCTGGACAAGCCTAAGCTCTCTCCAATTCCTGAACGCAGTTCTGAGGGTATTTCGGCTCAACTTGGGAGCCACACTAAGGAAGGTATTTCGATGACATCTTCCGTCTTCCAATCTTTTCACCTATTTCGATGACAAAAAGTAGGGGTGTTATTATTTGATATTTCTAATCTTTTCACCTATTTTTCCTTAACTTTAAATCTATCAGGTGTCGTTCCTCCTCCCTTGCAAGTTCCTCAATTGGGTTCACAAGCGGCCGTGAAAGAATCCACTAAAGTTACAACTTCAGCCGCTGCTCAGGGTGCTCAAGAAGAAACCTTTGTTATTGATGATCAATTCATGGAGGCATTGTTCAAGGAAGGAGGCGACCCATACAAGAAATTCCTTTTGATGAGGATGTCGTAATCATAGGCTCTTCCAACCCTACTGATGAGCTCAACATGAAAGAGTGTGTTGAGAAGGAAGAGTTGTTGAAAAAGAGGGCGAAAGCTGAGCCTATTGATATGGATTTCAATGAGCTGATTCCTATCCCTCTCTAGATAATCTCTCCTGGCAGGACAATTCCCTGAGATGAGGTCCCCCTGCTTTTAGTGTTGAGAGTGCCTTGATCCCTCCTGCTTCTAAAAATGACACCGCCTCGATCCACATAACTGAAGATGTTTCTTCGATGAAAATTCGAGGTGGAAAGGATCGAAGAGAGGATCGAGTGGGATTTGGATGGAGCCACTCCCAAGAAACAAAAGAAATAGAGGAAATAAAAGAAATAATCGTTGGCATTGTATGATGTGTAAATAGCTTGGATGGCCACATTTTCTTTTTGTTGATCGTGTTTGTACGGATATGAACCCTACTTTTACTTCTCATTTTTTATAAACTTGTATTGTGAACAACAAGTATGGTGTGAATAAGAATTATTTTATTCTTGTGTAGAATTCTTATACATGCTAGTTTAAAGGATTGAGCTACTACGTTTTCCATTTGATGTATTTGTGGTTCATTGCTCATTAGGTCGGATATTGATCTGATTTATCTATCCCAAGGCCTCCTTGAGGTCGTGGCCTCGAGTCGTATCAAACACTAGGCTCGAGCCTTAGTGTTACACCGTCGACTTCAACGGTTTGAGTAATTATACTCCTGCCCCCAGTCTTAGGTTAGTGGAGTTTGATAGTGAATGGTCAAACTCCATCCTTAGCAAGTTTATACTCCTCCTGTCGGTTTCAGGCCGGAGTTTATGGTATAGTGAACGGTCAAACTGCACTCATCTATTTGTTTATACTCATATCCGCACTCTAGGGATAAGAGTTAGTTAGTGGGCGGTTGGGTCACACCTTTTTTTATTTCGTTTATGCTCATATCCACACTCTGGGGATGAGAGTCATTTCATAGGTGGTCGTTCACACCCATTTAGCATTTATACTCATATGCGCACTCTGAGGACATGAGTTATTTGGAAAACTATCGAGTTATGTTCTCTTTGGTCAATCGTTCTGCCCTCAAGTATGAGGCTTGTCTCGATAAGTGACCGGTCAAATCTCAATCACTCCGAGTTATGTCGGTCCCACGAACAGTGGGATTTAGTCGGTTATATACAATTGACATGTACTACAATGGGGGGTCACAGATATGATGGAAAATTCAAAGCTTTATTGCTGAATGGAATGAAATGACATAATTTGTCTTATTACATATTTGAAAAACCAAACGCTAAAAAAATCCTGAAATTAAATACAACTGAATAAAAAAGAAAAACTAAGTGAAATAGCGTCGTAAATGCTTGCTATTCCATGCCCTTAGGAGTGTGATGCCATCAACAGTTGTTAGCTTGAAAGTTCCCTCTTCAAGCCTCTGCTCATTGACATATGGTCTATCCAAAGTTGGATTCATATGCGACGGGATAGGAAAAACTCATTTTAAGACAAGATCGCCGACTTTAATGGTTCTACGTCGGACTTTAGTGTTGTAGTATCGTGCGACTCGGTGTCGGTGTGCAGCTACCCTCAAATCAGCTAATGATGCTTTTAAATCTATGGAGGAGATGAAGTCCAGTCATCTAGATATGGTCCTGGTGTTACATCATCAAAATCAAGAAATTGCACACAAGAGAGATACAGCTTGAAGTAATGAATCTGCAGCCTTGAAGGAGATAGCAGAACTCAATGCAAAGCTCAAGTATGCAAATAAGGAGAAAATGATACTTAGAAAATTGCTTAAGTTGCTTGTGATGAGCTGGTGAACATTAGACTCAAAAGAGATACGGCCATTGAAAGGGCCAAAGATGTTGATGCACTTGTTCAATGTGAAGTAGAAGCTACCAAGGATAAGGTTAGGGAAGAGATATTGAACGAGCTCGACTAGCTTCTTATTCTTTACAATGCCAATGTTCTCAAGCATAGAAACCTAGCATGGCTTGGCGATGATTATCTCTACCAGCTCTGGCGCGCATGGGAATTTCTTATTGTAGAGGAAAAGAGACTCCTTAATACTGAGGAAATCGACTTATTTAGGCTTGAGGGTGAAATGCTATTGGGTAATGAATCCAAAACATTGCATGATATCCAACTTACAATTCAGAAAGAATTTGTTGCTGCCTCTTTACATGAAGTGGGTGAAGGATCCGAGTCAGCACAACTCAATGTCACAACTGAATTTCCCCCAACATCCCAGGCTATCCCTAGTTCCATGGCTGATTCTTCAACCATCCTAGGTATGATCTGGACAAGCCTAAGCTCTCTCCAATTCCTGAACGCAGTTCTGAGGGTATTTCGGCTCAACTTGGGAGCCACACTAAGGAAGGTATTTCGCTGACATCTTCCGTCTTCCAAAAATTTGGGGTGTTATCATTTGATATTTCTAATCTTTTCACCTATTTTTCCTCAACTTTAAATCTATCAGGTGTCATTCCTCCTCCCTTACAAGAGCCTCAATTGGGATCAAAAGCGGCCATGAAAGAATCCACTAAAGTTACAACTTCAGCCGCTGCTCAGGGTGCTCAAGAAGAAACCTTTGTTATTGATGATCAATTCATGGAGGAACTGTTCAAGGAAGTAGGCGACCCATACAAGAAATTCCTTTTGACGAGGATGTCGTAATCATAGGCTCTTCCAACCCTACTGATGAGCTCAACATGAAAGAGCGTGGTGAGAAGGAAGAGTTGTTGAAAAAGAGGGCGAAAGCTGAGCCTATTGATATGGATTTGAATGAGCTGATTCCTATCCCGCTCCAGATAATCCCTCCTGGTGGGACAATTCCTTGGGATGAGGTTCCCCCTACTTTTAGTGTTGAGAGTGCCTTGATCCCTCCTGCTTCTAAAAATGACACCGCCTCGATCCACATAACTAAAGATGTTTCTTCGATGAAAAGTCGAGGTGGAAAAGGATCGAAGAGAGGATCGAGTGGATTTGGATGGAGCCACTCCCAAGAAACAAAAGAAAGAGAGGAAATAAAATAAATAATCGTTGGAATTGTATGATGTGTAAATAGCTTGGATGGCCACATTTTCTTTTTGTTGATCGTGTTTGTATGGATATGACCCCTACTTTTACTTCTCATTTTGTATAAACTTGTATTGTGAACAACAAGTATGGTGTGAATAAGAATTATTTTATTCTTGTGTAGAATTCTTATACATGCTAGTTTAAAGGATTGAGCTACTACGTTTTCCATTTGATGTATTTGTGGTTCATTGCTCATTGGGTCGGATATTGATCTGATTTATCTATCCCAAGGCCTCCTTGAGGTCGTGGCCTCGAGTCGTATCAAACACTAGGCTCGAGCCTTAGTGTTACACCGTCGACTTTAACGGTTTGAGTAATTATACTCCTGCCCCCAGTCTTAGGTTAGTGGAGTTTGATAGTGAATGGTCGAACTCCATCCTTAGCAAGTTTATACTCCTCCTGTCGGTTTTAGGCCGGAGTTTATGGTATAGTGACCGGTCGAACTGCACTCATCTATTTGTTAACACTCATATCCGCACTTTAGGGATAAGAGTTAGTTATTGGGCGGTTGTGTCACACCTTTTTTTATTTCGTTTATGCTCTTATCCACACTCTGGGGATGAGAGTCATTTCATAGGTGGTCGTTCACACCCATTTAGCATTTATACTCATATGCGCACTCTGAGGACATGAGTTATTTGGAAAACTATCGAGTTCTGTTCTCTTTGGTCAATCGTTCTGCCCTCAAGTATGAGGCTTGTCTCGATAAGTGACCGGTCAAATCTCAATCACTTCGAGTTATGTCGGTCCCACGAACAGTGGGATTTAGTCGGTTATATATCACAATTGACATGTACTACAATGGGGGGTCACAGATATGATGGAAAATTCAAAGCTTTATTGCTGAATGGAATGAAATGAAATAATTTGTCTTATTACATATTTGAAAAACCAAAAGCTAAAAAAATCCTGAAATTAAATACAACTGAATAAAAAAGAAAAACTAAGTGAAATAGCATCGTAAATGCTTTCTATTCCATGCCCTTAGGAGTGTGATGCCATCAACAGTCGTTAGCTTGAAAGTTCCCTCTTCAAGCCTCTGCTCAATGACATATGGTCCATCCAAAGTTGGATTCATATGCGACGGGATAGGAAAAACCCGTTTTAAGACAAGATCGCCGACTTTAATGGTTCTAGGTCGGACTTTAGTGTTGTAGTATCGTGCGACTCGGTGTCGGTGTGCAGCTGCCCTCAGATCAGCTTCCTCATGCTTCTCATCTATAAAGTCTAGAGAATCCAAAAGGTGATCTTTATTTGTTCTGGGATTGTTGTAAGTCACCTGATGAGAAGGAACTTCAAGCTCAATAGGAATAATGGCCTCGGGCCGTAAGCGAGGGTGAATGGGGTATGGCCAGTCACGAATTTGTGGGTGGTCTTATAAGCCCATAGTGCCATCGGGAGTTCACCCTTCCACTTGCGTCTAGCCCTTTACAAATGCTTCTTCAGAATGTATTTTATGATTTTTTTCACAACTTCAACTTGTCCATGCGCTCGAGGGTAAGCGACTGTCGCAAACCTCTTTTCAATACGATACTGACGGCAGAAGTCTTTAAATTTAGCACCGTCGAATTGAGTCCCATTTTCTGTTATAATAGTTCATGGAAGACCAAAATGACAGACGATATTTCGGACAATGAAGTTGATTACTTTCTTGGTTGTGATCGTGGCTAAAGGTTCCGCTTCGGCCCATTGGGTAAAGTAATCAACTGCGACAATACCATACTTTGTAACACTTTTATAGATCAGTAAGGAACTGATAATATCTATACCCCACATGGAAAATGGCATCAGGCTGATCATTTTTGTAATTTCTACCGGTGGAGCTCTTGGTACTTTTGCATATATTTGGCACGTGTCACAATGCCTTACATAATCGGCAGCATCTCGATTAACGGTCGGGCAATAATACCCATAACAGGGTATTTTATTTTCTAGGGTTTGCCCACCAGTGTGATTGCCACATTTCCCTTCATAAACTTCCTTTAGAACTCGTTTTGTTTCATAATGAGCGATACACCGGAGAAGTGGAATGGAGAAACCCTTCTATACATAGTTCCTTCATGAATAATATACCATGAAGCTTTGCGAACGACTTGTCGCTTTTCATTCCTTCGTTCGGGAAGATCTCCCTGTAGCAAATAATCTTTAATCGAAGTCATCCACGACTCCCTCTCAGGCTCTGTCTCTAGTACCAGGTCAATTTCTATCAAGCTTATGCTTAGAGCATTTAATACCTCGACCGTAACTAAGCCCATCTATTGTGCATCCCTAGCGCTAGCGAACTTTGCCAATGAATCAGCCTCTCTGTTTTGATCCTGAGGAATGTGTGTAATGTAACATCCCCCTACTTGGAGACCCAAAACTAATGGCTACGGATGTTGCAGTCATCCATAGTTATTAATCCTCGGCGACCAAATACGACGACATTAGATACATTGATACACAGAAATACAAGAATATGGAAAATTTTAAACAACAAACAAATTCCACATTCCATTTCAAAATATTACAAATTGATTACATAATCCTAATTCGTAGACCACATTCAGATAACATATAATTATTACAAATACGTCATTAGCGACATATGAAGATGTCCCCTTGGTAGATATGAGTATGTAGATAGGCAAGAAAACAATTTGGCTTTACAAACAAAACACACAACGGAAATAAAAGAACTCTAATAACAAGCTTCTCTCCTTCATGTTCTCGGAATCTTTATTTGTCTAAAGAACACCTGGAAACCTTAACTCTCAACCTACTCAAAATCAATTGAGTACCCGAGAGTTGAAGGGAAAAAACTTCGAGTCAGACATAAAGCCTGGTATGAATAATAATTTACCATCTTAAACCATTTAGATATCTAGTGAGACCACACCGCTTAGCGGAATGGGTTTTAACCTCACTAGTATCCTAAAACATTTATAAAACCATATATTGTGCTCCTTCATCCACAAAGGTTAAAACATAGTATTTCAAAACTTTATGATGATATGCAAAACAACTAAATCAAATCTGGATTACCCATCCCCATTCATTCTGACATCTGTCACAATTATAGTTTCTAGGATTACTATTAACCTATTAAATGTTTATGGACTATCTGTCCAATATCATGGTTTTCATAGGGTTACTAAGAACCGATTAGTAACTCCAATATCTTATCTCTTATCCTTGTTTTCATGGGCTAACTAGGAACCTATTGATTGACTGTTAATATCTTAATCCGGATATAGTTTTCATGGGCTAGCTACAAACCTACTGGCCCCTGCTAGTATCAATTCATAGTTTTCATGGGCTGACTATGAACCTATTGGCCGCTGCCAATATCACACAGTTTTTATGGGCTTATTGTAAACCTATTAGCACCTGCCAATATTTTTAATTAAAATTTTAACATCTATTAAGTTATATTTACTACTGGGTCAACCTAACTATTTATTCTACCCTTTCCCAAAAATACAGTTATGGGTTAATAATAATGTAAATAATATTTCCAAAATCTTTATTTATGTCATGGTTTTTTCCTTTAAAAATGAGAATGGGTTATTTGTTTTGAAACTTTAAAACTTCACTTTCGAGACCCCTGGCTGGCCTCCTTCGAAAGCATAGAAAATCTCTTTTCATAACTTTAATTACATACCTTTTGAAACCAATGATACCTTTCGATGGTATCAAGAAAACATCCTTTAAAACATAGCTTCGAAACAAATAAAGTACTCTTCCGAAAGCATTGGGTTTACTCTTTAAAAACATCATTTGGGTCAAAATGGTTATATATGAGAGTATCTCTTTCAAAACTAACTAAAATTAATTTGGAGAAAAGTTGATGGTGTCAGAACCATCTAGTCAAAAGCAAAGACCTTTAAAAGTTAAAACTTCGAAGGACAGAGTCGAAACCCCCTTTCGACTCTATCACCTTCGAAACCCTCAACCCCTTTCGAAAGCAATTAGGAAGCGGCTTAACTTAGGTAAAAGCCAAGATAACCTTTCGAAGGCATTGATGACATCAATACTTTGGAAGGAAAATAGCGGTTAGGTTTTAACTAGGCCGGAACCAACCCTTTTGAAAACTCTTATATAAATGAAAAAGTTTCCATTCGAAAGCTATTTATAAAGTCCCTTTCGAAAGCATGGCTTTCGACTATGTTGAAAGCTTTTATGTAAAAGAAGGCAGGAATTTAACTTTAGAAAACCAACTAAGGTTTCGACTCTATAGGGTATCGACTCAGTCGAAAGCCCTTCAAAAACAAGGTGGCGTCTTTCTTTTTAAAACTGAACCTTGGTTTCAACTGTGACGAAAGCATAGTGTTGTGAGCATTTTCTCCCACTACATGGTGAATATGAGGAGTCAGGGGCAAAATCGTCATTGTTCTAGAATAGACTCAAACTAGTTTGGAGGTATTCTCGAGATCAAGATATGGACATAGGTCAAAATTGTGTCTCAATCCGAGCTACGGATTGAGAGATATGATCATCTTAAGATTTGTCCACCACCGTCTCGTGGGGCCAATACCGAGACGCTCTACCGCCATTCAAGGTCGATAGTCCAACATCAATTCAGGATCCTCGGTCCGATGACTGAACCAAAACTTTGGTTCGGCGCTTGCTTGGAGTCGAGGCTTGAAAATATTGAGTTTGCTTGGAGTCGGCCCGATGGCCGAACCAAAACTTTGGTTCGGCGCTTGCTTGGAGTCGGGCCTTGAAAATTTGGAGTCTACTTGGAGTTGGTCGGATGCCCGAACCAAAACTTTGGTTCGGCGCTTGCTTGGAGTCGGGGCTTGAAAATCTCGAGTCTGCTTAGAGTCGGCCAGATGATCGAACCAAAACTTTGGTTCAGCACTTGCTTGGAGTCGGGCCTTGAAAATCTGGATTCTCCTTGGAGTCGGTTGGATTACCGAACCAAAACTTTAGTTTGGTGCTTGCTTGAAGTCGGGGCTTGAAAATCTCGAGTTTGCTTGGAGTCGGCCTGATGACCGAACCAAAACTTTGGTTCGGCACTTGCTTGGAGTCGGGCCTTGGAAATCTGGAGTTTGCTTGGAATCGGTTGGATTACCGAACCAAAACTTTGGTTCGGCGCTTGCTTGGAGTCGGGGCTTGAAAATCTAGAGTCTGGTTGGAGTCGGCCTGATGACCGAACCAAAACTTTGTTTCGGCGCTTGCTTGGAGTCAGAGCTTGAAAATATCGAGCCTGTTTGGAGTCGGCCCGATGATCGAACAAAAACTTTGGTTCGGTGCTTGCTTAGAGTCGGGCCTTGAAAATCTGGAATCTGCTTGGAGTCGGCCTGATGATCGAACCAAAACTTTGGTTCGGCGTTTGCTTGGAGTCGGGCCTTGAAAATCTGGAGTCTACTTAGAGTCGGCCTGATGACCGAACTAGAACTTTGGTTCGGCGCTTACTTGGAGTCGGGCCTTGAAAATCTGGAGTCTGCTTGGAGTCGGTTGGATTATCGAACCCAAAATTTGGTTTGGCGCTTGCTAGGATTCGGGGCTTGAAAATCTCGAGTCTGCTTGGAGGTGTATGTTTAACGACAAATTTTCTATTCATTAGAAAAATACCGATAAATTTGAATTAATTTTAACCGCAAGCGCACGACGTACAATTTTAGTACGTGGCGAGTACGGGTCGATCCGTAGAGAATATTTAAGATTTTAAAATTTTCAATTCAATCAAATTAGACCAAAATGCGAGAAAATTGTTAACTACAAAAAAGAAGCTAAAGCTAGAATTGAAATGTGATTTAAAAACTATTGGACTAGAGAACAATTTAGGGATAAATCCACTCTCATATTTTTGTAAATCAACAAACAATAATTTATGATCTCTAGTTTTGATATTAAATGAAATAATTGTTGCATTTATCATAAGTATGGTTTATTTATGTTATAAATTAACATAACTTAAACCATCAAACTATAATGCAACAAATAAACCACTTATAGAATCTCATGAAAATGAAGCCAAAGCAAAAGCTATTTTAAGTATGATCTATTTACTATTGTAATTAGTAAGATAGATCAACAAATTTTGTTTTTACTTTCATTTCAAAGTCAAAAAATTAATTAGCAAATGATGATGTAAATTGTGTTTATGTTGAATAAGAATAGCTCATTTTCATAAGCAATATAAGCTATCAAACCCACTTGTATAAACTTACATCAAAATTCACTTTCATGAAGCACAAACAAAGAGATCATAAATCATAAAGATGTTGAAATTACATAGAGTTAGAAAGCTTCATTACCCCTAAATTGAAGGGGTTTAGCTACTCATTTGTGTTCTCAAATCAATACTTGTAAATTTCAACATTAAAAAGCAAAGAATGGAAAACTAAGCAAAGGAAGAAAGAGAGATTAGCTACTAACTAATTGCATAAAAATTAAAGCTACACTACTTGCATGAATGTAAATCTAAGCTATAAACATTAAAAGAAAGAGAGCATAGAAATAAGCATTAACATAAAAGCAAAGAAAAGCATGTAGAAAAGAAAAGAGAAAGAGGTTTGGAAGCCATTTTTATTTCATGAAACATTGACATTACAACTTGCTTTCTTACTTTCCTAACTAATGTGAAAGAGTAGAAGATATTTACATGTACATAAGAGGGCTATTTATACATGCATAAAACCCTAATTCCATTTTTAGGGAGCTTCCCAAAATGCCCTTAGGAAGTGTGGCCACCAAGTAACCATTAGCCACTAATTAATCCCTCATTAAATGTGCATGAAGCTTTAACGTCCACTTAGTTGTCCATTAGCTTCTAATAGTAGATTTAGGCAAGTGGGTTGGGTCCTCCATGATCTTGTACTTGAATTATTTCCTTCTTCTTTCCTTTGTATTCATTTGTGCATGCATATCTCTTCATGGATCCCTCTTCCATATGCATCAAAATTTCCTATAAAAATCATAAAAAATGTCCAAGTAAAAATTCTTAAATTGACACATGCACAAAAATTATCATTTTCTCCTGAATGAAGATGAATATATGATGATTTGAAAACAATTGAATTTTGGTTTTAAACATGTTAAAATGCCCAAATATGATATTTATTTAAATAAAAAAGAGATAAAATATGGATGTATATATATGCACATTTAAGTGCACATCAAATACCCCCACACTTATCTTTTTATTCGTCCTCGAATAAAGGAAAACTACGATAAATACTTTTTCGTAGGGAGCATGATTGCATTGAGCGTATGCAACAAGCCGTTAAACCTTTGGGTGTCCCCAGTAGGATGAGTGTTGTCTCGTGAGGGTTTTCAACGGATACTACCCACAAAATCCAAATGCAAAGTGAAAATATTTACAAAGTGCAAGATTTATTTACAATGGGATGAATGCAAGTTTTTGAAAATATTTACAAATAAAGGATTCACTTTCAAATCGATACTCATAAGTTAAATATAGGTTTTGGTCATAATCTTGAAAATTTAAGTCATTTACTCATCAAAATTTCCAACAAAAATTAAGTTATCATAACAAATAGACAATAGTTTAACTCGTTGTTTCGGTCGATAATATAGTGTAACTATGAAATGATCCTTTGTTGATCATCAAAATTTATCAAAGTGGTATTTTCATTTCTTTCCAATAACAAGTCAAATCAAACAAGTTAAAATGATGCTTGGATTTCAATTGCTTACTCTCTCTTATTTGAAAATTTTATTAACAATATTTACATATACCTAACTCTGGTAAACTGAGGCCAGATATATTACCCATGCACTGCCTTGCAGACTGATGTGAGGGGAATACAAAGCGTGGCGAGTGAATACACAAGTGTGAACACTTATCGACTGTAGGCGTTATTAAAAAGAATTTTTATATACATACACCTAACTCAGATAAAATGAGGCCAGATATACCGATCGGGCACTGCCTTTCGGGCTTATGTGAGAAGGGTACAGAGTATGGCGAGTGAACACACGAGTGTGAACACACGAGTGTGAACACACGAGTGTGAACACATGACTCTAGGTGTTAAAAATATATACATATATACAAAAGTTTTTTTTATAGAAAGAGAGAGTATTGCAAAATCATCTTAGCACCATTTAACTTAGAAGATAAAATTGTTATATCCTTTACTTTAAATTTACCACTTTTTAAACAAAGATTTTCAATTAGAACATACTTCATAATTAACACATATGATCCTTCCTATATACTAGTTAAACCATTGTTATTTGTAATCAAACTTCATTTTATTTTTGTTAAGACAAATAAATTTTCAAAAATTTCAATTTATTAACCAAAACTTATACTTATTCCATAGTGTTTCTTCAAAAATAAATTAAAATGCTAAAAAGAAAATGTTTTTGAGATTTAGAAATTTTGAGATTTTTTTTAAGTTAAAAGAAAATGAAAATTCAAAAATGCCATGAAACTAAAAAAAATGAAAATGAAAATGAGACTCCCCCCACACTTAATTTTGACTGTGTCCCCACAGTCAATGCACGATATAATGAGTGTAATGGGGAAAAATATGTACATATTTACAAAAGAGGGTTAACATTCTTACTAGACGTAGCTTGGCTCATGAAGAATCATGAGCTCCTCCTCTTGGTTACTAGGCAATTCCAAGAAAGGTTTCAAACGATGACCGTTGACTTTGAAAATCAATCCATCCCTGGGGTTTTCTATTTCTACGGCACCATGTGGAAAAACAGTTCGTACCACAAATGGTCCAGTCCATCTTGATTTAAGTTTCCCAGGGAATAAATGAAGTCTTGAGTCATATAAAACAATTTTCTGGTTAGGCGAAAACGTTTTACTTAGGATTGACTTGTCATGAAAAACTTTGGTTCTTTCTTTGTAAATTTTCTCGTTTTCATACGCATCATTCCTAAGTTCTTCTAGTTCGTTGAGTTGTAATTTTCGGTTTTCGCTAGCTTTTTCAAGATCAAAGTTTAAGTTCTTTATTGCCCACAACGCTTTGTGTTCGATTTCAACGGGTAAATGGCAAGCTTTACTGTAAACTAAAAGAAATGGAGACATCCCAAAGTTAGTTTTAAAAGCAGTACGGTAAGCCCAAAGCGCGTCGGTCAACTTCTGAGACCAATCTTTTTGATTTTTGTTAACAGTTTTCTCCAAGATTTGTTTTATTTGTCGATTTGAAACTTCAACTTGGCCACAAGTCTGAAGATGATACGGAGTGGATAACTTGTGGGTTATCGAGTATTTTTTCATTAAAGTTTCAAAAGTACGGTTGCAAAAATGGGTTTCGTTATCACTGATTATTGTGCGAGGTGTGCCAAACCTCGAAAAGATGTTTTCTTTGAGAAATTTCACAACAATTCTATGATCGTTGGTTTTGCACGGAACGGCTTTGACCCATTTTGAGACGTAATCGACAACGAGAAGGATATACAAGTTTCCAAAAGAATTGGGAAAAGGTCCCATAAAGTCGATACCCCAAACATCAAAGATTTCGATCGTAAGGATGTGGTTTAGAGGCATCATATCTCATTGAGAAATTCGTCCAAGCATTTGACATCGATCGCAAGTTTTGCAAAATTCGAATGAGTCTTTAAAAAGAGAAGGCCAATAGAAACCACACTGAAGCACATTTTTCGCAGTTTTCCGAGGATCGAAATGTCCACCACACGCTTGATCATGGAAAAACGAAAGAACACTCCTGATCTCATTATCCGGAATGCAACGTCGGATGATTTGGTCGGGACAATATTTGAACAAGTATGGATCGTCCCAATAGAAATATTTCCCCTGGGACATGAAATTGTATTTATCCTATTTTGACCAAGATGAGGGAGTTTCTTTAGTGACTAAGTAGTTTACTATATCAACGTACCATGGATCAATAGAAATTGAAAGAAGTTGTTCATCAGGGAAGTTTTCATTGATTGGCAAAGAAGATGGTGCGTTCAAAAGACGAGACAAGTGATCGACTATGACATTATCAGATCCTTTTTTGTCTTTAATTGTAAGGTCAAATTCTTGAAGTAAAAGGATCCAACGAATCAAACGGGATTTAGCATCCTTTTTAGCAAAGAGATATCAAAGCACAGAGTGGTCCGTGTACACAGTAATGTGTGAACCTATCAAGTAAGGTCGAAACTTTTCAAGCGCAAAAACGACAGCTAGAAGCTCTTTTTTAGTTGTTGTGTAGTTGAGTTGAGCGTCGTTCAAAGTCATACTCGCGTAGTAAATGACATGAAGGATTTTGTTGATGCGTTGTCCTAAGACAGCACCAACAGCAAAGTTAGAAGCGTCATACATTATTTCGAAAGGAAGATCCCAATTGAGTGCGCAAATGATTGGAG
The DNA here is from genome assembly GCA_030737815.1 of Allium fistulosum. NCBI lineage: Eukaryota > Viridiplantae > Streptophyta > Magnoliopsida > Asparagales > Amaryllidaceae > Allium > Allium fistulosum. The sequence continues at coordinate 313,053,442 of CM060903.1, read as the reverse complement.
TAGAAATGAGTTTGTTCTTAAGACGTTCAAAAGAAGAGATACACTCAGAGTTGAAATCGAATGGAACATCTTTTCCGATAAGAGTTGTCAAAGGATGAGCGATTTTGCTAAAGTCTTTCACAAAGCATCGGTAAAAGCCAGCGTGTCCTAGAAGGGATCGAATGTCCTTAACAGATTTGGGAATGGGTAGGTTTGCAATTACGTCGATTTTCGCTTTATCTACCTCAATGCCTTTATTTGAGATGATATGTCCAAGGACTATGCCTTGTTTGACCATAAAGTGGCATTTTTCCCAATTCAAAGTCAAATGTTTTTCTTTACATCGATTTAGAACCAACTCGAGATGATGTAAAGATTGGGAAAAAGAATCGCCAAAGATAGAGAAATCGTTAATAAAAACTTCTAGAAAGCGTTCAATCATGTCGGAAAAAATGCCAACCATGCATCGTTGGAAAGTAGCAGGAGTGTTACAAAGTCCGAATGGCATACGTCGATAAGCAAAGGTACCGAATGGACACATGAAAGTCATTTTCTCTTGATCTTCGGGAGCGATTGGAATTTGGTTATAACCGGAATAACAATCAAGGAAGCAGTAGAATTCATGGTCGGCTAAACGTTCGAGCATTTGTCAATGAAAGTAAGAGGGAAGTGATCTTTTCGTGTTGCGGCGTTTAATTTTCGATAGTCAATGCAAACACGCCAACCCGTTTGAGTACGAGTTGGAATAAGTTCGTTTGAATCGTTCTTGACAACAATTAGCCCAGACTTTTTCGGTACAATGTGAATTGGGCTAATCCATGAACTATTAGAGATTGGATAAATGATTCCGTTGTTGAGAAGTTTAAAAATTTCATCACGCACTGCATTTTTCATTTTTGGATTAAGCCTTCGTTGTGCGTCATGAACAGGCTTGGCATCGTCGATTAAATGGATGCGATGTTGAACAAGAGCTGGACTAATTCCCTTAATATCGGTAATCGACCACCCAATTGCTTCTCTGTTTTTCGAAAGGATAGAAAGTAAGGAGGTTTCTTTATCAAGAGAGAGAGTTGTGAAAATTATGATGGGCAATGTTTCGTTATCACCTAAGTATGCATACTTAAGGTGATCGGGAAGTGGTTTGAGGTCCAACTTCGGGAGTTTTTCGATCAAAGAATTGGGTTGAGATTCAGACTCAACTGGAAGCAATTTAAAAGGAAGAGTGTATTCAATCTCGTTGGGAATTTCGTGAAACAATTTTTCGTACCCGGCCTCGCGTTCATCGTTAAGATCAAGTGTCTCGTTTTCAAAGTTTTCGTGAATGGCACTAACTTCCAACGTTTTGTCACGAGGTTCATTCGATTGGCTTTCAAGATTGAAAATGTTGAGGTCCAAAGTCATGTTCCAAAAGAGATTTTCGTTGATCCGTTACGACAATTGATTAAGGCATTTGAGGTGGCTAAGAATGGTCGGCCTAAAATCAATGGAATTTGACTCGCGGGATTTGTCACGGGTTGTGTTTCGAGAATGATAAAATCAACGGGGAATATAAATTGCCCTACTCAAATGAGCACATCCTTGATTTCTCCCACGGGCTTCTTAATCGAGCGATCGGCAAATTGAAGCGTGACTTTTGTGGGTTTGAGCTCACCTAAGCCTAATTGTTCGTACACGGAGTATGGAATCAAGTTGACACTCGCACCTAAGTCTATCAAACATTTGTTAATCATTTTATCTCCAATTGTACACGAAATCGTAGGGCAGCCAGGATCGTTGTATTTTACAGGCATGGATTGGGACATGACTTCACTCAAACTGGCGGCTAAGAATACTTTTTTGGGTACTGGAGTGTGTCGCTTTTGGGTGCACAAGTCCTTAATAAATTTTGCGTACATGGAGACTTGCTGAACGATGTCAAGAAGCGGGATGTTAACTTTCACTTGTTTAAAAATTTCCAACATCTTTTCCATTTGGTCCGAGTGTTTCTTGGTTCGAAGACGATGTGGAAATGGAACACAATACTCGGTAGGCGGGTCTACTCGAGAAGAAGAAGAATTTTGATTGGCATTCGATTCAACGTTTGGCTCCACGTTTTGTTCTGATTCGTTTGTTGTTTTTGAAGTGAGAGAGGTTTCCGGTAAATCGTTTGGGTTAACGACTTGATTATCGATTTGTTTACTGGAACGTAGAGTTGCGATAACATTCAATTGGGTGACGTTGCTATCTTGACCAACATGGGCTTGATTTGAATTTGCGTTTGATTTCGGGGATTTGGAAGGGGCTGGCTTGGGAATGTTCCAAGTACGCGTGTACTTACAGACGTGGCTAATTGACTCATTTGCATTTCGAGTTTTGCAATTGATTGGTTTGTGTTTTGCATATATGAGGTCAATAAGTTTTGCAAATTGCTGTTTGATTGAAGAATTTGGGTAGTTGCTTTAGCCAATGTTTCAAGAGTTTTCTCAAGCGAAGTTAAACGTTTATCTTCTTGGGGAGGATGAGCAGAATTTGGTTGAAAATTTGATTGTTGCGGTTGATTATGAGATGGACTCGCAAAGTTTGTTTGAAAATTGTTGGGCTGAAAGGGAGGATTCGAAGCATTATTTGGGAATGCTTGAAAATTGGGACGAATCGTATTCGTGTTGGGATTGTTTTGGTTCCACGCAAAATTCGGATGATTTCTCCAACCAGGGTTGTACATTGGAGAAAACGGGTCGTTTTTGGCTTTATTGAAAGCGTTGATTTGTTCGACAGAATTAGGACACTGATCGGCTATATGATTAGGATCGCTGCATTTATAACACATCGGTTGGGAAGCTTGGTTCATTTGATTCAATGAGAAAATGTTATCGAATTTTTTAATCATTGCGTCGATCTTAGCTTCCAAAGCAAAAGAAGATCCTATCGAGTGTGCACTCGATCGCGAGTAAATTGATTTTTCGTTCGAACGTTCCCATTAGGATGATTTTTCGGCGAGGTTTTCAAGAAATTTCCAAGCATCATCGTGATGTTGGGCAAGAAAGTTGCCTTAGCACATTGATTCGAGCATGGTTCGTGAGCTGTTTTCGAGTCCATCGTTTAAGATTTGGCAAATCGTCCATTTTTCGAAGTTATGGTGTGGACATTTTATCAAAAGCTCTTTGAATCTTTCAAAATATTTTCCAAATGGTTCTCCCTTGAATTGATGAAAATTTACAATTTCGTTTTGGATTCTACTTGTTTTTTCCAAGGGGTAGAATTTTTTTAAGAAAGCTTTTACGAATTCTTCCCAAGTTTTAATCGAGTTCGATGGTAAGCTGTACAACCATTTTTTAGTGTAATCCGTAAGAGCGAATGGGATTTAACGAAGTTTGATTCCGTCATCAGAAAGTTGTTGGAGTTTAATGGTTGCACAAACTTGTTCGAATTTAGTCAAGAAAATGTATGGGTCATCGTGCTCGAAATTGCCAAATTTCGGAAGTGTGGCAATATGATACGAGTGAATTACGAAATGGTTACCCGTAGGGGTGGGTAACGTGATGCAAGATGGAATAGAAACTCTATCGGGAGAGGTTCTATCCATAAGAGTTTGAGGGGCGTTCTTGTTCGCCATTTCGGGAGTATCGTCTGTTCGAGTTAAACTATTGGTTGTTGAATCGCGAGTCCAACGATTGGTTGTTGTGTCACGAGTCCAAGTACTCATGCACAAGTGAAAGTCGAGAAGAGAAAGAAGTTAGAAACGAGTTTAGAGAATGAAAGAAGATTTGAAAAACGAAGTGAAAAATTGTTTTTGTTTTTGTTTTTTTACAAGGAAGAAAACTATTTACCAAGTGAAATTTATTTTCAAAAGAAAAGTTTTAAATTTTTTTTTGGCTTTTCAAATTTTTATATGTTTTTTTGTAACTTTTTTTTGTTTTTAAGTTTTCAAATATTTACCAAAAGGATTTTTTTTTTGTTTTTAGAAAAATGGAAAATTGATTTTTGTTTTTGTTTTTGAATTTTGAATTTTTTTTTCTTCTTGAAAAGATTTTATAATTTTTTTTTTGGATTTTTGTTTTTGATTGAAAATTTTCAAAGGAAAATAAAAATGATTTTTTTTGGTTAAAAATTAAGTAAACTAAAATTTACAATTTTTTTTTGGATTTTGGATTTTTTTTTAAATATGTATGAACTAATGCAACTAAATGAATGCAAAGGACTTAATTATAGTTTTTTGTCCTTAGTAGCTCCCAACCCAAAATTGTATAATCACACTTTGTCTTAAATCAACAAAAATATTTCTCAGCCAGGTAACGGGCAGGGGTTATTGGTGCACCACGAATTACCGTGGCAATGCAACCGAAGGTTTAAGTACCTTCAGAGGAACAACCAGTATAATATTTACGAATCACCGTAATTTTTATAACTGGTTATTTTTCTTCCGTAGCCTAGACACCAAGAAATAAAATTGTTCAAAGAAAATAATTGTGAAGATACAATTAAGCCCTAGATGAGCTCGCGACACCCTTAAGTCGTATGTCTAACCCTTATTATTAGTCAAATTCTACGATGAAATGCGTTTGTGGGCTAAGTAAAGGGCGATGAAATCCCCCACCTTATGTGAATTGGGGTATGCCCTTAGAAAAGAAAATAAGATGAATGCAAAAAAAATTAAATGTGAATTTACAATGCAACTAAAATGAAGTTTATTTTTGGATTTTGAATTTTTTTTATATACAAATGCAAATGCAAGCAACCAACAATGCAATTCAAATAAAAACAAGGAAAAAGGGCACGATACCAGAGCATGCAGAATTATTAGCAATTTTTTTTTAGCGGCAAATCTTTTTTTATAAGCAAGTAGAGCAATTTATTTTTGGCAAGGACTTCTTCTTATCTCCTTTGACAACTTGAAATGAAAACTATATATATATATACAGTTCTTTTTTTGATATATTGATGGAACTTAAAATAAATTAAAACGAAAACAAAACAAATTCAAACTCGATTTTGTTTGGAACTAAAAACAAATGGAAAAAAAACAAATGAAACAAAATAAACAAAACAAATGAACAAAATATATACAATTGTTTTTTTAATGTTTTTTTTTGGAAAGAAAGACTTTAAAACTAACTAAAACGAAAACAAAATAAGTGAATTTTCAAACCAACAAACAATTATACCCGGCCCAAACTAACAAAAATCTTTTCTAAATAATATTTATCAAACCCAAAAGCCAATTTCTCTACTCAAACCAGATATTCTCAAACCCACAATTCACTTCCTGTGAATTTTCAAATCAAGATTTAAATCAAAATTCCAATTTAAAATCGAATTCGAAGAAAGAAGTTGCAGGTGATTTTGATTGTCGAGCGAAGGTTGAGGTTTGCGAGGTCGTGCGGTTCGTGTCTCGTGGAAGTCGCGTTGATTAAGGGTTGTCGAAGTCGAAGTCGAAATCGTCTGGAGTTCGGATTTTGAGGATGCTCACGAGTGGACTTGGGGATTTCGCAGCAATCAAGGGTTGGAAGTGGGGTTGTTCGATTTTGATGTTGATTCAAGGTGATTAAAATTGGTTTCGCGATTGAAACGGTGGTGATGTTTGTTCAAGGCGAGGCTGCGGTAGAGTGAGGTGGCGGCGATCAATTGCTGGCGATTTGGGTGAGTTCGAGGCGATTGTTGAAGATGCTCGAGTGGCTGCCGAAGTTGATTGTCAAGTTGTGGGGCAGTGGAAGTATGGTATTGACTGTAGAGGGTCAGTTATGATGTTGATATGGTCAGGGAGCGGTGTTGTATTATGGGTCAGGAAGTGTGTTTTGATATGTACGGAGTTTGGCTGTTGTCTTGAGGAAGTTTTTATGAACTGTTGTAGTAATGGCGACAGAAGGTGTGATGGAGTTTGTAGTGGGGGTTGCGGTTTTGACCAGAGGCACTGGTGAAGAGAAGTGATCGTTGAGGGATGGTGGAGCTGAAGCTGTGGTCGTGGTGAAGATGGTGTGATATGGTGAAGTTTAGGTGGTAAGGGTGCTGTCAGAGGCTGGTGGAGGGAGTAGTCTTGATACGTAGTTTGGAAATGTCGCTATAGTATTGTTAGTATGTGATTGAAAAGAATTGCAGTAATATGTCTCTTATATTGTTAAGATCTGTTGAGGTAGAAGTTGATCTGGTTGTTCTCTGGCAACTGTAGTTTGGTCGCTGGTTGTAGCAAGAAGGAGGTTGGAATGTCAGGTAGCTTGTAGTTGATGGAGGCGAGAGGGTGGTTGACAGTGATGAATGTTTGGATTTTGGATGAACTTGGTAGAGGTGGATATTGGATGAAACAGTGAATTGGAGAATGCAAGTAGTGATGAAAAATGCAATGTAATTTTTTTAGGTATATGCAGTGTAATGAGTTGAACAAAGCAAGGCTATTTTATGAAATGCAATGTAACAGGTGATAGGTGCAATGTAGAAAAATGTGCACAGTTTTGTGATGGCCTACTGACAGAAATTGTTTGATGTGCACAAAGTGGTGGAGTTGTGGCAACAGTTCAGTGGAACTGTGGTGGTTCTGTTGGCCGGTATATGCAGTGAACAGAGAATGTGTATGGCTGCTGCTGTTGTTGGTGGCAGGTGTAACTGAAGGGGTTGTGTGATGATGAAGTTATGTGCAGTGGCATATGGTAGCAGCAGGGTGGTTGTTGTGGGTAGTTTGTATGGAAATGGTGCTAACAGAAGTTTGTGAAATATGAGTTTGTTGTAGAGGAGGATGGTAAAGAAGCTACAGTTTGGTGTTGTAGCTGCAGTTTTGTGGTAGCCTTGGTGTAGCAGAAGTTGGAGGATATAAAGGAAATGGAAGAGCAGAGGAGAAGAATATGCATAGTATAAATGAATTGCAATGTCAGTGTGCAATACACAATGTAACAGAATGATCAAAAAAGAATTTTTTTTAAGTAAAACTGAAATGTAATGAAATGAAACAATGTAATGAAAGTAAGTATGGTTTGTGTTTGTGAATGTTGAGTTTGTGAATCTAAATGCAAATTTTGTTTGAAATCAAAATGCACCCAAAAAAATGCAACAGAGATACTAAATGCAATGAAGCAAACTGAGATTGGAAATGTTTGCATAATGAAAATATCATGTTGTAACAACTAAAACAGTGAATGTCCTTTTTTTGTTTTGTTTTTAAAAAAAAAAGAAAAAGAAATGCAAATGCAATTAGAATTAGAAAACAAACAAACACTCAAAAATCACAAAATAAAATGTTTGTTTGTTTGTTTTTTTAAATGCAACTTAACACACAAATGAAAACACACAAAACTCAAAAAACAATAATTCGAAGAATAGAAATTAAAATCAAATCAAATTCCCCGGCAACGGCGCCAAAAACTTGTTTAACGACAAATTTCCTATAGATTAGAAAAATGCCGATAAATTTGAATTAATTTTAACCATAAGGGCACGGTGTACAATTTTAGTACGTGGCAAGTACGGGTCGATTCGTAGGGAATTTTTAAGATTTTAAAATTTTCAATTCAATCAAATTAGACCAAAATGAGAGGAAATTGTTAACTACAAAAAAGAAGCTAAGGATAGAATTGAAATGTGATTTAAAAACTATTGGACTAGAGAACAATTTAGGGATAAATCCACTCTCATATTTTTGTAAATCAACAAACAATAATTTATTATCTCTAGTTTTGATATTAAATGATATAATTGTTGCATTTATCATAAGTATGGTTTATTTATGTTATTAATTAACATAACTTAAACCATCAAACTATAATGCAACAAATAAACCACTTATAAAATCTCATGAAAATGAAGCCAAGGCAAAAGCTATTTTAAGTATGATCTATTTACTATTGTAATTAGTAAGATAGATCAACAAATTTTGTTTTTACTTTCATTTCAAAGTCAAAAAATTAATTAGCAAATGATGATGTAAATTGTGTTTATGTTGAATAAGAATAGCTCATTTTCATAAGCAATATAAGCTATCAAACCCACTTGTATAAACTTACATCAAAATTCACTTTCATGAAGCACAAACAAAGAGATCATAAATCATAAAGATGTTGAAATTACATAGAGTTAGAAAGCTTCATTACCCCTAAATTGAAGGGGTTTAGCTACTCATTTGTGTTCTCAAATCAATACTTGTAAATTTCAACATTAAAAAGCAAAGAATGGAAAACTAAGCAAAGGAAGACAGAGAGATTAACTACTAACTAATTGCATAAAAATTAAAGCTACACTACTTGTATGAATGTAAATCTAAGCTATAAACATTAAAAGAAAGAGAGCATAGAAATAAATATTAACATAAGAGAAAAGAAAAGCTTATAGAAAAGAAAAGAGAAAGAGGCTTGGAAGCCATTTTTATTTCATGAAACATTGACATTACAACTTGCTTTCTTACTTTCCTAACTAATGTAAAAGAGTAGAAGATATTTACATGTACATAAGAGGGCTATTTATACATGCATAAAACCCTAATTCCATTTTTAGGGAGCTTCCTAAAATGCCCTTAGGAAGTGTGGCCACCAAGTAACCATTAGCCACTAATTAATCCCTCATTAAATGTACATGAAGCTTTAACCTCCACTTAGTTGTCCATTAGCTTCTAATGGTAGATTTAGGCAAGTGAGTGGGGTCCTCCGTGATCTTGGACTTGAATTATTTCCTTCTTCTTTCCTTTGTATTCATTTGTGCATGCATATCTCTTCATGAATCCCTCTTCCATATGCATCAAAATTTCCTATAAAAATCATAAAAAATGTTCAAGTAAAAATTCTTAAATTGACACATGCACAAAAATGACCATTTTGCCCCTGAATGAAGATGAATATATGATGATTTGAAAACAATTGAATTTTGGTTTTAAACATGTTAAAATGCCCAAATATGATATTTATTTAAATAAAAAGAGATAAAATATGGATGTATATATATGCACTTTTACGTGCACATCAGTGTATGGCAGTCGTCACAAGTGGAATAGCTTGACAATCATGTAAGGAAGGTTGAACCAAATCTTGAGGAAGGAAGGTTGAGCCAAACTCCAAATACTATATACTCAGTTGCCTCTCCTCATATCTTCATTCTATAAATACCCAGCACATGACATCATAAAAAAGGAGATGCTGAAGAGTGAAGCTTTCAGCAACAATGGTAGACAACTTCAAGAGGGAAAAATCTTAGTTCTAATAACATGTTTACTCATATTCAAAGCTTGTACTTGTAATCAGAAATGAAAAGGATAATAAAAGAGGAACAGTGGACATAGGCATATTCAGACCAGACCATTATAAATTCTGTCGTTTTACATTTAAGTCCTTTACATATTCTTTATTGTAAATTACTGATTTTCTACCTTAAACATCGCGACTAATTTTCATCAAACAATAGCTATATAGCACAAACAATATTTACAACTCTACAACAACGATTTGAGTGTTTGCCCATTTTTTGTGCAAACATTTTAGTGCTTTCACCGCCTTTTTTAAAAGGAAATTCTCTCTTCCTTACTTTTTTTTGAAACCTACTATTTCTAATCTTCTGACTAGAGATTATTGTTTCTTCTCTTAGGAAACTCTGTCCCCTTTTCTAAGATCTGGAATTTATGTTTCTTTTCAGATCTACCCTGACTATTTTACATAAAACAAAAAATCCTCCTTTTCTCTTCAGATCCGAACATCCACTTTACTACATAGAGAAATTCTCTTGTCCACTTTTTAGATCTTACTTTTTCTATCCACGGACACTGTTTATTAGCAAAAAAATGCCATCTCTTAGATATGAAATCCTTAGAAATTACTTTTACAATTTCGGATCCACAAACCCATGTCCCTTGACCAAAAAGAAACATGTACCCATTCTTTGGATATAAAATCAAGCCACCTCTCTTTTCTTATTTGGAATCCAAAAACATGGTTTCTTGGCATAAGAAACTCCTTTTCCCTCTGTTTAGATCTGGATCATTATTTTCTTTCACAAAAGAAAACCTGCTTCTAGTCTTGAGATCTGAAATTGCATTTTTTAATAAAATTTATACCTTTTATTTTCAGATCTAAAGTCACTGTCTCCTTGGCATGAGAGATTCTCTTTTTCTTACTTTCCCAGTTTGAGATCATTGTTTCTCGGATTAAAATACTTTATATCTCCCAGATCTGAAACCGTTACTTTAGCAAAATCTGTTTCTCTTTCCAGATCTGCAATCACTATTCCTTGAAGATAAAAAATTCTATCTTTCATTTCTCTTATTTCAGATCTACAAACGTTGCTCCTTAACCAACAAGAAACATTTATTCACTTCTTAGATCTGAAATCACTATATCTCCTTTCAGATCTGCAAACACTGTTCCTCAACCAAAGAGAAACATGTATTTATTTCTTAGATCTGAAATCGTTCTATCTTCTTTTTTTCATTTCAGATCAAAAAACACTGTTTTGACTAAAAGAAACACTTAGTCATTTTTCAGATCTAAAATTAAATCTTATTCTCTTTCCATCCGGAAGCATTGCTTTTTTAACATAAGAAAACTATCTTCCTCTTTTATATAAGAGGAATCTATTCCCCTAGTAAAATATAAAATTACGGTTCTAAGAAAATCATTTTCTCCCTCCAAACTCGAAATCCTTTCTCCTGATCTAAAGTCTTTGTCTCTTTGAAATTAGAGTTTTCTCTTTTTCTTTTTTCAAGTTTGTAATCACCATTTGTCGAATTGAGAAGCTATACCTCCTATCTCAAGATTCTCTCTTTATTTTAAGAGTTGGACAATCAACCCTTCGAAGCAACAAAACCTCCCAATCCTTTTCGAAAATTGAATTATCTCTCTCAAAAAGTACAAACTCTCTAGGAACGGAAGGAGAACAACTTCCTGATATGCCGCCTAAAGTGAGAGAACTCCACTGCAAAGAATGCAACATCTATCCAGATATAAAAAAGCAGGAAGACTAGTCTAATAACCTCCCGGTGCTAAAAATTATCGGACGTAAATTCGACATGGTTGTGATTGAAATCAGTAAACACTTCACTACTTAACATAAAGCTTTTTTTGATAAACTCTTGACACGCTCAGGGCAGACAGAAGTATTCGACCTCAACGTCATAACACAAGGAAAGTCTCAGTCTAGAGAACACAGGGGGCGTTCCACATAACCAAATGAAACCCAAGCACAGCCCTTTTTCCATCCAGCATCAAATCAAAGTACTACAATTGGGATCCCACTGATGGATCAAAATATCACAACTTGAAGACCGAAGTCATGATGATTGAATACTCAAAGTCTATATATGACAAGCACAACACTTCGTCTCTCCTATCATGCACGAAGGCATCACCAATCCAACGCGTACCGGGCATGATTCAAATAATGTCAATAGCTCTCTTTACCTAGGGATATGTTCAACAAATATGAAAAGAGAAGGAGATAAGACCAAGAGTTACTAGTCCACCCTTCAGAAAAACAAAAACTTTTGATTGCCCACTACAAACCTTTATAAGGGGCTAACCCCGCCCCCTAGACACTTGCCATGATCTCTACACTTTCTGATAAACGGGGGGCAGAAAGGAGTACTATATAATTATTTTTCTTTCATTCTAATCAATCTTAAGCTATTGCAGGGCCCTACCATCTACTCTTGGATCTCCATCCTTGGAAAAAGGTGAAGGAAGGATTCGTAAATCCATTGCATGTGTTGATCGAACCGAGGGTGCTTACACGCTACACGAAGTAAAGACAAAAAATCAAACTAACCCCTACAACTATGCATGACCTCTCCATTGGGTCAGCAAGGCACATAAAGATGAGGAAACATCATTGTCAGGAGTTCAGATAGATGGTCACCCAGGGAAACTAGCACATCTTTCAGTACAAATGTTATAGCAAAATGGAAGAGATACAACTCTCTGCCTATGGAGCTCGAATGATCAATGATCAGAGAGAAGCCATCCATTTAAGTATGGTGTTACCTCAAAAGGTAAGGAAGAGGACGCGATGGAAATGACATATGCCGAGAACTTGGATAACATAATAGTTTATACATAAAGGCTTTGAAAGACCAAGCTCCAGCAATTCCAACATATTTAGCCCATAGCAGAAAGGCGAGAGATATCCAGAACCACCACACCACTCCTCATATCACAATTCAACACGAATCAGCAATATATAGTAAACCGCTAGGACATTGCTGTCACCAATCAACATACTAGCTTCACCACTCCATCATGATCCAATAATCAAAAAACACAATTCAAATTGATTAAGAACTAAGGATAGCAAGATGCTCACTGGGGACATCCACTATAAGTCCACCAAACTAGCCGGAGTCAACTTGACAAAATAACTAGACCAAACTAAAACGCCAAACAAGAATCTTGGCCCAGTAAAACCCCCATTATCAAATAAAGTAATTGCACAAAATCCTTATGAGGAGCTCTCCGATCACACAATATGCTCGCATAAACATGTCATACGCATGACAATAGACGGCCCTGCAAAGGAGGTACCATAACAAACCTCTTCTTTCGTTTTTATCTAACTTAGTTGTTGTCATTTCAGGACAATGCCATCGGCTCCTAGGTTCCACAGAGTCTTACCAAAATACCAAGCGAGAATTCCTATCCAAGAGAACATCTTAAACCAGGCATACTACACAACTTGGTACTTTGCGCTTCTTTCGAAGCGGCAGGTTTGGTCTAAACTACTCTTTCCCTTTGACCAAGATAAGAGACTAATGCATTTACTTAACACATATGCAGTTATATTCACTTAACACATATGCAGTTATATTCACTTAACGCATATGCAGTTATATTCACTTAACACCTATGTTGTTATAACCACTACTTATTTTGTGATTAGCAACCCAGATCACAAGCATGTGTTGGCAATAGTGAAAATAAGATAGCCATGACTAAGGGCACTAGCTTGGGCAGTTCACTACCGACGACCGCCCATTTCCCTGGCAATGACATTCCAATTGGGCATCCGGGCACAAATCTAGCTTGAGTAACTCAAAGAATAAATGCATTCGAAGCCTAGCGTGGATTATCTCATAACAGGAGTTGCCCTAGGCCAATGGGCAGGTTGAAGCTATCAACAAAGTCTTGCAAACACTAATTAAGGAAAATCTAGATAAATCCAAAGGAGCGTGGGTTGACGAACTACCCACGGCACTATGGGCCTACCAAGCCTCCTACAAAACAGCAACATGACATATTCTATTTGCTCTAAGCATATGGGGATAAGGCCATGCTTCTGGTTGAAACAGTTGTCCCTTTACATCATAGTACACATTATAATCTGAAAGATAACGAGGAGCTTCTCAGCATGTCCTTAGACCTGATTGAAGAAAGAAGGAATAACAATGCTCTCAAGATCGCCGCAAACAGACGGAAAGTGGCAAAACAATACAAATCTAAGGTGAAGCCCTAAGAGTTACAAGAGGGAGATATTGTTCTCAAGCAAGTCTCTCTCCGTCCAGGCACACTAGATCTAGTTTGGGAAGGACCATTTGTTGTTCATAAGGATCTCTACAACGGAGCTTACATTCCATCGACATTTGATGGAAAAGGTGTTTGGGAAGGAAGGAATCTCCAGTATCTCCGCCATTACTTCTCTCAACTTGTAAAAAGCATGTATGAACTGAAGCAATAAAAGAAAGACAGTGGACGTAGGCATATTCTGGCCAAACCACTGTAAAAATTGATGTTTTGCTCGATTGTTTGTCTGATATTTTTCCTATTGCGATCAATCGCAAGCTCTTGCCGGCAGTAGTGAAAGCAAGGTAACCATGACTAAGGGCACGAAAATAGCCTGGGTAGTTCACTGCTGACGATTCCCCCCCATCCAGCAATGATAAATCGACTATAAGCCATGGATTAGGCACAATTATAGCCTAGGCGGTTTATCATTGGCGTTCGGCTCGCCGGCAACTGTAACCGATAATAAATCCCACGATTAAGGCATGGCTGCAGCCAGGGATAGTTTGTAGTTGACGATCGGCACCCACGCTAGCCGAGCCATAGTAAATCGAATAATACTCACGATACAGGCCATAATGGCTCGGGTAGTTACTGTGTGTGAATCTTGGCTCTAAATCTTAAGTATGGCAGTCGCAAAAGTCACACTCCCTTGGAACATAGGTTGGGCTGACAAACCATATGTCACCAGAATCCACAATCAGGGCAAGTAACTTACGTGCCACGAATCTTAAGTTTAGAAGGATTCTCTTGACGGAGAATATAGTTTGTTGTACTTAAACTAGAAGCTTCTAACAATTTCTTTTAGTTTTGTGGCATTGCATACAGATAGTAGAGATATGAATTCCACTCTGCCAACCACAGTAGGATATTCATTCACTTCCACTCCACCAGAGGAAACAGAGCATCCACTCAACTCCATCAGAGATAGTGGAACATCAATCCAACATTGCCACAAGAATTAGAATATCCCTTCCAACCAACTTCGCTCAAGAAACTGTAAGGATTCTCCCAAAGCTGAGCACACTTATGGTACCTGAGAAAAACTCAGTGCAAAGGTATGACTAACTTTTGTAAGATAAGCTAAATTCGATAAAAAATACTTGGGGCCATAGCACCACCTCACCCCTTGATTATACACATACACTACCACTCAGCTTGGTAATAGCACATTGAAATCATGACCTTAAGTTTACAAGTTTAAAACCTATTCATGATACAAGGCAGCATGTTGTGAGAAGCAACCAAGTGCACTATACCGGGGGCAAACCCAGACAAATAATGAGCGCACCCGGCAGACTTTTGACAACGTCGCTAGAGGGTGCTCTGGAGGATGTGATGAGTATTTGAGGACTACCACGTCCCTATAATTACTCTCTAAACCTTAGTAATAGGGAATCACTTCGAATGATAAGGACCTCTCTAAACAAAAGTGATTCGATCTTTAACCTTCCGAATGTAATTAATTCATATCAAAGTCTATTTTAACACAAATAGCTTGATACCATTACCTAATAAATCAATCCCGAGGACACGCGGGATGACTTTAACACATATCTATGGTAATTCCAAATAAAAATGTATTAATAGTCTGTAACTAATTCTAAGGCAAGGATGAAAGTCCTTGACCACGCTAGGCCCGAAAGGACCCTAAACTTGTAGGTAAAGTCAATAGAATAGGACGATCCTCTACTGCTAAAGCCAATGGGACTTTTGAATTAAAATATCGATTCTACCCAATCAATAAGAAATAATTAACCGATACTAATCAAGGTGTCCAATGTCCAAAGATTATTCCAGCTAAACACCACATACCGGGGGCATCCAACATCGACACTTGGCATAACTCAAACCAGCAATAATGAATCACTCTTACCCACAATCAGAGTATGCTTTCCAATCGAGCCACCATAACTCACATTTTGCCACGACCATGACTTCACACGAGAATAATGAAGTACTCCTAGTATGGATAATTCCTCGTAGACCCTAGACCGAAAAGCCAATGTCGCTCTTTCAAAGATTGGTTTAATTATAGTCTTGTGTTAGTGCCAAACCAGAATTTTGACTCAGTCACAATCGCTAGACACCAAACACAAGCTTACGATTGGCACAGGCGGTGCACTAGACCATTATTTCGACCTTGGACCATGCAACCTACCAACACTTTCGTCCGACCCCGTTTTGCACCTCGGTCCGGCCTCTTTTCATGTACCAGACCAAGTGGTTCAGCTATCATCTTCCACTCTCGAAACAAATTGTTTCGGTCCAATAAACTCCACCAACCCAATTTCATGGTCCGACTATCCTTGCTCCTTCGCCAAGCTACTCAATAATCTAACACTTATCCGTCAAAACTTACCAACAATCTAGTCTGTACAAGTACACTGAGGATTATCAAACCAAGCTATCGAAGAAGTTGGTAAAACTGATCATCTCTTTACCAGATTGTATGCCACACAAACCAACTACACCTTATCAGATATGAGGATTCCAACCAAAATTTATTTAAAATATACATATCTTTGCACAAACGTATAGGCAAAAGATACAAAACATAGGCTAGGGAAGTCATAACCAACATTCACTCGATAACACACTGCATCATCTCCTACATACAAAGACCCTTCAACAGAGATTCTTACTATATCAATTTCATCAATGATTGACCTTGTTAAAGCATGCACAAGAGTGGAGAAAGGATTAGTAGAGAAATACACAAACTTGGCGATCACATGAGATAGTCAGGATAGCTTGACTCAACCACATAATGAACATAATTGGAGTACCACATCACAGATCCAAAGTCGATAACGCAAAGTATACATCAGTTGGTCCGCATATTGTATGAAGCCTCGACGTAGGGAATCGAAAGTCTAAGAAAAATGGCATCTTGTCGGATGAAGACTAATCAAAGACGGCTTCAAAAATTTAGCAAGTCCTCCTCAAAACGAACAAAGTTCCACATCAAACTAGAAATAGGAGGATTATCGAAAAATCAGAGGCGAAGATGAGATATGGATATTCAGACAATATAACCATTGCAAGACTAAGAAGACAGTCTTGGATTAAACAAAGCACACTTTGTATTCACGAAAGTATGCTTTGGGGGGAAAATGTTGTGGGCATTTTCGCCCACTACATGGTGAATATGAAGAGTCAAGGGCAAAATCATCATTGTTCTAGAACAGATAAACTAGTTTGGAGGTATTCTCGAGATCAAGATATGGACATAGATCGAAATCGCGTCTCAATCCAAGCTACGGATTGAGAGATATGATCATCTTAAAATTTGTCCACCACCGTCTCGTGGGGCCGATACCAAGACGTTCTACCGCCATTCAAGGTCGACAGTACAACAGTATTCCAGGATCCCTGGTCCGACGACCGAACCAAAACTTTGGTTCCGCATTTGCTTGGAGTCGGGCCTTGAAAATCTGGAGTCTGCTTCGAGTCGGTTGGATTACCGAACCAAAACTTTGGTTCGGTGCTTGCTTGAAGTCGGAGCTTGAAAATCTCGAGTCTGCTTAGAGTCGGCTTGACGACCAAACCAAAACTTTGGTTCGGCGCTTGCTTGGAGTCGGGCCTTTAAAATTTGGAGTCTGCTTAGAGTCGGTTGGATTACCGAACCAAAACTTTGGTTCGGCGCTTGCTTGGAGTCGGGGCTTGAAAATCTCGAGTCTGCTTGGAGTCGGCCTGATGACCAAACCAAAACTTTGGTTCGGTGCTTCCTTAGAGTCGGGACTTGAAATTATCGAGTCTACTTTGGAGTCGGCCCGATGACCGAACAAAAACTATGGTTTGGTGCTTGCTTAGAGTCGGGGCTTGAAAATTTGGTGTCTGCTTGGAGTTGGCCTGATGACTGAACCAAAACTTTGGTTCGACGCTTTCTTGGAGTCGGGCCTTGAAAATCTGGAGTTTGCCTGGAGTCGGCCTGATGAACGAACCAAAACTTTGGTTCGACGCTTGCTTGGAATCGGGCCTTGAAAATCTGGAGTCTGCTTGGAATCGGCGGGATTACCGAACCAAAACTTTGTTCGGCGCTTGCTGGAGTCAGGGCTTGAAAACTCGAGTCTGCTTGGAGTCGCCCCGATGACCGAACCAAAACTTCGATTCGGCGCTTGCTTGGAGTCGGGCCTTGAAAATCTGGAGTCTACTTGGAGTCGGTCCGATGACCGAACCAAAACTTTTGTTCAGCGGTTGCTTGGAGTTGGACCATGAAAATAAGGAGTCTGCTTGGAGTCTGTCCGTTGACCGAACTAAATCTTTGGTTCGCTGGTTGCTTTGAGTCAGGCATGAGAAATTTAAGGGTTTACTTGGAGTCGGCTGGGAGTAATGCTGCTTGGAGTCGAGTGAAGGTTTGCTTGGGGCTCAACCCGGGTATAACTAATCTAAAAACAAAGTTAGAAATTTTCATCATGGCACGACGATACTTCGGGGATTTCTTCATGACGCGTTCCGGGGTTCTTGGAGGTGTATGGTGGTCGTCATAAGTGGAATAGCTTGACAATCATGTAAGGAAGGTTGAACCAAATCTTGGAGGAAGGAAGGTTGACCCAAATTCCAAATACTATATACTCAGTTGCCTCTCCTCATATCTTCATTCTATAAATACCAAGAAAATGGCATCATAAAAAATGAGATGCTGAAGAGCGAAGCTTTCAGCAACAATGGCAGACAACTTTGAGAGGGAAAAATCTTAGTTCTAATAACATGTTTACTCGTATTCAAAGCTTGTACTTGTAATCAGAAATGAAAGGGATAATAAAAAAGGAACAGTGGTCGTAGGCACATTCAGACCGAACCACTAAAAATTCGGTGTCTTTTTACATTTAAGTCCTTTACATAATCTTTATTGCAAATTACTGATTTTCTTCCTTAAACATCCGCAACTAATTTTCATCAAACAATAGCTATAGACTACAAACAATATTTACAGCTCTATAACAACGATTTGAGTGTTTGCACATTTTTTGTGCAAACACATAGCTTTCAACACCCAACCTTCTTCCGCTTAACAATTCACTTCGTATCAATTCCATTGATACCAAATGCCTTGGTTCAGACAATGTGGGTTACGACAGAGATGGTTTCGACTAAGATGGTGCGGGGATAAAAGGGTCAATTGGTGCTAATGAAATAGGCGGAACCAGTTGTAAACATGGCAATTGCTTTATAACTAACCTGCCAGTTGTAATTCCTTGATAGATTACTTTAAAAATTTTCAAATACTTTACAATTAGAAACTGCCGCATTGATTTAGATCCAAGTCAAAGAAACATAACGTTTTAAGCCCTTCCATATAATAAAATCAACATTTGCAGAAAAGTCCCTCTTTAACAATAATTTATTTTCCCTAATAAATCAATTGAAAAAATCCCCAAAAATCACAGAAATTCAATTTCATCATGTAATCAAACATATTAAAAATTTAGACCCAATTTCTTCCTGAAATATTCAGAATAAATTTTAAACCCAATTACCTCATATTTATCATCAAAAATTCATATTAAAATTTCCATAGCTTGGAAAATTCCGAAAATTAAAATCCATCTCCAAAACCATATTTTACTTAATATAAAAATTTTCCATGGCATTTTAAAACCAATAAACCACAATTTTAACCCTAAAACCGTACGAATTTTGCATATAAATAAATTGTTTAAATCAAACAATCCATAACTTTAGCATATCATCATTCCAAAATATCACAGAAACGAAATAAACACTTAAATCCGAAATCATAGGAATATAGAAACAAAAAGAGATGGAATGAATTATTGTTCACCTTAAACTTGATAAGGAATTTGAGATTTGTTGTTGATTAATCCTTCCTAGCTTTGATCCTTGGCTTTAGATTGAAATTCCTATTTTCCTCCTTATTAATGGCTGGCTATCTTAGGGTTTTTGCGTTTTGTTTTTGATTTGAGAAAAATGAATGTGAATGGACAATAGTGAGAAATGTATAGCCGTGTAAAATATAGAGGTTATTTTACTAATATGCCCATTTGTAATTTGATTAACCTATAAACCAATTTAAGCCCATTAAATTTTATTATTAAGCACAACCCATCATTTAATTTATTCAAATTTCGATCCCCTTATCATCGTCTATTTAATTTATCTAGTTAAATCTTATGAATAATGTTATCAAAAATTAGGGATGTTATTGGCTCCCCCCTAAAGAATTTCGTCCCCGAAATTCAGTAAGGACTAAATACTGATTATAACAATCATCTGTAACAACAACTAACAGCCACACTAGTCTAACTGACTAGCAACTATCTATATAAAATATAGAGATACCCTCAAAGCAGATCAGGATAAGTATCTCTAATCCTGTACTCTGTCTGCCAAGTACAGTTCTTCTCGTTGTCGCTCTATTGAACTTTTACCAATCTGGCTGTCTTGTTCCTTAATCTTTTCTTATCTCTAGCTACAACCGGAACTGGTTGTCTAACAAAAGTCAAGTTATGCTCTACTACAAAGTCTTCCAACCCTGTCGGAGGAATAGTAGTCTCTGGATCATGCACAAACTTGTGAAGTGAGATATATGAAATACATTATGGACACCTGCCAAACTGCTCGACAACTCTATTCTATATGCGAGCTTTCCAATCCTCTCTATAATCTTGAATGGACCTATATATCTTGGGGCTAACTTCCCTGACTTTCCAAATTGTATCACACCCTTTATAGGTGATACCTTAATGAAAACCTTATCTCCAACTGAGAATTCTAGGTCCTTACACTTCTTATCTACATAACTCTTGTGTTTGGACTGAGCTTCCTTCATCCTTCCTTAGATTAATTCAATCTTTCCTGACGCCTCTCTATCCTAATTGGGACCTAAGACTAATCTGTTTCCAGTCTCCAACCAACATGCTGGTGATTTGCATGGTCTCCCATACAAAGCTTCAAACGGCGTCATTCCTATACTAGTTTGTTAATGATTATTATATGAAAACTCAACCAAATGTAGGTGATCCTCCCAAGATCCACCAAAGTCTAATACACAAGCTCTCAGTAGGTCCTCGAGTACTTTGTTGACTCTCTCTGTTTTCCCATCTGTTGAGGGTGATACACAGTACTCATATTGAGCTTGGTACCCATCACTTCCTGTATACTCTTCCATAATTCACTAGTGAACAAAGCATCTCTGCCATTGTATACTACTAGGAGCTCTGTGCAATCAAACTATGTTCTTCAGGAATAACTTAGCTAAAACAGGTGCCGTTCTGGTTGACTTAACTGGAATGAAATGGGAACTCTTGGTCAATGTGTCCAATATAACGCATATACTTTCATTACCTCTATTTGACCTTGGCAATCCGTCTATAAAATCCATAGATATCGAATCCCATTTCCAAACTGGAATCTCTAAAGGCAGAAGTAACCCACTTGGTTTCTGATGTTTAGCTTTCACTTGTTGAATGTTTGCACAGTGCCTAACCCACAAGCCAACATCCCTCTTCATGCCTTCCCAATAGAAGCTCCTTTTCATATCCTGATACAGCTTGGTTCCTCCAGGATGAATCATAAACTTGGATCGATGACATTCTACAAGAACTTCTTTCCTCAAGTCCTCCACATTCGGAACACACAACTGTTCCTTCTTCCTTAGCCATCCTTTCTGGTCAAGGTTAAAATCCTTTAAATCATTGATCTCTATTCCAACCTCCAGCCTTCTGATCCTTTCAGCTAACACTGGATCATCCTTCTGCTTAGAAGCAATTTTCTCAATCAATACTGCCGAACTTCTAAACAAGACAGTCTGGCGGAATTCTAACTAGAACTAGCAGTCGACCTTAACTACACATCACAACTGACTAAGGCTTCTAAATCCTTCTACTCTGCTAACATTGCCAACACCACATTCTTATGTTTCCTGCTAAGAGCATTAGCCAATTTATTACCTTTTCCTGGTGTATATTCTATACCAAAATCATATGCAGCCAAAAACTCCAACCACCTCTGCTGCTTCATATTCAACTCCCTCTGAGAGAATAAATACCGTAAAGACTTACGATCGGTATACAACTCAAATCTCTCCCCTAAGAGATATTGTCTCCAAATCTTTAATGCGAAGATCACAGCTGCCAACTCCAAATCATGAGTAGGATATCTAACTTCATGCGGTCTAAGCTACCTAGATGCGTAGGCAATAACTTTACCATTCTACATTAACGCCACTCCTAATCTAGTTCCACATGCATCAGTATATACCACCAACCCTTGGTTTCCGTATGGAACTACTAACACGGGTGCATTGGTCAACAAATGATTTAACTTAAGGAATGCTTCCTCATAGTTGTCGGACCAAATAAACTTCACTTCCTTCCTGGTAAGCTTAGTTAAGGTTGCTGCTATCTGCGAGAAATCCTTAATGAATATTCGGTAGTAGCCAACAAGTCCAAGAAAACTCCTGATCTCAGTCATCGTCTCTGGTATTTTCCAATTATTCACGGCTTCGATCTTATCTGGATTGACCAACAATCCCTTCTCTAAAACCATGTGACCAAGAAATTTTACCTCTTTCTTCCTGAAATGACACTTGGTAAACTTCGCCTTTAACTGATTTTGCCTCAATGTCCCAAGTACCACTCTAAGATGAACTTCATGCCCTCTCTCATCCTCAGTGTAGACTAGAATGTCATTTATAAACACTAGTACAAACCTATCCAAGTACTCACGGAAAACTTGGTTCATCAAATCCATAAAAAAGCAGGTGCATTCGTTAATCCAAATGGCATCACCAACCACTCATATGAACCATACCTAGTTCAAAATGCCGTCAAAGGAATACTCTCCTCCGCCACTCTTAATTGATGGAAACCTATCGCCAAGTCCAACTGGGAAAACACTCTGGCTCCACTCGGCTTATCAAATAGATCTTCTATACTTGGAAAATGATACTTAATCTTAATTATCCATTAGTTTAACTTGCGATAGTCAATGCACATCCTTAACGACCCATTCGTTTACAAACACCGTGGCCGCTCCCCAAGACGAACTGCTTGGTCTAATAAAACTCCTTCATTCTAGATCCACTAGCTGCACCTTCAATTCCTTCATCTCAGTTGGTGTCATCCTACTAGGTGGTCTACTTACAGGTTCCGTTCCTGGCACGAGATTTATTCTAAACTCAACAGCTCTTTTCGGGGGTAGTCCAGTGACTGGCTCAAAGACATCTACAAACTCACTTGCTACCCGAAACTAACTTAACTCATTTCCTACCTCCATAGCATTAAGCATAGCACTAACACTTCAGTCAATATTCTCTACTGAGAATATCACTCGGTTATGACTATCGGGGTGTCTCGGTGATATTTCCCTATCTTGGCAAAAATATACTAGCTTTATACCTACCCAACCAATCCATACCCAAAATGATTTCGATATCTACAAGATCAATAACATACAAACTGCATGCAAACTTATGACCTAACAAATCAAGTTCTAATTGGTTACATCTTAACACTAGAGTTGCGTACCCTCCTATTGGATTTGCAACCCTTAAGGAAGTAACAAGGTAGGTGGGTTCTAAACATAACCTATCAACCAAATACTGAGATATAAATGAATGTGATGCACCAGTATCAAAAAGTACTCTAACTGTAATACTCTGAATCAAAAGCATACCATCCATCACAATCTTTCCTTAATCGGCTGTGGTAGGCCTAGCTGGTCCTATAGCAAAAACTTTTCCTTTGTCCTCCCTAAATGGCTTTGGACACTAATTCTTATAATGCCTGACTTGATCAGAGTTGAAGCATTTCACATTCTTCTTACTCGTTACTTTCTTCCCATTTCCAGACCGACATTCATTAGAAAAGTGACTCTTCTTATCACACTTATAGAAAACTACCTCAGCCTTTGACTTCTTAGCAGTATCTACCTTATGGGCTCCCTTCTTTTTAAAGAACTTCCTCTTCTTCCCCTGAGAACCCTAAGTTTCCACTGACTTCTCTTTAGCTAAATCAGCAAGTAACTCCTCATGGAGAATGGCCATCTCCACCACTATATTACAAGGATCACGAACATGTGTCATGGTCATTCTAGCAAGCTCGGGCTTTAATCCCCGAATGAACTTCTCATTCCTTTTTATGTCAGTATCTATAACATCATATCTGTATCGAGATAGCTCTTCGAACTTAGTAGCATACTCGACTACTGACATATCTCCTTGAACTAAATCCATAAACTTCCTCATCGGCTCAGACTTAGCAAACTCAGATAAAAACTCCCGTTCATATCTCATTTTAAAATCAGCCCAAGTTAACCACTCTTCTGGAACTCTAGCAGCAACTTTATTCCACCAATGTAGGGTTGACCCCTACAACTGTCTAGAGGCCAACCTCCTCTTTTGCCCATCATTCAGACCCAAATCGATAAATATACGCTCACAATCCAACAACCAATTCTGAACCTCTATGGCACTCTCCATTCCCAAGAATGGCTTCCCACCCAAACTGATGTAATCTCTTCTTAGCAAAGCAATATTCCCAACTGGAGCCACAAGATTAGCTCCTCCGACATTTCCAACAACTCCAGCACCTACCCCTGCTTGCATCAAACTAGCAAAGAACTGATACATCGCCCCTATATCTAATGGTGGATTTCTAGCACTCATATTGGCATCGGTGTTATGATTACTAGCATTGGCATGTCGACCCGGATTCCTTATGGTAGTGGGTCGAGCATTTCCATCAACTGTGGTGCTTCCTCTACCGAGATTTCCACTTCCGTTTCCTGCTTCCATATCTCCTTTCTCGTAAATCTACATATGAGCCTTAGTAAGATACAAAAGAATGGTCTAAGAGAGCAAGGAATACACACTTATATACATAACTATATATAGCAAATACAAGTACGTTACCATAGTGTTAAACCAAACCCCAATCTTATTATCTTATTCATTGGATTATGTTTGGAAAATCTTTTAGGTTTAAGTTTCTTTTAATGTTTCATAAACCTATGCTCTGATACCAACTTGTAACATCCCCCTACTTGGAGGCCCAAAACTAACGGCTATGGATGCTGCAGTCATCCATAGTAATTAATCATCGGCGACCAAATACAGCGACATTAGATACATTGATACACAGAAACACAAGAATATGGAAAATTTTAAACAACAAACAAATTCCACATTCCATTTCAAAATATTCCAAATTGATTACATAATCCCAATTCGCAGACCACGTTCAAATAACATACAATTATTACAAAATACGCCAAGAGCGACATATGAAGATGCCCCCTTGGTAGATCAGAGTATGTAGATAGGCAAAAAAAAAATTGCCTTTACAAACAAAACACACATTGGAAATAAAAGAACTTTAATAACAAGCTTGCCTCCTGCACGTCCTCGAAAGCTTTATTCATCTAAAAGAACACCTGAAAACCTTACCTCTCAACCTACTCAAAATCCATTGAGTACCTAAGAGTTTAAGGGGAAAACAGAAATTTTGAGTCAAACATAAAGCCTGGTATGAATAATAATTTACCATCTTAAACCATTTAGATATCTGAGACCACGTTACATAGCAGAACGGGTTTTCTCCTCACTAGTATCTAAAACATTTATAAAACCATATACTGTTCTCCTGCATCCACAATGGTTAAAACATAGTATTTCAAAACTTTATGATGATATGAAAAACAAGTAAATCAAATCTGGATTACCCATCCCCATTCATTCTAACTATCTGTCTCAATTATAGTTTCTAGGATTACTATTATCCTATTAAATGTTTATGGACTATCTGTCCAATATTATAGTTGTCATGGGATTACTAAGAACATATTGGTAACTCCAATACCTTATCTCTTATCCTAGTTTTCATGGGCTAACCAGGAACCTATTGGCCGACCGTCTATATATAAATCTGGATATAGTTTCATGGGCTAACTACAAACCTACTGGCCCCTACCAGTATCAAATCATAGTTTTCATGGGCTGACTGTGAACCTATTGGCCCCTGCCAATATCACACAATTTTCATCGGCTTACTTTAAACCTATTGGCCCCTGCTAATATTTTTAATTAAAATTTTAACATCTGTTAAGTTATATTCACTACCGGGTCAACCTAACTGGTTATTGTGCCCTTTCCCCAAAATACAGTTATAGGTTAAAAACATGTGAATAATATTTCCAAAATCTTTATTTATGCCATGTTTTTTCTTTAAAAATAAGAATGGGTTGTTTGTTTTGAAACTTTAAAACATCACTTTCGAGACCCTTGGATGACCTCCTTCGAAAGCATAGAAAATCTCTTTTCATAACTTTAAGTACATACCTTTCGATGGTATCAAGAAAACATCCTTTAAAACATAGCTTTGAAACAAATAAAGTACCCTTCCGAAAGCATTGGGTTTACTCTTTAAAAACATCATTTGGGTCAAAATGGTTATATATGAAAGTATCTCTTTCAAAACCAACTAAAATTAATTTGGGGAAAAGGTGATGGTGTCGGAACCATCTAGTCGAAAGCAAAGACCTTTAAAAGTTAAAACTTCGAAGGATAGAGTCGAAACCCCCTTTCGACTCCATAACCTTCGAAACCCTCATCCCCTTTCGATAGCAATTAGGAAGCGGCTTAACTTAGGTAAAAGCAAAGATAACCTTTCGAAGGCATTGATGACTTCAATACTTCAGAAGGAAAATAGCGGTTAGGTTTCGACTAGGTCGGAAACAACCCTTTCAAAAGATCTTATTTAAAGGAAAAAGTTCCCCTTCGAAAGCTATTTATAAAGTCCCCTTCGAAAGCATGGCTTCGGCTATGTTGAAAGTTTTAAGTAAAACAAGGTAGGAATTTAACTTTAGAAAACAAACTAAGGTTTTGACTTTATAGGGTATCGACTCAGTCGAAAGCCTTTCAAAAATTAGGCAGTCGTTTTTCTTTTTAAAACCGAACCTTGGTTTCGACTCTGACGAAAGTATAGCTTTCGACACCCTACCTTCCACCAGTTACCAATTCACTTCGTACCAATTCCATTGTTACTAAGTGCCTTGGTTTCGACTTTGTGGGTTTCGACAGAGATGGTGCGGAGGTAAAGGGGTCGAAAGGTGCCTCCGAAATAGGCGGAACCACATTTTTCCTGAAATGCTGATTTGTAGCTAAACATGACAATTGCTTTATAACTAACCTGCCAGTTGTAATTCCTTGATTGGTTTCTTTAAAATGTTTCAAATACTTTACAATTAGAAACTGCTGCATTAATTTAGATCCAAATCAAAGAAACATAACGTTTTAAGCTCTTCCATATAATAAAATCACCATTTGCAGAAAAGTCCCTCTTTAACAATAATTTATTTTCCCTAATAAATCAATTGGAAAAAATCCTTTAAAATCACAAAAATTCGATTTCATCATATAATCAAACATATTAAAAATTTAGACCCAATTTCTTCCTGAAATATTCAGAATAGATATAAACCCAATTATCTCATATTTATCATTAGAAATTCATAGTAAAATTTCCATAGCTTGGAAAATTCTGAAAATTAAAACCCATCCCGAAAACCATGTTTTACTTAACATAAATTTTTTCCATGGCATTTAAAAACCAATAAACCACGATTTTAACCCTAAAACCATACGAATTTTGCATATAAATAAATTGTTTAAATCAAACAATCCATAACTTTAGCATATCATCATCCCAAAATATCATAGAAATGAAATAAACACTTAAATCCGAAATCATAGGATTATAGGAACAAAAAGAGATGGAATGAATTATTATTCACCTTAAACTTGATAAGGAATTTGAGACTTGTTGTTGATTAATCATTCCTAGCTTTGATCCTTAGCTTTAGATTGAAATTCCTCTTTTCCTCCTTGTTAATGACCAGCTATCTTAGGGTTTTTGCATTTTTTTATTCAAGAAAAATGAACGTGAATGGACAATAGTGAGAAATATATAGCCGTGTAAAATAAAGAGGCTATTTTACTAATCTGCCCATGTGTTATTTGATTAACCTACAAACCAATTTAAGCCCATTAAGTTTTATTATTAAGCACGAACCATCATTTAATTTATTCAAATCTCAATCCCCTTATCATCATTATTCTATTTAATTTATCTAATCAAATCTTCTAAATAGTGTTATAAAAAATTAGGGATGTTACACGTAATGTCATAATACACAAAGTCAGTCAACAAACATTGGACTTGGGTAAGGTATGAAGCAAGTCACTGTCCTTTAGCCTGGTAATCTCCCCTCACTTGGTATACTACTAACTATGAGTCGCAAAAGATTTCTAGAGAATTTATTCCTAGTTTTCCGGTGAGTAAAATTCCAACAATCAAAGCCTCATACTCGGCTTTGTTATTTGTCGCAACGAAATCAAGATTTAAAGCATAGCAAATTGACCAATTTTCAAGAGTTCCAAGCACAATCACAGCTCTAGAACAACGATCGTTGGATGCTGTAACATCCCCCTATTTGGAGGCCCAAAACTAATGGCAACGGATGCTGCAGTCATCCATAGTTATTAATCCTTGACGACTAAATACGGCGGTGTTAGATTCATTGATACATAGAAACAAATGAATATGGAAAAAATTTAAACTTCAAACATATTCACATTCCATATAAAGATATTTCCAATTCATTACATAATCCCATGTTCGTAAACCACATTCGGAGGAAATATATTTATTACAACATACGCCCAGAGCGACATATGAAGATGCCCCCTAGGATGATCAGAGTATATACATGCAATATAACAAATTTGCAATTACAAACAACACAGTGGAATCAAAAGAAAAGAAAACTCTAAATAGCTATCATGCCTCCTCCACGTCTCCGGAAGCTTATTCGTCTTAGATGTAACTGAAAATCTCAACTCTCAAACTACTCAAAATCAATTGAGTACCCGAGAGTTTAAGAGGAAAATATAAACTTCGAGTTAGACATTAAGCCTGATATGAATAATAATCTACCATCTCAAATGATTTAGATATCTAGGGAGACCACGTCGCTTAGCAGAACGGGTTTCCCCACACTAGTATCTCAAAACCTTTTACAAAACCATATACCGTGCTCTTGCATCCATAATGTTTAAAACAATTCAAAATAGTAAATATGATAATATGCAAAACAATTGAATTAATTCTGGATTACCCATCCCCACTCAATTTAGACTATCCTTCTCAGTTATAGTTTCTAGGATTACTATTGACCTATTAGTTTTCATAGGCTGACTAATAACCGATTAAAAATTTAAAGACTCCCTCTCCAATTACATTGTTTCATGGGATCACTATGAACCTATTGGTAACTCCAATATTACTCTTATCCTAGTTTCTATGGGTTGACTAAGAACCTATTGGTAACCCCAATATCCTTTCTTCTTACCCTAGTTTTCATCGGTTGACTAGGAACCTATTGACATCTGTCAATATTTCATTCAGATATAGTTTTAATGGGCTAACTACAAACCTACTGGCCCTTCCAGTTTCCAATCATAGTTTTCATGGGCTTACTATGAACCTGTCTATCTGACATCTTCCTATATACATAGTTTTCATGGGCTAACTATGAACCTATTGGCCCCTGCCAATATCATACAGTTTTCATGAGCTTACTGTAAACCTAATGGCCCCTGCCAATATCCTTCTTTTATGTTTAGCATCCTATATTTTGGTCTTCCTGACCTCCTGGATGCAATTCTTCCCATTCAGGAGTTTATTCAATTTATATTCACTACAGGGTTAACCTAACTGCTTCTCCTACTCTTTATCCACAAAATGCAGTTATGGGTCCATTATTAAGTGAATATATTCATATTAGAAGAAGCAATATAAAACATAGCATTACTATACCTGTGGGTTTAAGCTTCTTCTTAAAATGCTTTATAAAAACTCCTTTAATATTGCTATGGGTTTTTCCTTCAAAAATAGTGTTTGGATCATAAAACCTTTCGATACCTTCAAAACCTAGCTTTTGACTTCATAGGATACCCTCCTTCAAAAAGCTTAAAATCTTTCATTAAAAAAACAGGCTCCTACCTTTTTATATTTTATTTTCTACCTTTCGAAACCTTTCGAATACATTAAAGTATTAGCTTTTAACTTTAGAAGCTTAGCTTCGAAACTTATTGAAAGTTCCCCTTTCGACATTAATGGAAGTAACCCTTCCGAAAACATTGAAAGTACCTCTTTCGAAAGAATTGGGTTTATACTTAAAACATTATTTAGGTCATAGTTAACATAATCGAAAGCATCTGTTTCGAAACCAATATAAAAACATTGGGGGAAAACATGATGGTTTCGTCACCATCCCTTTCGAAAGCATAAAACATCTGGGTAAAACATTGGAAGGTTGGTGTCGAAACCCCTTTCGAAACCTTCATCTTTGAAACCCCTAACCCCTTTCGATAGCTTTAGGAAGTGGCTTGAACTTATAAAACAAAACCCCTTTCGACAACATTGATATCTTCAATACCATCAGAAGGTTATAAAACGGCAGCAGGGTATCGACTAGGTTGGAAACCCTTCTTTCAAAACATTCTTTTATAATTAAGGAACCCAGTTGAAAGCAATATTAAGTTATTGGCAACCCTTTCAAACTCTTTCGAAATCTTATGCTTTGACTCTATCGAAGGAAAAACATAGGCAGGCGCCTTTCTTTTAAAACAAACCAAGGTTTCGACCCCTTCGAAAGTATGCATTCGACACCTTACCTTCCGCCTATCTCCAATCCACTACTTACCATCATAGTGACCTTGTTTATTAGTTTCGACATTGTTGGTTTCAACAAAGACGAATGTGAAAGTTACTGTGTGGAATAGCCCTTTCCTAAGTAGGCGGAACCTCTTTTCTGAGCAAAACCAGGTTTAATTCTTATTTAAGCAAACTTTTCTCTAACTAATCTGCCCTGTGTCAACACTAGATTAGTTGTCCTAACGTTTTCAAATTCTTTTTAAAAAATAACTGTTGCTAATCCAGATCTAAACCATGGTTA
Source organism: Allium fistulosum (assembly GCA_030737815.1). NCBI lineage: Eukaryota > Viridiplantae > Streptophyta > Magnoliopsida > Asparagales > Amaryllidaceae > Allium > Allium fistulosum. Next base: position 313,023,050 of record CM060903.1, on the reverse strand, counting down.
AGTTAATCAAACAAGCCCTTCCAACTTTTGCAAAGAAGTCCCTCTTCTAAATTTTTTTATTTTGCATAGCAAATCACTTGGAAAAAATCCCCAAAAATTCCAGAAATACACTTTAACCATGTTATCTAACATATCAAAATTCTAGACCCAAATTCTCAATATATTTTCCAAAAAAAATTATAAGCCCAAATAACCATATTTTCCTTTAAAAATTCACAATAATCTTTCCATCATTTGGAAAATTCTCAAAATTGAAACCCAACTCTAAATCATGTTTCTTATAACATAAAATTTGCCCATGGCATTTAATCTCGGTTTTGATCTAAAACCATGCTAAATCTCTTTTAAACAACCTTGTTTAAATCAAATAAATCATAAATCAAGCATATCATCATCCAATATATCATAAAAACAAATTTATCCCTTAAATATGAAAATCTATGATTTAAAACCAAAATAGAGATGGAATTATTATTCACCTTGCTCTATATAAGGAGATTAGATTGAGATTGATTTCCCCTAAGCTTGATTTTCTAGCTTTAATTTGAATTCCTCTTGATCTCTTAATGGCCGGCCGTTCCTCTATATTTTTGTTTGCGTTTTAAAATGACGTGAATGAGAAGAAAATAGTGGGAACAAAAATATATAAGGGAAAGGTTATGGACGGTAATTTCCAATAATACCCCTATGTGACTTAATTAACCAAAACCTATTCTTAAGCCCATTAATTAGTTCATTAGGTAGGGCCCTTCTTTATTAATTCAAGTCTCAATCACCTTATCAATTACATTTACATTATTCTATTTAATTTATCTAACTAAATCTCCCGAATAATGTTATAAAAAATTAGGGGTGTTAGAGGCTCCCCTCCTTAAAGAATTTCGTCCTCGAAATTTAGTAGGACTCATTATCAAACATAGCAATCATATGTGATGACTCCTTATAACCATACTAGTCTACGTGACTAGGAAGTTCTATATAAATCTAATATAGACATATCCTCAAAGCAGATTAGGAGACGTATCTCGAATCCTATCCTCTGTCTTCCAAGTACAGTCCTTCTCGTTGTCGCACCACTGAACTTTCACCAACTTGACTGTCTTGTTCCTTAATCTTTTCTCATCTCTCGCTACAACCCGAACTGGTTGTCTCACAAAAGTCAAATCAGGCTCTACTACAAAATCCTCGAACTCTATCTGAGAATGGTAGCCTTTGGATCATGCACATACTTGTGAAGATGAGATACGTGAAACACATTATGGACACCTGCCATATTGCTCGTCAACTCAACTCTGTACGCGAGCTTTCCAATCCTCTGTATAATCTAGAATGGACCAACATATCTCGGGGCCAACTTTCCCGACTTTCCAAACCGTACCACACCCTTCATAGGTGATACCTTATGAAATCCTGTCTCCCACTAAGAACTCTAGGTCTGTATGCCTCTTATCTGCGTAACCCTTCTATCTGGATTGAGCTTCCTTCATCCATTCTCGGATTAACTCAATCTTCTCTGATGCCTCCCTTACCAAATATGGACCTAAGACCAATCTATCTCCAGTCTCCAACCAACATGCCGGGGATTATCATGGCCTTCCATACAAGGCTTCAAAAGGTGCCATTCCTATAGTAGTCTGATGGTTGTTATTATAGGAAAACTCAATCAAATGAAGGTGATCCTCCCAAGATCCACCAAAATCCAACATAGGCTCTCAACAAATCCTCGATCACCTATTAACTCTCTTTGTCTGCCCATCCGTCTGTGGCTGATATGCGATACTCATCTTGAGCTTCGTGCCTAACACATCCTGTAGACTCTTCCAGAATTCACTAGTGAGTAAAACATCTCTGTCGCTGACTATGCTACTAGGAACTCCATGAAGTGTAACTATGCTCTTCATGAACAACTTCGCCAAAATTGGTGCCATCCTGGTCAACTTTACTGGAATGAAATGGGCACTCTTGGTCAACCTATCCACAATAACTCATATGCTTTCATTTCCTCTCCTTGACCTTGGCAACCCATCAATAAAATCCATGGATATCGAATCCCATTTCCAAACTGGAATATCTAAAGGCTGAAGTACCCCACTCGGTTTTTGATGTTCATCCTTCACTTGTTGACAGTTTACACACTGCCTAACCCACAAGCCAACATCCATCTTCATACCTTCCCAATATAAGCCCCTCTTCATATTATGATGCATCTTGGTCCCTCCAGGATGAATCGTGAACTTGGATCGATGACATTCCTCAAGAACTTCTCTTCTCAAATTCTCCACATCAGGAACACATAACTGTTCCTTCTTTCTCAACCATCCTCTCTGGTCAAGACAAAAATCTTTCAAATCATCGACCTCTATTCCAACCTCAAACCTTCTGATCCTCTCAGCTAATAATGGATCCTCCTTCTGCATAGAATAAATTCTTTCGATCAACACTAGTCGAACTTCTAAAAAGGACAATATGGCAATACTTTGACTAGAACTAGCAGTCGATCTTAAATGCACACCACAATTGGCCAAAGCTTCTAGATTTTTCCATTCTTCCAACATAGCCAACACCACATTCTAATGTCTTCTGCTGAGAGCATCGGCTACATTATTTCCTTTCCTTGGGGTATACTCTATACCAAAATCATAAGCAGTCAAAAATTCCAGCCACCTCTGCTATCGCATATTCAACTCCTTCTGATAGAATAGATATTATAAAGACTTATGATTGGTATATAACTAAAATCTCTCCCCCAAAAGATAATGCCTCCAAATCTTCAAGGAAAAAATCACCGCTGCCAACTCCAAATCGTGAGTAGGATATATTACTTCGTGCAGTCTAAGCTACCTAGATGCATAAGTAATGACTTTGCCCTTCTACATTAACACTACTCCCAATCTAGTCCCAAACGCATCAGTGTATACTACCAACCCTTGGTTACCATCTGGAACTACTAACACTGGAGCATTAGTCAACAAATACTTTAACTTAAGGAATGCTTCCTCACATTTGTTGGACCAAACAAACTTCACTTCATTTCTGGTAAGCTTAGTAAAGGCATTGCTATCCATGGGAAATCCTTAATGAATCTCTGGTAATAGCCAAAGAGTCCAAGAAAACTTCTGATCTCGATCACCGTCTATGGCCTCTTCCAATTGTTCACAGCTTCGATCTTATCTGGATCGACTGACAATCCCTTCTCTAAAACCACATGACCAAGAAACCTAACCTCTTTCTTCCAGAAATGACACTTGGAAAACTTCGCCTTTAGCTGATTCTGCCTCAGCGTCTCTAGCACAACTCTAAGATGATTTTCATGCTCTCTCTCATCCTTAGAGTATACCAAAATCTCATCTATAAACACCAACAAGAATCTATCCAAATACTTTCGGAAGACTCGATTCATCAAATCCACAAAGAAAGCAGGTGCATTCGTCAACCCGAATGGCATCATTAACCACTCATACGAACCATACCTAGTCCGAAATGCAGTCAAAGGAATACTGTCCTCTACCACTCTCAACTGATGGAACCCCGTTGCCAAATCTAACTTGGAAAACAACTTGGCTCCACTCAACTGATCAAACAGATCATCAATTCTTGGCAAAGGATGCTTATTCTTTATCGTCTCTTCGTTTAGCTTACGATAGTCGATGGACATCCTCAACGACCCATCTGGTTTCTTCACGAATACCGCGGCCACTCCCCAAGGCGAACTGCTTGGTCTAATAAAATTCCTTCCTTCTAGATCCACTAACCGCACCTTTAGTTCCTTCATCTCTATCGGTGTCATCCTACTAGTTGGTCTACTCATAGGTTCAGCTCCTGGCACAAGATCTATCCAAAACTCAACATCTCATTTCGGTGGTAGTCTGTGACTGGCTCAAACACATCTGCAAACTCCCTTGCAATCTGAACCAGACTTAACAATTCACCCACTTCCATTGCACTTAACAAAGCACAACAACTCTGGTCAGGATTCTCTATTGAGAATATAATTCGGTTATGACTACCTGGATGTCTCAAAGATATCTCCCCATCTTAGTAGAATATCCTGGCCTCATAACTCCTCAACCAATCCATACCCAAAATAATTCCAAAATCTACGGAATCGTACAAATACAAACTGCATGCGAACTTATGACTTAACAAATCAAGTTCTAACTAGTCACATCTTATCCCAGAGTTGCATACCCTCCTATTGGATTCGCAACCCATAAGGAAGTAACAAGGTATATAGGCTCTAAGCATAACCTATCAACCAAACACTGGGATATAAATGAATGTGATGCACCGGTATTAAAAGGTGTCCTAACTGGTACTCTGAATCAAGAACATACCTTCCATCACAGTCTTCCCTTTATCAGCCGCAGTAGGATTAGCTGATGTTCTAATAGAAAAAACCTTTCCCTTGTCCGCCCTAGCTGGCTCTGGACACTGGTTCTTGTAGTGCCCCACTTGATCACAGTTAAAGCACTTTATATTCTTCTTGTCTGCAACCTTCTTTCCCTTGCCTGACCAGCACTCATTAGCATAATGACCCTTCTTGCACATTTGTAGCACACCAAATTAGCCTTTACCTTCATGGCAACATCCCCTTTCTGGGCTCCCTTCTTCTTAAAGAATTTCCTCTTATTTCCCTCAGGATCCTAGGATTTAATGAGCTTCTCTCTAGCTGAAATAGCAAGCATCTCTTCATGGCGAATGGCCATCTCTACCACCACATTACTAGGTTCTCGGATATGGGTCATGGTCATCCTAGCAAGCTCAGGTCTCAACCCTTGAATGGACCTTTCATTCCTTCTAACATCAGTGTCAACCAAAGCATATCCATATCGAGACAACTCATCAAACTTAGCAGCATACTCGACCACCGACATCTCTCCCTGAACCAGATCCATGAACTTTCTCATCAATGCCGACCTTAGACAAAAACCTCTGTTCAAACCTTCTCCTGAAATAAGCCCATGTCAGATCTTCCTCCGGAACTCCATCGATCACACTATTCCACAAATGAAGCGCTGCCCCCATGCAATTGTCTAGAGGCTAGGCTTCTCTTTTGCCCATCTTCCAAGCTTAAATCAGTACAGATTCTTTCACAACTCAATAACAAATTCTCAACTTCAATAGCATTCTATGTTCCAAGAAACGGCTTTCCACCCAAACTGGTGTAGTCTCTGCTTAGCTTAGCATAGTTATTCCTAATTGGAGCCACAGGATTAACTCCTCCAACATTACCAGCAGCTCTTGCTTGCAAAAGATTAGCCAAAAACTGATATACCATCCCCGCATCTATTGGCGGATTCACAACACCTACATTGGCTTCAACATTTGGATTAGGATTAGCCTGTCGACCTTGATTCCTCCTGGTATTAGGTCGAGCATTTCCGTTGGTTTTGGTGCTTCCTCCATCTAGATTTCCTCTTTCGTTTCCTACTTCCATATCTTCTTTCTCATAAATCTATATACGAGCCTTATTAAGATACAGAAGAACGGTCTAAGAGAGAGGTGAACACGTACTTATACATATATATATATATATATCAAATACAAGTACGTTATTATAGTGTTAACCCAAACCCTGATCATATTTTCAAATTCATTTGATTATGTTTGAAAAAGATTTTAGGTTTAACTTTCTTTTAAAGTTCCATGAACCTATGCTCTGATAACAACTTGTAACATCCCTTTATTTGGAGGCCCATAACTAAATGCTATGGATGCTGCAGTCATCCATTGTTACTAATCCTCGGTGACCAAATACGGCGGTATTAGATTCATTGAATCACCGAAACACATGAATATGGAAAAAATTTAAACTTCAAACAAATTCACATTCCATATCAAAACATTTCCAATTCATTACATATAATCCCATGTTCACAAACCACATTTATAGAAAATATATTGATTACAACATATGCACAGAGCGACATATGAAGATGCCCCCCTGGATGATCAAAGCATATACATGCAATATAACAACTTTGCCATTACAAACAACACAACAGAATCAAAAGAAAAGAAAACTCTAAATAGCTACCATGCCTTCTGCATGTCTCTGAAAGCTTATTCGTCTTAGAGGTCCCTGAAAACCTCAACTCTCAAACTACTCATAATGAATTGAGTACCTGAGAGTTTAAGGGGAAGACATAAACTTCGAGTTAGACATAAAGCCTGGTATGAATAATAATCTACCATCTCAAAGGATTTAGATATTTAGTGAGACCACGTCGCATAGCGGAATGGGTTTCCCCTCACTAGTATCTCAAAACCTTTTACAAAACCATATACTTGTGCTTCTACAACCACAATGGTTAAAACAATTCAAAATATTATAATACGATGATATGCAAAACAATTGAATTAATTCTAGATTACCTATCCCCATTCAATTTAGACTATCTGTCTCAATTATAGTTTTTAGGATTACTATTAACCTATTAGTTTTCATTGGATAACTAATAACTGGTTAAACATTTAAAGACCCGCTGTCCAATTACATAGTTTTCATGGGATCACTATAAAACTATTGGTAACCCCAATATTACTCTTATCCTAGTTTTCATGGGTTGACAAGGAACCTATTGGTAACCCCAATATCCTTTCTTCTTACCCTAGTTTTCATGGGTTGACTAGGAACCTATTGACATCTGTCAATATTTCATCTGGATATAGTTTTCATGGGCTAACTACAAACCTACTGGCCCTGCCAGTATCCAATCATAGTTTTGATGGGTTCACTATGAACCTGTCTATCTGACATCTTCCTTTATACATAGTTTTTATGGGCTAACTATGAACCTATTGGAACCTGCCAATATCATATAGTTTTCATGGGCTTACTGTGAACCTATTGGCCCCTGCCAATATCCTTCTTTTATGTTTAGCATCCTATATTCTGGTCTTCCTGATATCCTGGATGAAATTCTACTCATTCGGGAGTTTATTCAATTTATATTCACTACTGGGTTAACCTAACTAGTTCTCCTATCCTTTTCCCCAAAATGCAGTTATGGGCCCATTATTAAGTGAATATATCCATATTAGAAGAAGCAATATAAAACATAGCATTACCACACCTGTGGGTTTAATTTATCAAAGGTACCTTCTTCTTAAAATCCTTTATAAAAACTCCTTTAATATTGTCATAGGTTTTTCCTTCAAAAATAGAGTTTGGGTCATAAAACCTTTTGATACCTTCGAAACCTAGCTTTCGACTTCATAGGATACCCTCCTTCAAAAGCCTTAAAATCTTTCATCAAAACAATAGGCTCCTGCCTTTTTTTACTTTAAAAGCTAACTTTTGAAGCCTTTAGAATACATTAAAGTATTAGCTTTTAACTTTAGAAGCTTAGCTTCGAAACTTGTTGAAAGTACCCCTTTCTACATTAATGGAAGTAACGCTTCCGAAAAAATTGAAAGTACCCCTTTCGAAAGCATTTGGTTTATACTTAAAACATTATTTGGGTCATAGTGAACATTATCGAAAGCATCTGTTTCGAAACCAATATAAAAACATTGGGGAAAGCTAGATGGTGTCGGCACTATCCCTTTTGAAAGCATAAAACATCTGGATAAAACATTGGAAGGTTGGTGTCGAAACCCCTTTCGAAACCATCACCTTCGAAATCCCTAACCCCTTTCAAAAGCCTTAGGAAGTGGCTTAAACTTATAAAACAAAACCCCTTTCGACGGCATTGATATCTTCAATACCATTAGAAGGTTATAAAAAATCAGCAGGGCATCGACTATGTCGGAACCCCTTCTTTCAAAACATTCTTTTATAATTAAGGAACCTAATCGAAAGTAATATTAAGTTATTGGCAACCCTTTCGAAACCCTTTAAAACTCTTTCGAAACCTTATGCTTTGACTTTGTCGAAGGCAAGACATAGGCATTTAAAATAAACCAAGGTTTCGACCCCTTCGAAAGCTATACATTCGACAACTTACCTTCTTCCTATCTCAAATCCACTACGTACCATCATAGTGATACCTTGTGTATTGGTCTCAGCATAGTTGGTTTTGACAAAGATGAAGGTGAAAGCTACTGTGTTGAATAGCCCTTTCCTAAGTAGGCGGAACATCTTTTTTGAGCAAAACCAAGTTTAATTCTTGTTTAAGTAAACTTTTCTCTAACTAACCTGCCACGTGTCAACACCAGATTGGTTGCCTTAACTTTTTAAAATTCTTTTTCAAAAATAATTTCCACTAACCTAGATCTAAACCATGGTTAAGTTAATCAAACAAGCCCTTTCAATTTTTGCAAAGAAGTCCCTCTTCTAAAACTGTTTATTTTGCATAGCAAATCACTTTGGAAAAATCCCCAAAAATTCCAGAAATTCACTTTATCATGTTATCTAACATATAAATATTCCAGACCCAAATTCTCAATATATTTTCCAAAATAAATTATAACTCAAATGACCATATTTTCCTTTAAAAATTCATAATAATCTTTCCATCACTTAGAAAATTCTCAAAATTTAAACCCAACACTAAAATCATGTTTCTCATAACGTAAAATTTTCCCATAGCATTTAATAATTATTTAATCTCAGTTTTGATCTAAAACCTTGCTAAATCTCTTTTAAACAACCTTGTTTAAATTAAATAAATCATAAATCAAGCATATCATCATCCAATATATCATAAAAACGAATTTATCGCTTAAATCTGAAAATATATGATTTAAAACAAAAATAGAAATGGAATTATTATTCACCTTGCTCTAGATAAGGAGATTGGATTGAGATTGATTTCCCCTAAGCTTGATTTTCTAGCTTTAATTTGAATTCCTCTTGATCTCTTAATGGCAGGCCGTTCCTCTATATTTTTGTTTGTGTTTTAAAATGACTTGAATGGGAAGAAAATAGTGGGAACGAAAATATATAAGGGGAAGGTTATGGACGGCAATTTCCAATAATACCCCTATGTGACTTAATTAACCAAAACCCATTCCTAAGCCCATTAATTAGTTCATTAGGCATGACCCTTCTTTAATTAATTCAAGTATCAATCCCCTTATCAATTAAATTTATATTATTCTATTTAATTTGTCTAATTAAATATCCTGTATAATATTATCAAAACTTAGGGGTGTTACAGATGCTCCATATGTACACAACTTCCACGGTATGGTAGGGATTTCACTGCTCTCTTGGAAATCATCTTGTGCAGTAATTTCTGCTATAAAATCTGCTAATGTCTGACCTTGGATAGTCCTTCGAGGAAGATAATTGATATTGAATTGGCTAGGTTTGATATTCCACTTAAGTAGCCTTCTAGATGTCTTAGGTCGCTATAAGACCTTTCGTAACGGCTGGTCAGTGTAAACATTAATATGATGTGCCTGATAGTAGGGGCAAAGCTTTCGTGATGCAATCAGCAAGCAGTGTGCCAGTTTCTCTATCTTCAGATAGTTTCTTTCATCCCCTGTCTATCGCTTGCTAACATAATAGATCGGTCTCTGAATTTGATCCTCTTTACGAAGCAATGCGGCACTTATAGCATGTACCGACAAGGTTAAGTAGATATATAAATCTTCATGATCCACTAGCTTGGATAAGGTGGGAGGTCTCTCCAAGTGGTTCGCCAAAGCTTGAAATGCGTCTTTACAATCCTATGTCCATTCAAAATTCCATTTTCCTCTCCTAGTCAGGTCAAAGAAAGGAATGCATTTATCAGTAACTCTGGAAATGAATTGGCTTAAAGCAACGACTTTCCCATTCAGAATCTGTACTTGTTTAATAGTCTTTGGTGCTTGGATATTGCAAATAGCTTGGATCTTCTCGGGATTAACTTCAATTCCATGGGCGTTAACGATGAAACCCAAGAACTTTCAATGCAATGCCAAAGGAACATTTTAGAGGATTAATCTTAATTTTATAATGTTTGAGAATGTCGAATATTTCTGCCAAGTCTCTACTATGGTCGCTAGACTGTCGTCACTTCATGAGCATATCTTCCACATATACCTCCATCATTTTTCCGATCTGATCTTTAAACATTTTGTTAACTAGGCGCTGGTAGGTTGCTCCTGCATTTCTTAGTCCAAATGACATCACCACATAGCAATATAACCTAACATTGGTAATGAAGCTGGTGTGCTCTTCATCGGGAATGTGCATTGGGATTTGGTTATATCCTGAGTATGCATCCATGAAAGATAGCAATTCGTGTCCCGCGTTCGAGTCTACCAGCTGGTCGATCCTTGGAAGGGGAAAACTGTCTTTTGGGCATGCCTTGTTCAAGTCTGAGTAATCAATGCATGTTCTCCATTTCCCGTTTGCCATTCTCACAAGTACAGGATTAGATACCCATTTAGGATAGAGAGTGTCATGAATAAACCCATTGTCTTTGAGTCTATCCACCTCCTCTTTAAGAGCGGCAGATCTTTCCAGATCAAACCACGTCTTTTTTGTTTAAGAAAACACACATGTCAAAGTGAGTTTAAGAAAACACGTCAAGATTCACTTGATGAAATCCATCAAGTTCTTTCATCATCGGTGGGCTGAGCTATGATCCGATATTTTGGACCCATGTTGGGTTGTCGTGGATAACTGTAATGTCAATCGTCAGCTCAACCGGTACGGCCTTGGTCTCTTTGAGCTCCTTTTCATCATCCTCGGATCTATATCTCTATAGAAACGACTATGGCGCCCAAGAAAATGCTCAGGAGCTAGTTGTCGATCTTTAGTGGCTTGGATGTGGACTGACTTGTCCATACCCTTACCTTTCTCCCTCCATTGAACATCCCTCAATTCAGCTATATAACAGGCACGTCCAGTCGTCTGATCACCATGAACAACTACAACACCATTATTTGTTGGGAACTTCAAAGTCAAGCACCAAGGATCAAGAGCTGCCCGAAATTCAGCTAGGGTCGGTCAGCCTATAAAAGCGTTGTATGGAGAGTCAACATCCAAAACAACAAAAGGAAAAATCCATGCTCTCCTAGGGTCACCTTCTCGTAACTCTATATGTAATTCAACGTAACCAACTGCTTCAGTTGCAGCACCATTAAAGCCCAAAATGTGGGCTTTAGGTGATTTCAAGTCCTTTGCATCCATTTTCATATAATCATAAGCTTTCTTGAAAATTATGTTTATAGAACTTCCACAATAAACCAATATCCTTCTCATAAAAGCAAGGCCAATCATGACCGAAATGACCATTGGGTCGATCATTTGAACCTCCACCTTATCTACATTTCTATTAATAAACACGATATCATCTGCCATTGTCATTCTTGTCTCGCCAGAGCTCTATCCTCTATATTTGAACAGCATTCAAAATCCACATGCTTAATCGTGCTAGCGTAGAGCTCCATCTCATGCCAACTTTCATCTACCGTATGTGGTCCTTCGACTATTGTATTAATAACCAATGTTCTATCGGTCCACACAGGCTCCTCAGCCCTGTGTGGTGCTTGTCCTCGATTGGGTCAGATGTCCTATGCCCGCCATCCTGTGGGGTTTTTACAAACTGTTGTAACTTCCTTTCTTGAATCAGCTTTTCGATAATATTCTTGAGATGCCTACATTCATTTGTGTTATACCTATAGCATTTGTGAAACCGATAATATTTTCTGGTTTGTTTCTGCTTCTCTGTTGATTCTTTTGGAGGCGGATTCCTATACTACATGGTATTATAGGTAAAAAAATAAACATTCTCTAGGGACATATTTAGTGGTATGTAAGTATTATACATCGGAACCCTAATCTTCCCTCTTCAAGAATCCCTCTGTCATTTATGGCTCCTATCTCCACCTTTCTATTGTTGATTCGGTTTGTTCTAGATATTCACTTGAACTTTTCCAGAGCTTTCATAAGACTGCTTTAAAGCAATATTACTTTGTACTCCCTTTCCACTCGGTCCTGCGACATTCTTCTTCCTTGAGGATCTGGCTTCCTCCTTCCTTAAATATTGAGCTGCCTTTGCGTAAAAGCATTCTAACATTGCGGGTGGCTTGCCGGCTAACCTATCACTAAATCAGGTTCTGGATCAATCCCTCTTGTCACGGTCATCAATATTACATGGTCATTCGAATTACTAATTTATGTACAACTGTACAGAATCACTCTAAATAATCTTTCAACGATTCTCTTGAAGCCCGGATCATGCTGGACAGGTACATTACATCCTTGGGGCAAGTTGCGTCCATTTGGAACTGCTCCACAAACCTTGTTGCCAAATCATCAAATATAAAGATCGACCGTGGTTGTAGCCTTGTAAACAACATCGTTGTTATTCTAGAGAGAGTTATAGGAAAACATTTACACTTGGTTGCATCATCTGCTCATGCGGAATCCATTAGCCATTCATATCTCATTATGTGCTGCTTGGGGTCAGTTTTCCCTTATAGGAAGGCATCGATAGCATGTTGAACCTCCTTGGATACTCTGCATGCAGGACATTATCAATGAATGGGATATGGCTTCTCAAGATTCCCCAGTCATCATTGGTTAAGCCTTGGCTTTCTCTCGCTAGTTGTCTAACAAGAGCCGACAAGTCCGACGTTTGGATAGTTGGTGCCAAGCGGTGGTCCTGTTCCACCTCACGTGAATGGTTCGGTCGATGTTTATGGGCCATTCCATGCCTTCTTGGTTCAACATCTTCTCGATGTGTATCTCGTACATTCACTTCATCGTCATTCCGGGGATGCATTTGGTCATTGTTTAACCAAACTCCATTATCCAAATCGGCTGTAGCAGCTCCAGTTTGGATCGCTGCGTGCATAGGTAAGTTCCCTTCTTTAGAAGAGGGATTGGCACCGATTGTTCTTGGCAAACCACGATGGTCTACCAGTTGATACCCCCGAAGTTTTTGCGTGATATCCGCCTATTCTGTGATGCCTATGCCTATGATGCTCATCCGATGAACTAGAACTCTTCGATGCCAAGTGATGCCGAGTAAGGGGTATGGTCCCTCCTAGCTTTTCCTCACTGTTGCTGACTGAGTTGGTTCATTAGGTTGATATTGGCATGAATCTGCTAATTTAATTCTAGACGGCTATCCATTAGCTCTCTCATTATATTTTGGAATTCAACTCTTAGAATAGAATTAGTTAGATTCTGGACTTCAACTGGTTCAGCATTTACATCCATTGGTTGACTGCTCGGGCCTCCTTACTGATACTAACATTCTTGTTTCCTTTGACATTCTGAGAAATAATTTAGTATTCCTCTCCATTATTAATAGCTTTGGTTATATTTTTACAAATCTGAGTAGAATGAGCAAACTTCCTGAAGATAATTATGGCTCTATTTCGAGGGATTTATGCAATCCAATAGCAACAAAGGGATCCTAATAAGTTAAGAATCAAAGTTCTTAGTAGAAGCACCAAAATGTTTGCACTAAAAATGGTTACAAACACCCAAGAATAGTTTTTGTAGAGAAGTAAATGAAGAGATGCAAAATTAAACCGAGTAAATGAATAAGTAAGCAATATAGAATAAATAGTAATCAAAGAGATAGAGGTTTATAATGGTTCGGCATTGTACGCCTACGTCCACTTTGAAGATTATCCTTTATTACTTTCTGGTGAATCTAATTAAAATAGTAGAACAAAGAAAGCTCTTGATTACAATGGAGTCTAGAGTAACAAGCAGCGTAAAGATTCTGAAAATATGAACCAATAGGTCTGTATTTATAGGGTGAGATGACAAGATATTTCATTAAGATTTCGGCAGAAAGCTCTCCAGGTCCATAAGGGCCCACAATATCAATCGATGGTCATAATTCCTTTTTTCGAAATGATCGGTATAAATTATACCGATCATTATTTTCGTTTTTGATTACCATGCGATCGTTTGTGGAGGGCCCTAGATACCTCTAAATCTTGCTCCTAAAATATGAAGTCATTCAAAGTTGTAGACTGTGAGATATGGATCAATCTTTGTTGTATTTGGGTTGCTTGCTTAATTATAACGATCGTTAGGAACGATCGGCAAAAAACAATCCGTAGTTATTAAACTTAAGAGTTTTGACCTGCGATCGTTTTTGTGGGCTCCAACCTTCAATATACCGATGCCTGAAAGTTTCAAATGAATTTTCCTTGTGGATTTTGAGATATCGATTGATCTTCGCTGATTTGAGCTGATTTATGGATCGTTCTCGATCGATATATATAAATCCTTGCTTTGTCTATAACTCAAGCACATGAACACTGATCGACTTGATATTTGGAATGTAGCTTCATGGGGCTATGCCTGTCTCTCCATACTGATTGCACATCAATTGGTTCCTGATTCGGATCTGCTCGACCATCGCCCATTGTATTGGATAAAACTGATTCTCAAGGCTAGTAACCATCCATTTCTAGCCAAGTTGATGATGTCACGACCTTGCCAAAAGGCAGGATAAAGTATTTTACCCTTAAAGTGAAGTGTTTAATAAAGTGACAATTGTCTTAAATCTTTATAAATGGAATTAGATCTTTAAAAGAGAGTTTTAAAGATAATGATTAGGTGAAGTGTTTTGGGTTCGTTGTAAACAATGTTTTGGTAACATTTGTTTTTAAACCCTTGAATAATGTTTTAAAGGGGTAAAATATTGTTAAATAATTTTGGAAAAATACTTAGATCTTTAATAATGGAATTTTAATGATAATAACAAGTACGAAATCTTTGGAAAAAGATAGAAAAGTGTAAGTTTAAAGTATGAAAGAGTGAAGGGGTTTATAGTAACAATGTTTAAGTGACATTTGTCTTTAACCTCATAGACTGGTTTGAAGTAAGTAAAACTTGTTATTTATTTATGAATATACTTTTACCATGGAGATAAGTAGATGAATACTTTTGAGAGTATTGAATTATGTAGAAATGAAAAGTGGAATTTTTAATTAATGAAAGAAGCATTGTTAGATAAAAAACAGATTTAATAATAGAAAAGGTTTTAGTTAATAAAGGACTAATTAAGTAAAAAGGAGATTAGAAGTTGTTTATATGAATTGATTGTGCTTGTGTGTGTCGATCATGTTTTGGGTGTAATTTGCTTATGGAAGTATACATGACTGAGTTTCCCTTATGTGATAATTCTCATTATTGTTGAAATTGATCAAATATTACTCCAAAAATATCTAGAAGAAACACAAGAATTATATGGTGTAGTTATCTTCGGTGATGCTATAATTTATGTGTAAATTAGTTTTGCTCTTCTTGGACTAATGATAAGGAAATTCATCTACTTAAATAGTTAGGAGGTGATCTCCGCTCTTATTTATTCTCTATTTATTTCCAAAAGAACCGGAGTTGAGTTTACCGAAAATCAACCGATTGGTTTTTAGAAAATCAATCATTTGGTTTTTGAAGAACCTGGTAAGCGGGGAGTGTACTTATATGAGATGACATGAATCCATAACCACTTCAAAACCATATACATGTTCTATGCTATGGAAGAGGTTTGTGATTGGTTCGAGATGCTGGATATGTATGGAGATTCAATATCTGTTTGAGATGCTCGAACACATGTAGTTGTTCGTGATCTATTCTGGATTGTGGGAATCCATGTGTGATTCCAAGACATACTGAGATATGAGAATCTATATGTGGTTCCTAGATCTATTCGAGTTGGGGAATAATGTGTTAAGATCTTTTTGAGTTGTGACTCGTGTGCTAGAATACCGGACGTAGCCTTATCAGCGGAGATGACTAAAATCAGAGATAGGATGCATAGCCAAGGGGATTAGACAACTCATTAGGGTGTTGGTGACTCTACCCTAGAGATTCCTATAGGTTTGCAAGCGTGAGTGGTGTACTTGGCCATATGTTGTAGCAAGCTATGCATTTCCTATGGTACATTAGTTAGGGATGTACGATGCTTTGGAAGGATATCTCTAATCCTTGTGTAAGAGGACTGTTCTTGAGGTACTAAGGGCACCTCCATGGAATCCTACACAGTTAGCGAATGCATCTTAGCGGTTTTGATTATACACCTAGTATTATTATGATGTACACTGACATGCATCATAGCTACCTTATTATTTATATTCCATATCCTATACTTTATTATAGTACAACTGGATTTTATAATGGAAATAGTTTGGTTACCGTAAGGTAAAAACCTATTTGTATTTATTTGCATCGTGGTCCAACAAGACATATTTATTTTTGAAGGGTTTTACAAATATAAAAATCCACATGATTTGAATTTCTCACGCTGGTTTACCAGACTGATCCAAGTGTTGTTTCCTTATAATGCTCGGGTCATCCCCATGCATATTTCTAGATTTAGCTGGATGCTTTAGAGCTCTTGGAGAGGAGCAGAATGATCTCCTATTCACGTATTTATTTCCTACTACATACTTGTTTTGTATCTATCAGCATTTATGGTGATAAGCTGTTATAACTGTCCAAGCCGATGATATGTTAGTTTATTCTGATTGATGTATGTATATTATGGTTTTCTTTTTGGTAAAGATCTTTTGAGATATTATATATTATCTTTTCGGATCTAAGATTCTGATATTGTGATCTTCTTTCTTATTCTATTTTTTCTGTTACACAACATTCTATCTTTTTGGCATTTGGGTACTCAACACGTGAATACTGTGGATGTATTAGTATCGACATTCGAGGATCGAAAAGGCGTTTGTTACATTTGGGATAAGAGCTGAAGGTTAAGCGAGAACCTTGGCTTTGGTAGGGTATAACTCGTTAAGGGATAAGGTAATGGAATGCCTTATTATGAGTTAAGTGTATGATATATATGAGAGTGCATATTTTTTATTGTTATAAAAAATATTTTGTATTGTGTTGATTGGTTTGTTGAGTGGTTTATGGATTCTAGTTAATACGTGTTGCTAACGTTATTGACAGGAATCTCTAAGCACTCGGACCAGACAAACCTGCATAGTATTATGTTGAAATTGGTAAGTGAAATAATTTTATCTAATATTATATTTTATATATAAAAGGATAATTTTCAAAAATTGATATAGTTATTTATCATGTGTTTGTTTGTTACCAAATGATAATATCCAATTATTATCATGTATTGTTTGATTAGCTTTCTCGACTAGTTTATAAGCTATTTTACCTTTTCACCACATAAGTTAGGTAGATAGTAATTTTGGGGACATTGAAATAAACACCTTGTGAATTAAGTTTCACAGTTTGACTATAAGGCGTTTGGTGATAATGTTGGGTTAAAATTTAATTTTAAATTAAATTGATTATTATAGTCATTGAAAAAAGATAAGATAATTTAAAAAATATATTTATGTAATGATTTGTAAAAGGTATGAGTATGATTTATAAAGTATAGTTTATAGATAAAAAGGATTTAAAATTGAGAATTCGATAACTTAAATCTCGGTGTTTTTGAAATTTGTTTTTTAAAGATTTCAGGGAAAGTAATAATAGTATTATTTGAAAGTATCTAGGAATAGAAATGTATTCAAGAGGGTGTCAACCCAAAAAATGGATCAACACCCTGGTTTGAGTGTGAAAGCACCAGCTCTGTTCTCACAGGGCAATAATATAGATAATAGATATTGAAAAAAGCGGCAAGAGAAAGAAGACAAGAAGATTTTATAGTGGTTCGGCTATTAATGAAGCCTACGTCCACTTTATAATTTCTATTATAGACTGATTGCTTTTACAAAAATATTTGATTACAAGGTTCTTGATAGTCCTTAGCTAGATTGAATCTCCAAGGTCGGAATCCACTGGAGAATCACAGTTAACTCCTTTGGAGATTGTTGTGAGGGAGGTGAGGAGTGAAGAAAGTTTCCAGCAGAGCTTTAGCAACCTGTCCGGAGGAGATCCTCTTTATGTTGAAAGTAGGATGGTATTTATAGCGACCGGAGAGCTTCTAGGCCGAGCCTGTTCGCCAATTACTTGCATATGGACATAGGAGGATACAGTAGAGCTTAGCTCGCGACCCAAGCCAAAAGCATGGATTGCTAGCGATCTATGGTCTATGGATCGCTAGCGATCCATAGCAGTAGCCGTGTGCGAGCTAATTACTTAGCCTCATTCTCTTCTCCTTCGCTTGGTTTAGGTCGCAACGATTCCATGATCAAGTATGGATCGCTGGCGATCCATGGTGTATGGATCGCTCACGATCCATACACTTAGCATATTTTTGCGCATTATCTTTTAAGCTTTCTTTGCTGTCTAATGTTGACGTCGTTCGTGTAGTTTTGTTGCACATTGCCTTATTTTGATGACAATTTACTTGCTAATTGTAATTAGCTGCTGATTGGACTGGACAGATGCTTGTCTCTTGATTTTAGCTAACTCCAAATCTCATCAAACTCAATCATTGCTTTTGTAATATGAATTGGATCACGATGTAAGAAAATAGGTCGAACTCTGAGTCGTACCATGGATCGCTAGTGATCCATAGGCCAAAGATCGCTAGCGATCCATGCGAGGATTTTTCCTTTCTTTTTTTGGCTTTCTTTAACTTGTTGCTTTAGCCCTTTTGGTTGAGTTCTGAGCCATTCTGACTCCATCAAGTCGCTCTGTCTTCTCTTGGATCCTGCTGGGTTAAAAACTCGGATAACATTTGCTCCCTAGAGTTCGTATTTGTTGGAAACAAGGCGTGCTCTTGAAGTTATCGCTTTTAGCCACTACTTGTTGAATTCCAAGTAATCGTGTTAGAGTTTTGCAAATATGAAGCAGATTATGCTGCTACTTACTTAGCTTTGGTCTCAACCACTACTGCTTGTCATAACAGATTAAATTTTTTCTCCATAACTTCTCAGTATATCTTGAAATAGTAGGTAGATGTCGCAGTGCGAGTTTGAGGTCGCAGACGTGCAATCCTATGGATCGCTAGTGACCCGAACACTTAGGATTTTTTCATGTGTTTTTTGTTTCCTATTTATGCAGTCATGCCGATTCATTCAATCATTCGAACCGAGCCACTTTTCTTCCTACGATCTAAACCCTTAGTGATTCGACCAACCACTTCCAGAAACTCGACCTTGCCTAAAGCAGCCGCCGTGACTCCATCTACACCGCCAACTTCAAAGCTTCACCACTGCTTGCTCAGATCGCCTTCGGCCAAATCCCTAGTTCGTCCGTGCCTTAGGTCGCCACCGGTCTGTTCTTGGCTCACTGATCCTAAGCCTTCGACCAACTTTGCGTTTAGAGTTTAATATGAGGTGGGTTCGCTAATTACAATTTTTGTTTAATGATTCGATGGCGAGGTTGCATTCATGATGTTTTTCATAAGGAGTCCGAGTTGATTACAGCTTAATGGAGGAAGATAGTAAATTGAGTCTTGAGTTACCCCCATAATGACATTCAGGCCTTGCCCCGGTGGTTGACATATTTTGTTATCTTCTTCCATTGAAACAGAATCGACTTGTGCCAAGTACCATAGCCGATATTGCAAGATGCATTGTGGATTATCCCTGGCTCTTCTGGAGAATTTGGACTTCTCATATCCTGCTTGGTTTTGCACGCTGCTCGGTATCCCTATACTGAAAAGAATTTTCCATGTCGCTTCGGACAACGGATCCGTTAAATAAAGGGTAATTGTAGAGGAAGTAAAAAACAAATGGAAATGATACGGGAAGTCCTTCTCCTTTTCCATTGCGAGTGAACTATCTGCATGGGATAGAGCATTTGTAGTGGTTCAGACACCAAGCTCACCCCCTATAGACATCACGCTGCACTTTCCTTTATAAATATTTGAAATCCATTGTGTCGGGATGAATCAATGTCTCTTCGAAATTCAAGTGTTGTAGGGGAAACAATTAGTTTAGAATAGAACTACCTGACTGTTTTGGATGCGAGTTTTGTTGTTTAGAATGAAGTATCCATCTTCACACTGTAAGTCAAATGGAGGAAGCCCGGCAGTTTCAGAAGCCGAGTCGTCGTCTGTCGCCCTTTCTCCTTCCACCTCACAGGCTAAATATAGCCAGTTGGTCCCAGTAGGACCGGTCTTGGATCAACTCCCCCTAACTTTAGAGTTCTTCTCAACCCTCTAGAGAGAGCATCTTCTATGGTTTCTGCTAAGGTTCTGCATTATATCTATATGCAACATGGCATAACAGCGGAAGATGTACGCCTTCTAGAGAAGAACGAGTTTGCTCACATGCCTCCTCTGAGATATACCGCTTGTCATCGGTATGGGTGTCTGAATGGAGCCGTGCCCCCTTTAATGACTTTTTGCGTGAGACTCTCTCAAATTTAAGTATTGCCCCATTCCAGATTCATCCTAACAGTTACGCCATCCTAACTTGTTTGCTCATCCTTTTCATGCGTACATTCAAATGCTCCCCGAGCTTTGACGAGTTGTTGTACTTTCTTTCATTCAAGAGAAGAGATGAGTGTCTATCCTTGGTCGTAATCGAAGCTCAAAGGAATCGAAAAATCATATTATGCTGCAGAGCAACCTATCTTAGTTCAAGACCCAGTATTTCTTCGTCAGATGTCCTATGGGGTTTAATTGTTTGTGGACGACAAGGGGTAAGTTCTTTTCCCTACTTATTGAGTTCTGACATGTCGCTATGGGGTTTCAAACAAGTCGAACATTTCTTTCAGTTGTCCTGAGGCCGAATAGGAACTTGTCTCTCGATAAAGTTTTCAAACCCTAAAGGCTATTGATGCTGAGAAAAGATCCGTTAAAGTATTGCTGACTGATGAATACTTACTCCGATATGGATTATTGCATCTGGGGAGATCCCTCGTTCAAGTTGAAGTCCCCTCTCCTTCTCGATCCAGGGTTCACATGCGATCCACTTCCTCTTCTCACGGTTTCGAAGAAGGCACTTCTCAAGAGAGAGATGGCTTGTCCAGAGAATCAGCCGAAGAGGCTCGTGATGAAGAGATGCTGCTGCGACCGAATTTAGTCGCCTTGCCAGAATGCCTTCGATTCCAAAAGAAGGTGAAGAGGAGTTCAAACAGAGGGAAGGCAAAGCCGTGACGAACTTAGAAAAAGAGGAGGGGGAAATCGCAAGTGGTAGCGATGAGTCCACTTCTAGCGACAACTTCTATACAGAATCCGATATTGGGAATTCTGAATCGTGCGATGAGACTCCAGGGATGAGTCCCGATATTCCGAGCTTACCTCCTCCAGACATGAGTGATAAATATGATTGCCCAGAAATCAGAGGACGTCAGGATTCTTCGAGTAAAGATGCTGGCGCATAGTTTGGAGATTTGAGCGATGTTTACGTCGATTTCGACGCGCTTATGAAGGAGATTTCAAATTTGAGGAGGTGCCTCCTCGTTCGAGCCATGTTGCATCCGAAGTTAGTCCGATTCCTTTTGCGGCGCATGGCCGATCCGGTTTGTGACGTCTTTTAGACTCTCCTCCCAAACACATCACATGCTTCACTAGGGTCACACTCACTTGTACACACACATTTCTTGTTTATTTTCTGTTTCTAAAACCTTTTATTTATGCTTCTTGTCAGGTATGACGAGAGAACGCGGCGTTTATGATGATTTTGAGGAATTTACCGACTCCCAGCACTGGTCTAAGCATTCTTCCAGCCATCACCAGCCCCGAGAGACAGAGGAAGAGTATAGAAGAAGAAAAGATCTAGAGGTCGAAACTCGTTACCAAGACTAGAGAGAGCGGAGTCGGATATATAGAGGCGGGTATGAAATGAGGAAGACTTTCGACGAGAGAGAGGAGCCATCGAAGAGGTCTAAACTCGATCGCGGTTTCCATTCTTCAGAATAGCAAGCTTTTGTTCTGACGTTCTCTTCAGTGGGTTAGGAAATCCCCATTACTTCTGTCCCCATTCCGCCTTCAACTTACATTCCGTCGTCTTTTGTTGCTCTTGCCCCCGGTGCTTCACGTCCCCACCAGAAACCCGCCTATATTCTTCTGTCCAGTTCTCCCAGGCTTGAGGCGGCGCTTCTTGGGTGGTTTATAAGGGGAGTTAAGTTTGACCGTGATCTCTGTTCGATTCATAGAGATTCTTACATGCCACATCTTCAGGCTATCCAAAATGATTTAGAACAAGCCGAAGGGTGTGGGAAAAATTATGTTTGCAACTGGTAGATACAAACCATAATAACTGTCAGGAAATCATCTCTTTTGAGTTAGAGAAGGATGATTTTGAAAGGGCATTGACAGAACGCGATGCCAGGATCAAGCTGCTGGAGGAGGAGAAAGAAGCGGCGCTTTGAAAAAGCAAAAAGAACGCCGACTTGCTGAAGGAATTAAGAGAGGCCCACGAGAGAATTGAGATCCTCTACAGGGACGAAATAAAGAAGACCCATGCCGAAAAGGCCAAATTAAAAGAGGAGGTGGCTGCTTGTAGCACGACAATTGAAGCCCAGAAGAAAACTATCTCCGATCACGACCTTATCATTGAGGGGCACAATAAGACTATCTCCAACCAGGCTGAGACAATCGCTCGGCTACTGGATCAAGTTGCACAGCTTAGCGTCGATAAGTCTCGCGTCGAAGTTGAAAAGGCCGCTATTATGGCGGATTATCTGGAGCTTCAAAATGCTTTTGAAAGAAAGAAGGAAAAGATGGACGAGACCATCTTGAATTTTTATGCCAATTCTCTACTGCATCAGGGGAGCCTCAGCTACATAGGTCCGAAATTTCCGCGCACTCTCGCTGTGGTTTGGGAAGAAATCTTGACTCGCTTTCGTGACAGTGATGCCATTTATACTGAACGATAGTTAGAAAATGCCTACGTTAATGAAGAATCAAAGAAGGCATAGTTGGAGGGCCAAGATATTTTGTGGATCGAGAGGGAGAAAGAAGCTGCCGATGCCGCTATGATTGCGGATGCCGAAGCTGTTACGGAGCCTTTTATTTCTGGTGCCGGCGAGCCATCGGAGCAGCCCTGCAATCTATCAACAAGTTCTGGACTTGAGGCTTGCCCTCAGATTATAGATCCGTCTAAAGGGGATGAAGGCAGTGAATACAAAGTTGACATTCTCGGTCATTCTTTTGGTGTAGGTAATCCTCTTGTTTCCCCCGAGTTCGGGAACTTTCAGCTTACACCGCAAGAGCAGGAAGAATTTAATGCTTTGATCTTATAGGTCAATCTACCTTATCTGTTGATCTGCCAGCTTCATCAGGCCTGGACCTGCTGCTATTTCCACCACTTACATGCTCGTTTCCATTCCTGCTCTATTCTCCATGTCGGTGTTTGGCTCGCAGCCGGGGCCGGAGTCCGAGAAGATCGTCGCACTTCATGTCTTGGATGACCCTTCTATATCTTTGGAAGGTGATGTAATGGCGGTCGAACTTAGGGAGCAGGAAGTTCAAACTGAGCAGCCATGCAAGACTCAACAAGAATTAGTCACTATCAAGAAAGAGAAGGTTGAAGCGGTCAAGGCCTCGAAGAGCTCGCGCAAGTCAAGAAAGCACAAAACGAAGGGAAAATCTTCTTAGAAGGTTGCAGAGTAGGAGGAAGACATTAGCGCCGATGAGATTGTTGACATTGTTGGCAGCGACACCACTCCCAAGGCGAGGCAAAAACTTCGAACAAAGAGCGGAAATGGGAGTGGTGGAATGAAGTGCTGAGAAGTTTGGGTGGTGATCGATCTGATTTTGATTCATTTCGAGTCGTTTTTTTCAAGTGCAGAGTCTGCACTTAGTGTTTTTGTTGTGGTTTCTATATTTTCCTTTTGTTGGCTGGCATTGTGTGGGTACGGCCCCCACGTTTTGACCTTGTATAAAAGAAAGGTATAAGTAATACATTGTTGATATTTTGACTGTGCTCTTACCTATCTGTTCATACGTGTTCTGTGCACTTGTGCTTGTTTTGTTTACACTTATCCAGTTCTGTGATTACTGCCAAAATTCTTTGTTTGGAGTAACAATTCTTTGTTTGGAGTAACAGAACTTGTGAAATCCATGCATGGAGTAACAATTCTTTGTTTGAAGTAACAGAACATGTGATAATATTATTTTTAAGTATTTTTATTTAAGTGTCAGTGTATGCTCCTCAGTTCATAGGGCTATTTACTTCAAACAATTGACAAATGACCGGTAACTTAGGGTTTAAATAGTTTGCATATTAACATTTGAAATTTGACTAAGTCATAGCTCGATTTTTCTTCTTTTAGTAGTTTTGTGACCGTACCACGTAGTTCAAGTCTGTTTTTTTTGCGATATTCTGGTAAGTATGCAATATATGCATGTTTGAAATGTGCACACTATATAAGCCAATTGTGGACAGTTACACGTTATCAACATTTAATGTAATAGTTTGTCATCGAGCGCCAGCAGTTGGAGTTTCCCGCTGGTTTGCAACACTTCGATTTTGTTGGAGTCGTGCCCATTGCTTCCAACAATGGGAGTGGATCGAATCTTGTTATTTTTGTATGGATAAGTTTTCCGGTATTGCCGGAGCAATTCCGGGTCTTGAAAGTGCGCATGGTTTATATGGTGCACGGATTTTTGGAATGATATGACCCGTCGACCCGGAAAGGTTCTGATGCTTCCCGGTGTTGCCTATCTTCGAGCAACCTGCGGAGTTACATTTCAGGAGCGTGATTTCATGGCGATGCTCCTCAGTTTTGCCTATCTTCGGGCAATGTGAGGAGTTTACATTTTAGGAGCATGATTTCACGGTTTTAAGAGTTAATGTGCGGCTGATGAAATGCATGGCTCTTAGGACTGATACGACCCGTCGGTCCGGAACGGTTTTAGTACTCCTCGATGTTGCCTATCTTCAGGCGATGTGAGGAGTTTGAGTTTTAAAAGTAAGTGTGCAGCTTATGAAGTGCGTGGCTTTTCGTACTCCTCGGTATTGCCTATCTTCGAGCAATGTGAGGAGTGCAATTTTTTAAGAGTTAGTGCGCGGCTTATGAAATGCGTGGCTTTTTGTATTCCTCGGTGTTGCCTATCTTCGGGCAATGTGAGGAGTGTAATTTTTTAAGAGTTAGTGCACGGCTAATGAAATTCACGGCTTTTCATATTCCTCGGTGTTGCCAATCTTCGAGCAACGCAAGGAGTGTACGTTTTAGACTTCCCAATGTTGCCGGGGCAACACTGGTTTTTAGAAGGCGAAGATCGGGTTTCGCTGATCCAGCAGTTTGAATCGATTTGCTTCCGTTGACCCGGCGGGTAGTTATTATAAACATGTTTTGTCGGTTCAAAAAGCAAATCAATTTTTATTAAGGAAAGCAAGGTGGATTTTTGCCTACCTACAGTGCCCCCGACATCCTAGGATGGCTTATTTGTTGAAAAATAGAGAGTACATAGGGTAATTTTCAAATGAAGTAACGGCAGAGCGATTTGCTATTTCATGCCCTGGTGATTTGGATTCCATCGACGGTTCTTAGCTTGAAATTTCCATCCCTTAGCTTTTGATTGATGACATTTGTTCCTTCCCAGTTCGGTCTGAAGGCCCTCGGGACGGGGTAGACTCGCTTGAGTACAAGATCTCCCACTTCGAAGGTTTGGTTCTGAACTCTGGAGTTATAGTATCGTGCGACCCTTTTTTAGTGGGCATCGGTTCTCAACTCAGCTTCTTCCCTTTTTCCATCAATCACATCTAGATATTCGAGTAGGAGCTGCTCGTTTTTGTTTTAATTAAAATTTTGCCTTCAGTGCAAGGGGACCTCTAATTCAACATGAATCATTGCTTCTGAGCCAAATGCCAGAGCGAATGGAGTATGGTCGGTTGCCGCTTTGTGGGTAGTTCTATAAGCCCATAGTGCGAGTGGAATTTCATCAATGCAGTTTCCTTTTGCTTTAGTTAGTCTCTTTTTGATAGTGGGCTTGACGATCTTGTTTATTGCTTCCACTTGCCCGTTTGCTTGCGGATGAGTTACTGTGGAGAAGCTTTTCTCAATTCGGAAGCGTTTGCAGAAGTCTTTGAACTCAGTGCTTTCGAATTGAGTTGCATTGTCAGTGATGATTTTCTATGGCATGCCATACCTGCAAATAATGTTTTTAGTAACAAAATTGATGACTTTCTTTGTGGTTATGATGGCCAGCGTTCCGCTTTAGCCCATTTCGGGAAATAATTAACAACAACTATAACGTATTTGGCCCCTCCGTTTACTATTGGCAGGACGCCGATCAAATCAATCCCCCATATTTCTAATGGCCATAGACTAAACATCTGCATTAGCTCTGTTAAAGGAGTTCTTTTAATTTTGCTGAATCTTTGGCAGCAATCATATCTTCTGGCATAGTCTACAACGTCGTGGTTTATTGTTGGCCAGATGTATCCGTACCAAAGGACTTTCTTCGCAAGGGTCTGCACCCTAGTGTGGTCTTCGCATTCGCCTTCGTGCACATCCTTTAGGATTCGTCGAGCTTTGTCTTCGGACACACATCTAAGAAGGGGTTTGAGAATCCCCTTCAATAGAGTATTCCGTCTTGTAACATGAATCACGGTGCCTTTCGGAGAAGCTTTTTCCGTTGACTTCGGTCAGTCGGAAGGGTCCTTGCAACTAAATAGTCCTTTATCGGTGTCATCCATGTCTCTGGTTTGACAGTGATCTCGAGGATCCAGTCGACATCCATTTCATCTATGCTTGGGGTGGTTAGAGTTTTGACTGGGACTAGCCCCAATGACCGAGCTTATCTGGAGCAACCCAGTTTAGACAAATAATCCTCCTTAGTGTTTGTTACTCCAAATACTCACCTTTCGACTAAGTTAAGACCGCCTTAAGCAAAGAGGAAGAGAGAAGGCTTCAGTCAAACCTATCGAAGGAGTCGAAGGGATGCTTCCATCAAAGTTTAGGAGCTGCAAGACCTTTCGTAGGTGTCGGAAGGTTCCTTCTATCAATATCTAGAGGGTTTCAACCTTCCGAAGAAGATAAAGGGGTTGAGAGCACCCTTCCACTGTCATTGACAACTCTTCAGTTAGATGAAGGTCTTTCGATCAAGTCGAAGCCATACCTTTCGGAGACAATGAAGAATAGCCCTTTGAATATACGCCGAACCATTTGAAACCAATGGTTTCACCATCATTCAAGCTGCTAGGAAGCAAGTATTATCTGGAGCAACCCCTTCAAAAGCCACAGTATGCCTTTCAAATCAGTCGAAACCAGTGTGGACCAGGAACAGTTCCGCATCAGATTAGAAAAAGAGCTTGGCGAAACCAGCATCATCGAAACCAATGATTGAAGGTTATCGACAGAGTTGGAAGCGTTCACAAGATAATTCAAGGAAGTACCACCATACCATTCGACAAAGGCGGTAGCTTGCATAGGTCAACCAATAGCCACCTTCTGACCTAGTGGAAGGCATCAGGGTCGAAAGGTGCCAGGCCGCATCTATAAATAAGACCCAAGGGGTCACGTTTTGGGGATCCGATTCCTTTCATTTTGAATTTGTATTCTCTTAAATAAATCATTATAACCCTAATTTCAAGATTGTTGATTTGAGAATTCATTGAACTAAAGTTTCCTTAGATGGAAATAGGGAAGTCCTAAGTACTTTTGATTACTTTACTGTTTACTAAAGCTTTTGTTAGATTCATCTCTATGTTTCAGGTTTAACCTCTATCGAAAGGCTCCTATCGATATAGTCGAAACCTCTTTAAGCTCTAATAACTTATGTAACCCATTCGAAGTTATCTACATCGTGATCTAAAGCCTTCGGTAAGGTCGAAGCCAGTCCTCTAAGCACCAAATCTTGAAATTACAAATTCAAACCCAAGGAAGTTATACCTACAGCCTTCGACAAGGTCGAAACCTACCTCAGATCTACTAAAGCTTGAGATTTCCTACTTAAATCCAAGAAGAGCAAGTCCTCAAGATTTCGACAAGGTCAAAACTTCCCTTTTTGTTCAGTAATCAAAACCCAAGCCGGTCAGCAGCTTTAAGCCTCCAAACTGATCGAAACCTCTCTAAAAGAACTTAACTCAAGGTATCCCAATCAGATCGAAAGGAAGGCTTTCGAAGGAGAAACTATACCCATCATAAGGTCATCTAACCCAAAAACCGACCCTTTTGACACGGTCGAAAGGACTGTTAAGGAATATAATTAAATAAAGCTTAATCGAAAGGCAATTTTAAAAGGATTTACTTCTTCTTTTCTACATTACCTATACAAAGGATTATTCACCTTTATTAGTATCATTTTGGGGTGTTGACAAGAAATCTTGTTAACATTTTTGGCGCTAGAAGGAGGGCTTGAACCTCCGACTTGGATAAAACCACAACACTGCTACTCTCTAACCCTGCTTAGTTCAATCCTATTCCAAGTTTATCTAATTTGGTAGATCCCTACTAGAAGGATCATGAGATCGAAACAAGGATCCTCTAAGCCCTATGAAATAAAGATCTCTTCATGGCTCATCAAGAACTCCAATCAAGATGAAGAGCAAAGACTGAGGCTGGAAGCTCTTTGAATTATAAACAAGAAAAATGGAGAGTCTTATGATCCTAAAAAATGGATTCTAAATCCTTTTCATGTTGGCCCTACCCCTATTTTTGCTTTAGGAAAGAAGACAAATGGAAGTGACAATGTCTTCAATCAACTGAGAAGAACAATCCAATACTATTCAAAAGGCACAATCTTTGAGAGAGAAATAATGGCTGATTACAATGCCTTTGCAAATAAATGGCAACAACCAATTATAAAGAGAACACTTTCTACACAAGATGTACAAAGAGTGCCAAAAAGAAAAGCAATTGAAGAGCATGAAAACACAGGGCCAAGGAGCAAAAAGTCAAAAAGCCATCCGAAAGAATCAAGCTTCAAGTCTAGACTTCCAAAGGAGTGCAACTTAACAACATTAATTGAGAACGTCTACCTGCTTACAGAGGATGAGCTCAACTATTGGCTATCACATAAAAAGAAACCGAAACATGAAACAAATTTGGGAGGATCCTACTATTAATACCATATTATGAATGGCCATGAAACCAATCATTGTAGAGCCCTGGAGGGGATGATTATAAATTTCTTCTGACAAGGAAAGATCCGTGAATTTGTAAAGAGAATTTAAGAGAAATTCAATAAAGAGATACTTTCCTAAGAGAAATCTACATGGTTGGGAGTGAAATGCTCCTTATATTTGGATACTACCTAAGATGGTAGTCTACCTAAGATGGTAGAAAAGCCTATGTCCACGTCGAGAAGGCCAGGGCAGAGCACCTCCTAGAGGGTGGGCGGGTAAGCCTTTAGCCGCACCATAAGATGGCTAGGTTTAAGCACCAAACAAGCCCTTGGCCGCGGCTCTAGTCAGGTCAAGGAACCTCCTTGAGGGAGGATGGAGTAAGCCTTTATCCACGCCATAAGATGGCCAGGGTAAAGCACCGAATAAGCCCTTTCCATGCCACAAAAGGGCCAGGGTAAGGCACCTCCTAGAAGGAGGACGGAGTAAGCCTTTATCCATACCAAAAGATGGCTAGGGTAAAGCACCGAACAAGCCCATATCCACGCCGCAAAAGGGCCAGGGTAGGGTGCCTCCTAGAGGAAGGTCAAGTAAGTCCTTGGTTCTAGTGTCTAAGATGAGCTAACCAAGAGCACCGGACAATAATGGACTAAGACGTCCAGGCCCAAGAAGAGGCCCACTAAATAATGGACTACGACGTCTAGGCCCAAGAAGAGACACATTCTATAATGGACTGAGATGTCCAAGCCCATGAGGAGGCACATTCAGCAATAGACTAAGATGTCTAATCCCGAGAAGAGGCTCATCAGATAATGAACTAAGATGTTCAAGCTCGAGAAAAAGGCATTTCAAATTACGGACTAAGACGTCCAGGCTCAAGAGATAGCTAGACAAATTACTTCTATACAAGACCTGAATTCCTATGTGCATGCATATATTTTCATGAAACCCTCTTCCATATGCATCCAAATTCCTATAAAAATTATGAAAAATGTCCAAGTAAAAAGTCCCAAATTAACACATGCACAAAAACAAATATTTTGCCCCTGTATGTAGATGAATATACGATGATTTGAAAATAACTGAATTTTGGTTTTAAACATGTTAAAACACCCAAATATGATATTTATTTAAATAAAATTAGATAAAATATGGATGTAAATATATGCACATTTATGTGCACATTAGTCTCTTATACCACATCAATTAATACCCGAATCTGGGTTTCGGGATATTCATTTCAGAACTTCAATATTTAATACCCGAATCTGGGTTTTGAGTCTCTATTAACCACTGATTATCTTAATATACTCGAATCCTCGTATCGAGACAATTTCTTAATCGAACCCTAATCCGGGTGTGAAATCTCAATAATGGAATTCTATCACAAATGCTCGAATCTGGGTCAAGGAATACTGTCATGAAGATCATTGTAAAGAGTTTTTGAATTTGAGTTTTGGATTTATAATTTACCAAATCCCATTAATGTCAAGGAACGGGTCAAAGGTGAAATTCTCTGAATTTAGTTCTTTATTAAATATATCTTAAAGGTTTCATTCCAACAATTATGCCCTTGTGATAAGGCAGGATTTTCTATCAGCAAATTTTAGATATTCCAGCCAAATGGTTAAAATTAAATTCTCGTACATTTCTCCTCACGATTGAAGATGGGATTTAAATGTTTTATATAGATTATCTCTCATGCAATTAACAAGATGATTTGTTAATTTAAACAAACAATATACATAGACCGGTATATCAATTTCAAGCTAACAATTAGAAATGTTGTTTACTTCATACTTTTTAGGGAAATCAGCACAACAAAGAGAAATGAAAGATTCAGCAAATTCGGAAGTAATGAATAATCAATCAAAAAGTGCCTTAGAAATGACATCACAGAAAAGGATCGAAAATCAGGTGATACTTTCCAAATTTATACAATTTATGTAAGTCATGAGATGATTTAAAAACTATGAAGACAATCACATCTTTATAAAAAACAAGTTTATTCATATCAAACATACAAATAAATCATAAGTCCTGTGCAGCTTTGTCGAGAGTCATAGCGACTGAATGATCTACCACATAGCGAATCACAGCGCAAAGGACATCTTTGAGTTTCTTCTCTTTCTTCCTAAATTTGTCTTCGTCGTCAATCGCATCAATGTTTGCTTTCAGAGCACGATTGAAAGCTCTATTTTCCACCCTAAGGGTCTTGTTATGCCTTTCTAACTCTGCAATGTGCTTTTGAAGCATATAGTTATCACGTTCGAGCTTTTGATTCTTGGCAGCGTAATCATTAATAGTCTAGGAGTATTTCACTTTCTGTTGCTCATCAAAATATTTGGCTATTTAAAACTTGACTCTCCTACACCAGTTGCCCACAGAGTTCTCGTCTAAACCCAGGGGAGGGTTGAGCATAGTAGGGAATTTTTCGCCTGCAAGAAGTTTCGACCTTGTGGGTTTGGTAGCCGTAGGAGTATCGTGAGGGACCGACAAATCAATGCTTGAAATCTTTTCCCCCATAATGAATTCCAGTGATTCACACTGTGCCCGTCTATCCATTAATTTCAGCTCCAAGTCACTGATTTGCTGGAATAAGTTTAGACATTTTGTGATCAAAGTCGATTGTGGGATTAGTCTTTACTTGTCGCTTAAGTGCGGTGATCATTTCATCTTTACTTTTGATTTCAGCCTCGAGATGGGTGATATGATCTTTTTGGCCGTTGGCGATGGTTTTCTGAATAACATATCTTTTGTGCCATCTCACATCCTCGATATTACCGCCAAAGCGTTCTAATAGGGTGTCATTGCTAAGCATGATCCCTCCACTTCTTTGTAACAACTTCTTTCTAAGAGCATCAACACGTGATGTTAAATTATAAGGAAGAGAATTTGCAGATAATTGTAGCTCCTATTGAAGCAAAAGAAATAAAATAAAAGTCAAGTTCAGGATAAAAAATATCTTTATTATATAATAACGAATTACAACTTAAACAACAACAAAGTTAAAATGTACAACAAGCAACTGAATTACATCTAAAGTTTGTAAACCGCTTTTCTAACTTTATTTAGTGAGTTAGCAGAAAGTATAACTGTTGAGTCGAAAGGACCAGTGATTCCTTCTGGGGTAATAACCGACGGGCATTTACTATAGTCCCACTTCCCAGTTGGAGGACTATTGCGATCGCAAATTAAATTTGTGTGAAATGTTCTAATCTCCTTAAGAAATGTTTCTTTCTCTTCCCCAAGGAAATCAAAGCGGAGACGAGGGTAATCCAAATAAAGTTTTTGTAAATCTCGAAGAAAATAATATCTTGCTAATTTCGAAGTCTTTAAAAGTGATGCCTTTTAGAGTAAAACCTTATCAATTTAACATATTGGCTTAAGTGGTCTCTAGGGACGAGTCGACCTAAAGAACTGTCATTCTGTAATAGTATAGTAAAGAGAAGCTAAGCATAGAACAGAGCTAAAACCTATATTCATAAATCAATTAATTTTTACATATTCAATCATTCATCTGGTTCATACAATATAAACTTAGAGGAAAACTCATAAACAAATTTATCTTTATAGTACTTAAGCTTTTCAGGGGGGAGATCTTGAGGAATCGACCTGACCCGCGGTATGTTCCAGCAAGATCCGGGATGTAGGTCAGATCCAAATTCATCTAAGTATCTTTTATGGAAAAGTTTGAGTAAGCCCCTGCTTAATTCACCTAAGTATGAAAAGTCTATAATATAATGTCTACAATAAGCTTTATACAAAAAGTTAACTAAAATGTCTCTTTCTTCGACCGTCATCCAGAATAAAGTTAGTAACTATCGATTTCCCTTCAAGAGAGCATCGTATCGAAGGCGCGCTCTCTTTAATAAGGGGATAGCCCTCTGGTATTTAAAAGGTGCTAATACGGAGGTACTCCTATCGAGGTTATGATATTTTTTAGAAAGAACATTGTGCTCCTTTATCAGTTTGTCTAATTCCCATATAACTTGTTAATTTCTGCTTATTTTCTTTCAAGTTTTGTCATATAGGGAAATCAGACTTCTTCCTTATCTAAAAAAATGATTCAGTACTAATTATAATCTACAAAGTATAAGACATTTAAACAGAGAATCCCATACCCGATAAACTGGGATGGAAGCCTGGGAGGCCTGCTCTTTTTCTTTAGGATCCTCAGTTTGAACAGGAGCAGGCTCATCCTCAAGAGGAGCAGAAGGCCTAGGTGATGCAGGAGGCATATCCTTCTAGGAAGATGCTCTTTTTCAGGATATTCAGCTTGATCGCCACCATCCTTTTTAGAAACTCCAGAAGGACCACCTCTATCTCCATGAAGACCTTGGCCTCCAGCAAGGTCATCATCGTCATCATCACCGTCGCTATCATCATCACTATCGTCGCTATCATCATCATCATCTTTTTACTCAGTGGCGTCATCTTTGTCACCTTCGTCCTCGGAGTCTGACTCGATATCAAAGTAGGGGAATCAAAAGAAAGCACATATAAAGGATTAATTTCCTCCTTATCTGCGAGCCCAATCCCCTGCTTCATCTGATTAATTTTACCAATCACTCTTTCGGCTAGGGCGGGATCAGGTGAAGGGAAGCCAAACTCTGGGCAATTCTTGTAGTTGTCAGTATATGCAAGCATAAGGGCATCTTCATAGTTCTTCAACATCATTTGTCCTAGGGCAGCATCGACAAATTGGGACACTTACTGCTTGACATCAGTAAGGGTACATACAACAAGTTTAAGCGAAGTTCTGGTCTTATTGAATTTATTTTCCAAAGAGAAGTTCTTTATGACCAGGCGAGCCTTCTCGTCTTCTAAATCCTTCAAAGTGAGCTCAATGGTAAGCTTCTCGTCGGCAACAAGTTGACGAGCACACCTTTCTACCTCTAGATCAGACTCCTCGAGCAAGGGAGGCCTTTACTCGTTCCAATTCTGTGGAAGCATCATCCTTAGAGCAACTCCAACAGTGGCTAGGATTTCACATTTTGTGAAATATGCACTGAAACGGTGCTCCAACAGAGTGTATATAATGTGATAGTGTGGATTTGGGGCATCATAGTTCGGGGATGTAGGATTATGATGGGCGCTTGTTCAACAAACGCCTGTATCCCAGGCGCTTGTTGAATAAGCGCCCTATTGTCAAGCGCTTGTTCAACAGGCGCCCAATGTTCAGACGCTTGTTCAACAAGCGTCTGAAATATATATTTTATAATTCTTTAATGTCAGGCGCCTGTTCAACAGGCTTCTGAACATCAGGCGCTTGTTGAACAAGCGCCTGGTTACATTCTATTGGAGAAAATAGCCGATTACAAAATTCAAGTACACATTTTGTAAAATGTATACCCATATTTGTTGGAGATGCTCTTAGCAACAAAAAGTAAAGACACTTGGTTTTTGACCTTATAATTTTCTTCCTGAAGCTTCGAGAATTCGGCGGAAGACTTTGAAACATGTTCGTTCAAAGCTAACCAACTCTTTGAAATCTAAAAGAAAAATATAACACAAGTTAGTGATTTAAGAAAAAACCAATAGTGATAAGTCAACTGAAGAAGAATTTACCAAAAGTTGCTGCTCCATCAAAGAGCGACAATGCCCCACCAAATTTGGAGCAGAAGAAGGTAGATGAATAAAGATGAAGGATTTAGAGTGGAGAATAGACTCGACCATCTCTTTAAAATTGATGGTAGGAGGAGAAGAAGATTCCGGTAGAGAAGAATCATGCCTTGGCGTTGGAGGCATATTCAAGGCCCACTGCATTTGAGCAAGAGCAGTTGGCGAATCTGACATAGAAATATGAGAAAGTGGATCAATAACACCTGGAGTTTGCATAGGCTTATCTTTAGGAGCCTCCATAGTTGGGCTCTTCAAAACTTCTTCAGAAGTTAAGTGTTCCTCCTCCTCCACATCTATAACTTTAGCAATTTTCTTCGGAGGAATATCTTTAGAAGATTCCATTAGCTTCCTTTTGAAATTTTGCTTGGATTTTGCAAAGGGTGCCATAATTGATGTCACTCCAGAAGTTGGAGGAGGAGAGGTAGCACTGCAAATGGGCAATGTAACTTGAGAAATAGCTGAAAAAAGTTTAAACGGATTGAATTTAACATAATAATTCAGAAAGAAATAGAGCTAGAAAGAAAACGCTTGACCAATGACATACTGGAGCGGTCAGCGCAAATAGGAGACATAGGGGAGAAAGTTGAAGGATCCGCCAAGGATAGAAAGCGTTTTCCATGAGAAGTATGTTGAATGGATGGTGGAATTCTAAGGAGCTTCTGGCCCACAGGTAGAAGAGAGTGATTTCTTAAGTTTGAGGGAGTCGGTAGTGTCAATCTGCTCACGACTCGGCTTGAAGCCGCGATTAAAGATTCAACCGTTCTCTTGTCGACACAATTAAGCTCCTTCGCAAGAGCACCTGATAAAACAGAGATTAGGCATCAGAAAACATCGAGTAAGGAAGCACAAGTCAAGACTTATGAGGAGAAGCGAAAGTCTCGCGAATGTTAGAAAAGCATTTGACAAAGAATAACCGATTCTCCCAGTCCCTGAATTTGTTAACCCCATCCGATACTAACCTTTTTTGGGGGTTAGCTCTGTATATTTGGTTGTTGAGATTTCTCATTTTTACCAGCCGGGTTAAGAAGTTTAGCACTTTAGCATTAAGAGAAGCAAGCCCGGATTCCAACGCCATCATCTCTTGAGATAGAAGATAAGTGTAGACATTTGGAGACAACTTGATTGGAGTGATTCCAACGTAAGTTAGAAATGTGGATAAGAACTTCGGGAAGGGCAAGAATCCACCATGCCATATGTGGATGGCAGTATAAGCAAAATACCCTTCAGTAGGGTTGTTTATGGTGTCAGTCTCCTGATGGGGAATAACTTCAATTTTGGTGATGCCAAAATCATTAAGGGTGGCATTAACTTCATCTTGGGTTGCAATGGAAGAACATTTGGAAATAGCTTCGACTTTATTTGGAGAACTCATGATTCTGTCAGGTGAAAACGTTTGGGTTAAAATTCTTGGTTAATTATGAGTTTGGTATACTTTCAAGAATTAGTCAAAGAAACCTATTTAGATAACTTAAACATAAAAGCGAATATGAAACTTCAAATTTATGCAAATAGTTTAAGTTAGAAATCAAAGATATTAGGCTTCCAACCAAGTCGAAAGGAAAAGGATGTCATCATTTAACAAGCATGCCATGACATTGTCGAAAGCCTAAAAAAATTGTTCCTTGAGCTATTGACAAAGTCAAAAGGTCAAAGCATAATATTTGTTCATACATTACTTTCAAAAATGTCGAAAGCTCTAGAGGAACCTAATTACTAAAGCAAAAAGGTGCACCACATACATTTCATAAACCAACCAACAAGACCCTTCGACACTGTCGAAACCAATAACTTAGGATCCTTGAGTAAAGTACTAATGTTGTCATAACCTAACCTACCTATTGAAGTCGAAAGGTTCTAAGTTAAACTCATATGTACTTAGGACGTTTCGACAAAGATAAACAGAAACAACTCTAGGAGAGTTTCAACCTAGAATGTAAAGGTGGTATCGAAGGAGTTGAAAGTATTTAGTGATTCCAAAAATTAACTAAGGAAAAGGATTACAATCAAAACAAGGAGTTTCGACTAAGTCGAAACGTTTTTCTATCGAAGGAGTTCCTACTCCCTACCTAATAGCATAACCTTTCGACAAAGATGATCTAATTTGGCATTGCTACACCTTTCGACCCCATCGAAAGGGGCTAAGGAAGTAAACCCAATATTGCTGCCTCAATCTCTTTTGAAGGGGTATAAAAGTCATTTTGCGATGCCAAATTTTTCATCCGTACTAGTGAAACTTCTTGGTAAAGGAATCATGATTTTAAACCCCTAAACCCGATTGCAAATCTAGGTTTCAAAAAATTTCTTAACGAACAAGAAAACCCAAATCTATTAAGGAAACAAATTCAATCCGAAATCATCCTGTCTCGATTTCAAAAGTACGAAAATAATTATCAAATCGATGACCCAGATTTATTAACAACGAACAAGAATAGAAAATTTTGAAATAAAATCCAGACCCGATAAGGGGATGGGTTTAAGTATCATCCATTAGCAATATTAAAATCCAAAATGAAAAATAAAACTTTAAAAATTCTTGAAACTGAATTAGGAAAAAACTTCCCAATAAGTCAATCGGAATCTACCATCGGAAAAATTGAAATTCGCCTTTTAGAATGTTCGAATCTCAATTTTAAATGGAAGGGTAGAATTCGTTTGAAGTTAATAAAATGAAGTTAAATCTTAACTTACAAATTGGATTTGATGACTAATTTGGTTTCTGGAAGTAAACTGAGAGCGTGAAATTTTTTAGAACAGTTTACTCATGTTTGAAATTTCAATTGCAGGAAGAGTGAAAAAGGAAGGAGAAGAAAAGCATATTTTATAAGAAAAGTCGCCCAGAATATCAACCATTGGACAACGGCCCAGATCCACGCAAGAAGACCAAGAGGCGGGAAGCTTCTAGGTTTTGGTAAAGATGACTTGGAAAGTCAAGAGCTTCCCTTCACGGGGGAGGGGGGGGAGGGCGGGGGGGGGGGGGGGCAAATGTTACTCCAAATACTCACCTTTCGACCAAGTCGAGACCTCCTTAAGCAAAGAGCAAGAGAGAAGAGCTTCAGCCAAACCTTTCGAAGGAGTCGAAGGGATGCTGCCATCAAAGTTTAGGAGCCTCGAGACCTTTCGAATGTGTTGGAAGATTCCTTCTATCAATATTCAGAGGGTTTGAACCTTACGAAGAAGATAAAGGGGCCGAGAGCACCCTTCCGTTGTCATTGACAACTGTTCGGCTAGATGAAGGTCTTTTGATCAAGTCGAAGCCATACCTTTCGAACACAATGAAGAATAGCCCTTTGAATACACGCCAAACCATTCGAAACCAATGGTTTCTCCACCATTCAAGATGCTAGGAAGCAAGTATTATCTGGAGCAACCCCTTCAGAAGCCATAGTCATCCTTTCGAATCGGTCTAAACCAGTGTAGACCAGGAAGGGTCCGCATCAGATTAGAAAAAGAGCATGAGCGAAACAAGCATCATCGAAACCAATGATTGACGGCTGTCGACAGACTCAGAAGTGTTCACAAGATAACTCAAGGAAGCACCATCATACCTTTCGACAAAGGCGGCAACTTGCTTAGGTCAATCAATAGCCACCTTCCGACCCAGTCGAAGGCATCAAGATCGAAAGGTGCCAGGCCGCATCTATAAATAAGACCCAAGGGGTCACGTTTTGGGGATCCGATTCCTTTCATTCTAAATTTGTATTCTCTTAAATAACTCATTGTAACCCTAATTTCAAGATTATTGATTTGAGAATTCATTGAACTAAACTTTCCTTAGATGGAAATAAGGAAGTCCTAGGTACTTTTGATTACTTTACTGTTTTACTATAGCTTTTGTTGGATTCATCTCTATGTTTCAGGTTTAACCTCTATCAAAAGTCTCCTATCGATATAGTTGAAACCTCTTTAAGCTCTAATAACTTCTGTAACCAATTCGAAGCTATCTACTCTGTGATCTAAAGACTTCGACAAGGTCGAAGCCAGTCCTCTAAGCACCAAAACTTGAAATTATGAATTCAAACCCAAGGAAGTTATACCCACAGCCTTCGACAAGGTCGAAACCTACCTCGGATCTACTGAAGCTTGAGATTTCCTACTTAAATCCAAGAAGAGCAAGTCCTCAAGCTTTCGACAAGGTCGAAACCTCCCTTTCTTTTCAGTAATCAAAACCCAAGCCAGTCAACAGCTTTAGGCCTCCAACCCGGTCGAAACTTATCTAAGAGAACTTAACTCAAGGTATCCCAATCAGATCGAAAGGAAGGCTTTCGAAGGAGAAACCATACCTATTAAATGGTCATCTAACCCAGAAACTGACCCTTTCGACACGGTCAAAAGGACTGGTTGAGGAATATCATTAAATAAAGCCTAATCGAAAGGCGATTTTAAAAGGATTTACATCTTCTTTTCTGCACCACCTATATAAAGGATTATTCACCTTTATTAGTATCATTTTGAGGTGTTGACAAAAAATCTTGTTAACTGTGTTTTGCTCCCATGAAATGTGCATTATGGTGTAATGTTCGAGGTCGCTTTACAGTTCTTGCACTTTAGACAGGTACACGTCAAGATTCTCCCCTCGAGCCTAATATCCCCTTTTACTTGGCAGACAACTAGTTGAGAGTTGCTGTAGATGTGAACAGATTTTATCTTAAGCTCTTTCACAACTTTTAATCATGCAATCAATGCTTCGTATTCCGCTTCGTTATTTGTAGTGGGGAATTCCAAGCGCAAGGCGTAGTAAATGGCTCGTCCTTCGTGGTTTTCAAGCACTACTCATGCCCCCGAACAAAGGTTGTTAGTGCTCCATCGACAAAGTGTCTCCATTGCATGTCCACTTCCAACTATGTTTCTTCCTCGTCATCCCGTATAGTAAATTTGGCGATAAAGTCTGCTAACGCTTATACATTGATGGCATTCCTTGGGTAGTATGTTATATTATATTGACTTAGTTCTATATTTCACTTATGTAACGACCCATATTTTTTGATAACTAAAACTAATAAATTAAATAAGATTTTGAAATTTAATATTATTAGAAATTAAAATTTATGATTTATAAATGAGAAAAATAATTAGAATATGATTTAATAATGTTGTTCGAATGTTATTGACAACTATTTTAATGTAATTTAAATCAATTGAAATAATTGTAAAGTTAATTTGCTTATAATTATAAATAAAGAATAAATTAAATGTTGGATTTAATGTTGAAATTATATGTTATTAATTGAAATAGGTTTATTATGGAATATGAAATCAATTAACTAGTAC
This sequence comes from Allium fistulosum, assembly GCA_030737815.1. Lineage (NCBI taxonomy): Eukaryota > Viridiplantae > Streptophyta > Magnoliopsida > Asparagales > Amaryllidaceae > Allium > Allium fistulosum. Next base: position 312,983,417 of record CM060903.1, on the reverse strand, counting down.
GTAAATTTATTAGCTTTTGGTTATAAACAATAGACTTAGAAATGTGTTTGAATTACTAATGTGTAATAATTGTTTTAATTATTATTTTATTATTTAACCTGTTTGAAATTAATTTGGAAATCAATAAATATTAATATAATTGAAATATTGCAATTAATATGGTAAAAGACGTTAACCGTTGAGTGATGAGAATAGTAAGATGGAAACTTATGTTAAATTAATTCATCAGGTAATAGTGATTTAATATAAGAATTGAAATCTAAATAAAATTTTGTTTGAAATTTAAATTATAATGAATGGATTTATTATAGTTGTAATTGAACGCTGAAATTAATGTAATATTTAAATCTTGGATTTAATATTGAAAATTTTATTTTTAAAAGATTATAAATTCCTGTTTAATCAAGAATGATGAAAATTGTTAACTTTTAATCTAGAATTTAAAGGTGATTAAATTGATTTTAAATTAATAATTTATTTAATTAATGTGTATAATTGGGTTTTTGAGCACTTTCTCGGATTTTGACGAAAACAGTTTCATCAGATCCGTAATAGTGAATTATTATAGGATTCCAAGTTTCGTAGCGATCAGACTTATCGTTTGATCGTGTGAGCTTGAAACGAGTAGAAATCAATTAAAAGAATTTAAATGAATATAATTTGATTTTAAAAGCCAACTTCTGTATACAATGGAATTGGGGTTTGAAACTAGTTCCATTGTGTTTAAAAATATCGAAAACCTATATTTCGATATATTGGATGACCTACTTTCGTTTCGCAAACGAAATGGGCTTTTTCGGGTCGTTGTTATTGTTTCAACCCAATTCAATTTGCTCCATCCATTCTTATCCACATCTCTGCCTATATATTGGCTGTTATAAACCCTAGCAGTTTCTCATTTTCATTTTTCTGTATGTATCTATTCATTTATCCGTTCCTTCTCAATGCAAGTCAATTCAAAACCCTAAGTCCCCAATTTCAAATTCAACTCCAAAATTCAAACTCCTCAAAACCTATCGAATTATATATCATCGTGAAGCTCTCGACGAGCGTAATCTACTTCTGCAATTTGTTTTTGCAATCGAGTTTCTGTTTGGCCAGAAATCAATGAAGAAGTCTCGCCGTTGAAACTAAGGTTTTGTTTTCAACGGTGGATCTACGACTTTGGAGCGATCGGGAGGTGCTGCGCCGTAGAGGGCGTCAAGGGCTTTCGATCCATGTGGTTTATTTGGGTCAGAGGTGCATGAGATTGCCAAAAAATGGAGATATATGGTTGCGGCTGCGAGACTCGCAGCGTGGGTCCTGGTGGTCGCGCGCATGACGTGGACGAGCGGCCGGAGGTGGCGAACTCAAGGGTGGTAGCTTATCAAAGCGATGGCTGCTATGGTGAACGCGAGGGTGGAGTATAGGCTGGCGGCTAGGATTGGCAGATCGTGTGCATTGAATGAGTGTTAGGGTTTGGGGTGACGCATATTTACTTATTTACCCTTATATTACAAATTTAAATTTAAATTTCAACCTTCTCACATCGATAACTTTTTTATATGAGCTCGGATTTGGACGCGGTTTCTTGCGTTGGGTTCATATCGTAATTCCGGACAACATAGAACTGGTTTGGTTGGTTTTGGAGACTGTTGGATTTTTTTGGCTTTTATTGGATTTAAATTGGGCTATAAATCAAAGGTGAGTGATTTAACACACTCACGAAATACTAAACCTTCTTATGTTAGTTGAATTAAGTTTATGATGTGATAAGAAATTTACTAATTGTTGTTTGGTAATTTAAATTGTCATTTGAATTTATATTGAATTAAATTTCCATTTAAATTAATATTGAATTTAAATAGTTAAATACCTTATAACGATAACAAGTTAATTATTGTGATTTATTGGCTGATTTGGATGTTGATTGTGATGGATGTCCATTTGTTGACTTTTTGAACGATTGGATGTTTATAACCCTCTTATCACTATGGGTTGAAATGATACATACCTAAATGATCTTATAGATTAGGGAAAATCATTATGGGTTGGAATGATACATACCCGAGCGATTTTATTGATTTGGAAATTATTGATTCGGGATATGAGTTGAAATGATGTATACCCGGAAATTTAACTATTTTGGGTTGGTATGATATATACCCAGTCACTTGACCATAGGATAGGAAATTTTAAAACGGACACCAATGGTCGGTTTTAAATTATTTTCTAAATAGTAAAGTATGTTTATAAATTTGATTTTAAATTTAATTTAATGATTTTATTTAAAATTTATATTTGGAAAATAATTTATTTTATATGTTTTAAAGTTTCAAATTGATAAGTTAATATATTATTTTAAATGTAATTTTAAGTTTTTAACTTATAATTTTATTTAGTTTTAAATATATAATTTAAATAGTTTAAAATTTTAATTTAATAAAATATTTAACATAGTTTAAGAGATTTATATAAAGTTTAATTTAATAAAATATTTAATATAGTTTTGTAAGAGATTTTATAATGGATTTTATAAAAGGATTTTTATAAAGGATTTTATAATGGTTTTATAAAGGAGTTGTAAAGGTTTTAAAGGATTTGATAAAGCGTTTTTATAAAGAACTTGTATTAAATTATTTGGAAGTGTTTTAAAGGAATTTGCATAGAAGTTTATGGAAAGGGAAAGAGTTGTAAACTGTTTTGGAATTTATAAATAGCTTTATAAATGGTTCTAAAGCATATAAATAGTTTATAAATGGTTTAAGAGAGATTTATAACTTATTTTCGAAATTTATTGAAAGAAATCTTCCTCGGCATTTATGAATATATTTATACTTTTGGAATAAGTATATGGATATCTTAATATGAAGGTATAAACTGTTTCTGGATTTATTATTAAAACTGTTTTATAAAATGACCACGGTGTGAAATAAGTGTTTGGTAATTAAAGAGACCGGGGTCGGATATTGTCATACTCTCTACCAATTTTAAAACCACTTTAATAATAACTGTGCACGTGGTGGAGTATGCGAGAAATGCAGATTACAGATCTTAAGGCTAGAATTAACACTAGAGGGGGGGGGGGGTGAATAGTGTTTTAAGGAATTACTAATTCTTTTTGAGTTTATATTAATTTAAACACAAATATATGCAATATTCAGACACAGATATGATCACAGAATCAAACACAGATGCAAATATAAAGTAAAAGCAATAAAGGAAAGAACACAACGGATTTTATACTGGTTCGGAGTTACCCTACATCCAGTCCCGCAACACAAGTATGGATTTCCTTTCAAAATCAATTCTTACAATTATACCCTCGATTTCAAGGCCACGAGGTACACCACTCCAGATTCACAATCCTCTGGGCAGAGGTACTTGATTTTATGGGGAACAAGTTTACCTAATTGATTTCCTAGGCTACAATCACACCTTCTCTCACTTGATTGATTTTCCAAGCTACAATCACACCTTTTCTCGCTCGATTGATTACAAAGATGCCTATAACTCTGAATAGCACTGGGATCTTGTTGAGATAGTGATAGAGAATCAAACTAGAGATGATCTAGTTAGATTCAATGATGATTTCGGCAGAGTAATAGTAAAAATGTATATAAAGAAATGTGGAAGAAGAAGAGAAGTGAAATCAGATAAATATGAATATAAATTCGTTTAAAACATCCCCTATTTATAGTAGAACAACAACCATGTCTATTCGGGAAAGGATATGACGAATAGACACTTCTTTTGAAATTCAAACTTTTGAAATAAACTTTCATCATGTCGACATGGGTACCTAGGGTTGTTGACATGCCTAAGGTTTTTTTGATAATTTGTTTTTCTTTTGAAAATAACTTCTATCTTATATTAACACTATTTTAAACTTTATAAATATACTATAGTTAAAATACATAAATAAGTATAGAGAATAATATTTTGGTATATATAAAATTTTACTATAATTTCATATTTAAATCTTAAATATAAATATTAAAAGTTAAGTACATTATAATAAAGATAGTTTAAAACCAAGTATAATTTTGATATTGAAAATAAAGATTATTTTGAGGCTAAAAGTATTTAAAACCAGGATAGATGTTTTTGATTTAAAAAGGAAGATTTTGAAATCATTTTGAAAACAAGATATAATTTTGTAAAACATTTGAATAAAAGTTAGTGGATACAAAACGATGTTCCACTAGATTTTTCGTAGGTTCCATCCTACTTAGGGTTCCATCCCTTTAACAGGCTCGAAGTGGATTCCATTCCACGAATAAAGTGGATTTTAAGATGTCAGTGATTTTCTAGGAGTTTTAACATAATTCTAGACTCGATACTTGTCTTGTACTATTGAAATCTTGAACTCTTGATATCTTGATACTCATGAGTCTTGAATCTTGATGTCTTCAATCTTGAGTTTCTATACTGTACAATCTTCATTCTCAGTACCTGCATGTTTATATCCTGCATATACATATATATCTAAACTATAATGTTATTATTTATATTTTATAACAAGTCCTAAGTTGTTGTCATCAAAACCATTCTTTTCAAGGACTAATATTCTCCCCATTTTTGATGATGACAACCTTTGTTTATAAAATAGTACTTCTATCCTAATAACTCCCCCTAAAACTAATAACTACCCCTTAATCTATGCCTAACTATCCTATTTTATACTTCTCCCCCTTTGTCATCAACAAAATCAAACTAACTCCAAACTATAGAACTCCCCCTTAATCTAATACTGTATTATATGTGATTATAATGATAGTGTTATCATAAATAATCAATACTTAATTCTGAATCTAAAACTTAGCCCTTAATCACTAACTCTCCAAACTAAGAATACATATATGATATGTGATAAACATAAATCATTTATTATATAATGTTATATTTACATTTATGTAGAAAACATAAGTAATATTATATACAAATAAGAAAGAACAAAAAGAAACTAATGTGTATTCTTGACAATGGGAGATCAATGAATCAAGTAATTTGGGTAATGGAAACAGAAATTTCCATTTTGTTCGACTAGATTTCCATCCTTGTCAAAGCACACTTCGCCAACGCAAACAACTTTGTCGTCATCTTCAGTGTGCTCTTCGTCCATGGGGGCTTCTTCTTCTTCTTCCTCGCTGTCCTCTTGCACTTGAACACCTGAAGATTCTTCATCGATCAAGATGGGATTGGCGTGGATGTCCATTAGAAACTTTTGCAAGTTTCTAAGGATTTTGCCTTGCCGTTCTTGTTCTTTGGCCATTCTGATTTGCACCACTTGAATTTTAGTCATAAGTTGCAGTGCATCCTTCAAGGAATCTTCCATTTTCATCACCCGTGCAAGCATAGTACGTTGAAATGGTCCGATTGAAGAAGAAGGGAACGAAAAGGTTGAATTTTTGTTTGATTTGGAGGAGGAGGCCATTGTTTTAATTTTTCAGAAGTTAGAATCAGAGAAAGAACAGAAGGAATGAACAAAATTTCGAAATAGGAAGAATATATAACCATTCATTTTGAATTTTGGTGGGAAAAAAAACTTAAATTTAAAAACGTTGTATGTCGACAGGGGTGTAGGGGGGATGTCAACAGGGTACTTGTAGTTTTGCTTATTTGATTTAATTTAATTTAATTTTAATTATTGTTGTTATATATTTATATTTTATATTTCAGTTATTGAACAAATACCTAATTCTCTTCTTAATTTAGTAAATATAGATTCATTTAAGGGTTTTGTTAAGATATCAGCAATTTGATTCTCGGAACTAGTATAATCGAGAGGAATTACTTCTTTACTTATATTATCTCTGAGAAAATGATGTCTGATATCAATATGTTTAGTTCGAGCGTGATGAGTAGGATTTTCGGATAAATTTATTGCACTAGTATTATCACAATAAATTGGTGATTTTGAGATATTTAAACCAAAATCTTTTAAAGTTTGTTGCATATATATTACTTGAGAACAAGCCAAAGCAGCAGAAATATACTCTGCTTCGGTTGTTGATAAAGAAACTGTGTTTTGCTTTTTACTAAACCAGGAAACCATAGAATGCCCCAAAAAGTGACAAGTTCCACTTGTACTTTTTCGGTCTGATTTACAACCAGCATAGTCAGCATCACAGTAAGATATTAATTCAAAAGAATCATTTTTAGGATAAAATAAGACATAATCAATGGTGTGTTTAACATATCTTATGATACGTTTTACAGCTTTTAAGTGGGTCTCTTTAGGTTGGGATTGATATCTTGCACAGAGACAAACACTATGCATGATATCAGGTCTACTAGCAGTGATATAGAGTAGTGATCCAATCAATCCTCTATATAATTTTTGATCTACATCTTTCGAGAGATCTTCTTTACTTAGGTACTTATTGGTTGCTATGGGAGTGGGTTTTCCACTTGTAGTAGTCAAACCAAATTTACTAACTGGTCTTTAGCATATTTTTCTTGACTAATAAAGATACCATTAGCTAATTGTTTTATTTGCAATCCGAGAAAGAAGTTTAATTCACCCATATGACTCATCTCAAACTCTTTTGTCATTATTTCGGAAAATTATTTATTCATTTCAAAATTAGTTGATCTGAAAACGATATCATCTACGTAAACTTGTACTAGTTGAATATCATTCTTATTTCTTTTAATAAAAAGAGTATTATCTACTTTACCAATTTCAAAGTTTGATTATAATTAGTAAGACCTTAGTCTATCATACCAGGCTTTAGGAGCTTGTTTTAGACCCTATAGAGCTTTCTTAAGTTTGTAAACATGATTTGATAATTTTTCATCTTCAAAAAGTGGTGGTTGTTCAACATATACTTCCTCTTTTACAAATCCATTTAAAAAGGCACTTTTAACATCCATTTGAAATAATTTGAAATTATTATGATTTGCAAAAGCAAGTAGAATCCTAATGGCTTCTAATCTTGCTACGGGAGCAGAGGTTTCATCACAGTCTATTCCTTCTTCTTGACAATAACCTTGAGCGACTAACCGGGCTTTATTTCTAACGACCCCACCTTGTTCATTCATTTTAATTTTATAAACCCATTTAGTTCCAATTATAGTTTTATTTTCAGGTCTAGGAACAAGTTCCCAAACATCATTTCTAGTGAATTGATTTAGTTCTTCTTGCATAGCCAAAATCCATGAATCATCAGTTGATGCTTCTTTTGGATTTTTGGGTTCAATAGTCGATATAAAGACTACATTGCTCATTTTACTTAGTTGATTTCTAGTTGTAACAATAGATTGCTTATCTCCTAGTATATTTTCTATAGGATGATCTTTTAAAAGTTTAATCTTTTTATTAGGATGATTAATTTCATTATTAGTTTCAGTTGACTCCTGATTTTGAGTAATTAAATCTTCATCATTTGTATCTTCAAAAATTTTGAGATTTTCATCAAATGCAACATGCATTGTTTCTTCGATGGTGTTAATTCGTAAATTAAACACTTTGTATGCTTTACTTCTATTAGAATATCCGATAAAGATACCTTTGTCGGATTTAGGATCAAATTTATCTAAGTTATCTTTTGTATTTAAAATAAAACATTTATTTCCAACAATTCGAAAATAAGGTACATTAGGTTTCTTTCCGTGAAAAAGTTCATAAGATGTCTTATCAGTTAAAGGTCTAATTAAAATTCTATTTAAAATATAACAGGCGATAGCAACTGCTTCTGCCCAAAAATGTTTTGGTAATTTACTATCTGAAAGCATAGTTCTTGCACACTCTTGAATTGTCCTATTTTTACGTTCTACTACTCCGTTTTGTTGTGGAGTTCTTGGAAATGAAAAATTATGAGTAATTCTCTTTTTATTGCAGAATTCCTCAAACTTTTCATTTTCAAATTCACCATCGTGGTCACTACGGATGGTTATAATTTTTACAGAAAGTTGATTTTGAATCCTTTTTGTAAAGTTCTTAAAACTTTCAAAAGTATCACTTTTATGTTTCAAAAATATTGTCCATGTAAATCGAGAATAATCATCTACAATTACAAAAACATATTTACTGTGATTTATTGACTGAATTTGAGATGGACCAAATAAATCAAGATGAAGTAATTCAAGAGGTTTTGAAGTTGAAATCATATCTTTTAATTTAAATGAACTTTTTCTAAGTTTTCCTAATTGACATGCATCACATAAACTATCTACTTTAAAATTCATTTTAGGGAGACCTCTTACTAGATCATGTTTTGACAGTCTAGATAAGAGTTTGAAATTCAAATGCCCAAATCTCTTATGCCAAATCCAAGGGTCACTTGTATTTGCCAAAAGACACAGGTTATCATTTGAAACTTTCATACTAAGAATATAAATATTCTTTTTCCTCATTCTCTCAAATATTATGATTGAATTATTATCTTCAATGTGACACTTATCTTTTTCAAATTTAATTTTATATCCTTTATCGCAAAGTTGACTAATACTTAGCAGATTATGTTTTAGATTCTTAACTAGCAGAACATTAGTAATAATAGGAGTTTCAGAGTTACCGACATTGCCGAAGCCAATCACATATCCTTTTGAGTTGTCTCCAAAGTTAACCAGTCCTCCGTCTTTGTATATTATATCATTCAGCATATCTGGATTACCGGTCATGTGTCTAGAGCATCCACTATTGAGTATCCATTTATTCTTTTTGATCTGCACAATTCGTCCATTGTGGATTGATTCCTCAACACCTATAAAACATGTTTCCTGCACATCATAAAATTTTTGTAGACAACTTGAATTTGTATATAGATTATACGCAGCCTCATGATGCAATGATGATTTGAATATATCTAAACTAGTAATAACAAGTTTTTCAAACATAGCCATTTTAAAGAAATTTTCAAAATTCATATTATGAAACTTTGAAAACCTTGCTCTATTACCAAATGTGAGAAATGCGGATTACGGATCTTAAGGATAGAATTAACACTAGAGGGGGGGGGGTGAATAGTGTTTTGAGGAATTACTAATTCTTTTTGAGTTTATATTATTTTGAACACAAATATATGCAATATTCAGACACAGATATGATCACACAATCAAACACAGATGCAATTATAAAGTAAAAGCAATAAAGGAAAGAACACACCGGATTATATACCGGTTTGGAGTTACCCTACATCCAGTCCCGCAACACAAGTACGGATTTCCTTTCAAAATCAATTCTTACAATTACACCCTTGATTTCATGGCCACGAGGTACACCACTCCAGATTCACAATCCTCTAGGTAGAGATACTTGATTTTACGGGCAATAAGTTCACCCAATTGATTTCCTAGGCTACAATCACACCTTCACTCACTTGATTGATTTTCCAGGCTACAATCACACCTTTTCTCGCTCGATTGATTACAAAGAAGCCTATAACTCTAAATAGCACTGGGATCTTGTTGAGATAGTGATAGAGAATCAAACTAGAGATGATCTAGTTAGACTCAATGATGATTTAGGCAGAGTAATAGTAAAAATGTATATAAAGAAATGTGGAAGAAGAAGAGAAGTGAAATCAGAAAAATATGAATATAAATTCGTTTAAAACATCCCCTATTTAAAGTAGAACAACAGCCATGTCTATTCGGGAATGGATATGACGAATAGACACTTCTTTTGAAATTCAAACTATTGAAATAAACTGTCATCATGTCGACATGGGTACTTAGGGGTTGTCGACATGCCTAAGGTTTTTTTTGATAATTTGTTTTTCTTTTGAAAATAACTTCTATCTTATATTAACACTATTTTAAACTTTATAAATATACTATAGTTAAAATACATAAATAAGTATAGAGAATAATATTTTGGTATATATAAAATTTTACTATAATTTCATATTTAAATCTTAAATATAAATATTAGAAGTTAAGTACATTATAATTAAAGATAGTTTAAAACCAAGTATAATTTTGATATTGAAAATAAAGATTATTTTGAGGCTAAAAGTATTTAAAACTAGGATAGATGTTTTTGATTTAAAAAGGAAGATTTTGAAATCATTTTGAAAACAAGATATAATTTTGTAAAACATTTGAATAAAAGTTAGTGGATACAAAACGATGTTCCACTAGATTTTTCGTAGGTTCCATCCTACTTAGGGTTCCATCCCTTTAACAGGCTCGAAGTGGATTCCATTCCACGAATAAAGTTGATTTTAAGATGTCAGTGCTTTTCTAGGAGTTTTAACATAATTCTAGACTCGATACTTGTCTTGTACTATTGAAATCTTGAACTCTTGATATCTTAATACTCATGAGTCTTGAATCTTGATGTCTTCAATCTTGAGTTTCTATACTGTACAATCTTCATTCTCAGTACCTGCATGTTTATATCCTGCATATACATATATATCTAAACTATAATGTTATTATTTATATTTTATAACAAGTCCTAAGGTTGTTGTCATCAAAACCATTCTTTTCAAGGACTAACAATCTCCTCATTTTTGATGATGACAACCTTTGTTTATAAAATATTACTTCTATCCTAATAACTCCCCCTAAAACTAATAACTCCCCCTTAATCTATGCCTAACTATCCTATTTTATACTTCTCCCCCTTTGTCATCAACAAAAACAAACTAACTCCAAACTATAGAACTCCCCCTTAATCTAATACTGTATTATATGTGATTCTAATGATAGTGTTATCATAAATAATCAATACTTAATTCTGAATCTAAAACTTAGCCCTTAATCACTAACTCTCCTAACTAAGAATCCATATATGATAATGTGATAAACACAAATCATTTATTATATAATGTTATATTTACATTTATGTAGAAAACATAAGTAAGATTATATAAAAATAAGAAAGAACGAAAAGAAACTAATGTGTATTCTTGACAATGGGAGATCTATGAATCGAGCAATATGGGTAATGGAAACAGAAATTTCCATTTTGTTCGACTAGATTTCCATCCTTGTCAAAGCACACTTCGCCAACGCAAACAACTTTGTCGTCATCTTCAGTGTGCTCTTCGTCCATGGGGGCTTCTTCTTCTTCCTCGCTGTCCTCTTGCACTTGAACACCTGAAGATTCTTCATCGATTAAGATGGGATTGGCATGGTTGTCCATTAGAAACTTTTGCAAGTTTCTCAGGATTTTGCCTTGCCGTTCTTGTTCTTTGGCCATTCTGATTTGCACCACTTGAATTTCAGTCATAAGTTGCAGTGCATCCTTTAAGGAATCTTCCATTTTCATCACCCGTGCAAGCGTAGTACGTTGAAATGGTCCGGTTGAAGAAGAAGGGAACGAAAAGGTTGAAATTTTGTTTGATTTGGAGGAGGAGGCCATTGTTTTAATTTTTCAGAAGTTAGAATCAGAGAAAGAATAGAAGGAATGAACAAAATTTCGAAATAGGAAGAATATATAACCATTAATTTTGAATTTTGGTGGGAAAAAAAACTTAAATTTAAAAACGTTGTATGTCGACAGGGGTGTAGGGGGGATGTCGATAGGGTACTTGTAGTTTTGCTTATTTGATTTAATTTAATTTAATTTTAATTATTGTTGTTATATATTTATATTTTATATTTCAGTTATTGAACAAATACCTAATTCTCTTCTTAATTTAGTAAATATAGATTCATTTAATGGTTTTGTTAAGATATCGGCAATTTGATTCTCGAAACTAGTATATTCGAGAGAAATTACTTCTTTACTTATACTATCTTTGAGAAAATGATGTCTGATATCAATATGTTTAGTTCGAGCATGATGAGTAGGATTGTTGGATAAATTTATTGCACTAGTATTATCACAATAAATTGGTGATTTTGAGATATTTAAACCAAAATCTTTTAAAGTTTGTTGCATATATATTACTTGAGAACAAGCCAAAGCAGCAGAAATATACTCTGCTTCGGTTGTTGATAAAGAAACTGTGTTTTGCTTTTTACTAAACCAGGAAACCATAGAATGCCCCAAAAAGTGACAAGTTCCACTTGTACTTTTTCGGTCTGATTTACAACCAGCATAGTCAGCATCACAGTAAGATATTAATTCAAAAGAATCATTTTTAGGATAAAATAAGCCATAATCAAAGGTGTGTTTAACATATCTTATGATACGTTTTACAGCTTTTAAGTGGGTCTCTTTAGGTTGGGATTGATATCTTGCACAGAGACAAACACTATGCATGATATCAGGTCTACTAGCAGTGATATAGAGTACTGATCCAATCATTCCTCTATATAATTTTTGATCTACATCTTTCGAGAGATCTTCTTTACTTAGGTACTCATTGGTTGCCATGGGAGTGGGTTTTCCATTTGCAGTAGTCAAACCAAATTTACTAACTTGGTCTTTAGCATATTTTTCTTGGCTAATAAAGATACCATTATCTAATTGTTTTATTTGCAATCCTAGAAAGAAGTTTAATTCACCCATATGACTCATCTCAAACTCTTTTGTCATTATTTCGGAAAATTATTTATTCATTTTAAAATTAGTTGATCCGAAAATGATATCATCTACGTAAACTTGTACTAGTTGAATATCATTTTTATTTCTTTTAATAAAAAGAGTATTATCTACTTTTCCAATTTCAAAGTTTGATTGTAATAAGTAAGACCTTAGTCTATCATACCAGGCTCTAGGAGCTTGTTTTAGACCATATAGAGCTTTCTTAAGTTTGTAAACATGATTTGGTAATTTTTCATCTTCAAAAAGTGGTGGTTGTTCAACATATACTTCCTCTTTTACAAATCCATTTAAAAAGGCACTTTTAACATCCATTTGAAATAATTTGAAATTATTATGATTTGCGAAAGCAAGTAGAATCCTAATGGCTTCCCTTTTGAATGGTTAGAGTTTACATGTGTGGTTTATTGTCGATTTAAATCGTCCAAAAAGTCAAGTCATCATAGTTGGTATCAGAGCTTTGGTTTATTGACACCTTTGCCTGTTTGGGGTTAACTCATTAAAGATAGGGTAATTAATACCCTAGAATGAGTTTGAGTGTATATATACGAGAGAGCATATTTGTTAGCGTTATAAAAATGTTTTTATATTTAGTTGGTTTATTTATGAATTCTGGTCGGTACATAGGATGTTATGGCATCGATAGGGATTTCTAAACACTTAATAGGGAAGACCGACACAATATTGTTTTTGAAATATAGGTAAATGAAATAATTTACACAGTATTATATTTTGTATATAAAAGTATAATTTTTATAAATGGATATAGTTGTATGTGATATGTTTGTTTGTTAGGCAGTGAATTTTATAAATATTGGTTGTAAAATAGGATTTACAAATAAAGTGAATATAAATTGGAAATTTGAGAACCTAAATTATGGAGATTTGAAATTGGTTTTCGAAGATTTTGGAATAAAATATTAGTATTATTTTGAAGTATTTTCGGATATAAATATTTTCAATGTGATCTGAAAGAAATGTTTTAAAAGAATTTTAAAAGGAAATAAGTTCGGTACTCCCATCTTCTGTCGCTGGAAAATAATTTCGGTGATGATCACGACCTCATCGACGTTCATTTTCGAGTTTCAAAGTGGGAAGACCACTGTAGTAGCTTTGCTACACATTTGTCTTGATAAACAAATTTTAATTTTATTTTCTAAATAAGACATAACAACCCGAATTCCAATGGGTCCGGATTTTTTGCAAAAATGCTAAAATCCAAGCCCACTGAAACCCGAGTTGGGTATCTGGTATCCTGCAAATAGGCAAAGATAAATATATCAGAGCTCAAATAAATATCTCACAACGGAACAGACTAAAATATAATAGTAAGTAAATACTCACCAATGTAATAACACTTTCTAAACAAGTGTCACAAAGCTGGAAAACCTCTGCCATCTATCTAACCTGTGGGAAGATATGAAGAGGGGGTCAGAACTAAAGTTCTAGTGAATGGACAAATTATACACTTCTAAGCATAATTCTATATATACCGTGCTATTTCCATTTTCTGTTATATTAGGTTTATTGGATTTATAATACTCTCGCCTCTGTGCGTGAATCATACCTATCTACTCCCTAGTAGATTAAGACCTTATAACTAGTATAGATATGTAGCTACATGCCCAAAGACCACATCAGTCCTAGGTACTACCCATAGTACCTTCCGTATCCTCCTCGAAAAGGACTCCATCGTCTCGCTACTAGAGCGTATTGTAACTACATTTGTAAAGGACACCTCCGTGAGGCCTACAATACAGATGTTCCGTCGTCTACTATGAAAATGTGAAACTGCATCTGCACTAGCTTATACTATGCTTGGACATCCACAATGTACCACCCAGTGCGTACCTTGAAGACTACACGTAATCGTTCTGTCCACTCACTGAGCTCCGCTAACAAGGTCTACCTTGTACAGAACTCGGTCGGTGATTTTCTATATTTGTAAAGGTCCGCCTCGTTAGGCCTACATATAGATATTCTACTTGGTCTGTCTCTTTTCTCATCATGGTTATGGCCACATGCAGCCCCCATCAACTAATCGAAAGACCTTTCAAGAGCTAAGTGGTTGTGCCCTATTGCAAACAATCTAAATATCCAATTGGCTGTGCCCCTCATCCAATGTCTCGATAGTGAAAGAATCATTGACATGGTCTTTCCCGAACTCGCTCTGACTAATGATGGTTGATCTTAGCATGCGACTATACTTATGGGTCATACCCACTATAACCTACTCGCAAACTAGAGTATGGTGTCATATGAATATCCTACTCCATCATCAACCTTTTGACTGCCTACAAAGGTCTGCTTTGTTAGGCCTGCAATGCAAAAGCAGTCAAGGCATACTCTCTTGATGGAACACCTACAGACCTACCTCCGGGGTGCAGCTTCGTTAGGCCTACCCTAGAGGGCCATCCTAGAGTATCCTCACGTTCCATTGTAGTCTCGTATTTCCTTCAAGACCAAAATAACTAAGTTGGACGTGCTTCTTCTGTACTAAAAATCTGTGATGAACTGCTTCGTTAGGCTCTTTATCAGATTCTGTTAGGCTACTCTAAACGCACCTAACCATTTTATTAGACCCTACGTCTAATCTTTTATTATGCGTTTAGTTACTTTTCTTATTCTGTTGGCTACTTATTTACCATAATCAACATGCCCAACGCCACCCACGTGTGAGACCATCAGTCCTAGACCTGAAAGGGAATGCTGCCAGCACGGGCCACCGCAATTATTCTTGCTTATTAACTTAATCCAAGATCTAAGTTTGATAAAATAAGCCTCTTCTATTTCTTTTTTTAATTATAACCTACGTGTTACAATTATACTTGCAATTGTTACTTCTATATTCTTTTCTTTCTTTTATAACCTACATGTTATAAATGTAATTGCAAGTGTCTCTTTTCTATTCTAGTCTATCTTCATTTATTATGATACTAAATTCTCTTTAGTTCTCTTATATTATATGACAGTCTTAGCTAGGGACTACGTCCAACTGTCACAAATTACTTATCATAATAACTGCTTTACTTTTTACTCTACTATCTGTGCAATAAATGCAGATCTAGTCACATTTTCTGTTTATTGTTTCTAGTCTTGTCACATAATTAACTTGATTATTTCTTCTTCTTTAATTTCTTTAACGCTTCACGTTATTCTTTTATTCTGGGAAGTAGTTCTATTCTATGTGGTTGGTTACAAAAACTAAGCTAAAAATCCATTTCCATATTTTAATACTAAATAATGCAATAAAAAATAACTCGTAACTGCAAGATATTTCTTTTATTGTTTCTTTAATTGTTGGGTAATGCAAAATACACTAATGTCTCTATTTTGCACTAATTCCATTTTTCTTGCTTTTATTATTGCAATTACGTTTATCGTTATTCTTACAATATTGAACTATGGAAATGTATTCCCTTTTCTAAACCGGCCAACTAATCAATCACTAATTTCCAAATAAAGTTATTAGATTTTCCCTAATTAATTCATTTCTCCTGTTTTAACATAATTTACTATAAATTTCCCACTTTTAGGCTTATGCATTTCTCTATAATTTTTAAGCCCAATATTACTTATATTTAATTGGATTCCTTTCTTTTTCCATATAAATAACATTTAAATATAAGTACACTTCTCTTATAAAATTTACAGTCTCAACATAACTAACTAGTAGAACTAATTATCGAAATTAGTTCAAATGCTGAATTAAAATATTTAACAGGAATCTAACGATAATATATATCTTAAACATAAAAGAGATATAATTTAAATTCACTCACCTGTCATCCTTAGCTTTACTCCATGGCCTTCCTTGATCCCTTTCTAAGGCGTCTAATATTTTTATTAAAAATATATTCTTCCTAGAAATATTTTCTATTTAGGGTTCAGCCTCAGGTAATGAACCCGATTAGGAGAAAATCTGATTGTGAGAAAATAGCTAGGCCTAGGGTTCTATTTATAGTGGAGTTTGGGAATCTCAGACCGTCGTATTTTTTGGTTGAATTTGGTGCAACCACGTCACATGCTCATTGTGAATCGTTGGATCTAGAAAACAACGCCTCAGATCGCACGAAAATCAGATTACAGGACTTCGGCATGTCCCTGCACAATTTCTCGTCCAGGGAAAAAAGCGGGTCGACCCCCGTGTTTTGCAGGTCAACCTATGGGTCGACCCGTAGGATCTTACTCCTTTTTTTTCATTTAATTTATATAATTCCGATTTCTTGTTTCTCTCGTAACTTCTTCATGTTAACTCGAATTTCGACAAGTTATATATGGAAATTGATTAGAAAATCGCCACGAACACAATGGTATAAGTTTCGAAGCCATATTCTGATAATTCCAAAAATGCTTATTTTCACTGTTCATCGTTATTTGATTATTTAATTATCTAAAAATGCAGGGTGTTACATTCTCCAACCCTTTAGGAAATTTCATCCTCGAAATTCGACAAGGGTAAAACTATGTAATTCCTCGCATCAAACACATCCATCTTGTGTACATCCAATTTTTGCAACCATCCGTGTCCTTGTGCAAAGTGTCGTATAACAATAAATATATGCATGTTCATGAATTTCTAAGCGGTACCTCCAATATGAATGCTTTTCTTCTTTAAAAACTCCTTTGTAAAAGATGATGCACACGTTCTAAATATACTTGTAATTTTTATATGAATGCAATCTATTGAAAACTCAAATCATTCAATTTTTCCCACACTCCTACTGAATATGAGCGTAGTTCAACGAATTTTACATCCAAACCGTCCGACACAACTTTTAATATTCGAATTTCAGAAAAATCTAATTTTTTCCAAACTCGATTTCTTATGCCAGAAAGAAGGTAGAAAACAGAAAACCTTACATTTACCGTTTTACTTTTGCGCACCTCTTTCTCCGTACTTGGAACTTATGCCGCTATTATATAAAAATCTCTATTTTCTTTCCCAAGCACGGTTCACATATGAAATTTTTTCTTTTCAAGTTTTTTCCGTTGATGTTTCTATTTCTTTCTTTAAATTTGTTGTTTTCCTTTTAGTTAATCTTTTTGGCTTTTACTTTTCTTTTATTATTTACGTCCTATGTCCTTATTCTCTTCTTGTGAACATCACAAAAACATAGAGAAAAAGCATCACACTAATCATCACAGATTTACTACAATTGGACTAAATGCTTACATAGGAGTACAATCTCATAGCTAAAAGAGAAAACAAGTCCTACTACAAAGCGATACTAGATAGGTAAATATAGTAGCTAAACATAGCCATCATCTAGAGCTAGAAGGCCTAGGACCATGTCCACTTCGACACAGAAAGGTCTTACTCTAGGAATCCAAGTAACTCATATGCTCCTCCCACCGCCTATTACTCATTACTAACTCATGCTGCATTACTCATGATGAATAAGATCTATTCACCTCTTCCATTCCATACTCAAAATGAAATAACCAAGTCTCATTTACTACAACGGATAAGGATTTCAATCTATGCAGCGTAACAACCCACAATTTAAGCTATAATAATTAATTAATGAATTAATTAAATAATAAAATAAGTTTGTGAAATTTTCAGAATCGAGCTACAGGAGTTGCACCATTGTGTCCGTGGTGATTTTCTGATCAATTTCCATATATAACTTGTCGAAATCTGAGTCAGTATGGAGAAGATATGAGAGAAATAAGAAATAAAAAAATGAAAAAAAATAACAACAAGGGGTCAGGTCGACCCAAACCTAGGACAGGTCGACCCCCATAGGAGTTTGGTCGACTAGCTTAATTCTTGAATGCTGTTTCATTCGTACACGTCATATTTTGATTTTTCTTCAATGTGTTAGTGCTTCCATCCGACGGTTCCAAGCGAGCCTATGACGTGGTTGCACCAGATTTAATCTTCAAATCCAACGGTCTGAGATCCCTAAGCTACACTATAAATAAGACCATAGACCTAGCTATTTTCTCTTTCAGATTTTCTCCCAATTAGATTCATTGCCCGAGGTTGGACCCTAAAAAGAAATTTTTTCTTGGGTGGAGATCTTTTTAGTAAAAATATTCTACGCCCTAGAAATGGATCCGGGAAGGCTGTGGAATAGAGCTAAGGACCACAGGTGAGTGTTTTGTAATTATTTTAGATTTTTAAGTAATTTAAAATAATGGGGTTCTCAATAGTTGTAGTTTTTCTACAATTTTGAGACAGTTTTCATATAAGTTATTTACAGTTAGTTTTTAAATAAATTTCAGAAGTTCTTTTCGGTCTATTTTATTCATCTATTTTATTCAGTTATTTACAGTTATGTACAGTTATTTACATCTGTTTTAAGTTGGAATTTAGCCTGTAAATGTTAGTTTCTTTTTATAGAGATTTAATCCCTTTTTACGCGAATAAATTAAAAAGATAAGAATTCGCTAATATGGATTAAAATAGAATAACACTAAATTTACAGAAATCAGATGTTAAATAAGAAAAACTGAAATACAAATAGAGATGGACAGAAATAGGCAAATTTAAGATATTTGCAAGCATAATTATAACAAGTGGTTATAACTAAAAAGAGAAAATAGAAGAATAACGGCTGCAAGAACAATTATAACACAGGTTATAATTAGAAAGAAAGAAATAACAGAAGAGTCTTATTTTAAAACTTAGATCTTGTTAATAAGAAAATATAGCAAAAATAACAGAAGAGGCTTATTTAAAACTTAGATCTTGTTAATAAGCAAATATAGTAGAAATAAAGGAAGAGGCTTATTTTAAAACTTAGATCTTGTTAATAAGCAAATACAGCAGAAATAACAGAAGAGACTTATTTTAAAACTTAGATCTTGAATTAAGTTAATAAGCAAACATCGAATTAAGGCCCGTACCAGCAGCATTCCATTTTAGTCAGGAACTTATGGTCTCACAATAGTTAGGTGAGGCTGGGACACGCTAATGACGATTAGGGTAAATAAGTGGCCAATAGATAAAAGCTCAAATCTGGGGATTTAGGCAAGGGGCACAAACTAGAATTTTTTGGTTAGGACCAGTACCGATAGCATTCCCTTTCAGACTAGGACTGATGGTCTCACAACACTTAGGTGAGACTGGGCAGCATTCCCTTTCAGACTAGGACAGATGGTCACACAGCAGTTAGGTAAGGCTGGGCACGCTTATGCTGATTAGGGTAAATAAGAGGTCACAACAGGGGGCGACAGTTAGTGTGTACCGGCGATGATCGAGCGTGCGGCATCGATTAGGGTAAGAAATTGGCTAATATGTTACAAGCACTAAAAGGTGTCTTTTGCTGTGGGACTAACAGGATTAGACCAGCCCACAGTGGCACAACAGAGATAGAATATGCCGATCAAAGGGTGGGATTAGGATTTCAACCTAATCATGATAACAGTTGAGATAGGATTAGGGTTTCAGCCTAATCACAACAGTTTAAGACAAGTGCAAACAATCAATTCAACCAAACAATAACATCAAACAGTTGAACAGAATCAGAAACAATATTTTATCCGAGTTTTATCTTTTCTGTATTTTCCTTTCAAGCTAGAACTATTGCTTAGTATATATCTTCACCTTGCTTAGAAATGCTAGTAGTTACTTTCACTCACCAGAGTTGTAGTCTGACCCACTCCTCTATTTCCCCCTTTTCCTCCCCAATATGCCATCAGAGTTGAGTTGATTCAGGTTGTTTGGAGATTCATTTCCGAAGATTTCTCATTTCGGATGTATTCTTTTGCTGTCATCTTTTTCATTTGGCTTATGATGGGATTGCACATGTGAGAGGGATTAGTATTATTATTATTATTATTATTACTTTTATACTCTGATTTTATGAGAGTGAGATGTATTTTCATGAGACATGAGATATTTTGAGTTTTCGAGACATGTTATGTATTTATTGATGAAGTTTAATTTTGAATGATAAGTTATTATTTAAAAGTTTCCGCTGTTTTTACTTATTTGTCTTATGAATCTTAGTCTCTATGATGCTTTAGCTATACCTATAACGCACCACATCTTTTAGTGTGCCTTTTTGGGTATACTAAGGGGTGTGAGGTGTTTCACTTGGTATCAGAGCCTAAGGTTACAGGGTTCCTAAAAACTTGTTTTAAAAGTAAAGTATTTTTAAAAGGTAACATATCTTCAAACTAAAAGTATTTTTAAGAAAGAAACTCTTATTATAGAAATAGTTTTCAAGTATAAAAGAGTTTTTATAAAAATCCCCTCAAAATCCAGTTCAACCTTTTTTTGATTCTTTCGAGCCTAAATTTTCTTTTCTTTGCATAGTATGGTGGACGCCCAAAATCTTCTAGAGGGTGTCCAAGTCGCTGCCTAGTTCTGTAGATACCTCCAAGCTATGGCACCAGAGGTGCAAGGGCAAGAGCCCAATACAGCACCGACGGGTGGAGATCCCATTAATCCACCTGCAACAGCCAATTTTTCTAAGCTATTTAAGGACTTCGCTAATCAAGGAGGCAGAACATTTTCTGGCACGGAGGATTTCGTAGAGGCATGAACTTAGTTGAGGAAAGCATGCAGTTGGAGAAGTTCATTAGTCTAAAGCAGGGGAGTCTTTCAATGAAAGAGTATATAAATCAGTTTAATGAGTTACCGCGGTTCGGGATGGAGCTTGTGAATACACCGCATAAGAAGGCCACCAAGTTTTCTAAGGGTTTGAACCAGCCCCTCCAAGGGTTGGCATTGACACATGTACCTATAGGAGCGACCTATGAATCACTTGTGGTGATGGCTATCATGAGAGATGTAGCTAAGAAAGAATAGATTAAAGAGATTCTTTAATTAGAAAACTCTAAGGAGCAGTGGTGGAAGAATAAGAAGGATAAGGACAAGAAGAAAGGAGGAGGACCTCAAAATGGACAGATCAAGAAAGGCGAGAAATGTCATAGTTGTGGATTGGATGGGCAATTCACAAAGGACTGTAAGAAGGACACAATGAAGGGGAGGTATTACAACTGTGGGTAGCCTGGACACCTTAATAGAGCTTGTCCTCAGAAGACGGGGCAGAGAGCAGGCACACCCACGGCGCAAGTACAAGTTTTGGATGCAGAACCTTCTAGTAGACGACCGGATTGAGGTAGGAAAGTATTTGTAGAAGATCTCTATTTTGGATTTTCCTATTCGAAGTCTTTTTTACTCCGGAGCATCGCATTCTTTAATTTCTAGTTCCTTGGTTGATTGTTTGCACTTAGATATTTCTCTAGTAGTAGATCCTATAGTTGTTTCAAACCCTATAGGAGGATCATCATATTTATCCATGATTTGTAGGGGTTTGAAAATTTTTATACTAGGCGTAGAGTTTGATTGTGATGCCTATGTACTGGGATTTTCAGGGTATGGGATGATTTTGGGGATGGACTGTTTATCCCATTATGGTGCGATATTAGACTGCGAGAGGAGAGTCGTTAGACTAGAGACATGTAGCGGAAGGACTCTCAAGGTTTCTTGCGACCCATAGGGTCAGTTATGTTGAGCTTCCTTTATTCCCTTGATTCATCACTAGGAAAGTTAGATTCAGTTGCAATCGTTAGAGATTATCCAAACGTTTCTAAAGAGGTTAGGGGACTACCCCTTAAGAGAGAGATCGAATTTAGGATCTATCTGAATGACAATGCTAAGCTAGTGGAATTGCCCGTGAGACATATGGTTCCTAGGGAGAGGAAGGAGTTAAGTAAGAAGATTGGTTAGCTATTGGAGAAAGGCTTCATCAGACGGAGCATATCTGAGTGGGGAGCGCCAGTCATCTTCGCTACAAAGGCGGATGGTTCATTTCGACTTTGCGTAGACTATAGAGAGTTGAATAAGCTCACGAAGAAGAACCGTTACCCACTTCCTAGGATAGACGATCTTTTCGATTAGTTGGTTGGCTCTTCAGTATTTTCTCAGCTTGACTTAGCCACTAGATTTCATCAGCTTAGGGTCGCTGACGATAGCATCGATAAGACAGCATTTAGGACACCCGATGGACTCTTTGAGTGTTAGTTATGCCGTTTGGGCTGACCAATGCCCCAGCCTATTTTGTAAACTTGATGAGCTGTTTTTTTCGAGATGTCCTAGACGACATTCCGGTGTTTTCCAAGAGTATGGAAGAGCATGCTATTCATCTTGAGGAGGTTCTTTGCACACTTCGTGTTCATTAGTTGAAAGCAAAATTCTTGAAGTGTCACTTTTGGCGTGAGGAGGTGCGTTTCTTAGGGCATGTAGTGTCAAGAGAGGGTTTAGCTGTAGATCCCGCTAAGATAGAAGTAGTACAGGATTGGAAGGCCCCTAAGAACGCTACCGAAGTTAGAAGCTTCCTAGGACTAGCCAGTTATTAAAGGAAGTTTATCAGAGACTTTGCTAAGAATTCAGCATTTGAGGTTAAGCCTACCCTCATAGATCAGAATGGCTCAAGGCAGCAAGAGGATTCAGAGCTTATGGATATTCTAGATAGGATTAGCAGAGGAGAGGTCTCTATACATCTCCAATGCTATTCCATCGATAGTAAAGGGTGGCTAAGGAGAGATGGAAGACTTTGTGTCCCCCGCACTAGTTATTTGACGAGAGCGGTTCTAGCAGAAGCACACTATTCTCGAATGACTATTCATCTGGGTGGTGGTAAGATGTATAGGGACATGAAGAGAGTGTTTTATTGGAGCGTCATGAAGAAGGATGTAGCAGAGTTTGTAGCTAAGTGTCTTGTGTGACAAAGAGTTAAGGCGGAGCAGCAAAAACCTAGCAGATTGCTTCAACCATTGGATATACCCGAATGGATATGGGATAGTGTTTCGATGGACTTCATAGATGGTTTACCCCGATCTAGGAAGGGGAATAATAGTATTTGGGTGATTGTAGATCATTTGACTAAGAGCCCCTACTTCATTCCGATCAAGAGTAAGAGGACAGCACCTTATTTGGCATCCTTATACATTCGTAAGATAGTCCGACTTCATGGAGTTCCCTCTAGCAAAGTGAGCGATAGAGACCCTATCTTTACTAGTGATTTTTGGGAAAAGCTTGCAAGAGGCTTTAAGGCACATCTTAGATTGAGTACAGTCTATCACCCTCAAACGGATGGCCAAACGGAGAGAGTTAATAGAGTTCTTCAAGATTTGTTGAGGATATGCATTATTGATTTTGGAGGAACTTGGGAGGAGCACCTTCCTTTAGTGGAATTTGCATATAACAATAGTTTTCAGGATACCATTGGGATGGCGCCTTTTGAAGATCTTTATGGAAGGCCTTGCAAGTCGCCTTCGTGTTGGTTTGAGTCTATAGAAAGATTGCTACTTGGTCCCGACATGGTTAGAGAGACTTCAGAAAAGATTGATTTGATTAGAAGAAGAATGAAGACGACCCAAGATAGATAGAATCCTATGCAGATAAGCGGAGAAGGGATATTGAGTTTGAGATAGGAGATTTGGTTTTCATTAAGGTGTCTCCACTAAGAAAGGTAGTAAGGTTTGGATCAAATGGGAAACTTGCTCCCAGATTCGTAGGACCATTCCCCACTGTGGAAAGGATAGGGAAGATGGCGTAACGGATAAAGCTACCAGAGAGGCTCGTGGGAGTTCATGATGTTTTTGATGTTTCGCACTTGAGAAAGTGCTTACATGATTCAGTAGAGGTAGTGGAACCTAGCCAACTTGAAGAAGCTGAAGTGGAGAGAGATGCATCGGTTTGTCGCATTCCTACCAAGATCGTTGGATGTGATATCAAGAAGCTTAGGAATAAGGAAGTACCGTTGGTTAAGGTGCAATGGGGAGATAGTGTTGAGGACGCTACGTGGGAGGCTGAGGAGAAAATATGTAACGACCGTGATTTAGTAATTACTGTCGTAATAAATATTTTAAATAGAAATTTTAAAATGTTGCAAAGTTAGTGTATGGTGCACGTTGTAAATGACTTACTTATAGCCTTCACGTGCATATAAGGAATGGTCCATTAAAAATCAAAGTTGTGATATATTTTCTTTGCAATCACGTGTAAACAAAGTGGACCATTTCTAAAGCTAAGTTGAACATTTTATAAAACAAAGATAGGAACATTTACTCAGTTACAACAATGTTTTAAAAAGGGCAAAGTGGAACATACATGACCTTGCTGTCAGTTGTTAAAAGAAAATAGTGGAACATCATATTTTTGCATTTTCACTTTTAATGCGTGCATACTACACTGCCCAAGTTAAAGTGTTGTGCAATTTTTAGTGTATAAGTGAATATGGTCCAATTGTGAAGCAAAGTGCACCATTTTGCCATATGCTGTCACATGTATTTTATAATGCAAGTATGAACATTTTTTTGTTTATACAGCCATCATCATTCGTATAGGCAGCCTGTCTTTCTTTGCAACAAAGCACGTTTGCATTTAATGAATTGTACCAGAGAGCATGCCAGCACACTTTTATTTGACTTGTGCACATTTTGAAAGAGAATAGTAGCCTTCCTTGTTCCATCTTTCCCAGAGCCTGCATTATTATTATCGTTTTCATTTTTGTTTCAGCTGCTCAGTAAAACACATTAATGGCAGTTCATTCCTCCCCCACTCAGATTTTGATCCATACTGGTAGTAAAGCTGGAATTTTTGTTGCTTACTGATTTTGAACCCAATCTAAGGTGAGTGAAAACTCACAATTCTAATTTAAAAACTATGGTTGCAACTTAGTTAGTAAAATTGTTTACATTTGTAGACAATATTCATGTTTTCAATATCTTTGATTTTTCTTTTTTTTCACGTGCATGTAATACACGGGGCTAGAGTCAGGGTATCATATTTGTTAGAATTCGTTTAAGTGAATTCTTATACACACGAAAGCCTGTGGCCCAGACATTTTGTTGTCTCTTCCTGTGCACGCGAATTTTGTAAACCATTTAAATGTATACATGCAAAGCTTTGAACCCGGTTACAGGTTATTTTCTATCTGTAAACTAGGTGCGAAACATTAGTTTGGAACATTTTCATGTCTGAAAACTTCATGCGTCACCAAGAGGATATTGTCAAACCACTATTTATTACCTACATGCATTTTAATCCATGCATGTGTGCAAATATTATATAGTTCTGACCATTGTTTTATATAGTGTGTACAGGTAGCATTATTTTGCATTTGTTTTCATTTCTTGTGTGCGTACAGGGTTGAAGTCCAGACCAACTTCTAGTCTTTTTCAATAGGTACGTATGGGGGGAGGGGAGAGTATGTTGCACTACACAAAGCCTTCACGAAAATGCTTTGAAATATTAATTGTGCGTGTCAGCTTGTGAGAGAGTTTATACTCAAAAAATTTCCAGTCATTTTCTTTTGAGTGTGTCACTTGCATGCATGCCGTCTTTTCGTGTGTGTAAAATATCAATTTACATTGGTTGTGTGCCTAAAAATTTAGTTGCACGATTAAATATCTTGGTCAAATTATAATTTTGTCTATGTTAGTTTTGCACGTACATGTAGCGCACGAGGCCAAGTATAGCACGAAATTATATATAAATTTGCATTGTCAGTTAAAGCATTTATATCCAGACCGTGTGCAAATGTGTGTGTATAGTGAAACACTGCCCAGACCACAAAATGTACGTACATGTTGAATTGCACGAAAGTGTTTTAAATACCAGTGCTTAATTTGCTTTAAACCGGTGTTTCATTTTAAAACGTATTGTTTTGCCGTTAATTTTATAACGGATTTTTACTCCGGCAATATATTTTTGAAGCATGCTGTTTTGATGAGATTTTTGACGAGTAAACAAATTACTGTTGTTTTGACTTCAGTAACCGTCAATTTAAAGTGAATTTTCAAGCGGTTATCCCGCGACGCTGATTTGGTATCTGTTTTTACGGTGTATTGTGGAGCACAATTTCCTCGTAGAAATTGCTATAGTTGTTGCTGTTTTAATCACGTGTTTTAAAAATCATTTTAAAATAAAATTGTTTTCAAAAATTTTACAATTTGCGTTTTCAAAAGAATGAGGAAGTGATTTAAACACTTCAGCAAAATTGAGGACTATGAACCCTTACTTTTACTGATTCGCTTAATTCCGGACTTGTCCGTTTGAGAACGTAAAATGTTATTTTTATAAAATACACAATTTTGCACTTTTAAGGAAACGATGAAGAGATTTAAACGATTTAGCAAAAGTGAGGAGTATGGAACCACACTTTTACTAATTCGGTTAATTCCGGACTCGTTAATTGAAATAATTGCTGGGGATTTGCTGTTTAAGGATTTTGATGATTTTGTTGGGCTTTCGAGCCACTCTGCTGGACCTTCGGGTCATCTGATGGACCTTCGGGTCAATTACCAGTACTAGACCTTCGGGTCACTCTGCGGACCTTCGGGTCATCTGATGGGCGCCAAAAATTATAGTACTTGGTAGTCTTCGGCCATTTGAGATGCATGTACGGCGTAGCTAAAACTCGCCATCTACTGGGATCGATCCACTTTTATGCTGATTTTTCTAGTTATCTTATTTGATTTCTAGATTTTGCGATTGCTGATTTTTCTAGTTATCTATTTTGATTTCTAAATTCTGCGTATTGCTGTTTTGAATTCAATTGTGAATTTGAAAGTTGATTTTGATGGTGTTTAATGAGATTTCTCCATTTAAACTATGTTGATTAATATGTTGTATAGTCTCATCCGAGACTATAATTTTGTGTATAGTCTCATTCGAGACTATAATTTGGTGTATAGTCTCATCTGAGATTATAATTTTGTGTATTGCTGTTTTGAATTCAATTATGAATTCGAATGATGATTTTAATGGAGTTTAATGAGATTTCTTCCTTTAAACTATGTTGATTATTTATGCTGTATAATCTCAATCGAGATTATAATTAATTGCTTAAGTGTTGTTTATCTTACACTTATTTCTAAAGTTTAAATTAGACTGATCCGTTTATTATTATTTCTTAAATAATACTCGGGTCAGATCGAGTTATTTCAGGATAATCACTATCTCTGATTCAGTTGCTACTTCAGCTTTTTGGGATTTCACATCATCTTTTGTCTAGACTTCGAGGTGTACTTTTGGTGTATTGACTCTCATCTCATGTATGTATTGATGGAGATGTAAATGTACATTTGGTACAGGGGAACTATCGATTGTTGTAGCATGTATCCAGACTTGTCTTCCGCTATATCTCTAATATTTCTGTTCTGATGTGATTATACTATCTATGTTGTTGTTATTATGAGTTGTTCTGGATTTTCTTTAGCCACCGTAGTTTCGTTTTAGATTTGGATTGAATTTATATCTTTGGGAGTAATTTACACAACTCCTATCGATGTAATCAATACTCGTCTATGGCATAACTTACGGATGGTCGCTTCTAACAAGCCTTATTCTTCGCAATAGCAGACATTATTCCTTATAATAACCTTTGTTATTATGAGCATAGAGGTGGGGCATCACAGCTTGGTATCAGAGCAGAGGTTTAGAACAAATTATAATAAACACAGAACAGAAGTAGAATGGAACATGTGTTACAACTATTCGAGGGTTCTAGTCGTGCCTTTCTAATCTATTCCTTCGTTGTTCTTAAACTTTTATCTTCTTTAACAAGTTGGGATATGCCTAGGAAATATCTCAGATTTCCGTAGTTTTCCATTTGTTAAATTCCTTATCAATCTTGCTCGTAGTTTGTAACGACCCGGAAATTTCGAACCCGAAATTTCCAGATAGTTAGAAGAAAAAGAAAAGAGATAGAAGAAAGAACAGAACAAGACACAGATTCTCACATTCGCAGCGGATCAAAATACAATATCAAATAATAATATCAGTTATACAAAGAAAACTGTATCAGTCAATTACATTTTAATACATCAGAGTTACAACATTTCACAATCACTGGACCATTAAAATAACTCGCCCCAATAATTTACAATATATCACACTCCATATGTTCCTGCCATCCAGCTCGCCTCCTGAGCTCCAGAACGTCCTTACCTGAAATCTGTAATACTCGGTCTGACCCGAGAAAAATCATTATTTCCAAAAGTAAAACATTTTATATACGTAAATCAAGAATCTATGATACTCAAGTTTTGACATTTATTTAAGTTTCATTGTAAATTTCCTTCCCAGTAAAAACCATCTTCAAATTCATCTTAAAACTATTTTTAGAAGTTAGAATTTGATTTATGAATATAGTTGGTTTAGAACTTGAAGCCTAAAATGGATCAGAGAAAGAAGTATTGATTTTTGATTATATTTACACTTATGAAACTGGAATTAGAGCTCTGCATATATATATACAGACAAGCACACTAATATTAACATCTATAAATACAGGCAATCCTATCTAAACAAACATGCAATACATATATCACATCATAAATTCAAGGACTATTACATGCATCATATCATCAGACAATTTTAGGCTTATTAAAGAAAAATTTACTCACAGATTTGAAAAACAGAGAACAGGGCTTTTGAAAAACTGGACTTGAGTTGATTTTAAATTGCAACTGTGTTGATCTGTAACTTGATTGTTAAGTTGAATCTTTATATTTGCTTTGCTCTTGCTCAGGTTAAAAGCTTGAAAGAAGTTGTTGTTTCATTTCTGTCTTGCTTTGCTTTGAACTTGATTGTTATGAGCTGAAGCTTGTTTGATTACTAGGTTTTGGATTGTTGTTGAGTTCCTTTGATTTTGATTTGTTTACTGGATTCTTGTTACATATTTCTTCTTGTTTCTTAGTTTAGTTCTGGAAAAATATATCAGAGAATGAAATGAAGGAAAGAATTGAAAATGTTAATATAAGCTATTCTATTTTTTTAAATAAATAATTTTTTTCCAATAAAAAGAAAATGGGACACTTGTCATTATTCTTATCTAATTTGTTAACACTTGTTAATTAGATAATGTTATTAGCTAACATGTGTATTAATAGATTTTAAATTTAGTTATATATTTATAAATGTCTTTAATATGTATTATATTTTTGTTTTTAGGTTTTTATATTATACTTTGTATTTTTATTTATACATTTCTTCTTTCTTTTTTTACTTATATGAATATAACTCAAAGAAAACAATATAAAACTTATTTATCTATACTTATCTTAAGTCTAAGCTATTTATACTAGTGCTTTAAAAAAAATGTTGAATTTGAATCTAACTTATTTTCAAGATATTCATATAGAATTTCAAATCATAGTTTTATTTACAATCTACATATATATATATATATAAACAATAGGAAACATATTTAATTGATTTGAAAATATAATTCTTGTAAATTTTAAATTATGTAAGAAGATTATTAGATTAATACATATATCCAAATATATGTATTCATCATAATTCTATTTGTTCAGCTTATAAAATAGTTAAAATCAGTTAATTACCAATTTAACAGATGTCCAAAAATCTGGGATATCACATAGTTTCCTTGAGTTAAAACAAGGAAAGTCCTCTGTTTCTGATTTTGTTGCATCTTTCGAGGCCTTGTCCAAATACGGAGTTGATCATCTTCTTCGTAGTTGTCCTAAGCCTCGCAATTGCCGCTATTGCAAGAAAGTAGGTCATTGGGTTTCTGATTGTCCTACTGCTCCTAAGGGTTTCAAATCTGGGAAGCTTAAATGTTGCTAAAGCTTCTAGTGATTCTTCTCAGCCCAAAAGTATTCTTCCTTCTGTTTTGGAAGGTTTTATTTTACTCCATGGCCGTTCTATTAGAGTTCTTTTCGATATGGGTGCATCACATTCATTCGTGTCGAAGGAGCTTGTTGATGTTATTTCTTTGGGTGTTATTAGTCTTTACAAACCTTTGTGGATTGTGAATCCTATTGGTGGATCCGCTACTCTTGGTTTGTTGTGTGTGATGTTGAGATTATTCCTTGTGGCTTTCCTTTCATGCGAATCTGCATGTTATGGATCATCTTGATTTTGATATGATTTTGGGTATGGATTGGCTCGTCCGTTATGAAGTTCAATCCTATGTCCCGAAAGAAATTTATATCTCAAGCATCCCGATGCTATCGAGCAGTTATCTATTATATTTCGAAGCATGGATCATACTTCGAATGCTATCATTTCTTCCTTCGAATCGGAGGATGTCATAGATAATATTCCGGTTGTTGTGATTTTTCTGATGTCTTCGTGCCTATTTTCATGTTACCGCCGAATAAGGCAATTGAGTTCCGTATTGATCTTATCTCTGGTGCTCATCCTGTCAGTCGTCCTCCCACGAGGATGTCTGCTAAGGAAAATGAGGAACTCAAGCAACAATTATCTGAGTTGGAAACCAAACGATTTATTCGTTATAGCTCATCTCCTTGGGGCAATGCCGTTCCCTTCAATAAGAAACCAGATATTACTCTTAGGCTTTTCATTGTTTATCGCAAGCTTAACGAGCTCACTATCAAAAATAGGTATCCATTACCTAAGATCGACGACAAGTTCGATAAGTTAAGTGGCGCTAAGCTTTTCTCCCAACTCGAACTTGCTATCGGTTTTCATCAGTTACGAGTTGCGGAAGATAGCATTCCACTTATGGAATTCCGCACTCGTTATGATTCTTATGAATGACTTATTATGTCATTCAGTTTGCCCAGCTTATTTCATCCATTTTATGAATCGAGTATTCTACAAATATCTCGATGACTCCATTTGTGTAATTATTGATTTTGGATGAAAACGGCAATTTAAAATTTGCAAATCTTTTTCATAAGATTTATTTACAAGTATAATTGGATTTGTGTTTATCATATAGAAGATGATTTTGTGATTGTATTGCCCATTGAGTGCTTTAAGAATTCTGGTCATGCGCTTGATCAACGTTATCGATAGGAACTTCCTAAACGCTTTGATGAGACAATTTGACACAATAAATTGACCTATAAACAGTAAATTTTTCTAGAAAATGATTTCATAAAGATAATTGTAATTTTGTAAGTTTTAGCTTTTCAGGAAAAAAGATTATTTGAAAGAACTCTTTTTCGATACTCTTATCCTTGTGATTCCTGAAGGGAACCAAGACTTCATTATTTGTACCAATACTAGCCGTATTGGTTTCATTGCTGTTCTCATGCAAAAGGATAGAGTAGTTTCCTATGCTTCTAGACAACTAAATCCTAACGAGATTCGTTATGCTACTCATGATTTGGAGTTAGCCGCTATAGTCTTTGCTCTAAAGATTTGGCGACATTATTTATTGGGCGAGCGTTTTATTCTCTTCACAGATCACAAATCTATGAAGTATCTATTCACTCAGAAAGAACTTAATATGAGGCAACAGCGTTGGCTCGAATTTATTGCTTCATATGATATTGATATTCAGTATACCCCTGATAAGGGTAATCGAGTTGCTGATGCGCTTAGTCGCAAGCAGCAAGTTGTTGTTTACATGATGCTAGCAGAGTGGAATATTTTGGAAGCTTAATCTCATTGTGATATTAGAGACCGTCCTTCAGTTTCTGATTCTCCCGTGCTTTTATTTAGCATGGAAGCTCGTCCTAGTTTGTTGGATCGTGTTGCCGATGCCCAGAAACAAGATCCAGTTATCTCTTATCTTATTAAGAGTTGTAAATCAGAATCCCGAAGTGATGATCTAAAGGATTTCGATATTGATATTCGTGGTTGTATTCGAAAGAAAAGTAGGTTGATCGTGCCTAATGTTTCTAATCTTAGAAATGACATTCTTGAGGACTGCCATCGTTCTAAGTATACTATCCATCCGGGTAGTAGTAAGATGTATGCTGATATGAAATGCTTATACTTTTGGGAAGGTATGAAGCGTGATATTGCAAGTTATGTAAGTCGTTGCATGACTTGTCAACTGGTTAAAGCAGAACACCATCGTCCTAGTGGTCTTTTGCAACCTCTTGATATTCCATTATGGAAATGGGATCAGATTTCTATGGACTTCATTGATGGTCTACCTCGTTCGAGGTCGGGCCATACTAGTATTTGGGTGAGTGTTGACAGATTGACTAAATCAGCCCATTTTATTCCTATCAAGTCCAATCGGACTGCTCCTTTATTGGCTAAGCTGTTTATTAAAAAGGTCGTTCGACTTCATGGTGTGCCTAGTTCAATTGTTAGTGACAGAGATCCTCTTTTTAATAGTGGTTTCTGGCAGAGTCTTCAGAAAGCTTTGGGTGTTAAGCTCAATCTCAGTACAGCTTATCATCCACAGTCTGATGGTCAGACTGAAAGGGTGAATCAAGTGTTAGAAGATCTCCTTCGAGCTTGCATTCTTGATTTTGGTGGTAGTTGGGAAGACGACTTATCTCTTGTTGAGTTCTCTTATAACAACAGTTTTCAATCCAGTATCGGTATGGCTCCTTTTGAAGTTCTTTACAGAAGACCGTGTCGATCACCATCTTGCTGGTTGGAATCGAGGGAAAAGTTAGTTCTCGGCCCCGATTATATTCATGAATCTTCGGAGAGGATTGATATCATTAGACAGAGAATGAAAGAGGCTCAGAATAGGCAGAAATCTTATGCCGATCATCGTAGGAAGCCTTTGGAATTTTCTGTTGGCGATCTCGTATTCATTCATGTTTCTCCGATGAAGGGTGTGGTGCGTTTTAGTAGCTCCGGAAATTGGCTCCTTGATATGTTGGACCGTTTCCTATTACGGAACGCATTGGCCCTGTTGCTTATCGTGTATCGCTACCTATTCAGTTTTCGGGAATTCATGACGTATTTCATGTATCCCAGCTTCGTCGATGCCTTCGAGATTCGGATTCTATTATTGATCCCCATATGTTGCAAGATCTTGAGATCTCACCCGACTTGTCTATCGTGCAAAATCCTATTTGTGTGCTAGCTTCGGAGGTTAAATGCCTTCAAAATAAAGAAGTCCTGCTTGTGAAAATTCAATGGTCCGCAAACTCCAAAGATTGCAGTTGGGAAACCAGAGAATTCATCGAGCGTTCTTATCTGGGTTTTCTCTCCTCTTCGGGTGGGGGTGAGCATTCTTGATCTATCTTTCCTATTTTAATCTTTGTTGTGATGAATTATTTGTGTTATTGACTGCTTCTAGTATGAAAATTGCGAGGACGCAATTTTTATAAGGGGAGGAGTCTGTAA
Source organism: Allium fistulosum (assembly GCA_030737815.1). Classification (NCBI taxonomy): domain Eukaryota; kingdom Viridiplantae; phylum Streptophyta; class Magnoliopsida; order Asparagales; family Amaryllidaceae; genus Allium; species Allium fistulosum. The sequence goes on along the minus strand of CM060903.1, from coordinate 312,949,986 downwards.
TGATCGTGATTTAGTAATTACTGTCGTAATAAATATTTTAAATAGAAATTTTAAAATGTTGCAAAGTCAGTGTATGGTGCACGTTGTAAATGACTTACTTATAGCCTTCACGTGCATATGAGGAATGGTCCATTAAAAATCAAAGTTGTGATATATTTTCTTTGCATTCACGTGTAAACAAAGTGGACCATTTCTAAAGCTAAGTTGAACATTTTATAAAACAAAGATAAGAACATTTACTCAGTTACAACAATGTTTTAAAAAGGGCAAAGTGGAACATACATGACCTTACTGTCAGTTGTAAAAAGAAAATATTGGAACATCATATTTTTGCATTTTCACTTTTAATGCGTGCATACTAGCACTGCCCAGGTTAAAGTGTTGTGCAATTTTTAGTGTATAAGTGAATATGGTCCAATTGTGAAGAAAAGTGCACCATTTTGCCATATGCTATCACATTTATTTTATAATGCAAGTATGAACATTTTTTTGTTTATACAGCCATCATCATTCGTATAGGCAGCCTGTCTTTCTTTGCAACAAAGCATGTTTGCATTTAATGAACTGTACCAAAGAGCATGCCAGCACACTTTTATTTGACTTGTGCACATTTTGAAAGAGAATAGTAGCCTTCCTTGTTCCATCTTTCCCGGAGCCTGCATTATTATTTTCGTTTTCATTTTTGTTTCAGCTGCTCAGTAAAACACATTAATGGCAGTTCATTCCTCCCCCACTCAGATTTTGATCCATACTGGTAGTAAAGCTGGAATTTTTGTTGCTTACTGATTTTGAACCCAATCTAAGGTGAGTGAAAACTCACAATTCTAATTTAAAAACTATGGTTGCAACTTAGTTAGTAAAATTGTTTACGTTTGTAGACAATATTCACGTTTGCAATATCTTTGATTTTTTCTTTTTTTCGCGTGCATGTAATACACGGGGCTAGAGTCAGGGTATCATATTTGTTAGAATTCGTTTAAGTGAATTCTTGTACACACTAAAGCATGTGGCCCAGACATTTTGTTGTCTCTTCCTGTGCACGCAAATTTTGTAAACCATTTAAATGTATACATGCAAAGCTTTGAACCCGGTTATAGGTTATTTTCTATCTGTAAACTGGGTGCGAAACATTAGTTTGGAACATTTTCATGTCTGAAAACTGCATGTGTCACCAAGAGGATATTGGCAAACCACTATTTATTACCTACATGCATTTTAATCCATGCATGTGTGCAAATATTATATAGTTCTGACCATTGTTTTATATAGTGTGTACAGGTAGCATTATTTTGCATTTGTTTTCATTTCCTGTGTGCGTACAGGGGTAGAAGTCGAGACCAACTTCTAGTCTTTTTCAATAGGTACATATGGGGGGATGGGAGAGTACGTTGCACTACACAAAGCCTTCACGAAAATGCTTTGAAATATTAATTGTGCGTGTCAGCTTGTGAGAGAGTTTATACTCAAAAAATTTCCAGTCATTTTCTTTTGAGTGTGTCACTTGCATGCATGCCGTCTTTTCGTGTGTGTAAAATATCAATTTACATTGGTTGTGTGCCTAAAAATTTAGTTGCACGATTCAATATCTTGGTCAAATTATAATTTTGTCTATGTTAGTTTTGCACGTACATGTAGCGCACGAGGCCAAGTATAGCACGAAATTATATATAAATTTGCATTGTCAGTTAAAGCATTTATATCCAGACCGTGTGCAAATGTGTGTGCATAGTGAAACACTGCCCAGACCACAAAATGTACGTACATATTGAATTGCACGAAAGTGTTTTAAATACCAGTGCTTAATTTGCTTTGAACCGGTGTTTCATTTTAAAACGTATTTTGTTGCCGTTATTTTTATAATGGATTTTTACTCCGGCAATATATTTTTGAAGCGTGTTGTTTTGATGAGATTTTTGACGAGTAAAAAAATTACTGTTGTTTTGACTTCAGTAACCGTCAATTTAAAGTGAATTTTCAAGCGGTTATCCCGCAATGCTGATTTGGTATCCTTTCACATCATCTTTTGTCTAGACTTCGAGGTGTACTTTTGGTGTATTGACTCTCGTCTCATGTATGTATTGATGGAGATGTAAATGTACATTTGGTACAGGGGAACTATCGATTGTTGTAGCATGTATCCAGACTTGTCTTCCGCTATATATCTGATATTTCTGTTCTAATGTGATTATACTATCTGTGTTGTTGTTATTATGAGTTGTTCTGGATTTTCTTTAGCCACCGTAGTTTCGTTTTAGATTTGGATTGAATTTATATCTTTGGGAGTAATTTACACAACTCCTATCGATGTAATCAATACTCGTCTATGGCATAACTTATGGATGGTCGCTTCTAACAAGCCTTATTCTTCGCAATAGCAGACGTTATTCCTTATAATAACCTTTGTTATTGTGAGCATTGAGGTGGGGCGTCACAAAATACGTACCTCTTATCTGCATCTCTTCGATAGTACGTTTTGAATTTCCTATTTCCATCTTTAGTTTTGAATAGGTTCTTTCCTTTAGTATCCTTTGGGAGGGTAGATCTTAGGATTTAACCTATGGATGGTAGGAATGAATGTAAACATGTTAATAGAATATGTTATGTATGTTGGATGCTAGTGGTTGCAAGTTTTTGCTAGTGGATGCTAATGGATGTATATATACACTAGGCACTATTATCTCTTAGGGATCGGCCTAACTAGGTCACTAAAACATATGCATATGGATGTGTGTGCATTTGCATTTTTATTTTATTTCCATGGTTGCTATAAATGGATGATTATCATATGATTGTTGCATTTGGATGATAATTGTAGCACGCATATAGAACTATCAGTTATCATTACGGAATTTGCATTCATTTGGATACATTGCACGGACATGATTGCATTAAAGGAGGTCGACTGAATCAGTAGACCGCCTAATCTTTTGCAATAGTTAGGGACATTGACACTACACTATTGAATATAACATAAATTGCATTAGAAAGTTTAAGGACAATGGATGTAATGGCTGATGGTTGAATATGTGGTTGTAGAATTTTGATGAAAATATTTATTTCATTCTTCTGTCCTTGGAGATTTTGGGGAAGAAATCCTTTAAGGAGGGGAGAACGTAACAACCCAAAATTTGAGTTATAATAATTAATTAAATAAAAAAAATAAGCTTGTGAAATTGTCAGAATCAAGCTATGGGAGTTGCACCATTGTGTCCGTGGCGATTTTTTTGATTAATTTCCATATATAACTTGTCGAAATCGGAGTAGGTATGGAGAAGATATGAGAGAAATAAGAAATCGAAAATAAAATGAAAAAAATAATAATAACAAGGTGTCAGGTCGACCCAAACCTAGGCCAGGTCAACCTTAGGGTCGACCCCCAAAGGCCATAGGTCAACCGCCATAGGAGTTTGGTCGACCAGCTTAATTCTTGAATGCTGTTTCATTCGTACACGTCATATTTTGATTTTTCTTCATTCCCGTGCGTTCGTGTTTTCATCCGACAGTTCCTAGCGAGCCTATGGCGTGGTTGCACCAAATTTAATCTTCAAATCCAACGGCCTGAGATGCCTAACCTACACTATAAATAAGACCCTAGACCTAGCTATTTTTCTCATTCATATTTTCTTCCAATTTGGTTCATTGCCTGAAGCTGAACCTTAAAAAGAAAGTTTTTCTTGGAAGGAGATCTTTTTAATAAAAATATTCTACGCCCTAGAAGTGGATCAGGGAAGGCCAAGGAATAGAGCAAAGGACCACAAGTGAGTGTTTTGTAATTATTTTAGATTTTTAAGTACATTAAAATAATAGGGTTCTCAATAGTTGTTGTTTTTCTACAATTTTGAGACAGTTTTCATATAAGTTATTTACAGTCAGTTTTTAAGTAAATTTCATAAGTTCTTTTCAGTCTATTTTATTCAGCTATTTTATTCAGTTATTTTATTCAATTATTTACAGTTATTTAGATCTATTTTAAGTTGGAATTTAAACTGTAATTGTTAGTTTCTTTTTATAGAGATTTAATCCCTTTTTACGTGAATAAATTAAAAAGAGAAGAATTCGCTAATATGGATTAAAATAGAATAACACTAAATTTACGAAAATCAGATGTAAAATAAGAAAAACTGAAATAAAAATAGAGATGGACAGAAATAGGAAAATTTAAGATATTTGTAAGCATAATTATAACAAGTGGTTATAACTAAAAATAGAAAATAGAAGAATAACGGCTACAAGAACAATTATAACATTGGTTATAATTAGAAAGAAAGAAACAACAGAATAGGCTTATTTTAAAACTTAGATCTTGTTAATAAGCAAATATAGCAGAAATAACAGAAGAGGCTTATTTTAAAACTTAGATCTTGTTAATAAGCAAATATAGCAAAAATAACAGAAGAGGCTTATTTAAAACTTAGATCTCGTTAATAAGTAAATACATCGGAAATAACAGAAGAATATTATTTTAAAACTTAGATCTTGAATTAAGTTAATAAGCAAACATAGAAGTAGGGCCCGTACCGGCAGCATCCCTTTTCAGACAGGAACTGATGGTCTCATAATAGTTAGGTGAGGCTGGGACATGCTTATGCTGATTAGGGTAAATAAGTGGCCAATAGATAGAAGCTCAAATCTGGGGATTTGGGCAAGGTGAGGCTAGGCAGCATTCCCTTTCAAACTAGGACTGATGGTCTCAAAACAGTTAGGTGAGGCTGGGCACGCTTATGCTAATTAGGGTAAATAAGAGGTCACAACAGGGGGCGACGGTTAGTGTGTACCGGCGATGACCGAGCGTGCAGCATCGATTAGGGTAAATAATTCGTTACTGCATTCCAAGCGCTAAGAGGTGTCTTTTGCTGTGGGACCAACAGGATTGGACCAGCTTACAGTGGCACAACAGAGATAGAATAGGCCGATCAAAGGGTAGAATTAGGATTTCAGCGTAATCAAGATAACAATTGAGATAGGATTAGGGTTTCAGCCTAATCAAAGTAGTTTAAGACAAGTGAAAACAATCAATTCAATCAAAAAATCAAAGAAAACAGTCAAACAGAATCAGAAACACTATTTTATCCGAGTTTTATCTTTTCTATATTTTCCTTTCAAGCTAGAACTATTTCTTAGTCTATTATCTTTACCTTGCTTAGAAATGCTAGTAATTACTTTCACTCACCAGACTTATAGTCTGACCCACTCCTCTATTTCCCCCATTTCCCCTCAATAGGCCATCAGAGTTGGGTTGATTCGGGTTGCTTGGAGATTCATTCTCGGAGATTTCTCATTTCAGATGTATTCTTCTGCTCTTCATCGTTTTCATTTGGCTTATGATGGGCTTGCACTTGTGAGAGGGATTACTATTATTATTGTTACTTTTATACTCTGATTTTATGAGATTAAGATGTATTTTCATGAGACATGAGATATTTTGAGTTTTCGAGACATGTTATGTATTTATTGATGAAGTTTAATTTTGAATGATAAGTTATTATTTAAATGTTTCCGCTGGTTTTACTTTTTTGTCTTGTGAATCTTAGTCTCTATGATGCTTTAGCTATACGTATAATGCACCACATCTTTTAGTGTGCCCTTTTTGGGTATACTAAGGTGTGTGGGGTGTTTCATGCAGTATCTATCAAAAAAGGCAACTAAGCTTGGGGAAATGTTCTCTTTACCTTTACCTTTCATTTTTCCCCAACTATGGTCTACCTATCCCAACCACATGTGTCTTACTATCTTACTAATATCACTTCACTATTCTACTATAGTCTACACACATGAAGCAACATTCCTAGGTTCTCACTAGTGTCCAATACACTTTACGGGAACTTTTATTATTACTACTAAAAGTAATCACTGCTATCTCCTACATAGCCTTACACTTTTCCCGTCACACCTAGAAAATGATTCCTATCTACTCCATATTTAAAAGTTTGGTTTGGTATTTATCATTTCATTTCAAAAATTAAAGCTTCTAAATTTTTTGAAACATCAAATCCCAAAATCCTTGCCTTTAAAAGTGTTAATTTGAAGTTTCCATTAAATTCAAAGGTACTTGGTTACTTAACATTTTATCTTTCTAGACTTGCATCTTTACAGCTCTTCGAATTTAAATTATTCCCCAAACCTAGAGGGGAAAACTTACAAATTCTAAGTTCAAAACTTATTCCTCTTTTCCTTTTAAAGATCTTTGCAGCTTTCCAAAAAAATTGGATTTTTAAATTTAACTATTTACTAAGTTTTTCTCTTCCAAAAATTTATTTACTTTTTCACCAAACCATTTTTCTTTAAAACATGCCTTGCTTGTCCTTAAAACATTTTTTTCTTGACTTCTACAAATGTCCTCACATGTTTTCAAAACATCTTCTTTTCATATATTTTCAAATTTACGAAAACTGGAGTAGATAAGAACAATTATTTTATCAAAAATCTCTTAACTTTCCTACTCTTTCAATTACCTAACCTTGGAGGAGTTTCTAACTTGCTACAAATTAGGACTTTATACAAAGGAAAGCAACCAATGCGCATAATAAATGGAAAAATATGAAATTTTCATTGCTTAGCTTTCCTACTAAGGCTCTCTAAAATATCCCTCCTAACTAACACTGTCTCAATTATTACACTTCTTATTACACCTAATGATTTTATACCTTAATATATTGGAACTACTTTTTCTTATGAGAAACCATTAACGCTAAAACCTTCTATGAATCCTTTAAAAGAGGATTTCATGTTTATTTGAAATTACAAGGAACTTATTTTATAATTTATCGAAATAGGCTATACAAAATATGGTGCTTTCCATACCTTGTACATCTCTTTCACGTGTTCCTTATAACTTGCACAAAACATCTTTATTTGTGATTTGGTTTCAAAGAAAATTATATCATTATTCATTTCATTCCAATAGATTAAAGTATGTTTAATCTATATTCACTTACAATAGACATTTCCTACGAAATTTATTAATTTCCTAATATTTAACCTACATCTTTTTTTCCAGGAAGAACTCATTTTCAAAACTGTTTTAATAATTTCATAACTAGAAAACATTTCCATATACCTATTTAAATAATAAGTGTACTTACAAACCACTTTATTTCTATACTTAGAAATTATCTCCAAAACACATTTTTTTTATTTGGGTCAAAACAGATGTTGCGTAAAACACCGTTACTACAACTCAAAAATACTAGTATATGGATTCAATTAAAATAAATATTAATAAATCCCATATGCTATGTAAAAACATTTCCTTTGGGAGTCACCTACTATAACAATAGTATCATAGTCTATGCTTCCTTTATTTTTCACGAAAACATCTATTACAACAATAAATTTTGTAACCTATGTTTTTAATACTTAACACACTCTAGGTTTTTATATTTAAAGTCTTTGTTTACCTACAAAGAAACTAGCAAGCTATACATGCTCTATAATTCTTCAAAAAGAATTTCACTTTTAACAAAATTTACATCATATAAAAACCAATTTAAATTTCTTACCACTTTTTTTTTTAAAACCCAATATTTACTTCCTCAAACATATTAACAATTATATTTTTCAACTTTTTAATTCCAAAATTTCATTTTATTGGGCTAGACATAAAGTGGATTTTCTTCTTACTACCCTAGGAATACCCTTCCTAAACCTTGGAAATCTCAATTTCTTACTAAAATCTCTTATTCCTTCCAAAATAAAAATACTCTCCCTACTAGCCCTAGCGAACTTTCCCACTTCGTATAACATATGGATACCAATATTCTCTCAAAACATAGCTTATTGTACACTATAAATTGGCAATAACATAGGGCTCAACATCCTTGGGTCGACCCACTGGAATTCGGGTTGTTACATTTGGTATCAGAGCTCAAATAAATATCTCACAGTGGAACTGACTAAAATACAATCATAAGTAAACACTCACCAAGGTAATAACACTTTCTAAACAAGTGTCACAAATCTGGAAAATCTCTACCATCTATCTAACCTGTGGGATGATATGAGGAGGGGGTCAGAACTAAAGTTCTGGTGAATGGACAAATTATACACTTCTAAGCATAATTCTACATATACCGTTCTATTTCCATTTTCTATTATATTAGGTTTATTAGGTTTATAATACTCTCGCCTCTATGCGTGAATCGTACCCATCTACTCCCTAGTAGATTAAGACCTAATAACCAATATATATGTAGCTACATGCCTAAAGACTTCATTGGCCTAGGTACTACCTATAGTACCTTCTGTATCCTCCTCGAAAAGGATTCCATCGTCTCGCTACTAGAGCGTACTCTAACTACATCTGTAAGGATAGCTTCGTGAGGCCTACAATACAGATGTTCCGTCGTCTACTATGAAAACATGAAACTGCATCCGCACTAGCTTATACTAGTGCTCGGACATCCATAATGTACCACCCAGTGCGTACCTTGAGGACTACACGTAATCATTTTGTCTACTCCCTGAGCTCCGCCAACAAGGTCTAACTTGTACGGAACTCAGTCTGGGATTTTCTATATCTGTAAAGGTCTGCTTCGTTAGGCATAAAATAACGATATTCTACTTGGTCCGTCTCTTTTCTCATCGTGGCTATGGCCCCACGCAGCCCCTCCTCAACTAATCGAAAGACCTTTCAAGAGCTAAGTGGCCGTGCCCTACTAAAAACAATCTAAACATCCAATTGGCTGTGACCCTCATCCAATGTCTCGATAGTGAAAGAATCATTGGCCTGTTGATTTAACTCTAGTCTTTCCCGAACTCGCTATGACTGATGATGGCTAATCTCCGCATGCGACTATCCTTATGGGTCCTGCCCACTATAAACTACTCGCAAACTAGAGTACGATGTCATACAAATATCCTACTCCATCATCAACCTTTTGACTTGCCTACAAAGGTCCGCTTCGTTTGGCCTGCAATGCAAAAGCAATTAAGGCATACTCTCTTGATGGAACACTTACAGACCTGCCTCCGGGGGTGCAGCTTCGTTAGGCCTACCCGAGAGGGCCATCCTAGAGCATCCTCACGTCCTGTTGGAGTCTCGTACTTCCTTCTAGCCCAAAATAACTAAGTTGGACGTGCTTCTTCTTTACTAAAAATCTGTGATGAACTGCTTCGTTAGGCTCTTTATCCAGATTCTGTTAGGCTACTCTAAATGCACCTAACCATTTTATTAGACCCTACGTCTAATATTTTATTATGCGTTTAGTTACTTTTCTTATTCTGTTGGCTACTTATTTACCATAATCAACATGCCCAACCCCACCCACGTGTGAGACCATCAGTCCTAGACCTGAAAGGGAATGCTGCCAGTACGGGCCACCGCAATTATTATTGCTTATTAACTTAATCCAAGATCTAAGTTTGATAAAATAAGCCTCTTCTATTTCTTTTTTTAATTATAACCTACGTGTTACAATTATACTTGCAATTGTCACTTCTATATTCCATTCTTTCTATTATAACCTACAGGTTATAAATGTAATTGCAAGTGTCTCTTTTCTATTCTAGTCCATCTTCTTTTATTATGATACTAAATTCTCTTTAGTTCTCTTATATTATATGACAGTCTTAGCTTGGGACTACATCCAACTGTCATAAATTACTTATCATAATAACTGCTTTACTTTTTACTCTACTATCTGTGCAATAAATGCAGATCTAGTCACATTTACTGTTTATTGTTTCTAGTCTTGTCACATAATTAACTTGATTATTTCTTCTTCTTTAATTTCTTTAATGCTTCGCATTATTCTTTTATTCTGGGAAGTAGTTCTACTCAATTTGGTTGGTTACAAAAACTGTGCTAAAAATCCATTTTCATATTTTAATACTAAATAATGCTATAAACAATAACTCGTAACTGTAAGATATTTCTTTTATTGTTTCTTTAATTGTTGGGTAATGCAAAATACAGTAATGTCTCTATTTTGCATTAATTCCATTTTTCTTTCTTTTATTATTGCAATTATGTTTATCGTTATTCTTACAATATTAAACTATGGAAATATATTCCCTTTTCTAAACCAGCCAACTAATCTATCACCAGCTTCCAAATCAAGTTATTAGATTTCCCTTTTTTAATTCATTTCTCCCGTTTTAACACAATTCAGTGTAAATTTCTCACTTTTAGGCTTATGCCTTTCTCTATAATTTTTAAGCCTAATATTACTTATATTTAACTAGATTCCTTTCTTTTTCCATATAAATAACATTTAAATATAAGTGCACTTCTCTTATAAAATTTATAGTCTTAACATAACTAACTAGTAGAACTAATTACTGAAATTAGTTCAAATGCTGGACTAAAGTATTTAACAGGAATCTAACAATATTATATATCATAAACATAAAAGAGATATAATTTAAATCCACTCACCTGTCGTCCTTAGCTTTACTCCATGGCCTTCCTGGATCCCCTTCTAAGGCGCCTAATATTTTTATTAAAAAGATATTCTCTCTAGAAATATTTTCTATTTAGCGTTCAGCCTCAGGCAATGAACCCAATTGGGAGAAAATCGAATTATGAGAAAATAGCTAGGCCTAGGGTTCTATTTATAGTGGAGTTTGGGAATCTCAGACCGTCGGATTTTTGGATTGAATTTGGTGCAATCACGTCACAGGCTCGCTGCGAATCGTTGGATCCAGAAAACAACGCCTCAGATCGCACGAAAATCAGATTACAAGACTTCGGCACGTCCCTGGACGATTTCTCGTCCAGGGAAAAACGTGGGTCGACCCCGTGTTTTGCAGGTCGACCTATGGGTCGACCCATAGGGTCTTATTCCTTTTTTTTCATTTAATTTATATAATTCTGATTTCTTATTTGTCTCGTAACTTCTTCATATTAACTTGGATTTCGACAAGTTGTATATGGAAATTGATCAGAAAATCGCTACGAACACAATGGTATATGTTTCAAAGCCATATTCTAACAACTCCAAAAATGCTTATTTTCACTGTTCATCGTTATTTGATTATTTAATTATCTAAAAATATGGGGTGTTACATATGATTTGATATATATAAAAGATATGAATATATATATATTATTTCAAAATAATTTGAAATGAACCCTGTATTTAGTTCTTAAGTTCCTGTTAAATTAATGATTTTAAGATGTAGAAATAAACTGAAATTTTAATAGTTGGAAACTTCTAAAATGAGAAATAAGAAATTAGAAGCTAAGTGATTAATGAAACTGTAAAGAAATTGGAGATTTGTCACTTGTAAATTAAAGGGTAATGAAATTAAGAAGATGTAAACTATTGGACATTTTTTAACTAAAATGAATAAAATAAATTTCTATAACACTCAATTACATTCTAAAAACATATATAAAACTTACCAAAAATGCTTAAAATATTGAAATGTTAATATGAATATGTAATGGAATTTTATACAAGTAAAACTTAAGTAATGGAGTTATGTCTACAAATAAGAATTATGATGTACAAGAAATATTTTAAGCATAAGTTAATATTTTGAATTGCTAGTAATTAAATTAAATAGAAAAAAGTGAATACTGTTTAACTAAATTATTATAAACTCAAGAAAATGACTGAAATGATTCATTGATGAATATTAATATTAAAATGGAAATCGAGGTTATAATAAATGTGAAATAAACTGCAATGAAATGTACGTAATACTTGAATAATGGATTCATTGATGATTTCAAATATTGAATGGGAAATAAATTATGTAAGTAATGAAGGAAATTAATAAAAGATAATTATTGTATGAATGAATTAAAACAAATGAAATGTAAATAATGATGTGAAAAGAAACTAATAGAATAAAATATGTAAATTATGCGTAAATCATTTTATTCGCATTACAGTTCTGATTCAAATTTGAACGCTAGATTTGTATTAATTCATACCAGTTCGAATTAGGATTTTTCACTCGATTCTTGACGGTGAAAAATTGATATGAATTTGAAGTTTTCTATCATGGTTTATGGCTATGCAAGGAAAACAGAAATTTCGAATCAAGAAATCGGATTAGAGTCCACACTAGATTGGTTGGGTTAACAATACTAGTTCGAAAGTGGAATGTGTGTATTCAAGCGAGCGAGTAGAATTGATATTGTGTATAAAAGATTTATGTACATCGTGAAAATTTACATAATACTTAAATTCTTTGTTGTTTTGGCTGATGGGAAGTTTGGGAAATGATACTTCAAATTGTTTAAGGATGTAGGAATAATCTATTAAGTAATTATCTAAGGCTGTTGAGCGTAAGGTACACTTGGTAGTTTATTTATCACCCTTGTATGATGAAAAGTTTTTGAACCTGGACAAACCATAAGTTTTGGTTGCTATAAGTGGTTGATGGATTCTTTTGTGGCATATATTGGTTGTACTGCTTTTGTTCGCATATGATTATTATATATTGCATGGTTCTTAAGCTATTGATTTGAAACAACTAAAATATTATTCTTTCACATCATTTTAACTCTTTGGATTATATAAGTGAAATACAGGTTTATGGAAGCAATAACTACTGCTTTTGGTTTCATAAATAAAGTTGTTTGCCCGACAAATAGGTACGTTTTCTGATTAGGGTTTTGAAATGATAGTTTATTGTTTTTCCCATGGTTTAGGATGTTTTATTATTGAAATATGATATATATATATATGTAGTAATTATTGATATTGTTATTTTTCTAAATCCAACCGCGCATAGGAGACTCTGCCAAAATATTTCGTAAATTTAGGACTTAGAAAATTTTGTGAAAGTTGAGTTATTTTCAAAATTATTAAACTAAATTATGTAAATTAATTATTTATGAATTGAATAATTTGAATAAAATTATACCAAGCTTCTTAATTCCTTCTTGTTCTTTTTCGAGGATGAAAAGTTTTGAGTGGGGGAGAGTGTAACAACCTGTATTTTTGATAATTAAAACTATTAAATTAAATAAAATTTTGAAATTTAATATTGTGAGAAATTAAAATTTATGATTTATTAATGAGAAAAATAATTAGAATATGATTTAATAATGTTGTTCGAATGTTATTGACAACTATTTTAATATAATTTCAATCAATTGAAATAATTGTAAAGTTAATTTGGTTATAATTATAAATAAGGAATATTAAATGTTGGATTTAATGTTGAAATTATATGTTATTAATTGAAATAGGTTTATTATGGAATATGAAATCAACTAATTAGTACGTAAATTTATTAGCTTTTGGTTGTAAACAATAGACTTAGTATTGTGTTTGAATTACTAATGTGTAATAATTGTTTTAATTATTATTTTATTATTTAAACCATTTGAAATTAACTTGGAAATCAATAAAAATTAATATAATTGAAACATTGCAATTAATAAGGTAAAAGACGTAAACTGTTGAGTGATGAGAATAGTAAGATGGAAACTTATGTTAAATTAATTCATTAGGTAATGGTGATTTAATATAAGAATTGAAATCTAAATAAACGATTTTGTTTGAAATTTATATTATAATGAATGGATTTATTACAGTTGTAATTGAATGCTGAAATTAATGTAATATTTAAATCTTGGATTTAATATGGAAATTTTATTTTCAAAAGATTATAAATTCCTATTTAATCAAGAATGATGAAAATTATTAACTTTTAATATAGAATTTAAAGGTGATTAAATTGATTTTAAATTAATAGTTTATTTAATTAACGTGTAAAATTGGGTTTTTGGGCACTGTCTCGGATTTCGACGAAACCAGTTTTATCGGATCCTTAATAGTGAATTATTATAGGATTTCAAGTTTCGTAGCGATCAGACTTATCGTTTGACTGTGCGAGCTCGAAACGCGTAGAAACCAATTAAAAGAATTTAAATTAATATAATTTGATTTTAAAAGCTAACTTCTGTATACAATGGAATTGAGGTTTGAAACTAGTTCCATTGAGTTTAAACATATCGAAAACCTATATTTCAATATATTGGATGACCTAATTTCATTTCGGAAACGAAACGGGCTTTTTCGGGTCGTTGTTATTGTTTCGACCCAATTCAATCTGCTCCAATTTTTCTTATCCATCTCTGCCTATCTATAGGCTGTTATAAACCCTAGCAGTTTCTCATTTTCATTTTTTTGAACGTATCTGTTCAATTATCTGTTCCTTCTCAATGACAGTCAATTCAAAACCCTAAATCCCCAATTTCAAATTCAACTCCAAAATTAAAACTCCTCAAAACCTATCAAATTATATATCATGTAACAGCCCGCACCTCACCTAACGCAGATATTGTCCCGAACTTAGTCACCTCCGCCTCATGGGCCAAGCCAAGGTGTGCGGTTTTATTCCTCAAAAGGCCTCGACGTTGTTATGAGGTGAATGATTTGGTATATAAGCACCCACTTTATAGTATTATCCATGATGTGGGACTATTATTCTCATTTTGAAAGGGTGTTACATATCATCACGAAGCTCTTGATGAGTGTAATCTACTTCTTCAATTCATTTTTGCAATCAAGGTTCGGTTTGGCCAGAAATCAGTAAAGAAGTCTCGGTACTTGAAACTAGGGTTTTGTTTTCAACGGTGGATCTTCGTCTTCGGAGCGATCGGGAAGTGCTGCGTCGTAGAGGGTGTCAAGGGCTTTCGATCCATGTCGTTCGTTTGGGTCAGAGGTGCACGAGATTGCCAGAAAATGCCGATATATGGAGGTGGCGGCGAGACTCACGGCGTCGGTCCTAGTGGTCGTGCACGTGGCGTGGACGAGCGGCCAGAGGTGGCGAACACAAGGGTGGTGGCTGATCAGAGCGATGGCTGCTGTGTTGAACCCGAGGATGGCATATAGGCTGGCAGCTATGATTGGCAGGTTGCATGCATTGAATGAGGGTTAGGTTTGAGGTGATGCATATTTACTTATTTACCCTTATATTATTTAAATTTAAATTTCAACCTTCTAACATCGATAACTTTTTCTTACGAGTTCGGATTTGAACGTGGTTTCTTACGTTGGGTTCATATCGAAATATTTGACAACATGGATCTAGTTTGGTTGGTGTTGGAGACTGTTGGATTTTTGGGCTTTTATTGGATTTAAATTGAGCTATAAATCAAAGGTGAGTGATTTAACCCACTCACGAAATACTAAACCTTCTTATGTTAGTTGAATTAAGTTTATGATGTGATAAGAAATTTATTGATTGCTGTTTGGTAATTTAAATTGTCATTTAAATTTAATTTGAATTTATATTGAATTAAATTACCATTTAAATTAATATTGAATTTAAATTGTTAGTTAAATACCTTATAATGATAACCGGTTAATTGTTGTGATATATTGGCTGATTTGGATGTTGATTGTGATGGATGTTTATTTGTTTACATTTTGGATGATTGAATGTTTATATCCCGTTATCACAATGGGTTGAAATGATACATACTCGAATGATCTTATAGATTAGGGAAAATCATTATGGATTGAAATGATACATACCCGAGCGATTTTATTGATTTGGAAATTATTGATTCAGGATACGGGTTGAAATGATATATACCTAGAAATTTAACTATTTTGGGTTGAAAGGATACATGCCCAATCACTTGACTATAGGGTAGAAAATTTATACGGATACCGTTGGTCGGTTTTAAATTATTTCCTAAATAGAAAAGTATGTTTGATTTATAAATTTGATTTTAAATTTAATTTAATGATTTTATCTAAAATTTATATTTGGAAAATAATTTATTTTATATGTTTTAAAGTTTCAAATTTATAAGTTAACACATGGTTTTAAATGTAATTTTAAGTTTTTAACTTATAATTTTATTTAGTTTTAAATATATAATTTAAATAGTTTAAAATTTTAATTTAATAAAATATTTAATATAGTTTAAGAGATCAATATAAAATTTAATTTAATAAAACATTTAATATAGTTTTGTAAGAGATTTTATAATGGATTTTAAAAAAGGATTTTTATAAAAGTTTTTTTATAAAGGATTTTTATAATGATTTTATAAAGGAGTTTATGAGGGTTTTAAAGGATTTTTATAAAGGGTTTTATAAAAGAACCTGTATAAAGGGATTTGAAAGCATTTTAAAGGAATTTGCATAGAAGTTTATGAAAAGGGGAAGAGTTGTAAACTGTTTTAGAATTTATAAATAGCTTTATAAATGGTTCTAAAGTATGTAAATAGTTTATAAATGTTTGAGAGAGATATATAAATTATTTTCGAAATTGATTGAAAGATATCTTCCTCGGTATTTACGAATATATATATTCTTTTGGAATAAGTATATGGATACGTTGATATGAAGGTATAAACTGTTTTCTGGATTTATTATTAAAAATTGTTTTATAAAATGTACACGGTGTGAAAATAAGCGTTTGGTTGTTAAAATAGACCGGGGTAAGATATTGTCATACTCTCTCCTAATTCCGAAACATCTTTAACAATTGTGCACGTGGTGGAGAATCCAGAAAGAAGTAGAATGGTTTGGTGAACGCTACTGTATGAGGTAAGAACGTAGCCCTGACCTTCGGGTCAGCTTGATATGACTAAAACATGAGCTATCCCAGGCCAAGTGAGGTCGCTTCTCCTATCGGACACACTTTTTCGATACTATATTTATTACTTTATGATTGATTGGTGGCCACCCTCGATTTGATTATGGGAGTGCGTCTCGAGGTGGGCGGTAGTAGCTGCTATGCGTTACCACCAGTCCGGGCGTGCAAAACGGTAGAATCCTACCATGGGCATTGCCTCGCGTGTCTTGTCATATGCCTTATCGAGCACACTGCGATTTTGGTTTGTGTCGTACCTATGGAGTGCTCCCTGATAGCCCACCAGTTTACGGTGCAGTTTACAGTACTGTATAGACAACGATGCCTATAAAATGTGTTAATGGGGATATGGGTAACGCCTTAACACTATTTTAATACTTTACTTTGCTGATAGACACTACATATATAGCGTATATTACTACATATAGATAGTTTAATGATCTTTTGGAGATGGAAAATCCTGAAACATCTCTTAATTTATTGCACGCACGTTATACACTGGATAGGAAATGTAAAATCCCATAAACATCTCTCAAGCCACTACACTCATATTTACTTGTTGTTGATATAACTTACATAAGATCTTTTAGTTCTGACTCGAGTGTTTTGTCTTTTCATTATGCTCGAGTCAGCCTGAGCATTTCAGCGTTGAAGACTTTTTTCTAAAGGACGAAGACGGAGTTTGGTATATATTATTATTAGTAATTTTCCACTGCATCATTATTGGTATGTCATTGTTTGTACTCTGATTGCTGTAAAAATTATGTAATCAAATGTATATTATAAAATAGCTTCGTGAACTGTTTATTTGATAATTATATTTTGTCATTCCGCTACGAGATTCTATGTTTTGTTTTTTCTTCTTTTCTCTTATTTTCTTATTTACCCCATTGACAATCCTCCCTTTTAAATGGTTTGAGTTGACATGTGTGGTTCATTGTCGATTTAAATCGTCCAAAAAGGCGGGTCGTCAAAACTTGAAAAGTTGTTTGGAAGTTTTAGGCCGATACAACTCTTGCTTCAAGGGCTGGTCAGTCAATACTTTAATTGCATGAGCCTGAAATTATGGTCGTAACTTCCTAGATGCGATCAAGAGGCAATACGATAGTTTTTCAAGTTTCGGGTAATTTTTCTCGACTCTGGTGAACCGCTTGCTAATGTAATACACGGATCGCTGGATTTTCGCTTCTTCATGCACAAGAGCGGCGCTCAATGCATGAGGTGAGATCTCTAAGTAAATGAATAGGTCTTCTCTATCCATAGGCTTTGATAGGGTTGGCGAAGCCTCCATGTGCCTTAGCAATTCTTCGAATGCTATTTGACAAGCTTCACTCCATTCGAAGTTCTTCTTTCCTTTCTTCAGTGCATCGAAGAATGATATACACTTGTCGGTAGCTTTCGAGGTAAATCGACTTAGTGCTGCGAATTTTCCATTTAGGCTTTGCAGTTCCTTCTTATTCTTCGGAGCTTGGACTTCTCGTAGTGCCGTTATTTGTTCTTGATTTGCTTCAATGCCCCTGGCACTTACGATGAACCCCAATAATTTTTCGAAGGCTACTCCAAAGTGACATTTAAGTGGATTGTGTTTCATTCCGTACTTTCGAAGAACATTTCGACGAGGTTATCCAGGTAGTTGGCAGTTGCTCGTGATTTGACCAACATGTCATCCACGTAGACCTCCATAGTTTTCCCGATTTGGTGCTTGAACATGGTATTTACTAACCTTTGATAAGTTGCCCCGGCGTTCTTTAAACCAAATGGCATTACCCTGTAGCAATATAGGCTGAGGTCGGTGATGAAGCTGGTGTTTTCTTAATTTGGTCCATGCATTATGGTTTAGTTGTACCCAGAGTACGCGTCCATGAATGATAGCAACTCATGTCCTGCCGTTCCGTCCACAAGCTGGTCTATTCTGGGGAGAGGGAAGCTGTCTTTCGAGCAAGCTTTATTTAAGTCCGATTAATCGATACAGGTTCGCCACATCCCATTGGTCTTTTTGACTAAGACCGGGTTAGATACCCATTCAAGATAAGTTGCATCATGGATAAAACCGTTGGCCATTAACTTGTCCACCTCTTCCCTTAATGCCTTGGACCGTTCAGAACACAGGCTACACCTCTTTTGCTTTATGGGTGTAAACTTACGGTCAATGTTGAGCGCGTGGCATGTGATTTCTGGTGACACCCCACAAATATCGAAATGCGTCCATGCGAACACATCTAAGTTGGTGCGAAGAAATTTAGTAAGTTCCAACCGCACCTTGTTTCTAAGGTGTGATCAAATTTTCAAGACTTTAGTAGGGTCGTCCATATTGACCGGGATAGACACCGTCAATTCTTTCGGTGCTGCCTGTTCCTCCCCTGAACTCTTCTTTCTAGGGTCCAAAGCCTTGTCGAATCGTCTATGGTCCCCAAGCCAGGGCGACCCTGTAGTTGCTATTCAGAAGGTTCATGGATGCAGAGAGTTCTCTCTACATCTTTCTGTTTTTCCGTTCTTCTGGATTCATGGAACTCTGCAATGTAACATTCTTTGGCGGTGCACCGATCTCCTTTCACCACTCCGATTCCGTTTGCAGTAGGGAATTCATGGTTAGCCACCATTGGGCCAGAGCTATTCTAAAGTCTGCTAGAGTGGGCGGTCCCAAGAAGGCGTTACATGTGGAAATTTTGTCCATGATTATGAAAGTCTGAATGAGGGTGACTCTTCGATCACCCTCTCCAAGTTCCATTGGCAGGTCGATTGTTCCCACAGGTTTCTTGGGTTTGCCAGTGAACCCTTGGAACTTCGTTTGGCATGCAGACACGCTTTTCATGCTGATCTTCATTTGGTCAAAAGTAGGTTTGAAAAGTATATTATGTAACGACCCACCTTTTTGGACGGTTTAAATCGACAATAAACCACTCATGTCAACTAAAACCATTCAAAAGTGATGATAGTTAATGGGGTAAATAAGAAAATAAATGGTTCATAAAGCTGTCTTACAAATAATCAAATAAATGGTTCATAAAGCTGTCTTACAAATAATAGCGGAATGACAAAATATAATAATCAAATAAACGGTTCATAAAGCTGTTTTACAAATATATTTGATTACACTTTACAATGCAAATCAGAGTTATACATACAGCAAGAATAAATAAATAATGCAGTGGAATAATACTAGTAATAAACTACCAAACTCCGTCTTCGTCTTCCAGAAATAAGGTCTTCAACACTGAAATGCTCACGCTGACCCAAGCGTAATGAAAAGACAAAACACTCGAGTCAGAACTAAAAGATCTTATGTAAGCTAAATCAACATAAATAAATATGAGTGTAACAACTTCAGAGACGTTTACGAGATTTTACATCTTCTATCCAGTGTCTAACGTGCGTGCCATAACTTAAGAGATGTTCAGGATTCCATCTCCTAAGGATACGTTAAACTATCTATATATGTAATACAATACGCTATTATAACATGTCTATAGTAAAGTATTTAAATAGCATTAAGGCGTTACCCATATCCCCCTTAACACATTTTTATAAATGTCGTAGTCTATATAGTATTGTAAACTCCACCAAACCGGTGGGCTATCAGGGAGCACTCCATAGGTACGACACAAACCAAACTCGTAGTGGACTCGATAAGCATATGACAAGGCACACGAGGCATTGCCCATGATAGGATACTACCGTTTGCAGAACCGGGGTGGTGGTAACGCATATTCGCTACGAGCGCCCACCTCGGAACACACTCCCATAATCAAATCGAAGGTGGCCACTAAATCAATCACAAATTAACAGATATGGTATCGAAGAAGCATGTCCGATCGGAGGAGCAACCTCACTTGGCCCAGGTATAGCTCCTGTTTTAGTAATATCAAACAGACCTGAGGGGGTTAGGACTGCATTCATACCTCATACAGTAGCGTTCGCCAAACCATCTTACCTCGTTCTAGATTCTCCACCTCGTGCATAGTTGTTTATGTGGTTTTCGGTATTGGCAGAGAGTATGACAATATCCGATCCCAGTCTCTTTAACAACCAAACACTTATATCACAGTAGTTGGTTCTTTTACATTTCCAAAACCGATTCATAATTGATATTAAAATATCATATTCACTTTAAAATCATATCACTTTTGAAATCATATTCACTTTCGAAATCATTATTCACTTTAAATCATGTTCATTTCAAAATCATAACCACAAAATAGGTTAAACCATCATATAAAAATATTCGCATTTAAATCAGTTAAATCTAAATCATAACAGTTCCAACTTTAAATAGTTTGGATATTGAAAGTAGTTTATATATTGGAATAGTTATACATTAAAAATAGTTTACACATTAAAATATATATTAAAAGTTGTTTATAAATTTAAAATAATAAATATATTAAAATAGTTTATATATTACAAATAGGTTATATTTTAAGATAGTTTATATATTAAAAATAGTTTATATATTAAAATAGGTTATATATTAAAAATAGTTAATGTATTAAAAAGTATTAATATATACTAAAATGGTTTATATGAGAAAAATAGTTTATATGTTAAAAGAGTTCGTATATTAAAAGAGTATATCGAAAATAGTTTCAAATTAGAATTGTTTCTTCCAATTCCACAAATCAATTCAAATCAATTTTAGTTCCAAAAATTCAGTTGAAATCAATCTCAGTTCAACGATTTCAATCCAAAAGGCTAAAGGTTTCAATTCAAATTCTCATTAGACCCATTTCAATTTATATCGATTTCAAATCCGTGTTTGAACTACAAATTTAAACCACTTCAAATTCAATAGGTTTCAAAGTTTAAATATTCAAACATTTACAATAACTCAATTTTGATAAATTTCATTTATATTTCAAAATCCAACTTTAAGATTAAAATTTTAAATTCTTTAAACAATTCATTTAAACTAGTTTAAATTTCAACATTTTAAAAGCTTGGATTTTGAAAAATAATTCAGTTCATATAAATCTAATTTTATTTCATAATATCATTTAACTAGATTCAAAAATTAAGGATTTTAAAATTATTTAATTTAACCAATCTGGTGTCCGTATATTATTTTCTACTCTATGGTCAAGTGATACGGATATATATATATATATATATACATATATCATTTCAACCCGCAATAGTTTAAATTTACGGGTATGTATCATTTCAACCCGCAATCCCGAGTAAAATTCAAAATCCATAAAATCGCTCGGGTTTATCATTTCAACCCATAACAATTTTTCTCTAATCTATAAGACCATTCGGGTATGTATCATGTCAACCCATAGTGATTTTACTAACAATAACTAAGGGAACTTGCAGTGTGATAACAACATATAAAATAAATATAATATCCAATCATCCAAATATCAACAATTAAACATCGATCACAATCATCATTCAAATCAACCAATAAATCACAACAAATAAACTGGTTATCATTATCAAGTATTTAACTGGCAATTTAAATTCAATATTAATTTAAATAGCAATTAAATTCAATATAAATTCAAATTAAATTTAAATGACAATTTAAAATACCAAACAACAATCAATAAATTCCTAATCACATCATAAATTTAATTTAACTAACATAAGATGGATTAGTATTCGTAAGTGGCTTAAAACACTCACCTTTGATTTGTTGTCGATTTAAAATCCAAATTAGGCCCAAAAATTTAACAGTTTCAGAATGCAGCCAAACCAGTTCCATAATGTCTGGAATTTTGATACGAATCCAACGAAGTAAACCGCGCGTCAATCGGAGCTCGTATCAAAAAGTTGAGTAAGTTAGAAGATCAAAATTAAATTTAAATAAAAATAAAATAAATATGGGCAAAACTGTAATTTCACGTACCCCAAAAACCCTAACCCACGCGATGCTGAACTCGTTCATGCTATAGCCGCCATCCCTTCTCATCGCTGCTGCACCCAACTCCGACCACCATCCATCGATCAGACCTCACCGTTGCCTCGGCCATGCCAGGCCGCCTCCGCCCTAGTCTTGCGACCACCCACATTGTCGCCGTCTCGCCACAAAAAACTCCACCGCTGTGATGCTATCATGACCAAACTCCGGCGATTTGTGCACCATTGACACCCAAGAACCACATGGATGCGTGCTGTTTGACAACTTCTACCTACTGGTCACCTCCTATCGTCCTATCGACTAAGATCCACCGTCGAATCCGAAAACCTAATGTGAACGGCCGAGGATAAATCGATGATTTCTGGCCAAATGATGCATCAAATGGAAAAATGAATTACTACGGTAGATTGCACTTGTCGAGAGCTTTCCAATGATATATAATTTGCTATGGTTTGAGGAGTTTGGATTTTGAATTTGATTTGAAATTGAAATCAGGGTTTGAAATTAGGAATTAGGGTTTCTGCCATTGAGAAGGAAGGAATTGAGCAGATAATAATATGTATATAAATAAGAAAAGGCTACTATGGTTTCAGAAAAGAAATCTATTTATATAGATAGATGGATAAGAACAAATGGTACAGATTGAATTGGTCGAAACGATTAAGCGAACCCGAAAAGCCCGTTCCGTGTTCCGAAACAAAAGTAGGTCATCCAATATATTGAAATATAGGTTTTCGATATTTTTAAACTCAATGGAACTAGTTTCAAACCCTAATTCCATTGTATATAGAAGTTAGTTTTGAAAATCAGATTATTTTAATTGAATTCATTAAATTGATTTCTATTTGTTTCGAGCCCGCACGATCAAACGATAGGTCCGATCACTACAAAACTTGAAATCCTACAATAATTCACTGTTACGGATTCGATGAAACTGGTTTCATCGAAATCTAAGACAGTGGCCAAAATGGCCAATTTTCACTTTAATTAAATAAACTATTATTAAATAGATTTGATCACTTTTAAATTCATATTTTAAAAGTTAACAAATTTATCATTCTTGATTACATAGAAATTTGCACTCTTTTAGAATAATTTTTTCATGTTAAATCCAATATTTAAACATTACATTAATTTCAGAGTTCAATTGCAATTATAATAAAATTCTAATTAATTATATTTTAAATTTCAATTAAATTCGTTTATTTTGATTCAAACTCTTATTATTGAATCAACTATTACCATATGAATATAATTAACATTGGTTTACATTTATTTTCATTCATAATTTACAGTTATCATCCTTTACCACATTAACTATAATATTTAGATTTTATTTATTCCATTGATTACCAATTTAATTTCTCATTTAAAATTATAACCAAATTAACTTTACAACAATCATTTTCCAATTATATTTTCTCATCTAATCATAAATTTTAATTTCACACAATATTAAATTCTTAAACCTTCGAAATTTAATATTTTAAATTATCAAAAATTATGGGTCATTACATATTAACAGAGCTACCACTATCAACCAACACTGGCCGAACAACAATGGGACCGATCCCACTGTTACCACCATTAGATCGAGAGTCGGGGCTTCGATCCCTTCGGTGTCCCAATTTTGGAACATTATCTCGTCACTCTGGATTTTCTGCAGCTTGGCTGGGGTTTCATCTTCTACTGCGAGACATGATTCCTTCGGAGCATGCTTCAATGAACTTGCATACCGCTCCATCTCTCCCCAACTTTTTTGTGTGGGGTGTGGTCCTCTAGATATTGTTCCAATAATAAGTCTTTGGTCAGTTCGTTTGGAACCTTCTTCACTAGTTTCGGCTTGATTCCTTCGTTCTCTAGGAGGCTAAGGAGTCGTGGGTTGACCAGGGTTATGTGACTTTCTAACGTACTACCGGAGTTTGTTTTCCCGGATTAACTCTTTAATGAGATTTTTCAGATGGCGATATTCGTTTGTGTTATGACCATGAGTCTCGTGGAAGTGGCTAAACTTTCTTGGGCGTTTTTGCTGCTTAGTTGCTTCCTTCCTAAGGGTTTTTTGTATTGCACAGTCCCCTGTGTTGCGAGATAACTATTTTTCGGAGTGTCGTTTAGAGGGGTATAGTGTTCGGGCCTGAACCCTTTAAGCCTTTTATTGTTGGCATTACCATTCCTTTTATTGGAGTTCTGATTTTTTCTCTTTTGATTTCCATCTTTCCCTATGATTCCTTCAGTAGTTCCGGAAGCGTGCGCATTTTGATTCATTGCTACATCGCACAGTCCGATGTTCATCGGTTGCACACTAGTAGATTTCCTTTCCAGCTCCTGCACTTCCTCCAATCTGAAGTATTTACTTGCTTAACGGTTGAAGTCTTTCCTTGTGGTCGGTTGCTTCATCTTAATCCACTTTCCGAATTCAGTCTCTTCCTGTATGGCACGGACTAACGCCATAAAAACTGTGTCCTCGTTGGGGTTGCTTGCTTCTGTCACTGCGGTATTAAACCGGTTCATGATAGATTTCAGCGATTCATTACGTCCCTGGAATAGTCCGGATAGGGACATGACATCTTTTGGTTGTGTGGTATGGAGCCTGAACTGATCGAGGAATCTTGCTGCTAATTGGTCAAAAGTAGAGATAGATCTCGGCGGAAGCCTAGTGAACCACATAGACGCAATCACTTCCAAACAGATAGGAAAACACCTGCACTGAACAGCTTTAGAGGTATTGGCTCCATCCATGTACCAACTATATTTGTACAAATGTGGTTTTGGGTCCTTTGTCCCATCGTAGGACGGAATGGTCGGCATTGTGAATTTTTCCAGATACTTCTCATTTAAGATTTCATCAGTAAAGGGGTCCGACTTGGTGCAGATCCCCATTCAACGTCTCTCTGGTTTTTACTCTCGTTCATTAATCATTTGAACATGTCTACTATGTATGCCTCTGATGTCCGGTAATCCCGGGGGCGGCAGTCAGCCACTTCACCAAGTGTTTGGCTTCGAAAACGGTCTTGGCGAGTGGGTTGAAGCCTAGGTTCTCCTGTCTTTGAGAGAGCCACTCCCATGAGATCCCATTGTCTTGCAGTTGGCCTGACTGGGGGCAGTTTGGACGTTCCTAGCATCATCAAATGCGTTGATATTCTCTTCCAGCTGGTTTTCTTGTTCTCCATCTTCCAAGTCGGAGAGGTCCATAGCTATATCTTCTTACGAGGTCTTTGCCCCTTGATTCAAGTTCAGAGTTTGGTTCTTTGCGGTGAGCGGGGTATTTGTATTTCCTTCCACGTTGTGTCCCATGGTTCATGTTGTCACCCTTTTTTGTGGCCGTTTTCTGTTTCTTCTGTTTAGACCAGAAACAGAAGAGTTTTCTTGTTCTATAGCAGCCGTGGGTTCAGGCATAGTTCTTGAAGCAGGATTTGACAGTAAGGTTAAAAGAGCGTTAAGCCTCTACATCAGAGCCTTTTGGCTACTTTCCATTCTTTGGTTGATCTCGTCAACCATCTTATTTAACTCATCCCTAGTAGCGACTTCGTGCTGACTGGAGGATGCTGGCGCCTGATTTCCTAAGTTAGTGCCATTTACTTCAGTATGTTGAGGATTAACATTTTCTCCCATTAACATTGCCCCTATGGACCTTCCAGAGGCAGTTATTGTTTGTGCCAAAATTGGTCACAAACACCCAATTGTCAATGAAAGCACCACTTCACAATCACAGATTATAGATAACAAGTATGTAGAGAATTAAAAATGAAGAACACTAAGAAAATTTAGATGAAAGCAATGCAGAACACAGAATTTATAGTGGTTCGGTAATCTGGCCTACGTCCACTTTGAAGTTTGATGACTTTATTGATATTCATTTGCAGGTTACAACTGATTTCAATGGATTACAGCGAATAAAATTCTTGAAATTCGAATACAACAGCAGCAATGGAGTGCAAAACTGGATTCGATAGAGTCTGGACGTCAAGGAGTCAAAAGATCCTTTTCTATAGGCCCTGGGGCTCTATTTATAGGCGTAGGAGGCTGATATCTCGCTTTGATCTCGGGAGACTTCTTCTGGCAAGTGGGTGGGCCCACGCGATCAATCCTATGAAGTTTCGGCTCGATGCGTGATCGATATGAACAAATTTCATATCGATCGAGATTTGATCCAATCGAGTCGAAACTTGGCAAGGACCTTCCTTAGGTCGTACTTAAGCTCCTGTGAAAATTTCATAGCATTTGGACTTGTGGATTGCGAGATATGATCGATGCAAACTTGGGTTTCGCGTATGCTACTCTATTCGAATCGATGCTTTTCGAATCGATTACTTCGAATCGGTTGTGGGCACGTGTTCAGGAGATGATGTGGCGCGTGATTTCGGGATCGATCGACTTTCGATGCCGAGTTGACCGAGTCGTTCCAAAACTTTCGACTCGTTCGTATCGATAGCAACTACCGTGTTCGTATCGAAGGAAGTGGTTCCCTTCGTGTCGATTGATGTGTCTCTGTTCGAACCGATCAATGTGGCTCTGTTCGTATCGATCAATGTGGCTCTGTTCGTATCGATTGATACGACTCAGTTCGTATCGATTGTGTGGCCTTGTTCGTATCGATCGAAGTGTTCCAACTTGATGGATATGAACAAATAGGCAATGGAATGGATACGAACAGTGATTGTTTGATGGATACGAACAATGACTGTTTGATGGATACGAACAGTGATTCTCTGATGGATACGAACAATGATTCTCTGATGGATACGAACGGCGACGCCTGATGGATACGAACTACTATTGCTCGATGGATTCGAACAAGGGTCTTCAGCCGATGGATACGAAATGTTGTGCTCTGGATCGATGCGAACAACAGATGACACCGAGACTTAATGGATGCGAACTGAGGTATGCGAATGATGGATGCGATTATGCTAATTTCTTTGACTTGTATCGATCATATCTCGAGCATACGAACTCGGATTGACTTGAAATTTGGAACGTTGGCTTTTACAACTTTGCTTGTTATGCCTTGTCAATTGTAACCTGATCCGGACTCGGAAAAAGGTTATCGACAACCATAGCAAACTTGCGCATACTCAACATTCGGGATGAGCGATCCTTGGTTTTCAGTCAATTCCTTTATATCTCGGCCTTGCCAAAAGGCAGGATAACATTTGCCCCCCAAAACATGCCTTGCGGTAGGAAGGTGTGTTTTGTAATGCCATAAGCTGGATGTTCCTATCATGTTGATGACCTGCAAAGAAATTGATAGTTTTATTTGACCGCGAATGATGATCGTTCGCAGTCGGGTGCCGTTCGAGGCGATTTGTGATCGTTCGCGATCGGGTGCCGTTCGAGGCGATTTGTGATCATTCGAGGCGATTTGTGATCGTTCGCGATCGGGTGCCGTTCGAGGTGATTTGTGATCGTTCGTGATCGGGTGACGTTCGAGGCGATTTGTGATCGTTCGCGATCGGGTGCCGTTTAAGGTGAATTGTGATCGTTCGCGATAGGATGTCGTTCGAGGCGAATTATGATCGTTCGCGATCGGGTGCCATTCGAGGCGAATTGTAACTGTTTGCGGTCGTGTGCCATCCGAGGCGATTTGTGTGTGCCCGAGGGGGACTTAGTATCATTAATGCCAGATTTCACGCTTGAGTGAATCTCTGACTTGTTTGTTATGGCAGTTTATTGCCATCTCAGAGCATGCCTGAGGACCGTTCGTGATCCCTTACATGTGTAAGTGGCTTAGCCATTATGGCATCACAAATGGCATACTTTCATTCAAAATAAATCTTTCAACAGAAATGTCAAACAAAATAAAGTCCAAACATGAGAAATGAAAAACAAAAGCAAAACAGGGACGTCAAAGTGCAAACACCTACACTGATGCGATTAGTAGTCGTATCAGAGCATGCCTGATTGTAGGAGCAAAGGGACTCCTATTAACATCTTCCAGATCTCTATTCACTAGTCCGCCTCTCATGGCTCGTCTGACCAATTCCGCCAATCTGTCACTATCGCCAAGCTGTAGCCCTTGTCTGTTGCCTTAGATCTGCCCCTCGAGTTCACGAGAGAAGCCTGGAATCTGTTCTCCTAGATGGGCGTCCATTCCTCTATCAATGCCATGTTGCTCGGGTCCACCTGATTCTCTTCTCGGGATTGGGTCAACATGCTCTGGGTAAGTGCCCCCTAGTTCTAGGGCTGTGCCAGATGGTCCTGCTCCATTCTGAATTCTGGTTGCTCCGTGCTCCCGATCCCTATCTCTAGCATCTCCTACGGCTAGGTTAGTCTGATTCTGCACTTCGGTTTGTCCAGTTCATCGAAGTAAATTCTGCATCATCTCTTCTTGTCTTTTCAGAAGCTCTTCATGCATAGCTCCCATCATCATCTCCATCTCATCCCGAGTGATGAAGACTGAAGCCTGGTTTGCTCCTGAGGAAGCCTCCTAACTCCCTTCATGCTGACTCCTTTTTGCTCTTTGCCTTCTACTTGATTGCCTTGTCATAGCTTTTCAGATCTGAATCCTTAAACCTTCAAACTCAACTTCCAAGCGTTAGAATCTCTGAATTAGCCCTCTCAGTGAAAGCACCAAAATATTTGCGCCAAAATTGGTCACAAACACCCAATTGTCGATGAAAGCACCAATTCACAATCACAGATTACAGATAACAAGTATGTAGAGAATTAAAAATGAAGAACACTCAGAAAATTTAGATGAAAGCAATGAAGAACACAGAATTTATAGTGGTTCGGCAATCCGGCCTACGTCCACTTTGAAGTTTGATGACTTTATTGGTATACATTTGCAGGTTACAACTGATTTCAATGGATTACAGCGAATAAAAGTGTTGAAATTCGAGTACAACAGCAGTAATGGAGTGCAAAGCTGGATTCGACAGAGTCTAGACGTCAAGGAGTCAAAAGATCCTTTTTGTAAGCCCTAGGGCTCTATTTATAGGCATAGGAGGTTGATATCTCGCTTTGATCTCGGGAGACTTCTTCTGGCACGTGGGTGGGCCCACGCGATCGATCCCATGAAGTTTCGGCTCGATCCGTGATCGATACGAACGAATTTCGTATCGATCGAGATTTGATCCAATCGAGTCGAAACTTGGCATGGACGTTCCTTAGGTCAAACATAAGCTCTTGTGAAAATTTCATAGCATTTGGACTTGTGGATTGCGAGATATGATCGATGCAAACTTGGGTTTCGCGTATGCTGCTCTGTTCGAATCGATGCTTTTCGAATCGATTACTTCGAATCGGTTGTAGGCACGTGTTCAGGAGAAGATGTGGCGCGTGATTTCTGGATCGATCCACTTTCGATGCCGAGTTGATCGAGTCGTTCCAAAACTTTCGCCTCGTTCGTATCGATAGCAACTACCGTGTTCTTATCGAAGGAAGTGGTTCCATTTGTGTCGATTGATGTGTCTCTATTCGAACCGATCAATGTGGCTCTGTTCGTATCGATCAATGTGGCTCTATTCGTATCGATTGATACGCCTCAGTTCGTATCGATTGTGTGGCCTTGTTCGTATCGATCGAAGTGTTCCAACTTGATGGATACAAACAAATATGCAATGGAATGGATACGAACAGTGATTGTTTGATGGATACGAACAGTGACTGTTTGATGGATACGAACAGTGATTCTCTGATGGATACGAACAGTGATTCTTTGATGGATACGAACGACGACGCCTGATGGATACGAACTACTGTTGCTCGATGGATTCGAACAAGGCTCTTTAGCCGATGGATATGAAATGGTGTGCTCTGGATCGATGCGAACAACAGATGACGCCGAGACTTGATGAATGCGAACTGATGGATGCGATTATGCTGATTTCTTTGACTTGTATCGATCATATCTAGAGCATATGAACTCGGATTGACTTGAAATTTGGAACGTTGGCTTTTATAGCTTTGTTTGTTATGTCTTGTCAATTGTAGCCTGATCTGGAGTCGGAAAAAATTTATCGACATCCATAGCAAACTTACGCATACTCAACATTCGGGATGAGCGATCCTTGGTTTTCAGTCAATTCCTTGATATCTCGGCCTTACCAAAAGGCGGGATAACAGTTATCCTTCTTCCAGGAGCCATTGATTCCAAGTGGTAAATCTTTCAAGCAAAGATTGGGGATCTAACTTCTAAACCTATGGGATCCAAAGTAGATAGCTAGATCTGAACCTCGAGTTGGGTTCTCAGTGAAAGCACCAAAATGTTAACCCAAAAAAATTTAATCAACACCCTGGTTTGAGTATGAAAGAACCAGCCCTGTTCTCACAGGGCAATAATATAGATAATAGATATAGAAAAAAGGAGCAAGAGAAAGAAGACAAGAAGAATTTTACAGTGGTTCGGCTGTTAACGAAGCCTACGTCCACTTTATAATTTCTATTATAAACTATTTGATATTACAAGAAGTGTTTGATTATAAGGCTCTTGATTGTCCTTAGCTAGATTGAATATCTAAGGTCGGAATCCACTGGAGAATCACAGTGAGCCCCTTTAGAGATTGTTGTGAGGGAGGTGAGGAGTGCAGAAAGTTTCTAGCAGAGCTTCGGCAACCAGTCCGAAGAAGATCCTCTTTATGTTGCAGGTAGGATGATATTTATAGTGATCGAAGAGCTTCTGGGTCGAGCCTGTTCGTTAATTGCTTATAGATGGACATAGGAGGATTCAGTAGAGCTTAGCACGTGACCCGAGCAAAAAGCATGGATCGCTAGCGATCCGTAGCAGTAGCTCGAGTGCGAGCTAATTACTTAGCCTCATTCTCTTCTCCTTCGCTTGGTTTAGGTCGCAACGATTCCATGATCAAGTTTGGAACGTTGGCGATCCATGGTGTATGGATCACTAGCGATCCATACGCTTAGCATATTTTTGCACTTTGTCTTTTAAGCTTTCTTTGATGTCTTGTGGTTACGTTGTTCATGAAGTTTCGTTGCATATTGCTTTATTTTGATGACGATTTACTTGCTAATTGTACTTAGCTGCCGATTAGACTGGACGGATGCTTGTCCCTTGATTTAGCTAACTCCGGATCTCGTCGAACTAAGTTGTGGCTTTTGTAATATGAATTGGATCATGATGCAAGAAAACAGGTCGAACTCTAAGCTATAACCATGGATCGCTAGCGATCCATAAGCCATGGATCACTAGCGATCCATGCCTTTAGAGGATTTTTTCATTCTTTTTTTATCTTTCTTTAACTTATTGCTTTAGCCCTTTTGGTTGGGTTCTGGGCCATTCTGACTCCATCAATTCATTCCGTCTTCTCATTGTAACGACTCGAAAAATTTAACAATTTAAATAACGTAATTAACTAAATTTTTAATGAAAATAAACAATAAAATTTTAACAATGAGAATTTGATATTTGGTATGCGTCTATTGAAGCATAGCAAGTGGCATATTTTCATTAGAAAATATGAAAGTTTGTTTGTTTGGTGTGAAATTTTAAATTTTAAATTTAAAATCAGTTAATCTGATGGAAATAAAATATTTTTGAAATCTTAATATTTTTATATAAGAAAATTTTTGAACATTTTCTGAGTGAGACATCATATTTCGTTTCGCCAAATTTGGACTGTTTTAGCTCCGTTTATATTATTTTTGGCAGCGAATATCGAGTTTTGATAGGATAGTCATATCTCTCATATATATGTACCATTCTGTTCGTCTCGTCCTACTGATCTCCACAGTATATTCATTTGTGCGTTTCGGCATCCGGTATGCGGCAAAATCTGAAAAACGGTTAGTTGTTTCGGTACTCGTTTGAGCCTTTTTTGTTTCCATGTGGCCATTCAATTGTCCACCGGTTGAAAACCAATAGCCAGTAGCCTTTTATAATTCCTAGAAATTAATTTCGGACTTTCACTATTCCACCATTACAATATATTATTCTCGGGTTCGTTCTGTCTCTCTCCTCCTTTTCTTCTTTCCTTTCTGTTCATGCTTTGAAAAAAAAACAATATTAAATATCTAAAGCTTGCATTCATTTAAATTCTGAAATCTGCTTGCTTTTCCTGCCATTCTTGTTTTACAGAAGAAAATATAGAGCTTATATGTTATATATGTGCATTGAGATCTCTCCTGCTCGAACCTTCCTCCACCGCTCGCTTCCACCAGATAGAACAGCCGCCGCCCACCTCTAGTTCAATTCCTCATCCTCCCTCTTCGCCTTATCACCTAAACGCAAGCCTTCCCACCATAGTCTCAGCCACCTCCAACCGATACTCAAACCTCTAGCACCCTGACCCGCTAGTTGAACCCATCGCCCACACCACCCATCGTCAGACACCACTCCCACCTGTGCCGAAGCAGTCGCAACCCACTTACCTGAACCACCTTTACACCTCCACCTCTCAACCAAACGACACAACCAGCTACCTCCTCTGCCTGTAGCCGCACAACACCCAACAGCAGCTCCATACCAAACCAACCCATCTCCTTGCTCATGCTCATCCCCCGCTACACCTTCACAAACTGCTACCTATATAGCTCCACCGCCTACTGCCTCACTCGAATAGCCACCCACTGTAGTTCCGAACCCACCACCAATGCACAGCCTTTGCCTTTCGCCTTTTGCCTTATGACCATCCGCATCCACAACCCGGCTCCTTTAGCTCATGGGCACCGCACGCCACCATCTCCACCTACAACAACCGAGTTTCACCCAGTCAGCAGCCATGCCACTTTCTTCCCATTGCCGAGCACCCCTACCCTCTCCTTCTTTATAAAAAATAATAATAATGAAGCTTGTATATATTTGATAATCTGCACCTACCCTTGTCACTCTAGTTTTCATACTTTGTTTTGGAGAAACCTGCTTGTTCTCCCTTCATTGCCCCGCAAAATCTTTGCTCAACTGTTCAACCTTTTCCACCTTGCCCGTCCAACTTATCTCCTCTTCTAAAAAAAGAAGATGAGGTATATATATATAACATAGATATATATATACATATTTTTGTTCCATCAATCTCAAGCTATTGATTTGTCTTCATCGATTCTAGTTATTAGCTTTGCTTTGTTCGTCGAATTCATGTTCACCTTGCTTTGCTTTGGAAATTGTCGTTTGGATTGGTCGACTATCGAGTTCATGATTCAAAATTGTAGCTTGTTGTGTTGTCTTTTTTCTCTAGCCTCGAAAGGTAGGCGATCACTCACGATTAACATTCATTTGTTTTGTAAATTGATTTCACATGAAATGACAATTTAAATGTGCTGTTAAATTTGAATTGATTGGTGATTAAATTGTTAAATATGATATGTTATTATTTGTATTTGTTCACATATGTAAATCGACATCTACGACCATAACCTGTTAGTATATATATATTATATTTGAATAGATAATTATGATCATATTTGCCATTTGATATGCTATGTCATTTTATATTATTATTTTATTGTTCCCACACTACAAGTTCCCTGTTAGTTTAGGAAATCCCTATGGGTTGAAATGATACATATCTGAACTATATTAAAGATTAGGGAAAATCGATATGTGTTGAAATGGTAAACCTAAGCGATTTTATTGAATTTTTAATTTTGAGATTGTTGGTTGAAATGATATATACTAGTAAATATTAAATTATTGTGGATTGAAATGATAAATATCTATATCACTTGACTATAAGATAGGCAATTATATACGGACACCGTTGGTCTATTTTTAAATGATTTCCAAATTTTTGAAAAAGAGGAATATAAGTGTATTGATTTTTAGAATATAATATAAAGATATTTTAATTTTAATATATGTGTAAAATTTAGATTTTTAAATTATATGTTTTGGAAATTTTAAAATTATAAGTTAAGTTTTTAAAATGTAAATTTTAAAATTTTACTTATAACTTTATTATTTTTAAATGTATAAATAAGATTTAATATAAAATAAAATAGACTTAATATAATAGTATCTAATATTATAAAATTTAATATAATAAAATTTAATAATTTTTTTAATTTAACTAATATATATCATATGTTTAAATATTTATTTGAAAGTTATATTATATTTTTAAATAGATTTTTGTAATAACTTTAATAAATAGTGGTTGGAAAGGTAAATTTTGTTGACTTGAAATTTAAATTGGTTAATAATTGAATTTAGATAAAGATTGATTTGGAAATTATTGATTTTGAGATTTTTGAGATATGTTTTATAACAAGATAACTTGATTTTTGATTAAAGGTGATTAAATGAATATTTTTAAATGTAAATAAAATTGAAACTGAATATTTAATATTGATTTAAATTTGTAATTTGAGATTTTATTTAAATGTTTTTAAAAATGATTAAGTGAATATTTTCAAGTTTAAATAAAATTAAAGTTGAATTTTGAAATATAAATGAAATTTATCAAATTGAGTTATTGTGAATTGTTTGAATACTTCAATTTTGAAACCTATTAAATTGGAAGTGGTTTAAATTTATAGTTCAAACCTAGATTTGAAATCAATATAAATTAAAATTGGATTTAATGAGAATTTGAATAGAACCTTTAACCTTTTTAATTGAAATTGTTGAACTGAGATTGATTTAAATTGAAATTTTGGAACTAAAGTTGATTTGAATTGATTTGTGAAATTTGAAGAAACAATTCTAATTTGAAACTATTTTCGACGTAAACTCTTTTAAATATATAAACAATTTTAATATATATTATTTTAAATTATAAATAATTTTAAATATATATTTTAATATGTAAACTATTTTTAATATATAAACTCTTTTTACTATATATATAAACTATTTTTAATACAAAACTATTTTAATCTATAACCTATTTTTAAATATAAACTATTTTTAATGTTTAACTGTCCCAACATATATAAACTACTTTCAATATTCAAACTGTTTAAGTTGGAACTGTTATGATTTAAAGTGAATAATGATTTCGTAAGTGATATGATTTCGAAAGTGAATATGATTTTGAAAGTGATATGATTTCGAAATGATTATGATATTTTTATATGAAGTATGAACTGTTAGAAATGAAAATGACCACGGTGTGAAATAAGCATTAGGTTGTTAAAGAGACCAGGATCAGATATTGTCATACTCTCTACCAATACCGAAAACCACTTTAACATCTTTGTACGTGGTGAAGAATCCAAAACAAAGTAGGATGGTTTGGCGAACGATTCTGTATGAGGTATGAACGTAGCCCTGACCCCCTCGGGTCAGCTTGATATGATTAAAACATGAGCTATATCAGGCCAAGTGAGGTAGCTCCTCCGACCGGGCACATTTCTTCTATATCATATTTATTACTTTATGATTGATTTGGTGGCCACCCCTCGATTTAATTATGGGAGTGTGTTCCGAGGTGGGCGGTGGTAGCTGCTATCCGTTACTACCAGTCCGGGAGTGCAAACTGTAGAATCCTACCTTGGCATTGCCTCGCGTGCCTTGTCATATGCCTTATCGTGCCCAATACGAGTTTGGTTTGTGTTGTACACTATGGAGGGCCCTCTAATAGCCCTCCAGTTTACGGAGGAAATACGGTATTGTATAGATTGCGGCATTTATATAAAATGTGTTAAGGGGGATATGGGTAACACCTTAATGCTATTTTAGTATTTTACTTTACTATAGACATTATCTATGTAGCGTGTTGTATTATGTATGTAGATATTTCCACGGATCCTTAAAGGATGGAATCCCAAACATCCTTTTAAGTTATATTACATTTTACTTGGACATTACACTTGAGTTGATTTACTTGTATAAGAATGTTAATCCTGACTCGAGTATTTTGTGTTTGCTTTATGCTCGGGTCAGACTGAGTGCCACAGCATTTGAGACTCACCTTTAGAGCTTGGAGCTTTGCTTGGAGATCTATCTTCTATCTATGTTGTTTTCTAGTTATTTAAGTTAAGACTTGTCATTTGCTTTTGTATTGAGACTACTCTGTATTTGGGATTTATGTTGTATTTGGCTTTTGACTCTGATGTTTATATAGTAGCTTCATGAACTACTATTTATCTATTCCGCTGCTTATTGTTGTAATACTCTGTGTCTATGCTTCTGTGATTGATTTATTTACTATATATGCTGAGTTTTGGCAATTATAAATTAACAATCTGTTGTTTTGAGCAATTCAAGTCTAACATGTGTGGATTATAGTCGGTTTGAATGGTTCGAAATTGCACGTCATTACAAGTGGTATAAGAGCTCTGGTTTAGACAAAACTTAGCATACAGAGTAAAAACTCATTAGAGATAGGGTAGTAATACCCTATAATGAGTAAAATTAATTATAGAATCATCTTTGTTCGCGCTTGAAATTCTTTGTTAGGATCCATTGATTAGAATTTCTTTTGAATTTTGGAACTTTACCTTTGTTCTAAAATCCATTCTTGTCTTTTTCTGTTCGGGTTCTTTTTGATACTTGAGCATCCCATAGCTTTATTTCTGTTGGTCTCTGCAATAAATTTGAGAACACCTTGCAACCTCAATTGGCAACTTCATCCTTACGTTGACTAAACCCATCGGCAGTCCCGCCAACCTCTATATTATTTGTAAATGGGTGAAACATCTTTACAACAGGCGTCGATTCATCAGAGATTTATATGTCCTAGGTTTTGATGCTGTTATTTCTTGCAAAGCCCGAACCGTTTCTCTAGTAGATGACCAGGGTAATTCTTTTGTGATCGTATGTCGAATGCCATAGGATTATGCAGGCAGCTTTATCTTTATGCTTGATTCTCAGCTTAGTTATCTTGACTCCACCCCGATAGTCAGGGATTATCTTGATGTTTTGGTGAAGTCACTTCTCTAACTCCTAAGCAGGAAATTGAATTCTGCATCGATCTTATTCCTAGAGCTCGATCTTTCTACCGGTTTCCACGAATTTCATGTAGCCGAAGAGAGCATTTCCAAGACAGCTTTTCGAATGGAGAATGGTTTCTATGAATGGTTAGTCATGCCCTTTGGATTAACCAATGCTCCTGCCTTCTTTGTCGATCTCATGAATCATGTTTTCTGTGATGTTCTCAACAAGAAGTCCCGGTTTTCGTTGATGATATTCTCGTCTTTTCTAAGTCAGAGAAGGAACATGAGTCACATTTGGGCTATGTGCTGGAAACTCTTAGGAGTCATCACTTGAAAGACAAATTTTCTAAATGCCATTTCTGGAGGAATGAAGTCCGATTCCTTAGGCACATTGTTTCTGAAATGGAGTCTAGGTTGAACCGGTTAGGGTCGCCGGGATTAATACAAGTCTATCCGTCTTTCCTCTTTGTAAATTAATTACCTTATCTTCCTTTCGAGCCTACCTTCTTAATTAGAATTATCTTTGATTAGGGTTCATCTAAATTTGAATCTCTATTCTTGTTCTAAAATCCATTCTTGAATCATCCTATGAGGCAGCGGATTTGTAATTGATATAAAAATGTTTTTTATTGTGTTGTTTGAGTTGTTAAGTTTGAATTTTGGATTTCGATCGATTCGTCTAGCTAAGCTATCGATAGAAATTCCAAAACACTAGAACAG
The DNA here is from genome assembly GCA_030737815.1 of Allium fistulosum. Taxonomy (NCBI): domain Eukaryota; kingdom Viridiplantae; phylum Streptophyta; class Magnoliopsida; order Asparagales; family Amaryllidaceae; genus Allium; species Allium fistulosum. The sequence goes on along the minus strand of CM060903.1, from coordinate 312,912,122 downwards.
AGCAAACTGACACAATATTGGTTTCGAAATTGGTAAAGGAAATAATTTTATGTATTATTATATTTTATGTATAAAAATATGATTTTTTGTGATTAGATAGTTAAATGAATTGGTTGTTATAAATGATAGTACTGGATTATCATTTACTGTTTTGTCAATATCCCTAAACCGTTAACTATTGTTGTATGTTATAAGGAGATGAAATTTTTAAAGCAAGGTTTATAAATCTGATTTGCAAATGAAATGAATTTAAATTAAGGATTTGAGAATTTAATTTCTGGTGCTTTTCAAAATTTGCTTTTCAAAGTTTTGAAAAATATATTATTTGAAAGTATTTTCGAATGGAAATTGTTTCCAAAGAATTTTAAAAGAAGTAAGTCAGTACTCTCCTCTTATGTCGTTGGAAAATAATTTCGATGATGCCTGCAGTATCATCGACATTTATTTTTGAGTCTCAAAGTGGGGAGACCACTTAGTAGCTTTGCTACACTTTTATTTTGGAAAATGGATTTGATTTGATTTCTTGAATATGATTTGACGTATAAAATATATATATGTGCATAATTATTTCAAAATGGTTTGAAGTGAAACCGAAAATACAACTCTTAAGTTTTATGTTAAGTGATGGTTTTCAATTATTGAAATGAAGCAAAAATTTTGAAAAATTGGAGTGTCTAAAATGAGAAATGGAATTGAAACAACTTGAAACAGTTGAACTATAATAAAATTCATTTTTATAATACTCAATTGCATTCTAAAACATATATAACTTACCTAAAATATTCAAAAAGTTAAATTGTTAATGTGAATATGTAATTAAAGGTTGTACAAGAGAAACTTAAGTAATAAAAGTGTTAAAACTAAATTTTTCTTAATAGAAATGTTGTAAATAAAAGGTAAATTTATGTAGTGCTCAATTACATTCGGAAACATTAATAAAACTTACCTGGGAAAAATTTGAATGTAATGAGGACATGTAATTGAATAATATAAAATATAAATGTAAGTAATAAGATGTCAAAAAATGAATTTATATGGTTTTGAATTAATTGGTGTATCTAGTATTATATATTTCGAATCTATCTTTCCTTTTTGTTGCTTCTATCCTCCTATTTCATTCCTTTTCGGGGACGAAAAGTTTTGAGTGGGGAATAATGTAACGACTTGGAAATTTTAACGATTTAAATAATGTAATTAGCTAAATTTTTCATGAAAATAAACAATAAAATTTTAGCAATGAGAATTTTATATTTGGTATGCGTCTATTTAAGCATAGCAAGTGGCATTTTTTCATTGGAAAATATGAAAGTTTGTTTGGTTGTGAAATTTTCAATTTTAAAGTTAATCTGATGGAAATAAAATATTTTTGAAATCTGAATATTTTTATATAAGAAAAATGTTGAACATTTTCTAGGTGAGGCGTCATATTTCGTTTCGCCAAATTTAGACTGCTCTAGCTCCGTTTATATTTTTTTTGGCGTTTTAGCAGCATTTTTGGCAGTGAATATCGAGTTTTGATAAGATAGTCGTATCTCTCATATTTGTGTACCATTCTGTTCGTCTCGTCATGCTGATCTCCGTAGTATATTCATTTGTGTGTTTTGGCGTCTGGTACGCGGCAAAATCTGCAAAATGGTTAGCCGTATCAGTACCCATTTGAGCCTTTTTGTTTTCCCTATGGCCATTCAATTGTCCACCGGTTGAAAACCAATAGCCAGTAGCCTTTTATAATTCCCATAAATTAATATATTATTCTCTGGTTCGTTATGTCTCTCTCCTCCTTTTTTTCTTTCCTTTCTGTTCATGCTCTGGAAAAAAAATTAAATATCTAAAGCTTGCATTTGTTTAAATTCTAAAATCTATTTGCTCTTCCAGCCGTTCCTGTTTTACAGAAAAAATATAAAGCTTATATGTTATATTTGTGCATTGAGATCTCCCCTGCTCGAACCTTCCTCCGCGGCTCGCTTCCACCAGCTAAAACAGCCGCCACCCACCTCTAGTTCGATCCCTCAACCTCCCTCTCCGCCTTATCACCTGAACGCAAGCCTTCCCGCCATAGTCTCAGCCACCGCCTGCCGAAACCCGAACCTCCAGTACCTTGACTCGCAAGTAGAACCCATCGCCCACACCACCCATTGTCAAACACCACTCCCACCTGTGCCGAAGCAATCGCAACCCACCTACCTGAACCACCTTTACACCTCAGCCTCTCCACCGGACAACACAACCAACTGCCTCCTCCGCTTGTAGCTGCGCAGCACCTAGTAGCAGCTCCACACCGAACCAACCCATCTCCTTGCTCAAGCTCATCCCTCGCTACACATTCACAAACTACCACCTACACAGCTGCCACCGCCTACCGCCCCACTCGAACATCCATCCACTGCACTGCCGAACCCATCACCATTGCACAGCCTTCGCCATTAGCCTTGTGATCATCCGCATCCACAGCCCGCCTCCTCTAGCTCACGGTCACCGCAGCCTCCATCTCCACCTACAACAGCCGAGTTTCACCCAGTCAGTAGCCTCGCCACTTTCTTCCCATTGCCGAGCACCCCTACCCTCTCCTTCTTTATAAAAATAATAATAACGAAGCTTGTATATATTTGATAGTCTGCACCTGCTCTCGTCTCTCCAGTTTGCATACTTTGTTTTGAAGAAACCTACTTGTCCTCCCTTCATTTACCCGCTACATCTTTGCTGAACTATTCAACCTCTTCCACCTTGCCTGTCCAGCTTATGTAACGACCTTCCACTTCGAATCATTCAAATCAACAATCATCCACACATGTCAGACTTGAATTGCTCAAAACAACAAATTATTAATTTATAATTGGAAAAACTTAGCATATACAGTAAATAAATCAATCACAGAATCACAGACATAGAGTTTTACAACAGTAAGCAGAAGAATAGATAAATAGTAGTTCATGAAGCTACTACATAAACATCAGAGTCCAAAACAAATAAAACAGAAATCCCAGATATAAAGAAGTCTCTAATATAAAAGCAAATGACAAGTCTGAATAGGAATAACTAAAACGACTAAAAAGCTGAAATAGATAAAGATGGATCTCCAAAGCAAAGCTCCAGGATCCAAAGATGAGTCACAAATGCTGTAATACTCAGGCTGACCCGAGCTTAAAGCAAAACACAAAACACTTGATTTAGTATTAAAAATCTTATGCAAGTAAATCAACTCAAGTGAAATGTCCAAATGAAATGCAATATAACTGGATTTACATCCTTTAAGGATCCGTGGAACTATCTACATACATAGTACAATAAGCTACATAGATAATGTTTACAGTAAAGTAAAATATTAAAATAGCATCATGGCGTTACCCATATCCCCCTTTAACACATTTTTATATAAATATCGTAGTCTATACAGATACTGTGAGCTCCACCAAACTGGTGGTTTACTCAGTGAGCACTCTATAGGTATGATACAAACCAAACTCGTAGTGGGCGCGATAAGGCATATGACAAGGCATGCAAGGCAATGCCTAGGGTAGGATTCTACCGTTTTGCAGAACCGGGCCGGTGGTAACGCATAGCAGCAACTACTGCCCACCTCGAGACACACTCCCATAATCAAAGGTGCACCAAATCAAATCACAAAGTAATAGATATGATTTCTAAGAAGCATGCTCTATCGGAGGTGCGACCTCACTTGGCCCAAGTATAGCTCCTGTTTTAGTCACATAAAGCTGACCCGAGGGAGTAAGGGCTGCGTTCATACCTCATATAGACGTTCACCAAATCATCCTACTTCGTTTTGGATTCTTCACCACGTGCACAGTTGTTAAAGTGGTTTTCGGGATTGGTAGAGAGTATGACAATATCCTATCCCGGTCACTTTAATAGCCAAAGACTTACTTCACACCGTGGTCATTTTATAAACAGTCAAATATAATCTCAAATTATGATTTTTAATCAAAATCAATAATAAAATATCTAACTTCAATTATATTTAATTCTAAAAATATTCACTTAATCACCTTTTATAAACATTTAAATAAAATCTCCAATTACAAATTTAAATCAAAATTAAATATACAATTTCAATTTATTAAATTTGAAGATATTCATTTAATCACCTTTAATCAAAATCATGTTACCAAGTTATAAATTCGTATCTTTAAAATCCCGAAATCAATAAGTTTCAAATCAATTTTTGATTTAAATATAATTCTTAAACAAATTAAATTACAAATCAATTTCAATTTATCTTTCCAACCTTAATTTATTAAAGTTATTACAAAAATCAATTTTCAAAATATTAGTATAAATTTTTAATAAATATTTAAACGTATTATATATATTAATAAAGGTATTGCAAAAAAAATCTATTTTAAACCATTAACATAAATCTAAATAAATATTTTTAACATATTATATATATTAATTAAATTAATTTTTTTTATTAAATTTTAGTATATTAAATTTTTATTAAATTAAATCTTATTATTAAATTAATTTTATTTTATATCAAATCTTATTTATATGTTTTAAAAATAATAAAATTATAAGTAAAGTCTTAAAATTAACATTTAAAAAAAGCCTTAACTTATAAATTTAAAAATCCTAAAACATATAATTTAAAATCTAAATTTTTCATATATTAAAATAAAATCTTTATATTTAATTTTTGAAAATCAATTTTCATTAAAACACATATTTCCTGAATTTCAGAAATCATTTTAAGAACAGACCAACGGTGTCCGTATGTAATTTTCTATCATATGGTCAAGTGATACAGATATTTATCATTTCAATCCGCAATAATTTAATATTTACGGGTATATATTATTTCAACCCGCAATCCCAAAATTTCAAAATCAATAAAATCGCTTGGGTTTATCATTTCAAACCATAACGATTTTCCCTAATCTGAAAGATCATTCGGGTATGTATCATTTCAACCGAAAGTGATTTCCTAAAGCTAAGGGAACTTGCAGCATGATTTGCATAAAATAAATAACCATAATAGATATCCATACATGACATATTACATAGATAGCACATAACCTTCATAACAAATCATATAACATAGCATATTACTTACATAACAAATAACATAACATAGCATATTACTTACATAACAAATTACATAACATAGCAAATTACTTGCATAACCAATTACATACAATAACAAATATTCATATTTTAAGATGGAATGTGACATAAAATTACTACCATAACATGACATAAAATGCAATCATTTTTAACATAGCACTTAGGTGATTTTCTATATTACAAGCATAACACATATATGTATATAAATTTTTCTTTTTTTTTCTTTTTCTTTTTTTTCCCCTAACACCCTATTTTCCTTTTCCCTTATATTTTCATAACATGTGTGACAACTTTAAATCAATATAACATTTCTCTTTTTTTTTCAACCTAGAAATTTCATATTAACATCATGAAGCATATCAATAACCATATTATCACATCTAATTTTATAAATGAACAACATATTATCAATAAAAATATCATGTCAAAATCATAGGTGAACATAAGTGGATATAAATCATATACAAACTACGAAAAATCCAAACTATTACAACATTCCAATAACATGATATTCATCCACTTAGCATAAGATTGTAAATCGTGAGTGAATAGCTCACCTTTCAAAGCTAGAAAATTTGACAACACCAAAAGCTATGAATTTGAATCTCAATTCCAAAGCAAAGAAAACTTGAATTGGTGAAGCACAAAATATATATGAATATATATTTTTCTTTCGAATCTTTTTTTATAACAAGAGAAGGAAGAGGGCTAAGGGGTTCGGCTTAGGGAAGAAAGGAGGTCACGACCAAGGGGTTTTGGATGGGTTTGGGTGCGGCCAAGGTGGGCTAAGGTGAAAGAGTGGGTGCGGCTAGGCAAGAGGAGGAGATGGTGGAAGAATGGATGAGTTTTGGTGTGGTACGGCTTGGTTATGGCTTTGGAAAGAGGCTAGGGTTTTCGGCCTTGGAGGAAGAGATGGTGGCCGAAATGAGGACGAGGAGATGGCCTTGGAGATGGAAGAGAGGGTGGCTGCTATAGGGGAGCAGGTGGAAGGATTTTGAAGGAGGAAGAAAGGAGTTTTAGGATTGGGAATTTGGAGTTTGGATCAATAGTTTTTTGTAGATTTGGAGAGGAAGGAGGAAGAGTGAAGAGAAAGTTTCTCAAGAGAAATAATTCTGTACGTACTTGTTTAATCAGATAAGAAACAAATGGTCGTAGGCAAAGGAATAGTCACAAGACTCTTGGTATGACTAGAATCTCTTGGTTAACCAAGGTCCATTAGACCAAACAACCGAATAGGACATAGCCAAATAAAACACAACTAAACACTACAAACTTAAGTTAGTTTTTCAGAGAAATTCATATTTTTAGAGCAATAGGAATTTGGTTTTGACGAAACGAAAAGTGGATAGAAGATCAGAATTCAGTCTAGTATCGTATAAAAAGAATAAAATTTATAAATTCAAATTAAAAATTTTACAACCAAAAGTCAAACTTTGACTAAGTTTGACCAAAATTTGAAATTTCACAAATTTTTTTATTCTATTAAATTTGCTCAAATAAAACACTCAACATCACAAATTCAAAACTTTTTATTTTTTTTATTTTTTTATAATTTAATTTTTATTTGAATTCAGAATACTGCCATTTTAAAATTGTTAAAAGTTACAGATCGTTACACTTTATCTTAATTAAAAGATGTAATATCAATTAATGCAATATTAATTTGTTTCCCTTATCATATTTAAAAAGGTTAAATGCAATCAATTCAATATATATATTTCAAATCAAATGGTGGTTATAAATTTCCAATTTATTGTTACTAACATATTTGTAACTTCTATTGTCATTATTAAACAGTTGTAACGTTCATTGCATTAACGAAAGACATTCATCACTTACCAATTAATTGTTTTACCTCATTCCGTTATTTGAAATCAACTTGGTATGTTACCATTTAAACCACGCATTTTATTTTCCTTAAGTAAATATGCCTTTTATTGTCACCTACAATTTCCTTTATTATCCAATTCATGCTATTAACTATGCATCCAATTCTTATCCAATTACATTCAAACCTATGTTACAATCCTTATATAACTTATAGGAATTTGTTATTTAATAAATTTGTTCCAGTTCATATCATAAATTACATGAATAAAACATCAAATTTTTATTCCTAACCAAATTCTATTCAACAATTATAATTAATATTTCTTTTTAAAATTGTTCGAATTTACGAGTCGTTACAACTTATCTTCTCTTTTTAAAAAAAAGAAGACGAGGTATATATGTCATATATATACATATATATATATATATATATATATATTGTTCCATCAAACTCAAGCTATTGATTTGTTTTCATCGATTCTAGTTATCAGCTTTGCTTTGTTCATCGAATTCGTGTTCACCTTGCTTTGCTTCGGAAATTGTCGTTTGGATTGGTCGACTGTCGAGTTCATGATTCAAAATCGTAGCTTGTTGTGTTGTCTGTTTTCTCTAGCCTCAAAAGGTGAGCGACACAAACGATTAACATTCATTTGTTTTGTAAATTGATTTCACGTGAAATGACGATTTAAATATGCTGTTAAATTTCAATTGATTAGTGATTAAATTGTTAAATATGATATGCTATCATTTTCATTTGTTCACATATGTAAATTGACATCTGACACCATAACCTATCAGTATATATATTATATTTAAATGGTTAATTATGATCATATTTTCCATTTGATATGCTATGTCATTTTATATTATTATTTTATTATTTCCATACTGCAAGTTCCTTGTTAGTTCAGGAAATCCCTATGGATTGAAATGATACATACCCAAACTATATTTTAGATTAGGGAAAATCATTATGGGTTGAAATTTTAAACCCGGGCGATTTTTTTTAATTTTGAATTTTGGGATTACGGGTTGAAATTATATATACCCGTAAGTATTAAATTATTACGGATTGAAATGATAAATATCCATATCACTTGACTATAGGATAAAAAATTATATACGGACACCGTTGGTCTATTTTTAAATGATTTCCAAATTTGAGGAATATATGTGTATTGATTTTTAGAATATAATATAAAGATATTTTAATTTTAATATATGTGTAAAATTTAGATTTTTAAATTATATGTTTTGGAAATTTTAAAATTTTAAGTTAAGTTTTTAAAATGTAAATTTTAAAATTTTACTTATAACTTTATTATTTTTAAATATATAAATAAGATTTAATATAAAATAAAATAGACTTAATATAATAGTATTTAATATAATAAAATTTAATTTAACTAATATATATATATATAATATGGTTATATATTTATTTGAAAGTTATATTATATTTTTAAATAGATTTTTGTAATAACTTCAATAAATAGAGGTTGGAAAGATAAATTAAAGTTGACATGAAATTTAAATTGGTTAATAATTGAAATTAAATAAAGATTGATTTGGAACTTATTGATTTTGAGATTTTTAAGATATGTTTTATAACTTGGTAACTTGATTTTTTATTAAAGGTGATTAAATGAATATTTTTAAATTTAAATAAAATTGAAACTGAATATTTAATATTGATTTAAATTTGTAATTTGAGATTTTATTTAAATGTTATCAAAAATGATTAAGCGTATATTTTTAAGTTTAACTAAAATTAAAGTTGAATTTTGAAATATAAACAAAATTTATCAAATTGAGTTATTGTGAATTGTTTGTATATTTAAACTTTGAAACCTATTAAATTGGAAGTGGTTTAAATTTGTAGTTTAAACCTGGATTTGAAATCGATATAAATTAAAATTGGTTTTAATGAGAATTTGAATTAAACCTTTAACCTTTTTAATTGAAATCGTTGAACTAAGATTGATTTAAATTGAAAATTTTGAACTAAAGTTGATTTGAATTGATTTGTGAAATTGGAAGAAACAATTCTAATTTGAAACTATTTTCGATGTAAACTCATTTAAATATAAAAACTTTTTTAATATATATTATTTTAAATTTATAAACAATTTTAAATATATATTTTAATATATAAACTATTTTAATATATATATATATATACTATTTTTAATATATAAACTATTTTAATCTATAACCTATTTTTCAACATAAACTATTTTTAATGTTTAACTATCCCAATATATATAAACTACTTTCAATATTCAAACTATTTAAGTTGGAACTGCAATGATTTAAAGGGAATAATGATTTCATAAGTGATATGATTTTGAAAGTGAATATGATTTTGAAAGTGATATGATTTTGAAATGATTATGATATTTCGATATGAAGTATGAACTGTTTGAAATGAAAATGACCACAGTGTGAAATAAGCGTTTGGTTGTTAAAGAGACCGGGATCAGATATTGTCATACTCTCTGCCAATACCGAAAACCACTTTAACAACTGTGTATGTGATGGAGAATCCAAAATGAAGTAGGACGGTTTGGCGAACGATTCTGTATGAGGTGTGAACGCAGCCCTGACCCCCTCGGGTCAGCTTGATATGACTAAAACAGGAGCTATACCGGGCCAAGTGAGGTCGCTCCTCCGTTCGATCACATTTCTTCGATAGCATATTTATTACTTTGTGATTGATTTGGTGGCCACCCCTCGATTTGATTATGGGAATGTGTTCCGAGGTGGGCGGTAGTAGCTGCTATCTATTACCACCAGTCCGGGAGTTCAAACGGTATAATCCTACCCTGGCATTGCCCCGCATGTCTTGTCATATGCCTTATCGCGCCCACTATAAGTTTGGTTTGTGTCGTACACTATGGAGTGCCCTCTGATAGCCCTCCAGTCTACGGAGAAATTACAGTACTGTATAGACTACGACATTTATATAAAATATGTTAAGGTGGATATGGGTAACGCCTTAACGCTATTTTAATATTTTACTTTACTGTAGACATTATCTATGTAGCGTATTGTATTATGTATGTAGATAGTTCCATGTATCCTTAAAGGATGGAATCCCAAACATCCTTTAAGTTATATTGCATTTCACTTGGACATTTCACTTGAGTTAATTTACTTGCATAAGAATGTTAATCCTGACTCGAGTGTTTTGTGTTTGCTTTATGCTCGGGTCGAACTGAGTGTCACAACATTTGAGACTCACCTTTGGAGCTTGGAGCTTTTCTTGGAGATCTATCTTCTATCTATTCAGTTTTCCAGTCATTTGCTTATGTATTGAGACTTCTCTGTATTTGGGATTTATGTTGTATTTCTCTTTTGACTCTGATGTTTATGTAGTAGCTTCATAAACTACTATTTATCTATTCCGCTGCTTATTATTGTAAGACTCTGTGTCTATTATTCCGTGATTGATTTATTTACTGTATATGCTAAGTTTTGCAAGTTATAAATTAATAATCTGTTGTTTTGAGCAATTCAAGTCTGACATGTGTCGATCATTGTCGATTTGAATGGTTCGAAATGGAAGGTCGTTACACTCTTGGATCCTGCTGGGTTAACAACCTGGATAACAGAGGGTTTTAAAAGAGATAGTAGTAATGAACTCACTTTTGTCACTAGAAATTAATTCTGGCGATGACCATAGCATCATCAAAATATATTTTCGAGTTTCAATGTGTGGAATTCTACCGTAATAGTTTTGCTTCATAGTTGTTTTGGTATAACAGGTTTTGATTGAAATTCCGAAAGTATGATTTGATATACAAAAGTTATAAGTATATATTATTTCAAAATGTTCTGAAATGAAACCTGGTGTTTAATTCTTGAGTTTACGGTTAAGTTATATCGTGGACCCATGTATCCTATGCATTAGGGCAGTTTGGTTGTGCATCTTATTTGGTATGTTGATAAGTAATTTTTAATTATTGAAATAAAATGGAATTTTTTGCCATTTTGCACAACCATAAACTTCCGAATTGATACAGAAATCGAAGCTAAAAGTTTTTGTGAATATATAAAAGTTAAGATTTTATAACTCTTAGATTGAAAGATGGTAGAATTAAAACAAGTTTTAAACGGGTTTAACATCTTTCTTAAGTAGAAAAATCAATGTTATTGGGTCAACTAATATATGCCTTTACATTAGGGTTGTCTAAGAAAAGCAGACTTTAGTCTTGAGTTCGGATATCAAATTCCGACTCTTCCTAGCTACTTTCCTAGCCCGACGGATAAAATGGTATAGAGGGTTAACTCAGTCCAAATTTATTTTAGGCCTACGTCGGAATTTCTTAAAAGTAAATTATATAAGATTGTTTTATATATATTCCTAGGATGTAGTGGAGTGATATACAATATGAACTTAAGTCTTGAAAAGTATTAAAATAATGTTGTGGATTTTTGAAATGATTATAATATTGAGTAATGTTCTATGTGGAAAAATGAATGTGAATTAAAATGAAAAGTAATTAGTCTAGTTAAGAAACCAATTGGAATAAAGTGCGTAAGTTGTACGGAAATCATTTTATTCTCATGATAGCTCATGATCTGGGGTTTGAGTACATGATTTTAAGGTGATTCACACCGGTTCGAGTTAAGATTTTTCACTCGATTCTTAACGACGGACACTTGATACAGATTCTTGATATGATCCTAAAGTTTTCTATCATAATGTGTGTGGCTATTTAAGGAAAATGGAGGGTTTTAATAAAAGAACCTGATTGGAGTCTGTACTAAAGAGGTCTAGTGATCTATACTTGTTCGAAAGTGAAATCTAAGTGATCAAGCAAATAATCGGATCTGATATTGCATATGGATGTCCTATGTACATCGCACGGGCTTTAATAATATTTGTATGCTATGAGTGTTGGCTTGTGGAGAGTTTGAGGAATGACTCTTCGAATTGTTATAAGGTAACATAAGTAATCGGCTAAATAATAACCCGAGGCTATTGAGGTAGGTACAATTAGTAGGTTATTTATCATCCTTGTGCGATGAGAAGTCTTTGAACCTAGGCAAACCATAAGCTTTGGTTGCCAGTACTGCAGTACTGTGTAGTAAATTTATGTGATGGTTCTTCGGTTACAAGTGATTGCAATACTGTTAGGTATTGATGTGTGATTGTTGCTTATGTAGCTTGTGTCGGTATTTCGAGGATGAAACATTCAAAAGGGGGAAGAATTCAACAACCCAGAATTTCGAACGCTTTATAATTAAATATATTTAAATATTTAAATCATGGATTTACTGTTAATAAAAATGATTTTGAAATCCTATTTAAATTCTTTTTAATTAATAAATGGTGATGGTAAACTTTTAATTTTTAATTCAAGTGATTAGACTTGTTTTAATAATAATTCTTCTCAATAAACGCCTAAATTTTTTGTTCTGGGGCACTGTCTTGGATTTTGATGAAACCAATGTCGTTTAGTCAAGAATAATGAATTATTGTGCACCAATGAGTTTTGTGACGACCGGACTTCCCGTGTGATCGTGTGAGCTCGAAATGCATAGCGATTAATTTCAAGAATTAAAATATAATAAAAATTTCATTATAAATAAACACCATCCAAACTCTTATCCTCTTTATTATTTTCCTTCCTTTCTCTCCTTTCTTTTTTTGTTTGCCTGTAGAAACAAAAACAAGCCGCCACTAATTTCCTCTTCCTTTAATTGTTTTGTGAGCTATGGTTGACGAAAATCAACGTCTTTTGATTCATTGAACTCGCGTGGTTGAGGGCTTCATTTTGGTGTGTTCAAACTTGGGTGCAATCGAGATTGGTGTAGCTTGACTATTGTTTACCATGCTAGGGTTTGAACGTGGAGGAGCTAGGGGTGGAGATAGGACATGACATTGGTGGCGTTGTGCTTGTTATGCGAAGACGCACGGGTAGTGGCATTTAGGGGTTTCCAACTAACTAGGGAGGAAAGCGACAGTTGGCTTGTCATATATGGAGGATCAAGATGCGATTGACTTAGGGTCATTATAGGTAATGTTGAGGGTATGGTTGGACTCATGGTGGCATGTAGAGTTGGACTCATGGTGGCAAGGTAGATCGCGACATTCGGTAGGCGATGGTGGAGTAGCACATCGTATTTCTGGCGGTGCGTCGAGCCAAAAATTAGTGGGTCGATTGCGAAGCATGTGTGAAATGGGATTTGTAGCAAGTGATGGTTTGTCGATCCATTTTGTGAGCATGGGGATATGAGGGAGAGATTGGTATCGACTATGGCTTTTGTGCACCTGTGCACATGTATAGAAGATACACATTTGGGGGAGAAGGAGTTGAGTAAGTAGTGGGATGATAATTAAGTGATCGAGTTAACTAATTAAAATAATTTAATCCCAAATCTTATTAAATTCAAAACTTTTCCATACAAGGTTCGATCGAGACACCGTCTTTGCCACTGCACACGCAATGGGATCCTCTATGACTTGGGTTGACTTTGGTTTGGATGAGTTTGCTCACCAGTTTATTTGTATATTATTGTGATATAAGTGTTTCTTTGTTAAAATATAAATAGTTGTTACACCCGTTCTAAACATGCACTTCATTGATGGATGTTGGAGCAGGATGTGACACCAGAAAGATTGCCTCGTATCGAGGAGAATTAATTACAAAGGAATACAAAAGTGAAGTAGTCAAACTAATACTACATAAGAAGCCATCCTTAGGCTATGATACTTAACCCTTCTCGAACCATACAGCCAAGGAAATCACATTAGAAGAGAAATACTGAACCCTAAGGAAACGTGGGCAGGTCATAACGTCAATATTTAAGATCAAAGCAGAACAATAATATTGCGCCGAAGTCTAAGAGGCAATAAAGGCCGAAAAAAGCTTATCGCATCTCCAAACCCCATACTTTGTCAACACCTACAAGAACAAGTCAGCACCAGTACATACTGGAGGCAACCTAGGCAGTACTTCTAGACGTCACAAACACTCTAAAGGTTTGCAACCTGAGCATACTTACAGGTAAATGACAAAAAGATGTGGAGCTCCACTTTCTCTCATTTGTAACCTGAGCATACTAGCAATGAGGGCAACTCAAATCACATTAGCTCAGACAATGGTAGCCCCAAATATTTTACAAGCATATGTCAAATCAATTATCAGAGTTAAACATGACAGTGCAACTATCAGAGTGAAACAAAGAACAACTGAGAAGTCAACAAGTAGTATGCCCGGGCATTAGGCAAAATCAACACCGCACTCCTCTGTATATGTATCCTAAAGCTTTAGGGTGGCCCCCAGAACTCTTCTTAAGATGTCTGCACCTTTAGGTCAGAAGAAGGCTGACCCATATAGGCTTGAGCTTCCCATCCAATTTTTTCAAGCATCCCGCTTCAATTTCCTAGACTCCCGCCAAAACCATGACTTCCCGCCAAATACATGTCACCAATCCAGGCACAACAAGCACGTGCTATAGATGACTGATAGGTGGCAAGATCAAAAGGTGAAGATTGAAGCAAAGAATAAATGGGGTGTTATCTGGTTTTTTAACCCAGTAGAATTCAAAGGAAGTCGGAATAGCTTCATCGAGTTAGAACGGCTCAAGAGCCAACCAAAAGGACTAGAAGAACCAGCTAAGAAGGATCAGAGAAAAAGAAAGCAAAAAATGCTAAGGTAATGGATCGCTAGTGATCCATCTCCTATGGATCGTTAGCGATCCATAAGGTTCGCTTGTTGGTCCACCAATCCTTTTGCATCATGATCCAATAGGAATTCTAGGAATGATGGCTAAATTTGATGGAATTCCAAGCTAATTAGATCGAGAAGTTAGCATTCGTCTAATTCGATCAGTAGTCCAATGCAACCAGTGTATGGATCGTTATCAAAACAAGGTAGTAAGCTATGAAATTACATGGAGAAAACCAAAATGAAACAACAAATGCAATCCAAAAGAAAAATTCCAAAAATTCAGAAAGTACATAGGTTGCTAGCAATCCATATGATTATGCCAGATTACCATGAAGTTTAAAGAAGAGGATGAAGGAAAACATCACAAGCAGTTGAATCGTCAACGACCCAAAAGCTATGGATCGCTAGCGACCCATCAGATTGACTCGGTTTGCTATGAAACTTTCAGTGTACCTTCGTATGTTTGTTTGCAAGCATCTGGCAAGGTGGCATAGGCCAATAGCTTTCCAACGCCTAAAAATACAATCCTACCTACAACATAAACAGGATCTTCTAGACTTTCTATTGAAAATCTACAAAAACTATTCTTCATTCTTCTCCTCCCGCACAACAGTCATTTATAGGGTTCACTGTGATTCTCCAAAGAACTCTAACACTGGTGACTTAATCTAACTTACAAGATTGAGTCATATGTATTCAGATTCAACTTATAATTGCAGTCTGTCAATAATAAAGGTTATAAAGTGGACGTAGGCTTCGTTAACAGCTGAACCACTATAAAAATCTCTTGTTCATCTACTGTTTTTCATGATTTACTATTGCTTTTTCTATTTTATTTGCCTTGATAAACAAGGCTGTTACTTTCACACTCAATCCAGTGTGTTGATCCTTTTTTTGGGTTAACATTTTTGCGCTTTCATTGAGAGGCCAACTGAGGAAAGGACCTAGCTATCTAATTTGGATCAGACAAGATCCAGAAATTAGATCCTTAATTTCTATTCGAAAGATTTGCTGCTAAGAATCAATGGCTCCAAGAAGAAAAAGAACTGCTTCTGGAAGACCAAAGGGGCGGTAATTACCAGAGAAGAGATGAATCATCAACAAGTTGAAGTAAATGGAGATAACGTAGGAGATTAGGTGTCAGGATCCTCTAATGAACGCGAAGTTGTAACTAGAGATGAATTGAATAATAAGGTTGATGAAATCAATCAGAAAATGTAAAGCAGTCAGAGAGCACTTATGGACAAACTGAATGTCCTCTTGAACTTACAATCACGTCTTGCTCCAAGAACCATGGCAGGACCCTTAGCTGTCATAGAACAAGAAAATTCTTTTGTTTCTGGCATAAACAGAAGGAATAGGAATCTTTCGTAGAAAGGAGTGATAGCTGGGACCGTGGGAATCAACGTAGAAGGAAACACAAGCACTCCACCGACCGCGAGACAACCCGCTACAATCTTAGATCTTGGAGCGAAGACCCCACAGGCGGATATAGCCTTGGACCTTTCTGATTCGGAAGATGGAGGGCAACTTAACGATGGCAAGTTAGAAGGAAATGCCAAAGCATTCGATAATGCCAGGGATATCCAAACTGCCCCAACCAGGCCAACCACAAGCCAATGGAATCCCGAGGGAGGGGCACTTCCGAAGACAGGAGAGCCTAGGCTTCAGCCCACTCACTAAGATCGTTTGCAAAGCCAAACACTCGGTGTAGTTACTGATAGCCGACCCGTGGATTACCGGACATCTGTGACATATATCGCAGACATGGTCAAGCGACCAATGGATGAGAGTAAGAACAGAAGGGATGATAAATGGGGATCCACTCCAAGTTGGACTCCTTTTACTGATGAGATTTTTAATGAGCGATACCCAAAAAAATCACTATGCCAACTATTCTGTCCTATGACAGAATGAGAGAACTGAACTCCCATCCATACAAGTACAGTTGGTACATGGACGGAGCGAGTCTTCGAACGCCATTCGATGTAGATGTTTCTCGATTTTTCTAGAGGGAATTGCTTCCATGTGGTTCACTAGACTTCCACCAAGATCCATCTCCACTTTCCATCAACTTGCAACAAGATTCCTCGATTAATTTAGACTTTACACGGCACAGCCTAAAGATGTGAAGTCCTTGTCCATTTTATTACAAGGACAAAATGAATCCCTAAAGTCTTTCATGAATCGGTTGAACACCGTTGTGACAAAAGTAAGCAATCCGAACGAGGATATGGTTTTTATGGCCTTGGTCCATCCATCCACCCCGAAACTGAGTTTGGAAAATGGATCAAATGAAAAAACCTACAACTAGAAAGGACTTCAACCGTAAGGTGTGTCAGTACTTAAGATTGGAAGAGGCGCAAGAATTAGAAAGGAAATCTACTAGCTTACAACCGATGAGCATTGGTAAAAATGTCATGGCAATGAACCAGGACATAAATCCCTCTAGGACGGTTGAAGGAAGTGCAGGAAAGGACGAAAATCGGAAAAGGAAAAATCAATTCCAGCAAAAGAAATGGTAATAATAAGCAATTTAAAGGCTTCGGGCCCGAAGATTACACTCCGCTCAACGATACTCCGAAAAACATCTATCTTGCAACATAGTGGACGGAGGAGTAAAAGAAACCCCTAAAAAGGAAGCAACCAAATAGCAAAGCGCTCTAGGAAGTACTACCGCTTCCACAAGACGCATGGCCACAACACAAACGAGTGCCATCACCTAAAGAACTGGATTGAAGAGCTAATCTGGGAAAACAAGCTTCAGCGATACGTGAGAAAATCTCAAAATCCCGACCAACCCGTGGCCCCCCAAGCTCCTAGGGATCGAAGGAACCAAGCTGGAACCAGCGAAGAGGGATCTAAACGAACCAACCAGAGACTCATCATTGGAATAATATCTAGAGGACCTCATCCTACACAATGGAATTGGGGAGAAATGGAGCGGTATGCGAGCTTGTTAAAACACGCTTTAAAGGATTTGTGCCTCGTGGTCGAAGATGGAGCCTTAGCGAAGCATCAGAAAACTTTGAACGATGATATAGTATTTCGAAATCGAGATGTAGAAGGGATTGAAGCTCCAACTCTCGATCCCATGGCAGTGACAGTAGGAGCCGGACCCATTGTGGTTCGATGAGTATTGGTAGACAGCGGAAGTTCTGTGAATATCCTCTTCAAATGCACCTTTGATTAGACAAAGAACAACATGAAAGACATCTCCGCATACCAAACCAAAATTGAAGGATTCACCGGCAAACCCAAACAACCCGTCGGAATGATTGACTTGCCCATGGAACTTGGGGAAGGCGACCGAAGAGTCACCCTCATCCAAACATTCACGATCGTAGACGAAATTTCCGCATACATTGCCTTCTTCGGACAACCCACACTGGCGGATTTCAGAATTGCCTTAGCCAAGTGGTGCCTTACCATGAAATTCCCAATGCAGAACAGAGTTGGGGTGATCAAAGGAGATCAAAGTGCCGTCAGAGAATGTTATATCGTAGAACTACGTGAATCTAAGAGAAAGGAAAAGGGAAAGAATGTGTAACACCACTAATTTTTGATAATATTATTCAGGAGATTTAATTAGATAAATTAAATAGAATAATGTAAATGTTAAGTGATAAGGTAATTGAGACTTAAATTAATTAAGGTCGAGCCTAATATAAAATTAATGGGCTTAGGAATAGGTTTTTGGTTAATATAATTACATAAGGGTATAATAGGAATTTGCCGCCCAATGACCCTTACCCTTATATAATTTTGTTCCTACTATTTCATTCTTTACTCACGTCATTTTGAAATGCAAAAATCAAAAGCATAAGAGCGGCTGGCCATTAAGAGAACAAGAAGAATACAAATTAAAAGCTAGAGAATCAAGCTTAAGGGGAAATCAATCTCAATCCAATCTCCTTATCTAAATCAAGGTGAATAATAATTCCATCTCTATTTTGGTTTTTACAATCATATGATTTTGGATTTAAAGGTAAATTCGTTTTTATGATATATTGAATAATGATATGCTTGATTTATAATTTTGATGGATTAACAAGATTGTTTAATAGTGGTTGGGTATGGTTTTAGGGAAAAACTGAGATTTAATGATGTTTAAATGCCATGGGAAAATTTTATGTTATGAGAAACATGATTTTGGAGTTGGGTTTCAATTTTGATAATTTTCTAAGCTACGGATAGATTATTATGAATTTTTAAAGGAAAATATGGTTATTTGGGTTTATAAATTTATTTTGGAAAATATATTAAGAATTTGGGTCTCGAATTTTGATATGTTCGATGACATGACTAAAGTAAATTTCTGGAATTTTTTGGGATTTTTCCAAAGCGATTTGCTATGCAAAATAAATTAGTTTAGAAGAGGGAATTCTTTGCAAAATTGGTTTTGCTTAATGGAAGGGCTTAATTGATTAACTTAACCATGGTTTAGATCTGAAATTAGCGGCGGTTATTTTAGAAAAGAATTTGAAAAAGTTAAGGCAACCAATCTCGCGGTAGGTTAGTTAGAGAAAAGTTTACTTTAAAAAGAACTAAACCAGGTTTATTTAAATTTGGTTCCACAAGTCAAAACTAATACACAAGGTATCACAAAGATGGCACATAATGGATTGGAGGAAGGCGAAAGGTAAGGTGTCGAAAGCCTAGCTTCCGGAGGAGTCAAAACTTTGGTTTGGTTTTAAAAGAAAAGCGCCTGCCTTTGTTTTGTATTATCCTTCGACGGAGATGAAGCAGATGGTTTCGAAAGAGGTTTTAAAGAAGGTTTCAAAAGTGTTGCCATTGACTCAAGTTTGCTTTCGCCTGGGTTTCTTTACATATGAAAGTATGTTTTGAAAGAAGGGGTTCCGACCTAGTCGAAACCCTGATGCCGTTTTATAGCCTTTCAATGGAGTTGAAGATATCAATGCAGTCGAAAGGGTACTTTTTTTATTAGTTATAGCCACTTCCTATAGCTTTTGAAAGGAGTTAAGTTTTTGAAGGAAAATGTGTAACGACCGGGCATTTTTAAACCCTTGAAAATCGACATTACTACATTCACTGTATAGAGTGCCGAGTAATCGAGTGCCGAAAATACCAGGTTGTTAGGGTTTAAGAAAAAGAGATAGAATAAAGAAACAGAAACATCAGCACAGAATCTCACAATCGCAGCGGAATTAACTATAAATTACAATAACATCATTTTTACAAAGGAAACTTGTAACTATTAATATACATTCAAGTTATCATAGTACAATCATCAACTAATAAATCTGGACAGTTATAATAACTTGCCCCTAAATGCTGACTATACAGTCTACAATACACAGCGGAATATAGTCAAATACGTGCAATATGGCCCTGCCATATAGCTCATCTTCTGAGCTCCAAACGTCCTAACCTGAAAAACTGTAATACTTGGTCTGAACCAAGCATTACAATAAAGTAACACCCGAGTCAGGCTGGAAACCAGTGTGAGTAAACACACTTAAATTTGAAATACTTAAGTTATAAAACTTCTTTAAAACCAAGGTAACTCGTACAAACACGACGAGGTTTCATCTTATTTTAACGCAAAACATTTTTACAGAAATCCATCGATGATTTGACAATGTCTAAGTACAATTACTTATTTAGAAATGTCAAATTTATTAAATTTATCAAATTCCAGCATGTTAAACTCTGTAATCAAAACTGTAGTGGTTCGTAGTGATTATCAGATCGAAGTGGTTCCGGATAACACTGGTATCCGATTCCGGTCTCTTCGAATCCAAGTAATAAATTTTAAAAGGGCTAAATTGTTTAAAATAACAATTTATATTTAGGGTGACAATATCCACATATGGGAATTTATTATAGATGTTTATTTCCAATAAAACGTATCATCATTTTTTTCGCACTATTTTAACTCGTCTGACCACTTGATGGCACAGACAAGAATAATTGAAATAAATATCCAATGGGATTAAACCAAGTTATAGATTGTTATTAATTTGACGAACAATAACCAATATCAAAACAATTCACACATCAGGATTTAA
The DNA here is from genome assembly GCA_030737815.1 of Allium fistulosum. Taxonomy (NCBI): domain Eukaryota; kingdom Viridiplantae; phylum Streptophyta; class Magnoliopsida; order Asparagales; family Amaryllidaceae; genus Allium; species Allium fistulosum. The sequence goes on along the minus strand of CM060903.1, from coordinate 312,891,496 downwards.
TTAACTTTAATTAACCGAATCCATTTATATTTTTATCCAAAACTAATTACAAAAGAAATTATCAATCAATTTATTTTTAGTTAATCAAAGTTAAACACTATATTTAATATCTAATTTTGTTAATTTACATAGTTTCAAGCCAATTAATAATATAATTAATTTCCTATTTTAATTATAAAATATCATTGAACTTTAAATTACGAAAAATCCGTAATACTAAGTTATAATACCGGTAATAGGATTAAGATGTAAAAATCATCATGTTGGTTTGGGTTTAAAATGACAAAAATATTTTGAGTTTAAAGAAAAATTTAAGTTATCATATATATATATGTATATAAGTTCCATTTCTTCCTCCTTTTTCTTCTTTCCTTTTCTTCTTTTCCTTTTTTTCTTCTTCTTCTTGTTTTGGCCCATACCCGGCCCACTCTCTTCTTCCCTTCTTTCCTGATCCTCTCTTTTCCCATCCTTTCTTCCTCCCTTTCAAACTCGAACGTGCACGAGGCTGTGCACGAGATATGTGCACACACCCACATGCTCCGGCCGATGAAGCTCGCCGCCAACCCCCCCACCATGTCGCCTACGACCCCCACATTCCACTTGGCCACCTATATTCTCGGTCACGTCCCTAGTTCAAAATTCGACCCTTCAACTCAAAACTGGAATGAAAGTCATACCACTTGAATCCCCTCGCCGCTTCACCTCAGGCCGTCATCCAACCACCAAAAATCATCTCGAGCTCCGTCGCGATCACCTCCTTCTTTTCCCCTTGGACCGCATCTCCACTTTCGCCTCTCTTCGCCACCATTGCCTTGTTCCCGAAGCCAAAGCAAAACCCAATTTAAACCTAAAACCCACCTCACCTGGCCACCACAGGCGGTAGAAAAATCCCACGCCATTTTTCCTATTTGCGCCCACCCCCAACGCTCCTCCACGACCAACGCCTTGCCTTAAAACCCATCACATCGTCGGAATTTAGCTTTTCACCCAATTCCGTTCATCCAAAAATTTCTTCCTCCATAAGTCACTAAAAATCCTCCAATTACTCTCAAAATCAAGTTATTCCATTGTGAACACAACTATATGATTTGTTTTCGGTATAATGATATTTGTTTTCGACACTAACTGACCCATCCACTGTTTAAGCATGTTCCCTCATCCTATGCTTGACGAAATTTAAAGAAACCAAATTTATAATGTCGTATACACAAAAACTAACAACTTTTATTTTCGAATTATGTCCTAAAATTAAACAGATGAGAAGAAAATGAATTTTGAAGTAATTAGTTTCACTGTTTTACAAATAAAAACACAACAGAGTCATTGGGAAGATGTATAATTATTTGATGTTCGAGCACACTCTTACATATGTATTAATACTCATATCAGATTCAAATGCAAATTACCTAGCCTAAAGATTCATCAATAAATTACGGTACATATATATGTGTGTAAGCAGTAAACAAGATCAAGTGATTTACTCACTGTTAAAACCTGATGATCACTCTGTTGCTTGTTTAAATACCACGCTTCAAACTTTGAGTACTTAGCTTTCTTTTGCTTAGCTCCTACTTACACTTTTTACTGTCTTATATATATATATTTATTTATTTTTTGAAATGTTAGAATGTGAAAGTGAAGATAGCATAGGTATTTATAGATGGGGAGAGTGGGTACAAGATGGCTGAAGCCTTTGTTCATGTACATGTTTTACCTTATCTATTTATTTTATTTTTATTTCATACTTTTTATCTTGATTTGATTTTTATTTTGACTTGATTTGATTTATTGTGTTGATAAGGTCTCTTATGGCTTGAGTTGATTTATTATGTAGATTAGGTTTTATAAGTGACTTGATTTTGTGTTTTGCCATGATGATGTTCCCTTGCATATATACATCCTTTCATATATGTATATATTTATTTCCTATTTACTTTGACCATATATACATGTTTTTGACCATATACTAACATAAATTTAACATGCTATTTTTATAACTTCTTGTATAACTTATTTCATATAAACTATTTTATTATGAACACTTTCAAATATATATATATATAGATTTAACCACCCACTATTTTAATTTAACCAACATGCATGCTCACATACTTGTATATATTTATATTTATACACTTATATGGATATTCCATCTTAAATTTTGAATGGTGGAGTTTATATACATATATCTAAAAAATCCATCATAACCAGACATTTAAAATTAAATACAGTATTATCAGTTTATATATTCAGATATTTTAAATATCAGAAAATTCAACTATTTGAGTAATAAAAATTTATATCCAATAATTAAAATCAGTTAATTACCCCATATCCGATGGCTAAAATCTGGGTCGTTACATTCCTCCCCCCTTAGAACTTTTCGTCCTCAAAAAGGAACGAAGCGAGAATTTGAATTTTGATGTATATTATTTAAATAATCATCTTTAAACATTTAAACTCCTTGCTCTTTTATTATAATATTTTTTTAAAAACACTTTAAATTACATAGTATTACCAAACTAATTTTATATTTAAAACATTTTTCATAACTCGATGTCTTAATAGTCCATCCTTGTTCTTATAGAAATTTAGTCGTACGTTGATCAGGCATAGGACTGAAAATCTATAAGTACTTAGTAGACCCCTTTTCAACATCCAGTGAAAATACTTAAAAATCCTTTTTTTTCAAAATGCTATGGAAAGTATCACCCCTCCTTTACCACCATGGATCACAGTTAACCCGATGATTGCGTCGCCATCCCAGCGAAATCATAAGAAAATTGTATGCATCCACACCTCTCGACTTTCGCCATGGGAACACCACAGATTGCAGCTACAACAAGGTTGCGTTGCTATCACAACAAAACCGTAAGTAGTCTGTAGGTAACCACTGCCCCTCAATTTACGCTGTCAAACGAAACTATACACTACGCCATAAATGACGTTCTGCAACATTTTTGCAAGGTGTTTCCAGCTAAAATGTTGCGATAGATATAAAATTTGGGTCCTACTGCAACGTTGTATTTATGGTGTTACCTTAGCCATAAAAATGTGTTGCTCTAGCTAAAAAAGTGTAACACGATGCAACATTTTTATATAGTGTTGCTATAGATATATTCAGATTAAAAAATTAATAAAATTAGCAATCCGCGTGAATACGATCCAACGGTCTACATTTAATCCGATTGTTAAACTGGATCACCGCTACAATTTGCTCCAAATTTTCGTTTTCCCGCTTTACTTTTCATATCATTTTCGTTCTCACCCCCAATTTCCAAATCCCTAATTTCCAAATCATATTTTCGTTTCTTTTTTTTTCTTCCAAAAACAAAATCTTGTCCTTCTTTTAAAGTTTGGTAGTGATCTCAGACAAGCTTCGTTCCCATTTCGTTCTCACCTCCAATTTCGCTGTTGTTTGCCTACATGTCGAGCCCCGTTTGCTTTGTTGTTGAGATTTGGAAATGTCTGTTCGGCTTGTGAATTGGCGATTGTTGTTGGAGTTAGGCCATGATTGGACTGGGTTACGGCAGTGGGTGATCGCGATTGAAGTTTCAAGCGATGATGGTGAGGCCAATGGTGATTTAAGGTAGTTCTTGTCGATGGGTTGTTGAAATTGCGGTTGGTGAATTTGATATGGGAGGCGCTGGTGGGTTCGCGATTTGGAGGAGTTTTTAACAGGTTGGTTTTCAGTTTGATTAGTGAGGAAGTTAGGGTGTAGGGGTAGTTCGGGTTGTCGGAGAAGGCAGGTAGGTGGTTGTTGTGATGGTGAAGGCATAGGGTTAGTGAGGAGATGCGAATTGGTTGTGACAGATTGCAGAGGAAGGGATTTGTTGTGCTATGTGCAGAAATGGTTCGAGTTCGTTAGGTGATAGGGGCAGGAGTTTGTGGCTGATTATAGCTGGATGGTGAATCTGGTTGTCGCAGTTTGTAGAAGTTGGATATGAAGGTGTGATGGAGGTTGAAGTATATGAAGTGATAGGTTAGAGCTTTGTTTGTTGTTGCGCGTTAGGGATGTTTTGGTTGTGAGATGGTAGTTTGGAAGAAAATGCAGTTTACTGGTAGGGGTTTCGATAATGAGGTATGCAGTGGTTGCTTGAGAAGGTTGTTGTTGCTTGAAATGTAGCAGGGAGGAGTTTGGGTTAAGGCAGTTTGGATTGGTGAAAGGAAGTTGGTGGTGGAATGGTAGGTTGCTGTTATTGTTTTGTGGAAGGAAGGAATGGGTGGTTATGCCAGCGATTGTGATTAGGTGATTAGGCAACATGTTCGATGAAGGGTAATGTATTACTTATTAACACGCAATATGTTCGATGAAATGTCAATTTTTATTTATCATGGTTTCAGGTCTTTTACCAAGGCAGAGCTAAAAGCAAGGTTATTTCAGTTTCCACTGAACAATTTGCTAAGAATGATGGCTGGAAAAAGGTTGGATGATTCAGAAGAAGCCATGAAAGAGTTGCAAAAGTCAATCATCGAGGAAGTGTTCAAATTCGCAGGAGGTGTTCATTTGTGCATCATTTTACGTCGTTTCAAAGAAGGCTCGATCTTCCGAAATCGGATGAATCGGGAGTTGCAAAGGTCGATCCCCGCCGGGACTGCGGTGCCTCGGACCCCCGCCGGCGCTGCGCCCGGACCCGCTTCTCGGCTTGCCTTTGGCTCGGCACTCGGCTCGCCTTCGGCTCGGCATATATTTGTCAGTGTCGGTGTCTGTATAAATTGAAACTGCATATGTAATGAGTGAACTGAGTGATGTAGTGAGGAATATCTGTATATGTGAATATTAGTGTTATATATCATTGAATTGTAAAATAGTGGAGTCAGGAATTTGTACTATTTCAAATGTTGAAATAAAATATTTATTTAAATAAATTACTGTTTAAATATCAAATTCTGTGCAATAGCATTTTATTAAATAAATATTTATTTTTATTAAAAAATCAAATATGCTCTACATTGTGGGCCCCACAAATTCAAAAAGTTCATATCTATAGCAACATTTTGGAATGTTGCTACAGATACCTATGGGTGTTGCCATAGACCCAAATAGGGTTCTATTGCAACAATATTACTTATGTTGCCTTAGATAGTCAAAATGTTGCCTTTGAGGTCTAAGGCAACGGCAAAAATTGCATCACCCTAAAAGTGTTGCCATAGACCTATGGCAACATTTTTCGGGCCTGAGCCAACATTTTTTTTGTGTTGTAGTAGGCCATTTATGGCGTAGTGATACCACATAGATCGCAGGCTACACAAGAGTTGTGTTACTGTCTCAGTGGAACCTAGTGTAGACTATAGGCACTCGCTGCCACTCGAATTACGCTATGGAAACAACCATATAGATCGCAATCTATCGAAGTTATGTCGCTCTCCCAGCGAAATCAAACGTAGATTGTAGGCAATCACTGCCACCCGATTTACGCTATGGAACTGCGATAGATCGCAGTTACACAAAGGTTACGTTGCCATCACAGCAAAACCCAAGGTAACTGTAGGCATCAGCACCACTCGACTTACGCTACCCAACAAATGATCACCAGGAACTCATTGAGTTTTGTCCAGACGTCCTTTAGGATCTCAATTCTTATTGAACCCACCCTTTGGATTCTTAGGCAGAACCACCCAGTGGATCTCCTACTCTAAGTTTTGACTCTCATAGGAGTGCCTTTCCATACATTTGTCTCAAAACATATCATACTATATACATATATGGTACCTTTCAAATCATACTCTTTTATATGTGTCACATATAAACTTTATCTATACAAAATCGATATCTTCAAAATCGATAGTTTTCAAATTTGGTTTACCCAATTTCCAAAATTGACTATTTGCCCAAAATCAAAAGCCTTTTAAAATCACTGTGTTCCAAAACCTTTTCGGTTTCATTATCATATACATATAAAATTATTCTTTCCCACTCGAATAATTTCGAATCAATAATTTCTGAGTCCATCTCATACTAGTATAACCTCTATTTAGTATTTCCAATATCTTTCAAAGATCATTTCTCCCTGGTTATAAATTCAATAAGGGAAGTTTGAATATATATTACCTTATTTATGCCAAATCAAAATTTCAAGTTCAATTACCTTTTCAAAGTTATTTGTCACATTTCTTACTTTTTATAAGGTAGGTTTCAGTTATTGTAACTATTAAATCTTCTTTCAAAAATCATCTTATTTACTCAAAATATACTATTTCACTTCAAAAATCATTTTTGCCTTGATATTCCAGTTTCGGTTCTAATTCAGAATTGCTTCGAATTTCCATTTAGGTTCTAACTTCAATTTATCCCAATTCGTATTTAAATTCATGATTTAAATATAAACAATTTCCACTCTGACCAGTTTGAATTTAGAAAATAGCTTGAATATTTGTAAAATAGTTAAATAGTTAGTATAAGATAGTTTGAGTTTTAAAAAGAATGGTTTGCATAGTAAATAGCTTAGAAAATCAAAATAATTTGAATATTTAAGAAGATAGATTCAAAAACAGTTTATATTAAAATAATTTATTTGAAATAGTTTCAAGGTCAAACTAATTCAATTCCCAATCTCCGATTCAACTCAATTTCAATTTCCACATTAGTAATTGAGTAATTATAAATTTTCGTTCAAACCAATATAAAAGTGATTTTATATTAGATCATGCTTCTACAAAATATTTCACAACATCGATAGACTACAACACTAGTGAGTTCAAACATTACATCCATTTATCCATATAAAAAGTCTTACAAAAGGTCATAAATCTAGACACCTTAACAACTACCTAGGGGTTTAGAAAAGAACAGGGCCCTAGCATCCTTCATAAAACTTCCTTAAGGACTTCCTACCAACTTGCCAAGCCCATCCGTGCAATCTGTAGCAGAGGGTCCCTACTTATTGCATTTCCATAAAAGTATTTTACGCTCCCATCTTCCTGGATAATTTTCACACCTCCCGCAGGGCGTTCCACAACTTTCTCTTTCTTTCGTCTTTTGAGACAGTCCCTAGCGATGTGTCCCATCATTTTACAATGGTAGAAAATAGTTGATCCATCGACTGGTACCATGGGCTTTCGTTTCATCTTCCTCACTTTAGGGCAATGGTTTAGAAAATGACCTTTCTTTTGACACTTAAAGCATAAAATCTCATAGGGAAACCGTCCGACTTCTTCATTCTTTCCCTTTCATGGTTTACTGCACTTAGCTGCGTAATGCCCTTTATTTTTACCTCTATAGCATATGACATCGTCATAAGGACCTAGTCCAGCCCTTTCCCTAACCCGTTTCTCATGCTCCAGTATTGCTTCTTCCCGTGCTTTACATGCAGCTGCTCTCCGCTCCCTACGCCTTGCCTTCCATTCTTCTCCTTTTGCCATCTCTTACAACTTGTACTAGATCCTAGTAAGACTTCCTAACCTATAATTAAAACCTTGATTAGTCGAACTTCAGCTTTATTCTTATTTCCAAATATTCTTTTATTTCTTCTCGGTCATTTTTATAATTTAATCCACTAATTTGATAATCTGGTTCATTTTAATTTCTAGAATTCGAAACCCGTTTTTATTTCAAAAATCATTTGGAATCATTTAGGCATAACTTCTTTTGCACCTCTTATCTATACCTTTCCTTTTACAATTTAACCTATTTAACATCCATAAGTTAAATTTTAATTCCATCCTGAAATTTTAATTCCAGGTTATAAGTTCAAAACTCATTTAACTTGCCCTGAGTTAATTTCCAATTCGTTTAATCCATTTAACCTTCTCAATTTTAATTAAATTTTTACATTCCAAATTTAATTCTTATTAATATCACTTCTCACTTACAAGTTCAAAAACTTACTTTTCTTTTAGGTTATACTTCTCATTTCAAGGGGAATTTCAGAATTCAAACACTAGTTATTCATTTCAAATCACTTCGAAATCATATATACACATATTCCATTTATATACCAAATAACACTTTTAAATTTAAACCATTCTTGGTTTTTATCCAAAACAAATTTCTTTGGAACCTTCAAAACAACCCTTGTTTTAAGCAAAAATTTCCGTATCAAAATACTCTAAATAATATTATTTATCATTTCCTTAAACATTTTGAAACACATTTCAAAATTTTCGGGACTTAGATTCAAAACTTCTCAATTTAAATCCATTTTAATTTATAATTCATATTTATAAGTTATGCTTATATAATTTCACTTCCTTAAAACATTTCACAATGTTTTATCATTGTTTATTCTGTAATAAGCATCCTTTATTAAGACACAACAACCAATTTATGATAATAATCAATATTATCATATCTAGAAACCAAACACACTTTATATTCCATAATAATTTTTTTCTGGAAAATTATTTCTGTATATAAAGTATAATTAAGGTGTACTTATTTTGTTTTAAAATCTTTGAAAAACTTTTCTGAAATCTCCGGGATTTAATTTCTAGTTTGAGTTTACCTTCTGCTTAACTTGTTTGCATAATTCATTGTTACCCAAATTTCTATTTGGTTATATAGATATTACCACTTAAATTTTATAATCTTGTTTGATTATAACAACATCCAATCACTTTAATATACTGTAATAATTCAGAAAAATTATTTTTTCTTTTTATATCAAAATATAGTATTATTTAAAAATTATTTAAAAATCATTTTTAAAATCATTATATAAGAAAATAATAAGTACGACCTCATATATAATACACTTAGCTCATTCTAGGATACTACTGACCCTATCTCTAATGGGTAATCCCCACTAGAGCCAAGGTTCTCGCTTAACCTTCAGCTCTGATACCACGTGTAATGCCCGGGCGTTTTTGACTCCCAAAAATCGACACTAATACATTCACTATATAGAGTGTCGAGCAATCGATTGCCGAAAATACCATGTTGTTAGGGTTTAAGAAAAAGAGATAGAATAAAGAAATAGAAACAGCAGCACAGAATCTCACAATCGCAGCGGAATAAACTATAATATACAATAACAACATTTTTACAAAGGAAAGCTGTAACTGTTAATATACATTCAAGTTATCAGAGTACAATCATCAACAAATAAATCTGGACAGTTATAATAACTTGCCCTTAAATGCTGACGATACAGTCTACAATACAAAGTGGAATATAGTCAAATACGTGCAATACGTCTCTACCATCCAGCTCGTCTCCTGAGCTCCAAACGTCTTAACCTGAAAAACTATAATACTCGGTCTGACCCAAGCATTACAATAAAGTAACACCCGAGTCAGGCTGGAAACCAGCGTGAGTAAGCACACTTAAATTTGAAATACTTAAGTTATAAAACTTCTTTGAAACCAAGGTAACTCGTACAAACACGACGAGTTTTCATCTTATTTTAACCCAAAACATTTTTACAGAAATCCATCGAAGATTTGACAATGTCTAAGTACAATTACTTATTTAAAAAGGTCAAATTTATCAAATTCTAGCATGTTAACTCTGTAATCAAAACCGTAGTGGTTCGTAGTGATTATCAAATCGAAGTGGTTCCGGATAACACTGGTATCCGATTTCGGTCTCTTCGAATTCAAGTAATAAATTTTAAAAGGGCTAAATTGTTTAAAATAACAATTTACATTTAGGGTGACAATATCCACATATGGGAATTTATTACAGATGTTTATTTCTAATAAAACGTATCATCATTTTTTCGCACTATTTTAACTCGTCTGACCACTTGATGGCACAGACAAGAATAGTTGAAATAAATATCCAATGGGATTAAACCAAGATATAGATTGTTATTAATTTGACGAATAATAACCAATATCAAAACAATTCACACATCGGGATTTAATTAACTTTAATTAACTGAATCCATTTATATTTTTATCCAAAACTAATTACAAAAGAAATTATCAATCAATTTATTTTTAGTTAATCAAAGTTAAACACTCGATTTAATATCTAATTTTGTTAATTTACATAGTTTCAAGCCAATTAATAATATAATTAATTTCCCATTTTAACTATAAAATATGATTGAACTTTAAATTACGGAAAATCCGTAATACTAAGTTATAATACAGGTAATAGGATTAAGATGTTAAAAGTCATCATGTTGGTTTGGTTTAAAATGACAAAAAGATTTTGAGTTTAAAGAAAAATTTAAGTTATCATATATATATATATATACATATATATATATGTATACATATATATATATATATATACACACACACAAACTCGAACGTGCACGAGGCTGTGCACGAGATATGTGCACACACCCAATTCCCCACCATGTCGCCTACGACCCTCACATTCCACCTGACCACCTAGATTCTTGAACATGTCCCCAGATCGAAATTCGACCCTTCAACTCAAAACTGGAATGATAGTCGTACCACTTGAATCCCCTCGCCGCTTCACCTCAGGCCGTCATCCAACCACCAAAAATCATCTCGAGCTCCGTCGCAATCACCTCCTTCTTTTCCTCTTGGACTGCACCTCCACTTTCGCCTCTCGTCGCCACCATTGCCTTCTTCGCAAAGCCAAAGAAAAACCCAATTTAAACCCGCTTCGCCTGGCCACCACAGGCCGTAGAAAAATCCCACGCCCTTTTTCCTACCTACGCCCACCCCCAACGCTCCTCCACGACCAACGCCTTGCCTCGAAACCCATCACATCGTCGGAATTTTGCTTTTCACCCAATTCCGTTCATCCAAACATTTCTCCATCCATAAGTCACTAAAAATCCTACAATTACTCTCAAAAATCAAGTTATTCCATTGTGAACACAACTATATGATTTGTTTCCGGTATAATAATATATTTTTTCGACACTAACTGACCTATCCACTGTTTAAACATGTTTCCTCATCCTATGCTTGACGAAATTTAAAGAAACCAAATTTATAATGTCGTATACACAAAAACTAACAACTTTGATTTTTGAATTATGTCCTAAAATTAAACGGATGAGAAGAAAAAGGTTTTTGAAGTAATTAGTTTCAATGTTTTACAAATAAAAACACAACAGAGCCATTGGGAAGATATACAGTTATCTGATGTTCGAGCACACTCTTACATATGTATTAATACTTATATCAGATTCAAATGCAATTTACCTAGCCTAAAGATTCATCAATAAATTACGGTACATATATATGTGTGTAAGCAGTAAATAAGATCAAGTGATTTACTCACTGTTAAAACCTGATGATCACTCTGTTGCTTGTTTTAAATAACCTGCTTCAAGCTTTGAGTACTTAGATTTCTTTTGCTTAGCTTCTGCTTCCACTTTTTACTGTCTTATATATATATATATATTGAAATGTTAGAATGTGAAAGTGAAGATAGCATAGGTATTTATAGATGGAGGGAGTGGGTACAAGAAGGCTGAAGCCTTTGTTCATGTACAGGTTTTACCTTATATATTTATTTTATTTTTATTTCTTACTTTTTTTTCTTGATTTGATTTTTGTTTTGACTTGATTTGATTTATTGTGTTGATAAGATCTCTTATGGCTTGAGTTAATTTATTATGTAGATTAGATTTTATATGTGACTTGATTTTGTGTTTTGCCATGATGATGTTCCCTTGCATATATACATCCTTTCATATATGTATATATTTATTTCCTATTCACTTCGACCATATATACATGTTTTTGACCATATACTAACATAAATTTAACATGCTATTTTTATTACTTCTTGTATAACTTATTTCATATAAACTATTTTATTATGAACATTTTCATATATATATATACATATATATATATATATATATATATATATATATATATTTAACCACCCACTATTTTAATTTAACATACATGCATGCTCACATACTTGTATATATTTATATTTATACATACTTATTTGGATATTCCATCTTAAATTTTTAATGGTGGAGTTTATATACATATATCTATAAAATCCATCATATCCAGACATTTAAAATTAAATACAGTACTATCAGTTTATACATTCAGATATTTTAAATATCAGAAAATTCATGTATTTGACTAATACAAATTTATATTCCAATAACTAAAATCATTTAATTACCCCCATATCCGATGGCTAAAATCCAAGTCGTTACAAAATGGTTTCGAAAGGGATTCGACGCCAACCTTCCACTATTTTACCCATATGTTTTATGCTTTCGAAAGAGATGGTGCCGACGCCATCATGTTTCCCCAATGTTATAAATGATAAAGGATGGTTTCAAAAGAGATGCTTTCGCCTATATTCACTTTGACCCAAATAATATTTTAAGTATAAACCCAATGCTTTTGAAAGGGGGACTTTCAATGTTTTCGGAAGGGTTACTTCCAATGGTGTCGATACAGGTACTTTCAACTGGTTTTGAAGCTATGCTTCTAAAGTTAAATGCAAATACATCAATATAATCGAAAATTTTCGAAAAGTAGATTTTAAAGTATTAAAAGGCGGGAGCCTAATGTTTTGAATGCTTTCGAAGGAGGTCATCCAATAAAGTCGAAAGCTATGTTTCGATGGTATCGAAAAGTTTTTGTAACCCCAAAATATATTTTTGGAAAAGGAAACCCATGGCTAAATTAAAGGATTTTTTAACGGTTTTAAGAAGAAGCTTTCTTTGATAAAGTAATAGGTTAAAGGTATTAACCATGTTTTATATTAAACCCAAAGGAGTGGTATTGCTATGTTGTTATGTTTGCTTCTTTAAATATAAATATGTTCACTTTAAAATGGACCCATAACTGCATTTCAGGGATAAAGGGTAGAAGAACCAGCTAGGTTAACCCAATAGTGAATATAAATTGATTAAACTCCTGAATGAGTAGAATTGCAACCAATAGGTCATGAAGACCAGAATATAGGATGCTAAAATATAAAAGAAAGATATTGGCGGGGGCAATAAGTTTTTAGTAAGCCCATGGATGTATAACAAAGATATTGGAAGGGCCAATAGGTTCATTGTTAGCCCATGAAAACTATGTATGAAGGAGATGTCAAAAATACAGGTTCATAGTAAGCCCATGAAAACTATGATTTGATACTGGCCGGGGCTAGTAGGTTTGTATTTAACCCATGAAAACTATATCCAGATGAAATATTGATAGATGTTAATAGGTTCCTAGTCAACCCAAGAAAACTAGGGTAAGAAGAAAGGATATTGGAGTTACCAATAGGTTCCTAGTCAACACATGAAAACTAGGATAAGAGTAAGATATTGGAGTTACCAATAGGTTTTAAGTGCTCCCATGAAAACTATGTAATTGGACAGGGAGTCCTTAAATGTTTAACTGGTTATTAGTCAACCCATGAAAACTAATAGGTTAAAGTAATCCTAAAAACTATAATTGAGATAGATAGTCTAAAATGAATGGGGATGGGTAATTCAGAATTGATTCATTTGTTTTACATATCATCATATTATATTGTTTTGAATTGTTTTAACCATTGTGGATGAAGGAGTACAGTATATGGTTTTATAAAGGTTTTGAGATACTAGTGAGGGGAAAACTCGTTCCGCTAAGCGGCGTGGTATCACTAGATATCTAAATGATTTGAGATGGTAGATTATTATTCATACTAGGCTTTATGTCTAACTCGAAGTTTTTTCCCCTTAAACTCTCGAGTACTCAATTAATTTTGAGTAGTTTGAGAGCTGAGGTTTTCAGGTATCTCTTAGGATGGATAAGCTTCAGAGACGTGCAGGAGGCATGATTGCTATTTAGAGTTCTCTTTTCTTTTGATTCCGTTGTGATGTTTGTAATGACAAAGGTTTTATATTCCCTGTATATACTCTGATCATCCAAAGGGGCATCTTCATTTGTCTCTCTTGGGTGTATGTTGTAATAAATATATTTTCTCTAAATGTGGTTTGTGAATTTGTGATTATGTAACGAATTTGAAATATTTTGAAATGATTGAAGTTTAAATTTTTCCATATTCATGTGTTTTCTGTATATCAATGAATCTAACGCCGCCGTATTTGATCGTCGAGGATTAAAAACTATGGATGACTACAGCATCCGTAGCAGTTAGTTTTGGGCCTCCAAGTAGGGGGATGTTACAAGTTGGTATCAGAGCATAGGTTTATGAAACTTTAAAAGAAATTTAAACCTAAAAGATTTTCAAACATAATCCAATGAATTTGAAAATATGATCAGGTTTTGGGTTAACGCTACACTAACGTACTTGTATTTGATATATATATATATATAAGTATGTGTTCCCCTATCTCTTAGACCGTTCTTCTGTATCTTATTAAGGCTCGTATGCAGATTTACGAGAAAGAAGATATGGAAGCAGGAAACAGAGGAGGAAATCTAGGTGGAGGAAGCACCACAACCAACGGAAATGCTCGACCCAATACCAGAAGGAACCATGGTCGATAGGCTAATGCTAATCCAAATGCTGAAGCCAATGTAGGTACTGGAAATCCGCTAGTAGATGCAGGGATGGTGTATCATTTGTTAGCCAATATTTTGCAAGCTGGAGTTGCTGGTAATGTTGGAGGAGCTAATCATGTGGCTCTAGTTGGGAATAACTATGCTAAGCTAAGAAGAGACTACACCAGTCTTGGTGGAAAACAGTTTATTGGAATGGAGGATGCTGTTAGAGTTGAGAATTGGCTATTGAGCTGTGAAAGGATATGTACTGATCTAGGCTTGGATGATGGGCAAAAGAGGAGGCTGGCCTCTAGGTAGTTGCAAGGGGCAGCGCTCCACTAGTGGAATAGTGTGACCGCTGGAGTTTCGGAGGAAGAGCTGACATGGGCTAATTTTAGAAGGAGGTTTGAGCAGTGGTTTCTATCTGAAGTTGCTAAGTCTGCATTGATGAGGAAGTTCATGGATCTGTTTGAGAGCTTGTGTGTTGGATTTTGGTGGATCTTGGAAGGATCATCTGCATTTGGTTGAGTTTTCCTATAGTAATAGTTACCAGAATAGTATAGGAATGGCGTTGAAGCTTTGTATGGAAGGCCATGCAAATCCCCTGCATGTTGGTTGGAGATGGGGATAGATTGGTCTTAGGTCTAGATTTGGTAAGGGATGCATCGGAGAAGATTGAGTTGATCCGAGAACGGATGAAGGAAGCTCAATTCAGACAGAAGAGTTACGCAGATAAAAGGCGTAAGGACCTAGACTTCTCAGTTCGAGATAAGGTTTTCATAAAGGTATCAGCAATGAAGGGTGTGGTACGGTTTGGGAAGTCAGGAAACTGGAACCGAGATATGTCGGTCCATTCTAGATTATAGAAAGGATTGGAAAGCCGCATACAGAGTAGAGTTGCCGAGCAGTATGGTAGGTGTCCATAATGTATTTCATGTGTCTCATCTTCGCAAGTATGTGAATGATCCAGAGGCTACCATTCCCCAGACAGAGGTTGAGGACTTGGTAGTAGAGCCTGATTTGACTTTTGTTAGACAAACAGTTCGGGTTGTAGAAAGAGATGAGAAAAGACTGAGGAACAAGATAGTCAAGTTGGTGAAAGTTCAGTGAAGCGACAACGAGAAGGACTGTACCTAGGAGACAGAGGATAGGATTCGAGATACTTATCCTGATCTGCATTGAGGGGATGTCTATATTAGATTTTTATAGATAATTTCTAGTCAGGTAGAATAGTATGGATGTTAGGAGTCGTTACAGATGATTACTATGTTTAGTAATTAGTATTTACTGAATTTTGAGGACGAAATTCTTTAAGGAGGGGAGCCTGTAACACTCCTAATTTTTGATAACATTATTCAGGATATTTAATTAGATAAATTAAATAGAATAATATAAATATTAAGTGATAAGGGGATTTAGACTTGAATAAATTAATTAAGGCCGAGCCTAATATAAAATTAATGGGCTTAGGAATGGACTCTTGGTTAATAAAATTACATAAGGGTATAATAGGAATTTGCTGCCCAATGACCCTTACCTTTATAAATTTTCGTTCCTACCATTTCATTCCTTACTCACGTCATTTTGAAATGAAAAAATAAAAAGCATAAGAACGACCGGCCATTAAAAGAACAAGAAGAGTACAAATTAAAAGCTAGAGAATCAAGCTTAAGGGGAAATCAATCTCAATCCAATCTCCTTATCTAAATCAAGGTGAATAATAATTCCATCTCTATTTTGGTTTTTACAATCATATGATTTTGGATTTAAGGGTAAACCCGTTTTTATGATATATTGGATGATGATATGCTTGATTTATAATTTTGATGGTTTAAACCAGATTGTTTAAAAGTGGTTGGGCATAGTTTTAGAGAAAAACCGAGATTTAATGATGTTTAAATGCCGTGGGAAACTTTTATGTTATGAGAAACATGATTTTGGAGTTGGGTTTCAATTTTGATAATTTTTCAAGCTATGGAAAGACTATTATGAATTTTCAAAGGAAAATCTAGTTATTTGGGTTTATAAATTTATTTTTGAAAATATATTGAGAATTTGGGTCTAGAATTTTGATATGTTAGATGACACGATTAAAGTGAATTTCTGGAATTTTTGGGGTTTGATCCAAGTGATTTGCTATGCAAAATAAATTATTTTAAAAGAGGGACTTCTTTGCAAAATTGGTTTTGCTTAACGGAAGGGCTTAATTGATTAACCTAACCTGGTTTAGATCTAAAATTAGCTGCAATTTTTTTAGAAAAGAATTTTAAAAAGTTAAGGCAACCAATCTGGTGTTGACACGTGGCAGGTTAGTTAGAGAAAAGCTTACTTTAAGAAGAACTAAACCAGGTTTACTCAGAAAATTAATTCCGCCTACTTTGGAAAGCACCATTTAACATAGAAGTTGCTGCCTTCATCCCAGTCGAAACCAATATACAAGGTATCATAAAGATGGTACGTAGTGGATTGGAGGAAGGCGAAAGGTATGGTGTCAAAAGCATGGCTTCCGAAGGAGTCGAAACCTTGGTTTGTTGCATGCTCGATCGGAGGTGCGACCTCACTTGGCCCGGCGTGGCTCCTGTTTTAGTCACATCCAACTGACTCGAGGGAGTCAGAGCTGTGTTCATATCTCATACAGACGTTCGCCAAACCATCCTACTTCGTTATGGATTCTCCACCACGTGCACAGTTGTTAAAGTGGTTTTCGTTATTGGCAGAGAGTATGACAATATCTGATCCCGATCTCTTTAACAACCAAACACTTATGTTACACCATGTTCATTTTCATTTCAAACAGTTCATACTTCATATCAAAATATCATATTCATTTCAAAATCACATCACTTTCGAAATCATTGTTCACTTTAAATAATAACAGTTCCAACTTAAACTGTTTAAATATTGGAAGTAGTTTATATATTGGAATAGTTATACATTAAAATAATTTATATATAAAAATAGGTTATAAATTAAAATAGTTTATATATTAAAAATAGTTTATATATTAAAATATATATATTTAAATTTGTTTATAAATTTAAAATAATATATATTAAAATAATATATATATTTTAAAGAGTTAATATTGAATTTTTTTTCAAATTAGAATTGTTTCTTCCAATTTTACAAATCAATTCATATCAACTTAGTTCCAAAATTCAATTTAAATCAATCTTAGTTCATTCAAATCTCAATTAAAAAGGTTAAAGGTTCAATTCAAATTCTCATTAAAACCATTTTTAATTTATATCGATTTCAAATTCAGGTTTGAACTACAAATTTAAACCACTTCCAATTCAACAGGTTTCAAAGTTTAAATCTTCAAACAATTTACAATAACTCAATTTGATAAATTTCATTTATATTTCAAACCTCAACTTTAATTTTATTTAAATTTGAAAATATTCACTTAATCATTTTTAATAACATTTAAATAAAATCTCAAATTACAAATCTAAATGAAATCAATAATTAAATATCTAACTTTAATTATATTTAATTCTAAAATATTCACCCAATCACTTTTTTATAAGCATTTAAATAAAATCTCAAATTACAAATTTAAATCAAAATAAAATATTCCATTTTATTTAAATTTGAAAATATTCATTTAATCACCTTTAATTAAAATCCAGTTATCAAGTTATAAAAATCATATCTTTATAGTCTTAAAATTTATAAGTTTCAACTCAATTTTTATTTAAATACCATTCTTAGAAAAATAAAATTTCAAATCAATTTCAATTTATCTTTCCAACCTTAATTTATTAAAGTTATTTCAAAATCTATTTTTAATATATTAATATAATTTTAAATAAATACTTAAACATATTATATATACTAATAAAATTAAATTTTATTAAATTTTATTATATTAAATTTTATTAAATTAAACTTATTATTAGATATATTTTATTTTTTTAAATCTTATTTTATATATTTAAAAATACTAAAATTATAAGTAAAATCTTAAAATTTACATTTTCCACAAACTTAACTTATAATTTCAAAATTTCGAAACATTTAATTTAAAATCTAAATTTTACACATATTAAAATAAAATATTTATGTTATATTTTTAAAAATCCATATTTATTAAAACCATATATTTTCCTTTCAAAATTCTGGAAATCATTTAAAATAGACCAACGGGTATATAGTTTTCTATCCTATGGTCAAGTGATACAGATATTTATCATTTCAATCCGTAATAATTTAAATTTTACGGGTTTATATCATTTCAACCCGCAATCCCAAAATTTCAAAATCTATAAAATCGCTTGGGTTTATCATTCCAACCCATTACGATTTTCCCTAATCTATAATATCGTTCGTATATGTATGATTTCAACCCATAGGGATTTTCCTAACTAATAGGGAACTTGCAAAGTGAGAACGATAGAATATAATAATAAAATAACATAACATATCAATGATGAGAATATATCATAATTAACAAATTTAAATATAATATATATACAACATGTTATGGTGTCATATATCAATCATAGGTAAACAATTTACATATCATATTCAACAATTTAATTACTAACAAATTAAATTTTAACAACACATTTCAATCGTCATTTCGTGTGAATTAAATTTACTAAACACAAGAATGTCAATCGTGTGTGATCACTCACCTTTAATGGCTATGGAAACAAGAAGGTGACACAGACACGCACACGGATACTGACACGAACTAGCGGGATAGTGAAAAGCTAGAAGTTTCTGTTGAAATCTCCAAACAGCACCGAAACAAAGCA
The DNA here is from genome assembly GCA_030737815.1 of Allium fistulosum. Taxonomy (NCBI): domain Eukaryota; kingdom Viridiplantae; phylum Streptophyta; class Magnoliopsida; order Asparagales; family Amaryllidaceae; genus Allium; species Allium fistulosum. Next base: position 312,872,393 of record CM060903.1, on the reverse strand, counting down.
ACATGATCTTGAATTCAGGAATCAAATATATATATATATATAATATAAAATATATATTCCTTCCTTCTATGCTAGCGGATGATGGCGGGAGGGAAGAGAACAAGATAACTTCTCAGGAAAAAGAAGGAGAACAAGCAGGCTTTCAGATTGTAAATATATGCAAAATTTGATTTTTTTTCAAAGGAAGCGAAGAGACTAGTGGGTTACTTCTCGAGTTTGTTGAGGTTGGAAGGGGTGTTCGGTCGCATGGGGGCTGCTGCTGGGTGAGAGACTGGGCTGTTGTGGTGGACATGGGGTACGGCAAGGCTGTTAGGTAGAAATCTAGGGGCTGGTGGTGATAGAGTACGACCAGGCATGGAATGGTGAGGCAAACTGATGGAGGGTGGAAATGGCACAGTTGAGACTGACTGTGAGGTGGCGTGTTTATGGGGCTGCTCTTGGTTGTAGGGTGATGAGCATGTTGGTGCAAGGGCTGCTAGCGGTGAGATGATGGTTGTTCGGCCATGATAGCTGCTCGGGGTGTTTTTCATGGTGGGCTGGAGGAGTATGACGTGTTGGGTGGTTGTGGTCAGGCTCTGCTATTAAGTGGAGTTCGGGTGGAACTACGGGTTCAACGAAGAGAGTTGGAGGTAGGAGGCAGTGTTGCAACATGCGGTAGTGGGTAGGTGGGCCGGAGCAATGCTGAGTCGGAGGAGTGGGGTCTGGCGAAAAGGCGGAAGGCTACGGGTGGGAGGAAGGCGAAGGTGTGGGCTGAGTTGCATAGTGGAAGGTTCGACCGAGAGAGAGAGAGGAGAAAGGCGATGAGCAGGTTCTTGAAGATGAATGCAACAGCTTTTATAAACTTACATATATATATGTACCCCTTTTTGCTCTTTTTTTATTATTGACGATGCAAGCACAAGCTCGGATAGGAAGTGGTAGGGAGAAAATAAGAGGAAGAGAATGAACAGAATAATATATTGCAACCAGCGGGAATAGAGAAAGTCAAAGCAGAATTTCTGGAAATAATAAAAGCAGATGGCTATTTGATTCAGCCGATGGGTAAATGAATGGCCACAGGAAAAACCAAAAGACTCAAATGCAAAACCGATACGGCTAACCGTTTCGCGGATTTCGCTACGTACCGGACACTGAAATACACAAATGAATATACTGTGGAGATCATCACGACGAGACGAACATAATGGTACAAAGATATGACTGACACATCCCACCTATCAAAACTCGAATTTCGCTACCAAAACTACTGCTAAATTGCCGAAAATAAGATAAACGGGGCTAGAGCAGTCCAAATTAGGCGAGACGAATTATAACGTCTCACTCAAGTAGTGATTTACATATTTCTTATACAAAAAATTTCAGATTTCAAAAATATTTTATTTTTAGCAAATTTTTAACTGATTTTAAATTTAAATTTAAATTTCACAACCAAACAAACTTTCTTATTTTCAAATGAAAATCTGCCACCTGCTATGCTTCAATAGACGCATACCAAATATCAAATTTTCATTGCTAAATTTTATTGTTTATTTCCATGAATTTTTTTAGTTAATTACGTTATTTAAATCGTTAAAGTTTTCAGGTCGTTACACTCTCCTCCACTTAAAATTTTTTGTCCCTGAATAGGAACGAGGTAGGAGAATAGAAGCAACATAATGGAAAGATAGATTCAAATTTCACAGTACCAGACACAACAATTAATTCAAAACCATATAAATTTCATTTTTTTCACATCTTATTACTTACATTTATATCGTATACTATCCAATTACATATTCTTATTACATTCAAACTTTTCCAGGAAAGTTTTATTAATGTTTCCAGATGTAATTGAGCACTCTACGAATTTACCTTTTATTTACAACATTTCTATCAATCGAAATTTAGTTTGAACATTTTATTTACTTAATTTTTCTCTTGTATAACTTTAAATTACATATTCACATTACATTTTAACGTTTTGAATATTCCAGGTAAGTTATATATGTTTTAGAATGCAATTGAGTATTATACAAATAAATTTATTATTCTAGTTCAACTGTTTCAAGTTGTTTCAATTCCATTTCTCATTTTAGACACTCCAATTATTCAAAAATTTGGCTTCATTTTAATAATTGAAAACCATCACTTCACATAAATTTAAGAGTTAAATTTTCGGTTTCACTTCAAACCAATTTTGAAATAAATATATACATATATATATTTTATACATCCAATCATACTCAATAAATTCAAATCAAATCCATTTTTCAAAACAAAAATGTAGCAACGCTACTAAGTGGTATCCCCACTTTGAGACTCGAAAATGAATGTCGATGGTGTTGCAGTCATTATTGAAATTATTTTCCAGCGACAAAAGATGAGAGTACTGACTTACTTCTTTTAAATTTCTTTGGAAACAACTTCATTCGAAAATACTTTCAAATAATAATATATTTTTCAAAACTTTGAAGACTAAATTTTAAAAAGCAGCAAAAATTTAATTTTGAAATCCTTAATTTAAATTCATTTCATTTTCAAATCCAATTTATAAACCATGTTTTAAAAATTTCATCTCCTTATAATATACAATAATAGTTAATGGTTTAGGAATGTTGACAAACAATAAATGATAATCTAGTACTATCATTTCTCACAACCAATTCATTTAACTATCTAATTTCAGAAAATTATACTTATATATATATATAATATAATCATACATAAAATTATTTCATTGACCGATTTCTAAAACAATATTGTGTCAGTTTGCACTGTTCAAGTGTTTTTGAGTTCCTATCGAAAGCGTTGGCCAGGAGAATCGATCGAAACCCAAAATTCAAACTTAGTAACTCAAACAACAAACAATATAAAACATTTTTATATCAGTTACAAATATGCTCCCTCATAGGATGATTCAAGAATGGAATTTAGGACAAGGATAGTGTAACAACCTGGCATTTCGAATCGTTCAAATCGACAACCATCCACTCATGTTAGACTTGAATTGCTTAAAACAATAGATTGTTAATTCATATTTATCAAAACTCAGCATATAGAGTAAATAAGTCAATCACAGAATCGCAGACACAGAGTGACACAACAATAAACATCGGAATAGATAAATAGTAGTTCATGAAGCTACTATATAAACAAAAGAGTTTGAAACAAAATACAACAGAAATCTCAACTACAGATGTAAATGACAAGACTGAACATAAGTAACTAGAAATGACAGAAAGATGAACAAAGATAAGACAAATCTTCAAGTAAAGTTCCAAGCTCCAAAGGCGAGTCTCAAATGCTGCGATACTCGGTTTGACCTGAGCATAAAGCAAAACATAAAACACTCAAGTCAAGATTAACATTCTTATACCAGTAAATTCAACTCAAGTGAAATGTCAACTGAAATACAAAATAACTTAAAGGATGTTTGGGATACCCATCCTCTAAGAATCTGTTAAACAATCTACATACATAGCACAATACGCTACATATATAATGTCTACCGTAAGATAAACTATTAAAATAGCGTTAAGGCATTACCCATATCCCCCTTAACACATTTTATATAATGTCGTAGTCTATAAAGTACTGTAAACTCCACCAAACCGGTGGGATATCAGGGAGCACTCCATAGGTACGACACAAACCAAACTCGTAGAAGGCGCGATAAGCCATGTGACAAGGCACGCGAGGCAATGCCGGGGTAGGATTCTACCGTTTGCGGATCCGGACTGGTGGTAACGCATAGCAGCTACTACCGCCCACCTCGAGACACACTCCCAATATCAAAGGTGCACCCAATCAAACCACAAAGTAATAGAATGGTATCGAAGAAGCATGCTCGATCGGAGGTGTGACCTCACTTGGCCCGGCGTGACTCCTGTTTTAGTCACATCAAGCTAACTCGCGGGTATCAGGGCTGCGTTAACACCTCATATAGATGTCGCCAAAAAATCCTACTTCGTTCTGGAATCTCCACCACATACACAGTTGTTAAAGTGGTTTTCGGTATTGGCAGAGAGTATGACAATACCCGATCCCGGTCTCTTTAACAACCGAACGTTTATTTCACACCATAGTTATTTTCATTTCAAATAATTCATAATTCATATCGAAATATCATATTCATTTCAAAAATCGTATCACTTTCGAAATTTATTCTCTTTCGAAACCATAGTCACTTTTAAAATCATAATCATAAAATAGTTTAAACCATCCTATCAAAGTATTCAGATTTAAATCTATTAAATATAAATTATAACAGTTCCAACTTAAACAGTTTATATATTGAAAATAGTTTATATATATTGAAATAGTTATAAATAAAAATAGTTTATATATTTGAAATATAATATATATTAAATAGTTTATATATTAAAATAGTTTATATATATTGAAATAGTTATAAATAAAAATAGTTTATATTTTTTTAAATAGAATATAAATTAAAATAGTTTATAAATTAAAATAGTTTATATATCAAAATATATATATATCGAAAATAGTTTTAAGTTAGAATTGTTTCTACCAATTTCACAAATCAATTCTCATCAACTTTAACTCCAAAATTCAATTTAAATCAATCTCAATTCAAATTCTCAATTAAACCATTTTTATCAATTTCAAATCCAGATTCAAACTATAAATTTAAACCACTTCAAATTTCAATAGGTTTCAAAGTATAAATATTCAGACAAATTAGAATAACTCAAATTGATAAATTTCACTTATGTTTCCAAATTCAACATTTAATTTTATTTAAACTTGAAATATTCACTTAATCCTTTTAATAACCATTTAAATAAAATCCCAAATTACAAATTTAAATAAAAATTAAATATGCAATTTCAATTTTATTAAAAGTTGAAAACATTCATTTAATCACTTTTTATCAAATCGATTTATAAAATCATACCTTTCAAAATCACAAAAAAATCAATAAGTGCAAACCATTCTTATTTAAATTCAATTCTAAAAAAATTTAATTGTATATCAATTCTTATTTAAAATCAATTCTTAACAGATTAAATTACAAATCAATTCTTATTTAATTTATCTTTCCAACTTCTATTAACTATTATAAAATCTATTTTCAAAATATTAATATAAATAAATACTTAAACATAATAATTAAATTAAATTTTATTAAATTAAATCTTATTATATATATTTTTAAAATAATAAAGTTATAAGAAAAATCTTAAAAATTATATTTTCAAATCTAACTTATAAATTTAAAATTTCCAAAACATATAAAAAAATCTAAATTTACACATATAAAAATAACATTTATATATTATATTTTTAAAAATCAGTATTTATTAAAACCCATATATTTCCTTTCAAAACTTTGGAAATCAATTTCGAAATATAGACCAACGGTGTCCGTATATAATTTTCTATCTGTAACGACCCGTATTTTTACGGGTCGAATGATTGAAACCGGTGTTATTTGGACGATAGTGTTGTAGCTTGAATCGAGTAGAAGATAAGTCATCACAAAGTCTAGGCGAAAATTTTGACTAAGTCTTAGGTCATAGACGACCTAAGGAGTTAGGTCGCAGCATTTGTGGCGACCTAAGAAGACTGACCGAGTTAAGAAGAGTAGGCGACCTAAGGATTGGAGCGACCTATAGGAGTTGGCGAGTTAAGGAATGAAGCGACTTAAGGATAGGCAGACTTAAGTAAGTTACCGACCTAGGGGAGTTAACGACCTAGTAGTTAGCAAGTTAGAGTAGTTAGGTCGTAAATCTATTAGGTCGTAAGTCGCGACTATTGTTAAGTCGTTAGGTCGCATGTGTGTTAAGTTGGCCATAGTTAAGTCGTAAGTCGTGTCCCTAGGTAAGTCGCGCATTTGTTAAAGTCGCGTATAAGTTAGGTCGCGAATACGTTAAGTCGCGCAGGTGTTAAGTCGTGAGTCGTAAACCGTTAGGTCGGCAACAGTTAAGTCGCGCGCTTGTGTTGCGTTGAGCCATAGGTTGCTGGGTATATTAAGTCGTAGGTCGCTGGGTATGTTAAGTCGTAGGACTGAGAGGCTTAAGTCGCAACCCTGTTAAGTCGCGTGGGTGTTAGGTCGGAGATGTTGCTAGGTCGTAGGTCGTGGATGACTTAGGGAAGGCGGATGAGTTTAGGGGTTTTCAGCCTATAAATAGGAGGGTTTTTCTCACCTTTTGGGATCCGGATTTCGAAGCGACGAAGTGCTGCCATTTTGAGAGCTCGACTTCTACACTTCTTCACTTCTTTTCTCCACTCTAATCTAGTGATTCCTTCCATCCAAATCGAAAATCAAATTGAAGATCCAAGAGCTTAGATTGAAGATTTTCATCCATCGAAGAGAGATTTCATCGTTTGAAGCGGATTTGTGATAGATCGAGTTAGATCCTTCGCTGTCCAGATTTGAAGTGGGTTTCTTTTAAGGTGTTTAGGTGATTTGGTGAGTGGTGATTATCTCTCACACGGATCCAAAAGAGTATATCGGATCGTTGGCTTGATTTGGTGTTAAAGTAGAGATTTCCATGCATTTTCCTAATCATATGTGTAGAACCATATAGATCCATTGCTCATGATGATTTGACATCCATTTTACTACATGTTAACCTATGCAAGTTCATTCATCAAGATTATAGAGACATTGCTCATGTTTTCATGCTTGTTAGACTTTCGACTCTTTAATTACGAAATTACCATTGTTGTTATAATTGTCTATTTAGATCATATTTGAATGTTTGTTTTACTTGGATTAATGTTTGACTTGATTGATTGCTATGAATTAGATGATTGATGATTTGATTTAGACCGAAGATAATTCAAAAGCTAAGAGAAAGGCTCTTGAATTGGGAAAGCTACTCGTGGCATATGTAGCAGATGATGAAGCTCTTATGCATAGATTTGATGATGATGTGGAGATGAGGCTTTGCGAGGATGTGATGAAGCGAAGCATGATATGAGATAGTCTTGGTCTAATCCAGACGGGATCATTCCAAGCAGATTGATAACTCGGTGAAATGTTCGAGTTGAGGATAATGTTTTGCTCGAGATGCGCTTGAGCTAGTATGGAAATAGTCGTCGAGGAGGATGACTAGAAGGCTGAGATCTCATCGTTGTTGAAGGTTCTAACATGCTCAAAGCAAGAGTATGTTGGGCAGATTCGATAGTCCCTGAAGGCTACTGATTGGTAGTCAAGTACTCTGGGCAGATTCGATAGTCCTAGGCACGGGTCACGACGACGTGCGGGAGTAATGTCTAGAACCGGGGTTTCCATTAGCCCTTGACGGACGGCTGAAAGAATGTGCCGGTCATTCAATTAACGATGATATCGAAGCAATGATAACAGTGATAGCCAGAGTCATGGATGTTTGGTTGTATCATCATTCGGTCTTAAGAGCGGTATTTTCTGGGTGCTTATCTGATCTTGGTTTAGGCCTTGGGGGTTTGTACTTGGAAACCATCGCCCTTGACTCGAGTGATAATTGCTTTACTTTAAATTATATGCTCTGCTATGTTTGCTTCTGCTTAGTATGTGTCTGGGGGCTATCACTGTAGAAAGAGGTGGAGTGGGAGGGTTGTATTCCTATTCCTTTTCCTTTATGCTCTTTTGGTATGTTGTTAGTTAATTTACTGCTCACTAAGACTGTTGTCTGACTCAAGGCTTTATGTTTAACTCTTATTGCCTTGGGCTGTTCGTCCATTTTGGGACGGGCAGACTAGGTAGCAGGTGATAGGTGATGTTCTTGCTTTCCACGATGCTGATGTCGAAGACGAGCTGGAGGCTTGCATATTATCTTCTTATTATATGTACTGGATGTTCCGCTGCTTTGTATAATTCTCTGAGTGATATGTAGTGAGGTTTGATGTATTGACTATTCAGATGTTTGTATTCAACTATTATGAAGTTTTATATGATGATATTCTATTCTGTAAAGCTTCACTATATATATTCTATTGTATTTTGTCCATGCGCTGTGAGTAATACGATAGATTCTGATGTATTAATTTACCCTGACAATTGTCCATGGTCGCCTGGCACACTTTGCAGCGCACTTTCTCTTGGTTCAGTGCAGGGGTCATGGGCGGTCGTCACATTTGGTATCAGAGCTTTGGTTAATCGATTTTACCCAACGCTCGCTGACGTAACTACGTATGAGAGACGTAATTGTATTTTGATGGATGATTACTATATATAATATAGTAGATTAGAAGAGTTTGAGTCCTTTAAGCAGTTGTTTCTCAAGATGTTCTGACCATTCCTTTTTATAGATATTGAGAATGAGTCGAAGAGGGAGACCAGCTGCTAGGGAAGGCCGTGCTGCTGAGGGGGCTGCTGATTACGGTGCTATGTTCGAAGCAATGATGACTTCGATCATGAGAAGGATGCCAGCTCCGGGCCCATCGGTGGATGTTGGAGTTCAAGTTCAAACTCCAAAACCGGTGGACTTTGCTAAGTTGTGTAAGGATTATACTGCTCTTGGAGGAAAGGTTTTCTTGGGAACAGAATCAACCATTGAAGTCCAGAGGTGGATAGATGCTTGTAGAAGGATTTTTGGTGATTTGGGAATTGAGGATGCAACTAAGAGGAAGTTAGCATCAAGACAGCTTCAAGGGAGAGCTTCTGATTGGTGGAACTCTATCACCATTGATACTCCGGAGGAAGAGATTACTTGGGAGCAATTCCAAGTCAGATTTGAAGCTAAGTTCATTTCTACAGCTCAGAAGTCTGTTTTGTTCAAGAAGTTTGTAGAGCTCAAACAAGGTGGAAGACCAGTTATTGAGTATGTCTCTGAGTTCGAAGCTTTGTCCAAGTATGCCCGGTCGTATATTGAATCTGCATACCAGAAGAACGAGAAGTTTGTGACAGGCTTGGACAGTTATCTTGGGAGACAATTGGTAGATCATCTAGACGATCCATTTGAGAAGCTTGTGGAGAAAGCTCTCAGGCATGAGAATCTGTTTCCTAAGGAAGGATCTGTTGTTGCTGTAACCAGGGAAGAGTCTAAACCACAGCAGGGTGGAAACAAGAAGAGGAAGCAGCAACATCAGAAGGGTAAGGATGGCCAGAAGAAGCCGAAGAGCAAAGTGACCTGCTATAATTGTCAGCAGAAGGGCCATTTCTCTAGGGATTGTAAGAATCAGAAGGTACCGATGAAGCGTCACAACTGTGACAAGCCGGGGCATGTCAGGAAGAATTGTCCAGAACCGCGAAGGGACAAGCAGATTGTGCAGGCTTATGCTTTGGGAGCTATTCCATCATCTTCGAAAGCTCCTACCGCTGAAGAGAAAGGAAAGAGTGTAGTGGTTCAAGGTACTCTTTCCATATGTGGTGTTCCAATTAGAGTGTTGTTTGATACCGGGGCGTCGCATTCGTTTGTTTGTAATGAACTTGTAGGCTGGTTAGGTTTGGAACCGGATATTGTTGATAGGCCATTGGTTGTGACTAATCCAGTTGGGGGTTCGTCTTGTTTGTGTATGTTATGCCGTGGTCTGATTGTATCGAGTCATGATTGCTCTTTTGTTTGTGATTGTTTTGTTCTGAACTTTGCGGGGTTCGGAATTATTTTGGGTATGGACTGGCTCAGGAAGTATGCGGCAAAGGTTGATTGTGAAAGGTTGGAGGTGACAGTCGGGAATGTGGAGGGGCGAAAGATTGTGACACGATGTAAGCATGAAGAAGGCGTCTTCATGAGCTTCATGTATTCGCTGGTTGTTCCACGGGATGGACTGTCATCTGTGCCAATCGCTAATGGATTTGAGGATGTCTTTGACGAGGACAAAGGGTTACCGCCGCATAGAGAGATCGAGTTTCGTATAGATCTAGTTGAAGGAGCCAGACCTGTTGTGATGCCTCTTAGGCGGATGGCGCCTAGGGAACAGCAAGAGTTGAAAGTGCAGGTTGATGACCTTTTACAGAAAGGATTCATTCGGCGTAGTGTGTCCGAATGGGGTGCACCAGTTGTATTCGGAACCAAAGCGGATGGGTCGTTGAGGTTGTGTGTGGATTATCGTGAGTTGAATAAAGTGACTAAGAAGAACAAGTATCCATTGCCGAGAATAGATGACTTGTTTGATCAGCTTCACGAAGCTAAGGTGTTTTCTCAGATGGATTTGGCAACGGGATTTCACCAGTTGAGAGTGGCTAAGGATAGTGTGCCGAAGACTGCTTTTAGGACACCATCCGGTTTCTTTGAGTGGCTGGTAATGCCGTTTGGATTGACTAATGCACCAGCATATTTTGTGGATCTTATGAATAGAGTGTTCAGAGATCAGTTGAGCAAGTTCGTCCTAGTGTTCGTGGATGATATTCTGATTTATTCCAGAACTGAAGAAGAGCACAAGACACACTTGTGTATTGTTTTGGAAATCTTGCGGAAACATCAGCTGAAGGCTAAGTTTTCGAAGTGTCACTTCTGGAAGAGTGAAGTGAGGTTCTTAGGCCATGTTATCTTTGGAAATGGAATAGCGGTTGATCCCGCCAAGGTGGCAGCAATCCAGGATTGGGGTAGACCTAAGAATGCATCTGATGTGAGAAGTTTTCTTGGATTAGCAGGATATTATTGACGGTTTATCAAAGACTTCTCCAAGGTGGCTGCACCATTAACAGGATTGACGAAGAAGAACCAGGTGTTAAGATGGGAAGATAAGTGTGAGCAAGCTTTCAGAATCCTGAAAGAGCGACTGACGAGTGCTCCTGTTTTGACTATTCCAAGTGGGAATGATGAGATGGTGGTTTACACCGACGCATGTGGTTCTGGACTTGGAGCAGTGCTGATGCAAAGGGATAAAGTTGTTGCGTATGCAAGTCGACAACTGAAGCCGCATGAAAGGAATTATCCGACTCATGATTTGGAGTTAGCGGCGATTGTTTTTGCTCTGAAGATGTGGAGACATTATCTATTGGGGGTTCGATTCGAGTTGTTTATGGATCATAAGTCGTTGAAGTATCTTTTCTCCCAAAAGGATTTGAATCTTCGGCAGCAACGTTGGCTAGAGTTTTTAGCATCATATGATTTTGGTATAGCTTATACTCCAGGAAAGGGTAACGCAGTGGCAGATGCGTTAAGTCGAAGACATGCAGGGTTGGGAGCCATGTTTTCAGAATGGAAGAATCTCGAGTATTTAGCTGGATTTGACTTCAGGCCTAGATGTGAATTGGAACTGAGATGTTGGCAAACTTATCGATAAGACCGACTCTTGTGGAAAGGATTGGCGAGAGGCAAAAGCGAGACGATAAGCTTGTCAAGATTATCCATGATTTGGAATCTGGATTGGACCCAGAAAAGGATAAAGGATTCGAGGTCGATCGAGAGGGTTGGCTTCGGAAGCAAGGACGACTAGTTGTTCCCGATATCGATGAATTGAGGAATGAAGTTCTGAGGGAAAGTCATCACTCGAAGTTGACAATTCATCCAGGTGGAAATAAAATGTATTGGGATATGAAGAGAACCTATTACTGGGAAGGTATGAAGAAGGATGTTGGAAATTTTATTTCCAAATGTATGAACTGCCAGTTGGTAAAAGCCGAACAGAAGAAGCCAAGTGGATTGCTTCGGCCACTAGAAGTTCCTACATGGAAGTGGGAGCAAATATCGATGGATTTTATTGATGGACTACCTAGAACAAGAACGGGAAATGAAGGGATTTGGGTCATTGTAGATCGTCTGACTAAAAGTGCAAGATTCATTCCTGTTCGATCGAATAGGACTGCATCAAAGTTGGCAGAGTTGTATGTTAAGTGGATAGTTCGATTCCATGGTATTCCGAAGAGTATAGTGAGCGATCGAGACCCATTGTTCACTAGTGGATTTTGGAAGAGCTTCCAGGAAGTTTTGGGAACCGAGTTGTGTTTGAGTACAGCTTATCACCCTCAAACAGATGGTCAGACCGAGAGAGTCAACCGAGTTTTGGAAGATCTCCTCAGAGCTTGTGTTTTGGATTTCGGTGGATCATGGGAAGATCACCTTCATTTGGTGGAATTTTCATATAACAACAGTTACCAGTCAAGCATTGGTATGGCACCGTATGAGGCATTGTATGGAAGACCGTGTAACTCTCCGACATGTTGGTTAGAGACAGGAGAAAAGTTGATATTTGGGCCAGAAATGATTCGACAGACTTCGAATTGCATAGAGATCATTCGACGACGAATGAAGGCAGCCCAAGACCGACAGAAAAGTTATGCCGATAAGCGTCGTAAGGATTTGGAATTCGACGTAGGTGATATGGTTTTTGTGAAGATTTCTCCACTGAAGAATGTTATTCGATTCAGGAAGAAAGGAAAATTGACTCCGAGATTTGTTGGACCATTCCCGATCATCGAGCGAATTGGAAAGCTCGCCTACAGATTGGAGTTACCAGAGAAGATGTCAGGTGTGCACAATGTTTTTCATATATCGTATCTACGGAAGTATGTGCACGACTCGAATACAGTAGTTTCTACTGATAGCTGTGAAGATTTCGAGATTAATCCAGGCGATAAGAGACCTCGTAAGCCGCTTCGTGTTGTGGAAACCGACACGAAACAGCTTAGGAGGAAGGTAGTTAAGTTGCTCAAGATACAATGGAGTGATGATGATAACGACTGTACATGGGAGGAGGAAGAGAGGATGAAGGCAGCTCATCCTGAACTCTTCGAGGTATGGCCCCAAGGTGTCGTGTCATCCAACGAAATTGTAACTTGTTCTAGTTTTAGAATTCTGCCTGCTAAGCTAGAATTGGATGCGTGGTTTGTTGATTGCTATGGATGGTAGGCATGCAGAATAGTCTTTGATTGCTCTATTTGTTTGGAATTTCGGGGGCGAAATTCCTAAGGGGGAGAGAATGTAACGACCCGTATTTTTACGGATCAAATGATTGAAATCGGTGTTATTTGGACGATAGTGTTGTAGCTTGAATCGAGTAGAAGATAAGTCATCACGAAGTCCAGGCGAAAATTTTGACTAAGTCTTAGGTCATAGACGACCTAAGGAGTTAGGTCGCAACATTTGTGGAGACCTAAGAAGAGTGACCGAGTTAAGAAGAGTAGGCGACCTAAGGATTGGAGCGACCTATAGGAGTTGGCGAGTTAAGGAATGAAGCGACTTAAGGATAGGCAGACTTAAGTAAGTTACCGACTAGGGGAGTTAACGACCTAGTAGTTAGCAAGTTAGAGTAGTTAGGTCGTAAATCTGTTAGGTCGTAAGTCGCGACTGTTGTTAAGTCGTTAGGTCGCATGTGTGTTAAGTTGGCCATAGTTAAGTCGTAAGTCGTGTCCCTAGGTAAGTCGCGCATCTGTTAAAGTCGCGTATAAGTTAGGTCGCGAATACGTTAAGTCACGCAGGTGTTAAGTCGTGAGTCGTAAACCGTTAGGTCGGCAACAGTTAAGTCGCGCGCTTGTGTTGCGTTGAGCCATAGGTCGCTGGGTATATTAAGTCATAGGTCGCTGGGTATGTTAAGTCGTAGGACTGAGAAGCTTAAGTCGCAACCCTGTTAAGTCGCGTGGGTGTTAGGTCAGAGATGTTGCTAGGTCGTAGGTCGTGGATGACTTAGGGAAGGCGGATGAGTTTAGGGGTTTTCAGCCTATAAATAGGAGGGTTTTTCTCACTTTTTGGGATCCGGATTTCAAAGCGACGAAGTGCTGCCATTTTGAGAGCTCGACTTCTACACTTCTTCACTTCTTTTCTCCACTCTAATCTAATGATTCCTTCCATCCAAATCGAAGATCAAATTGAAGATCCAAGAGCTTAGATTGAAGATTTTCATCCATCGAAGAGAGATTTCATCGTTTGAAGCGGATTTGTGATAGATCGAGTTAGATCCTTCGCTGTCCAGATCTGAAGTGGGTTTCTTTTAAGGTGTTTAGGTGATTTGGTGAGTGGTGATTATCTCTCACACGGATCCAAAGGAGTATATCGGATCATTGGCTTGATTTGGTGTTAAAGTAGAGATTTCCATGCATTTTCCTAATCATATGTGTAGATCCATATAGATCCATTGCTCATGATGATTTGACATCCATTTTACTACATGTTAACCTATGCAAGTTCATTCATCAAGATTATAGAGACATTGCTCATGTTTTCATGCTTGTTAGACTTTCGACTTTTTAATTACGAAATTGCCATTGTTGTTATAATTGTCTATTTAGATCATATTTGAATGTTTGTTTTACTTGGATTAATGTTTGACTTGATTGATTGCAATGAATTAGATGATTGATGATTTGATTTAGACCGAAGATAATTCAAAAGCTAAGAGAAAGGCTCTTGAATTGGGAAAGCTGCTCGTGGCATATGTAGCGGATGATGAAGCTCTTATGCATAGATTTGATGATGATGTGGAGATGAGGCTTTGCGAGGATGTGATGAAGCGAAGCATGATATGAGATAGTCTTGGTCTAATCCAGACGGGATCATTCCAAGCAGATTGATAACTCGGTGAAATGTTCGAGTTGAGGATAATGGTTTGCTCGAGATGCGCTTGAGCTAGTATGGAAATAGTCGTCGAGGAGGATGACTAGAAGGCTGAGATCTCATCGTTGTTGAAGGTTCTAGCATGCTCAAAGCAAGAGTACGTTGGGCAGATTCGATAGTCCCTGAAGGCTAATGATTGGTAGTCAAGTACTCTGGGCAGATTCGATAGTCCTAGGCACGGGTCACGACGACGTGCGGGAGTAATGTCTAGAACCGGGGTTTCCATTAGCCCTTGACGGACGGCTGAAAGAATGTGCCAGTCATTCAATTAACGATGATATCGAAGCAATGATAACAGTGATAGCCAGAGTCATGGATGTTTGGTTGTATCATCATTCGGTCTCAAGAGCGGTATTTTCTGGGTGCTTATCTGATCTTGGTTTAGGCCTTGGTGGTTTGTACTTGGAAAACATCGCCCTTGACTCGAGTGATAATTGCTTTACTTTAAATTATATGCTCTGCTATGTTTGCTTCTGCTTAGTATGTGTCTGGGGCTATCACTGTAGAAAGAGGTGGAGTGGGAGGGTTGTATTCCTATTCCTTTTCCTTTATGCTCTTTTGGTATGTTGTTAGTTAATTTACGGCTCACTAAGACTGTTGTCTGACTCAAGGCTTTATGTTTAACTCTTATTGCCTTGGGCTGTTCGTCCATTTTGGGACGGGCAGACTAGGTAGCAGGTGACAGGTGCTGTTCTTGCTTTCCACGATGCTGATGTCGAAGACGAGCTGGAGGCTTGCATATTATCTTCTTATTATATGTACTGGATGTTCCGCTGCTTTGTATAATTCTCTGAGTGATATGTAGTGAGGCTTGATGTATTGACTATTCAGATGTTTGTATTCAACTATTATGAAGTTTTATATGATGATATTCTATTCTGTAATGCTTCACTATATATATTCTATTGTATTTTGTCCATGCGCTGTGAGTAATACGATAGATTCTGCTGTATTAATTTACCCTGACAATCGTCCATGGTCGCCTGGCACACTTTGCAGCGCACTTTCTCTAGGTTCAGTGTAGGGGTCATGGGCGGTCGTCACACTATCCTATGGTCCAGTTATACAGATATTTATCATTTAAATCCCTAATTTAAATATCTATGGGTATATATCATTTCGATCCGCAATCCCAAAATTCAAAATCAATGAAAATCGCTTTGGTTTATCATTTCAACCCATAACGATTTTTCCCTAATCTACAAGATTGTTCGGGTATGTATCATTTCAACCCATAGAGAATTTCTAAACTAACAGGGAACTTGCAGAGTGAGAACAAATATAATAATAATATAACATTTCAACACAGGCAAATATCATCAATAACAAATTTAAATATAATATATACAACAGGTTATGGTGCCATATGTCATAGGTCGATAATTGCAGATAATGACATATCATATTTAACAATTAAATAACTAACAATTCAAATTTAACAATATATTTCAATCGTCATTTCATGTGAATTAAATTCACTAAATATAAGAATGTTAATCGTGAGTGATTTATAACCTTTCGAGGCTAGAGAACAACATGAAATGAACACGACGCCTACACAGATCCGGACACGGACACACATACGAAGGAAAGCAAAAAAAACTACTACGACCAAATTCTGAACAGCGGCAAGACAAAAGCAAAGCATGATAGACTGGATTCGATGAAAACAAAATATAAATTATATTATTATTTTCTTCTCTAAAAATAAATATTTAATTAAAAACACATAATTAAAATAAAATCTTTATATATATTAAAAAATATCAATGTTTTAAAAACCCATAATTTTTTTTCAAATTTCTTCAAATAAAGGAGAAATGAACTTTTGAAGTAATAACGAATGTAAATTAATGAGAATAAAACATTATATGAATGAGAAAAGAAAAGTAAATGATGAAAGAAAAAAAAGAAAAAAAACTAAATTGTAAATGTGGAGTAAACCAAAAAAAATGTATACAATACTTCAATAATGAATTCATTTATGATCCAAATAATTGAAATGAATATAACTTATGTAAGTAAAGAATGTAAATTAATGAAATAAGCCTTGCATAGAGGAATGAAAATTTAAAATTTTGAAAGTAATGAACGTGAACTAAAGAAAATCATTGTATGAAGAGAAAAAAATGAACAATGAATGATGTGAAAAGATAAATAGAGTAAACTTAAAAATATGTTGAATTCTTTGTTTGTTGGACTTCTGGATTGGTTGGGAAAGGATACTTATATTTTGTATAGAGATGTATAAATAAACAATAAAGTTTTATTTATGACTGTTGAGTGTATGGTTACTTTCACAGTTTATTTATCATTTTATATGATTAGAAGTTCTGAACTTGAACAAACCATTTGTTTTTTGTTGCTATGGATGGATGATCGCTCTCTTTGTTGAAAATGATGTTTGTATTGTTGTTTGCAAATAACTATTGTTATATTGTGATGTTTTGTTTGTTATTTGTTGAAACAACTTAAATATTTTCTCTTTCACTTAATTATTAACCTCTTTTAGATTGTACAAGTGAAATACAGGTTATGGAAGCAATTTCTATTGCTTTTGGTTTCATAAAATAAGCGTAGTTTGTCCGAAAAATAGGTACGTTTTCGGATTACAGTTTTATAGCGATATTATATTGTTTTCCCATGGTTTGAGATATATTATTTTGAAAAGTTTGATATATATTGTTATTATTGATAATATTATCTCTCCCAGACCTCTCTGTACAAAGGAGACTCTGCTGAAATTTTCCGTGAATTTTGGACTTAGAAAATTTTGTGAAATGATTTTCAAACTTTTGTTAACTTGAATAAAGGATTTAATTGTTATAAATTGATATTTTATTTAAAATTATTTAATTTTGTAAAATAATTGTTATAAATTTAATATTTTTAAGAAGAGATATTGATTACTAAATTCCTTCTTTTCCTTTTCGAGGACGAAAAGTTTTGAGTGGGGGAGAGGGTAACGACCCGTAAATCTCGATAATTAAAAATCGTTAATTTAATAAGATTTTGTAATTTAATGTTGGAAGAAATTAAATTTTGTGATTTAATAATAAGAATATAATTAGAATGAAGTGTAATATTATTAATTTAAGGTAATTGATAGTTACTTTAAATGTAATTCCAATTAATTGAGATGAATAGAAGTTATAATTGGTTATAGATCGTAAATAAATTGTAATAATGTATGTATTAATTGATAATTGGATTAAAGGAGTAATTGATAATTCAAATGTGGTATTAATTATGAAATACGGTGTAATTAATTGTAATTGATAAAAGTAATGTTATAGTAGTCATTTAACATTTGTTTGTAAAGAATAAACCTATAAATGTGATTAAAAGTTAATGGTGACAATTATTATATGTTACCAATTTATTAAATCGGTTGAATTAAATTTAAAATCAATTGCAATTAAATGTAATTAAATGTTACGCTAATATGAGTTAAGACAATAACTACAAATTGTGAATGTAATAAAATGAATAGAAATGTTAATTATATTCATAAGGTAATAATTGATTTAATAACAGAATGAAACTAAGATAAATAAATTAATTGGGATTTCAAATTTTAATTAATCTGAAAAATTGACAAAATTCAATATAATTGAAATATAGTAGTTAATACAAATAAAAGATGGAAATTGTAGCATATTTGTGAAATAAGATATAAACAAATGTTAACTATGTTATTAGAGTAATAATTGATTGAATATAAAGATTGAAATCAAATTAAATCAAATTATTGGAATTAAATTAAAAATTAGTTGGATTAATTATAGTTGAAACTGAACACTGTATTTTGGAAAATAATTAACACTGAAATTTTAGGTAAACTTATTTTAAGTTATTATAAATGTCTAAGTAATCAAAAAGGATGAAAATTTGTTAGTGTATAAATATTGAATTAAAAAGTGATTAATTAATTTAATATTAATTTATTTAATTAACGTGAAAATAGCCATTTTGGCCACAGACTCGGATTTCGACGAAATCAGTTTCATCGGATCCGTAACGGTGAATTATTGTAAGGTTTCAAGTTTCGTAGTGTCAGACTTGTCGTTTGATCGTACGGGCTTGAAACGAGTAGAAATCAATTTAATTAAATTCAATTGAAATCAATTTGAAATAAGTTGATTTTAAGCTAACTTTTTCATATGATGGAATTAGGACTTGAAACCTGTTCCATTGAGTTTAAAAATATCAAAAACATCTATTTTAATATATGAGTTGACCTATTTTCATTTCAGAAGCAAAACGGACTTTTTAGGTCGTTATTGCCAATTCGAACCAGTTCGATAGGTTATTCATTCTTATCGGGCTTCGTTAGTATAAATTGTTTTGTTCTAACCCTAGCAGTCTTTCTATTTTCTTATTCCTATAAGCACAATTCCATCCCTCTACTTCTTCTTCTCAATGGCAGAAGCAAAATCAAATTTGCAAACCCTCAATTCAATTTCCAAATCAATTTCAAAATCAAATCCCTCCAAACTCTATCATATTATATACCGATTCAAAGCCCTCGACGAGCGCAGGTCAAATCTGCAGTTTGTTTTCGATTTGGGTTTATGTGTGGCTAGAATTTGGTGATTAATTCTTGACCGTTCATTGTGTCATGATCAACTTCGACCGATCGTCGAATCGATGATATGGATTTATGGAGATCAACGAGCGTAGTCCATCGGTGTGGTTCCATTGGCGAGATGACGGTTGGATTGGGTTCGATATTTCGGTTAGGGTTGTGAGTATGGCGGCGGCCGGGTTCTGTTTGCCTCGATCTGGGTGTTGCGCGGGGTCGCAGGTGGGTGGAGAGGCCGGTCGGGTGAACGGCCGTGATGTCTGATTTAGCGGCATGCCAGAGATAGCGGTGACGTCGAGGTGGTAGCGTGATGTTTCCTGGCGACTGAGGCGTGAGTTCGAACGAGATCGGCTAGGGTTCTTTGTAGGTGAAGACGTGTACTACATTATTAATTTTTTTAAAATTCTAATTTAGATCGTGTAATGTTCTAATGTCCATAAATTTTGCGTACGAGGTCTGATTCATGCGCGGTTTGCCCCATTGCGATCGTATTGGAATTCCGGACATCAGGGAACTAGTTTGGTCGAATTCTAAGACTGTTGAAATTTGGGCCTTTAATTGAATTTCAAATCGATTTGAAATAGAAGGTGAGTGTTTTAACCCACTCACAATTACTAAATTATCTGATGTTAGTTAAATTAAATTTATGATGTGATTAGAAATTTATTGATTGATGTTTGGTATGTTTAAATCGTCATTCTAGCTAAATTTGACTTTTATTGCATTTAACCATCGTTTAATTTAATTTTGAATTTAAATTGTCAATTTAATACCTGTAATCGATGATCAGTTATCTATTGATTTTTTTGATTGATTTGGATGATGATTGTGATGGATGTTTGACTATTGATATTGGATGACTGGATGTTGTATTTTATATTGTTATAACACTACAAGTTCCCTATGGGTTGAAATGATACATACCCGAACGATCTATAGATTAGGAAAAATCGTTATGGGTTGAAATGATAGACTCGAGCGATTTTATGGATTTTATTTAATTCGGGATTGCGGTTTGAATTTATATATAACCGTAAAATTTTAAATTATGGATTGAAATGATAAATATCCGTATCACTTGACCATAGGATAGAAAAATTATATACGGACACCAGATTGGTTAAATTAAATGATTTTAATTCTTTAAATTTTGAATTCAGTTAACTGGTATTTTGAAATAGAAATTGATTTAAATGAACGGAATTATTTTGATAATCCAAGCATTAATGTTGAAATTGGGATTGACTTAATGAATGGTTCAAAGGATTTAAATTGGAATTCCAAAGTTGAGGTGTCAAATATAAATGAATTTATCAAAATTGAGTTGTTGAAAATGTTTGGATATAACTGTGAAATCTAATGTAAACTAATTTAAACTATTTTAATTAATTTAAATATTTTATTCAATTCAAACTATTTTAATTTATTTTAGTCTATTATAACCTATTCAATAAAATTTAATCTATTTTACCTATTTTAAACTAATTAAATTTATTTAATCTATTTTAAATCTATTTAATATAATTTAAATCTATTTAATCTATTTTAAATTTATTTAATCTATTTAAAATCTACTTATATAATTTAAATCTATTTAATCTATTTAAATCATTTTAACTCTAATTAAATCTATTTAATCTATATTTAATCTATTTAAATCAATTTAAATCTAATTAAATCAAAATTTAAATCTTTTTAAATTATTCTTTTTTTACTATTTAAACTATTTTAATCTATTTAAACTATTTTAATCTATTTTAAACTATTTTTAAACTATGTAAACTATTTTTGACTATCTAAACTATTTTCAAAAATTCAGACTGTGTAAAGTTGAAGTATTTATATTTCAATCCTTGGTGATGATACAATCTAAGTTGGAAAGTGAAATTGATACCTTTTTGTGAATTGACATATTTGAGTAAATATGATGATTTTGGAACTAGGATTTAATTAACCTATCTTATCGATAAATTCAAAAGTGAATATGATTTTGAAAGTGAATATAGTTTTGAAAGTGAATAAGATTTCGAAAGAAATATGATTTGAAATCGAATATGATATTTTGGTATCAATTGTGAAATTGACTTTTTGAAATGTAAAAGAACCATCCGGTGTGTAATAAGCATTTGGTTGTTAAAGAGACCAGGATCGAATATTGTCATACTCTTTGCCAATACCGAAAACCACTTTAACAACTGTGTACGTGGAGAAGATTCCAGAAATGAAGTAGGATGGTTTGGCGAATGATTCTGTATGAGGTATTGACGTGACCCTGACTCTCGTGGGTCAGCTTAGATGTGACTAAAATTGGAGCTATGTTGTGCCAAGTGAGGTCATTCCTTCGATCGGACACATTTCTTCGATACCATACTATTACCTTGTGATTGATTAGGTGGCCACCCCTTGATTTTGATTTGGGAGTGTGTTCCAAGGTGGGCGGTAGTAGCTGCTATGTGTTACCACCAGTCCGGCTCTACAAACGGTATATCTACCCTGGCATTGCCTCGAGTGCCGTGTTCACATGCACTAGAGTGCCTTCTACGAGTTTGTTTTGTACCGTACCTATGGGGTGTCCTCTGGGTAAACCACCGGTTTGGTGGAGCCTACGGCATTGTATAGACTACGGGAATATATAAAATGTGTTAAGGGGGATATGGGTAACGCCTTAACGCTATTTTAATACTCTACTTTACTGTAAACACTATTATAATAGCTTATTGTACTACATAGTAGATAGTTTAACGGATCCTTAGGAGATGGTAATCCCGACCATCTCTTAAGTTATTGCATCCACGTTAGACACTGGATAGGAGATGTCAAACCCCGTAAACATCTCTGACGCAGTTACACTCATATTTATTTACTGTTGATTTAGCTTATATAAGATCTTTTAGTTCTGACTCGAGTGTTTTGTCTTTTCAATTTGCTCGGGTCAATCTGAGCTTTTCAGTGTATTGAAGACTGCTTTCTGGAGGACGAAGACGAAGATTTAGTACTATTGCTATTTATTTTATTCATACCACTGCATCATGTTGTTCCGCTACATTTATTTATTAATTATTCTTGTTGTATGTTACTCTAATCTGTATTATAAAGGTTTAATCAATGTTATTTATAAACACCTTCATGAACTATTTATTTGATTATTTTATTTTGTCATTCCACTGTGAGATTATGTATTTATTTTCTTTCTTTCTCTGCTCTTTCTTATTTACCACATAACAATCTGCCCTTTTGAATGGTTTGAGATTGACGTGTGTGTCTACTTAAAACGTCCAAAAAGGCAGGTCGTTACAGTCACAAAACAAAAATAAATTAAATTCTGGAATGTTAACAGCTGTGACCACTCTACTTTCCCACGGTGGATAAATAAAAGGACACAAGAAATCAAAAAGCTCAAAAACGGATACCGATATGACTAACCATTACGCAGATTTCGCCGCTTACCGGACGCCGAAATACAAGAATGAATATACTGCGGAGATCAGCACGACAAGATGAACATAACGGTACATAGATATCAGCGATACGACCATCCCATCAAAAGTCGATATTCGCTACCAAAATTCTATTAATTCGTCGAAAATAAGATAAATGGGGCTATTGCATTCCAAATTTGATGAAACGAAATATGACGTCTCACTTAGAAAATGATTTACATTTTTATTCTATAAAAATATTCAGATTTTGAAAACATTTTATTTTCATCAAATAAATTGATTTTAAATTGAAATTGGAAATTACACAACAGAATTAACTTTCATATTTACCCATAAAAATTTTTCCATTTGCTATGTTTAAATAGACGCATTTCAAATATTAAATTTTTAAAACTAAATTTAGTTGTTTATTTTCAAGCAAAAATTCAGTTAATTATGTTACAAAAATTGTTAAAATTTACGAGTCGTTACAGATAGAGATTCAAGTTTAGAGGGACCCCAATCAAAGAGAATACTAACTGAGAATATTAGCTCAAAAGGAAGATAAGATAATTAAATTACAAAAGAGGAAAGATGGATAGACTTATATTAATCGTGGCGACCTTAACCGGGGCAACCGAGACTCCATTTTCAGAAACAATGTATCCAAAGAATCAGACTTCATCCCTCCATAAATGGCATTTAGAAAATTTGGCTCTCAACCGATGACTCCTAAGAGTTTTGAGAACATAGCTCAATTGAGATTCATGCTCCTTCTCTGACTTAGAAAAGACGAGAATATCATCAACGAAAACCAGGACGAGCTTGTTGAGAACATCGTAGAAAACACGATTTATTATATCGACGAAGAAGGCATGAGCATTGGTTAATTCAAAGGGCATGACTAACCATTCATAGAGACCATTCTTCATTTGGAAATCTGTCTTGGAATGCTCTCCTCGGCTACACGAAGCTGGTGGGTAGCAAGATCGAGCTCCAGGAATAAGATCGATGCAGAATTCAGTTTCCCGCTTGGGCGTAAGAGAGGTGACTTCACCAAAACATCAGGATAATCCCTGACTATCGGGGTGGAGTCAAGATCACTAGGCTAAGAATTAAGCGAAAAGAATAAAACTGCCTGCAAATTCTGAGATAATCGACATTCGATCATAAGAGAATTACCCTGGTCGTTTACTAAAGAAACAGTTCAGGCTTTGCAAGAGATAATAGTATCAAAACTGGGGACATAAAAATCTCTGGTGAATCGATGCCTATTGTAAAGGAGTTTCACCCTTTCACAAATCATACTAAGGTTGGCGGGACAGCCGATGAGATTAGTCACACAAAAAGATGAAGTTACCAATTGAGGTTGCAAGATGTGCTTGAATTTATTGTAGAGATCAACAGAAATAAAGCTATGGGATGCTCCAATATCAAGAACTCGAATAGGAAAAGACAAGAATGGATTTAAGAACAAAGGGGAAAGTTCCAAAATTTAAAAGAAATCCTAATCAAAGAGGATCCTAACAAAGAATTTCAAGCTCGAACGAAGATGATTCTATAATTTCAACTCATTCTAGGGTATTACTACCCTATCTCTAATGAGTTTTTACTCCATATGTTAAGTTTTTCCTAAACCATAGCTCTGATACGACTTGTAACAACATGCCATTTCGAACTAATCAAATCGACAACCATCCACATATGTCAGACTTGATTTGCTCAAAACAACAGATTGTTAATTTTATATTTGGCAAAACTTAGCATATACAGTAAATAAATCAATCATAGAATCACAGATATAGAGTAATATAACAATAAGTAGTGGAATAGATAAATAGTAGTTCATGAAGCTACTACAGAACAACAGAGTTTAAAACAAAATAAAATAGGAATCCGAATACATAGATGTCTCAATACATAAGAAAATGACAAGTCTGAACATAAAACTAGAAATAACTTAAATAACTGAAAGCTGAATAGATATAAGACAGATCTTCAAGCATAGCTCCAAAGGTGAGTCTCAAATGCTGTGACACTTAGACTGACTCGAGTATAAAGCAAAATACAAAACATTCGAGTCAGGACTAACATTCTTATGCAGGTAAATCAACTCAAGTAAAATGTCAAAGTGAAATGCAATATAACCTAAAGGATGTTGGGATTCCATCCTTTAAGGATCTGTTAAACTATCTACATACATAGTACAATACGCTACATAGATAATGTCTACAGTAAAGTAAAATATTAAAATAGCGTTAAGGCATTACCCATATCCCTCTTAACACATTTTTATATAATTCCCGTAGTCTATACAGATACTATAAACTCCACCAAACCGGTGGGATACTTAGGGAGCACGCCATAGGTACGGTACAAACCAAACTCGTAATGGGCTTTATAAGGGATGTGACAGGGCACGCGAGGCAATGTCCAAGATAGGATACTACCGTTTTGCGGATCCGGACTGGTGGTAACGCATAGTAGCTACTACCACCCACCTCGAGACACACTCCTATAATCAAAGGTGCACCCAATCAAATCATAAAGTAATAGAATGGTATCGAAGAATCATGCTCGATCGGAGGTGCGACCTCTCTTGGCCCGGCGTGGCTCCAGTTTTAGTCGCATCAAGCTAACTCGAGGGAGTCAGGGCTATGTTCATACCTCATACAAACGTTTGCCAAACCATCCTACTTCGTTATGGATTCTCCACCACGTGCATAGTTGTTAAAGTGGTTTTTGGTATTGGTAGAGAGTATGACAATATCTGATCCCGGTCTCCTTAACAACCAAATGCTTATTTCACACCATGGTCATTTTCATTTCAGACAGTTCATACTTCATATCAAAATATCATATTCATTTCAAAATCACATCACTTTCGAAATAATTATTCACTGTAAATCATAACAGTTCCAACATAAAAAGTTTGAATATTAGAAGTAGTTTATATATTGGAATAGTTATACATTAAAATAGTTTACATTTAAAAATAGGTTATAAATTAAAATAGTTTATATATTAAAAATAGTTTATATATTAGTATATATATATATTTGTTTATAAATTTAAAATAATATATATTAAAATAGTATATATATTTAAAAGGGTTAATATTGAAAATAGTTTCAAATTAGAATTGTTTTTCCAATTTCACAAATCAATTCAAATCAACTTTAGTTCTAAAATTCAATTTAAATCAATCTCAGTTCATTCAAATCTCAATTAAAAAGGTTAAAGGTTCAACTCAAATTCTCATTAAAACCATTTTTAATTTATATCGATTTCAAATCAAAGTTTGAACTACAAATTTAAACCACTCCAATTCAATAGGTTCCAAAGTTTAAATATTCAAACAATTTACAATAACTCAATTTGATATATTTCATTTATATTTCAAAAATCAACTTTAATTTTATTTAAATTTGAAAATATTAACTTAATCATTTTTAATAACGTTTAAATAAAATCTCAAATTACAAATTTAAATAAAATAAATAATTAAATATCTAACTTCGGTTATATTTAATTTTAAAATATTCACCCAATCACTTTTTTATAAGCATTTAAATAAAATCTAAATTAAAAATTTAAATCAAAATTTAATATTCAATTTTATTTAAATTTGAAAATACTTATTTAATCACCTTTAATTAAAATCCAGTTATCCAGTTATAAAAATCGTATCTTTAAAGTCTCAAAATTTATAAGTTTCAAATCAATTTTTATTTAAATACAATTCTTAGACAAATAAAATTTCAAATCAATTTCAATTTACCTTTCCAACCTTAATTTATTAAAGTTATTACAAAATCTATTTTTAAAATATTAATATAATTTCAAATAAATACTTAAACATATTATATATATACTAATTAAATTAAATTTTATTAAATTCTATTACATTAAATTTTATTAAATTAAAACTTATTATTAAATATATTTTATTTTATTGAATCTTATTTTATGTATTTAAAATAGTAAAATTATAAGTAAAATCTTAAAATACACATTTTCCAAAAACTTAACTTATAATTTCAATATTTCCAAACATATAATTTAAATCTAAATTTTACACATATTAAAATAAAATATTTATGTTATATTTTTAAAAATTCATATTTATTAAAACCCATATATTTTCCTTTCAAAATTCTGGAAATCGTTTAAAATGGACTAACGGTGTCCGTATATAATTTTCTATCCTATGGTCAAGTGATATGGATATTTATCATTTCAATCCGTAATAATTTAAATTTTATGGGTTAATATCATTTCAACACGTAATCCCAAAATTTCGAAATAAATAAAATCGCTTGGGTTTATCATTTCAACCCATAACGATTTTGTGATGGACGTGGGCTACGGCAAGGCTGTTAGGTGGAAAGCTAGGGGCTGGTGGTGATAGAGTACGGCCAGGCGTGGAAAGGTGAGGCGAATTGTTGGAGGGTGGAAATGGCACGGTTGTGACTGGCGGTGAGGTGGCAGGTTTGTGGGGCTGCTCTCGGTTGTAGGAGGAAGAGCATGTTAGTGCAAGGGCTGCTAGGGGAGAGATGATGGCTGTTCAGCCATGACAACTTTTCGGGGTGTGCTGCATGGTGGGCTGGAGGAGTATGATGTGGAGGGGTTGATGTGTTGGGTGGCTGTGGTCGGGCTGTGCTATTGGGTGTAGTTCAGGTGGTGCTGCGGGTTCAGCAGAGAGAGTTGGAGGTAGAAGGCGGTGTTGCGACGTGCGGCAGTTGGTAGGTGGGCCGGAGCAAGGTTGAGTCGGAGGAGTGGGGTCTGGCGGCAAGGCGGAAGGCTGTGGTTTGGAGGAAGGCGAAGGTGTGGGCTGAGTTGCGTGGCTGAAGGTTCGGCCGAGAGAGAGAGGGGGGAAAGGCGATGAGCAGGTTCTCGAAAATGAATGCAACAGCTTTTATAAACTTATATATATATGTACCCCTTTTTGCTCTTTTTATTTTTATTGAAGATGTAAGCACAAGCTCAGAGAGGAAGTGGCAGGGAGAAAATAAGAGGAAGAGAACGAACAAAATAATATATTGCAACCAGTGGGAATAGAGAAAGTCAAAGCTTAATTTCTGAAAATAATAAAAGCAGATGGAAATTTGATTCAGCTGGTGGGTAAATGAATGGCTATAGGGAAATCCAAAAGACTTAAATGTGGAACCGATACGGCTAACCGTTTCGCGGATTTCGCCGCGTAGCGGACGCCGAAATACACAAATGAATATACTATGGAGATCAGCACGATGAGATGAACAAAATAGTACATAGATATGAGTGACACAACCCACCTATCAAAACACGAATTTCGCTGCCAAAACTTCTACTAAATTGCCGTAAATAAGATAAACAAGGCTAGAGCAGTCCAAATTTGGCGAAACGAACTATGACGTCTCACTCTGTAAATGATTTATATTTTTCTTATATAAAAATATTTTGATTTCAAAAATATTTTATTTTTGGAAAATTTTTAATTGATTTTAAATTGGAATTGAAATTTCACAACCGAACAAACTTTCTTATTTTCAAATGAAAATCTGCCATCTGCTATTGTAATGACCCACTATTTTGGACCATTCAAATCGACAATAAATCCACACATGTCGGACTTGAATAATTCAAAACAATAGATTGTAAATAAATTTGGATCAAATAAAACCAATCATAGAATCACAAACACAGAATATCAGAATAACTCACAATGGAAATAAAATAATACATAGTGGTTCATGAAGCCACTACAATACATTGTCTCAAAACAGATACAAAATACCGTAGTCTGAAAAACATATACAACAGAAGTCTGGATACATAAGTTCACAAATACATAAGAAAAGCTGAATGAAATAACTGAAATGGAAAGACATACTAGATAAACAGATAACTCCAGCAAATCTCTAGCTCCAAAAGGTGAATCCAAAGCTGTAATACTCAGGCTGACCCGAGCGTAAAGCAAAACACAAAACACTCAAGTCAGGACATACATACTTATACAATGTAAATCAACTCAAGTGAACTGTACTAGGAAATGCATCAATAACTTAAAGGATGCTTGGGATCGCCCATCCTTTAAGGATCCGTTAAACTATCCACTATGTAGTAAGATATTCTATTATAATAATGTCTAAAGTAAAGTAAACTATCAAAATAGCGTCAAGGCTCTACATTTTCCACCTTAACACATTTTTATATTCCCATAGTCTATACAGTACCGTAATCTCCCCCGTAATGGCCGTCATCAGAGGGCACTCCATAGGTATGGTACAAAACAAACTCGTAGTAAAGCACGCTATGGTAGGTGACACGACACAATGAGGCAATGCCAGGGTAGATATACCAATTACGCATCCGGACTGTAGGTAACGCAATGCCGCAGCAATCACCCAACTCGAGCCATACTCCCGAATCAAGGGGTGCACCCAATCAATCACAAAGTAATAGAATGGTATACGATGGAATGTGTCCGATAAGAGAAGCCACCTCATTAGCCCGGAATCGCTCCTGTTTTAGCCACCTTATGCTAACTCACGGGAGTTAGGTCCACGTAAATACCTTAGGGTCGTCGCCACCATCCTACTTCATTCTGGAATCTCCACCGCGTACACAGTTGTTAAAGTGGTTTTCGGTATTGACAGAGAGTATTTCCATATCTGATCCCGGTCTCTTTAACAACCAATCGTTATTATAACCCGTGGTTATAAATTCAAAATGGTTTATATTTCAAATCAAAACATATTCATTTAAACCATATAAATTCAACGTTAATATCCTTCAAAAATAATATTCATTTCCAAAGTTGTAGCATTTCTAAGTTCATTCATTCGATTATAACAATTTCAATAACATTGTATTTTAACATTCGTAACACTTATAAAATGTTATAATTATTATAGTAGCATTTCAGAAAAGTTATCTTTCAGAAACAACAGCACTTAGAAAACGCTACTGTAGATATAATAGTATTTCTGAAGTATTGTTTTCCCAGAAACAGCAGCACTTAGAAACTGCTACTGTAGATATAATAGTGTTTCAGAAAACAGTTCATTTCAGAAACAGCAGCACTTATAACTGTTACAGTAGGTATAGTGGTAATTTGGAAAACACCACTAAAACCGCAGCATTTCTGAAATGCTACAATTACTGTTATAAGTTTATTATAACAATTTAAAACAATATATTTTCAACTTTTCTCATTTTTAACTTATCAAACTTATTCCACTTTTCAATATTATTTATTTGGATATTACTTAACCTATAATTTTAATAAAATAACATTTTATTAATAAATATCCAGTTAATTTATAATTCATTTATTAAGTCAAAATTCATTATAAATTGCTTAACTTTTAATTTAACAAACAACTAGATATTTTATTTACTTTTAAAAATATCCACTTCATAAATAAAATATTTTATTACCAAGTTAAGCCAAAATCTCCATTTTTAATCAAAATTTCAATTATTAAGTTAGATCACATTTTTATTTACATTTTTCAATCATTTATTAACTCATACAATTTCAACTTATAGAAAATCACTATAAAATTTATTTAAATCATTTAAATCCAGTTTAAGTTAAAAATCTCCTATAATTTAAATTCCAAATACTTACATTTTTCAGAAAATCTTTATATTTAAAATTAACCATGGGTTTGTATAATATTTTCTAACCGTGTATAATATTTTCTAACCTAGGTCAAGTGATACAGATAATATATCATTTCAATCCGTAATGAATTAAAATCTCGGGTTTTATCATTTCAAACCCGCAATCCCAAGTCAAATGAAATAAAAATCGCTTGAGCCTATCATTTCAGCTCATAATGATTTTTCCCTATTCTAAAGTCCGTTCGAGTATGTATCATTTCAACCCATAGTGATTCTATACTAACAGGGAACTTGTAGTGTGAGAAACAGAAAATAAATAAACAGTAAAACATATCATATGATGTCAGGTGATGCAATAGGTATATAATAAGGTAATATCATCATATAATGTCATATAACATAGCATATCAACTACTACAATTCAAGTGACATTGTTTCACATTTATATAAGTACGATTTGTCGAGAGTGATAAACTCACCTTTTTAAAGCTAGAGATCAAATTCAAAACACACAAACAAACTACGAAAAGCAAGA
The DNA here is from genome assembly GCA_030737815.1 of Allium fistulosum. Lineage (NCBI taxonomy): Eukaryota > Viridiplantae > Streptophyta > Magnoliopsida > Asparagales > Amaryllidaceae > Allium > Allium fistulosum. The sequence goes on along the minus strand of CM060903.1, from coordinate 312,841,814 downwards.
CAAAGCACGAATCAATTTCGAGTAGATGGAGAGCCAAGATCCAAGTCTTGTAACAACAAAATATACACATATATAAATATATAATTCAACATAAGAAAATAAAACAAAACAATGTAAAATATGAATCAAAATGAAACAAAATTGGCTTAACCAATGCAAGTGGGCTCGGCCATATCACAATAGGCTAGACCACACCACTATAGGCTCGGCCAAGGACTGGTTGCTGCTTGAAACTCACGGCCATGGTCAGAAAATGTACACGGCTATGCATGAAATGTGAAGGGGTAGGAGTTGTGAAGGCAAAGAGGCAGGGTAGGTGAATGGTCATTGGCTTCTTGGTTCGACCCTAGGCATATTGGGCTCGATCTTGGTGCTAGCATGGTCAGGCCTGATCTGGTGGTGCGGCTATGGTCATGTCGTGGATGGAGGAGGAGGCATATGTGTGGAGATGATATGGTGGTGGAGATGGCCGATCTAAGGTGATGGATGTGGAGATGATGGTCGGCTATAAGAGGCATGGTGGCCGAACTTGCTTGCATCAAAAGAAAAAAAAAAGAGAAAAAGAAAGAGAAGCCATGGAAACTTACTTTAAAACTTTTTGTTAGAAATGAAAAATGAAAAGAGGAATGGGAACAAAGCTATGTACGGCTATAGGAAATGAAATACATGGCTAAGAAGTGGAATGAACGGCTAAAGAAAATAAAAAGGCTAGGAAATGTAAAAGCTTCATTTAAAAAAATAACTCAAGTCCCTTGAGTTTCCAAGCCCAAAATCAAATAAAAGAAAATAGAAAGTAGAGAATGGAAAAATAATAAAATTAAAAATATAGAGAATAGAAATGAAATAGAAAATAAATAATGAGATACTAAAAATAATTGCATGTAAGACGCTGAATTTTATCAAATTTTTAAAAGTAAAACAGAATTTGATAAAACGAAAAGCAGAACGAATATCAGAAACAAATACTGTTTCAAAGAAAAAGATTAGAAATTTAAATTCAAATTTAACATTTCACTGAAAATCAATGTTTGACTAAAATTGAACAATATATAATTTTTCCAGAAAATCATTATTTTATTATATTTGGAAAATAATTTATTACAAAAATCCAAAATACATTGGAAAAATTCCAAAATTTCAAATTAAATGATTTAAAATCAATGTTCCAAATAAAATTAATTTAAAAATATTTGTTAAAATTTATGGGTTGTTACACTCTCCCCCACTCAACACTTTTCGTCCTCGAAAAGGAACGGAACATAGAAAGACAAAGAAAGAGAGAATAAGATAGAATAACGAATAGTACCTGAAACAAGAAATTTCGGATTCGAAGCACGCATGCTTTCCTCCGTCTCCCACGTACAATCCCGGTCATCAGTACTCCACTGCACTTTGACCAGGTTGACAGATTTCCTTCTCAGCTGCTTCGTACCTCTATCGATAATATGAAGTGGCTTCCTTTCGACAGTCAAATTTGGCTGAATATCCAAACTCTCGAGAGCAGAGGGCTGAACAATAAGAGATGGATCATGAAGATACTAGCGAAGATGCAAAACACGGATTACATTATGCACTCCAGAAAACTTCTCAGGCAAATCCAAACGATAAGCTTAAGAATCGATCCTCTCCAAGATGTGGAAAGGACCAATGAACCTAGGAGCAAGCTTCCCTCTACGACCAAAACGAATCACATTCCTTAAGGGAGAGACCTTAAGGAAAACCAAATCACCAATAGAAAACTCCGAACTCCTTCTACGCCTATCAGCGTATTCTTCTGCCTATCCTGAGCACTCCTCATCTTCCTCTTAATCTCCTCAACTCTCTCAGAAGCTTCCAAAATCATATCAGGACCAAGAACCAAACGATTACCGGATTCAATCCAACAAGATGGAGATCTGCAAGGTCATCCGTAAAGAGCAGCAAACGGAGACATTTCCATACTATCCTGAATTCAAAAGATGAAATGAGATAAATAAAGGATTAAGACGAGATTCAAATAAAAGATTGAGATTATACCTGATAACTATTGTTATAGGTGAATTCGACAAGATGGAGATGATCTTCCCAAGATCCTCCATAATCAAGAACACAAGCACGAAGAAGATCCTCTAGAATCTGGTTTACTCTTTCCGTTTGACCGTCGGTCTGTGGATGGTAAGTAGTGCTTAGATTCAGATGAGTACCCAAAGATTCCTGAAAAGCTTTCCAAAACTGACTGGTAAAGATGGGATCACAATCACAAACAATATTGATAGGAACACCATGGAGATGAACAATCTCCCTCATATAGATCTCAGCCAAACTAGAAGAAGAATTGGTAGACTTGACCAGAATGAAATGAGCTAACTTGGTCAATCTATCCACAATTACCCAAATACTCTCATTACCCCTCCTAGTCCTCGGTAATCCATCAATAAAATCCATAGAAACTTGTTCCTATTTCCAATTGGGAACCTCAAGGGGCTGCAACAAACCAGGAGTCTTTGATGATCGGCCTTGACTTGCTGACAAGTCGCACACCTACTAACAAAAATGGAGATATCTCGCCTCATACCTCTCCACCAATACAACTTCTTCATATCCTGATACATCTTCGTCACACCCGGATGAATAGAAAGTCTGGATCGATGATTTTCCCGAAGTAACTCCTGTCTCAATCCATCAACATTCGGGACACAAATCCGATTATTAATCCTCAAAATACCTCTATCATCGATTTGAACTAAGCATCCAATCCTCGTCTTGCTTAGCCATGATACGATCCAAAAGTGGAGAAGAAACAACAAGCTGACACAAAAACGCCTTCTTCCGACTCAAAGCCTCCGCCACAACATTAGCTTTCCTAGGCGTATAGTGGATGTCGAGGTCATAAGAAGCAAGGAAATCTAACCACCTAATGTGTCTCTGTTTCAAATCCTTCTGGGTGAAAATATATCTCAAAGACTGATGATCCGTAAAAAGCTCAAACTTAGTTCCCAAAAGATGATGCCTCCAAAGCTTCAAAGAAAATACCACAGCAAGCAATTCCAAATCATGAGCAGCATAATTAGCTTCATGGGTCTTCAAACGATGACTGGCATAAGCAATGACCTTCCCATCCTACATCAGAACAGCTCCTAAACCTTCACGACTAGCATCAGTGTATATCGTTAATCCCTTATTTCCATTTGGAACGGTAAGAACTGGTGCGGAAGTAAGCTTGCGCTTTAACTCATTGAATGCGGCTTTACACTTATCATCCCAAATAAACTTAGCATTCTTACAAGTCAAAGCAGTGAGAGGTGCAGCAATCCGAGCAAAATTCTCAATGAATCTCCGATAATAACCGGCAAGGCCCAGAAAGCTACGGATATCACATGGAGTCCTAGGAGTTTCCTAATCCTGAAATAGAATAGGGGAAAATAAGAACCACAAAGAAAGATATAATAATTTAATTACAAAAGAAAGGTGAGAAAAGGTAGACTTACATTGATCGCAGCAATATTGACTGGATCAACAGAAACTCCATTACTAGAAACAATATGTCCAAGGAATCGGACTTCATCCTTTCAGAAATGGCATTTAGAGAATTTAGCTTTTAATTGGTGACTCCTAAGAGACCCCAGAACAAAGCTCAAATGAGGTTCATGCTCTTCTTCGGTCTTAGAAAAGACCAGAATATCATCAACAAAGACCAGAACAAACTTATTAAGGACATCACGAAAAACACGATTCATCAAATCAACAAAGAAAGCTAGGGCATTAGTCAAACCAAAAGGCATAACTAACCACTCATAAAATCGTTCTCGGTACGGAAAGTAGTCTTGGGAATACTTTCCTCAGCAACTCTGAGCTGGTGGAAACCTGTGGCAAGATCAAGCTGAGAGAAAACAGTAGTACCATAAAGCTGATCAAACATATCATTGATACAAGGCATAGGATATCTGTTCCTCATAGTGAGCTTGTTCAGCTCCCTATAATCAACACACATCCTCAAAGAACCATCGGACATAGTGACGAAAACCACTGCTGCTCCCCATTCGGAATGACTAGGTCTGATCAGACCCTTGGAGAACAAGTCCTCAATTTGCTTCCTTAACTCAACCTTCTCATGGGGTGCCATTCTTCTGGGAGAAAGAACTACAGGTCGAGCTCCAGGAATAAGTTCAATACGGAAATCAATTTCCCTCTTAGGAGGTAAAGAAGAAACTTCACCAAATACATCGGGATAGAGCTTAACCACAGGGGTTGAATCAAGATCACCAGGAGAAGAATCCAAAGAGAAAATAAAACTGCCAGCAAAATCCTGAGGCATACTGCACTGAATCACCAAAGAGTTACCCCGATCATCAACAAGATAAACAGTTCGGGTTTTACAAGAGATAACGGCGTCATGCCTCTTAAGCCAATCACCTCCAAGCAACAAATCAAAAGCATCAAAACCAAGAACATAGAAATCACCAGAAAATCTATGGCCATAATAGAGAAGTATCACTTGATTACAAATCCTACTAAGGTTCGCGGGACCCCCGATAGGATTAGTAACACATAAAGGTACAACTGCAAACTTGGGTGAAAGAAGATGCTCAAACTTATCACAAAGATCCACAGAAATAAAACTATGCGAAGCTCTAGTATCAAATAAAACACGAATAGGAAAATCAAACAAAGTAAAGGTGCCCTGAAGAGTACCTTGGGAATCACTAGGAGCAGATGGAGTAGACGGAGCAGGAGTGGAAGAAGTCATGGCAAAGACTCCGGATGTCTTGCCTTTCTGATACAAGGGGCAATTATTCTTGAAATGACCAGGCTGCAAACAGACATGACAGAGATTGTTCCTGGTATCCTGAGGTGGAGGAACAACAGCACCAACTGAAGTAGGGCAACTATTGGCATAGTGTCCCCTCTGATCACACTTAAAGCAGGTGATGGAAGATAGGTCCATAGGATGCTTCCGAGGAGTAGATCCTAAACCAGGATTCTTGAGCCAATTCTGCTTCTGCTGATGGAAATTTGGCTTCCTCTTATTAGAATTGCCAGAACCAGGCTAAGATGGAGAAGCACGAGGAACAGAAACTTCCTTAGAAGTAGGATTCTCATATCTAATGGCCATGTCCATCAACTCCGTGAATGAACCATGTACATGATAAATGAGACGATCATAAATGAATTTTAGGACAAAGGTAAAACAGAAAGACAAAGATAAGATTCAACTAGAATGGAAATCCTAACCAAGAATTCAATAAATAAGGTGGATTCGAAAAGAATGAAGTTAAGAAAATGAGATTTTAAGACAAGAAAAATTTATATCTAAAATAATCTTTAAAAATCCTTTAAAAATCATTTGAAAAAATTTTATACTTAAAAATACGTTCTCTCACAAAGAAATGGTTCTAAGATCGATTTCACTCATTCTAGGGTATTTCTACCCTATCTCTAATGAGTTTTTGCTCCATAGGCTAAGGTTTGCCTAAAACCAAAGCTCTGATACCAAATGTAACGACCCACTATTTTGGACCATTCAAATCGACAATAAATCCACACATGTCGGACTTGAATAATTCAAAACAATAGATTTTAAATAAATTTGGAGCAAATAAAACCAATCACAGAATCACAGACACAGAATATCAGAATAACTCGCAGCGGAAATAAAATAATACATAGTGGTTCATGAAGCCACTACAATACATAGTCTGAAAACAGATACAAAATACCGTAGTCTGAAAAACAGATACAACAGAAGTCTGGATACATAAGTTCACAAATACATAAGCAAAGCTGAATGAAATAACTGAAATGGAAAGACAACTAGATAAACAGATAAATCCAGCAAATCTCTAGCTCCAGAAGGTGAATCCAAAGCTGTAATACTCAGGCTGACCCGAGCGTAAAGCAAAACACAAAACACTCGAGTCAGGACATACATACTTATGCAATGTAAATCAACTAAAGTGAACTGTAATAGGAAATGCATCAATAACTTAAAGGATGCTTGGGATCACCCATCCTTTAAGGATCCATTAAACTATCTACAATGTACTAAGATACGCTATTATAATAATGTCTAAAGTAAAGTAAACTATCAAAATAGCGTTATGGCTTTACATTTTCCACCTTAACACATTTTTATATTCCTATAGTCTATACAGTACCGTAATCTCCCCCGTAATGGGCGTCGTCAGAGGGCACTCCATAGGTATGGTACAAAACAAACTCATAGTAAAGCATGCTATGGTAGGTGACATGACACAACGAGGTAATGCCAGGGTAGATATACCAATTACGCAACCGGACTATTGGTAACGCAAAGCCGCATCAATCGCCCAACTCGAGCCACACTCCCGAATCAATGAGTGCACCCAATCAATCACAAAGTAATAGAATGGTATACGATGGAATGTGTCCGATAAGAGAAGCCACCTCATTAGCCTGGAATCGCTCCTGTTTTAGCCACCTTATGCTAACTCACGGGAGTTAGGTCAACGTAAATACCTTAGGATCGTCGCCACCATCCTACTTCATTCTGGAATCTCCACCGCGTACACAGTTGTTAAAGTGGTTTTCGGTATCGACAGAGAGTATGTCCATATCCAATCCCGGTCTCTTTAACAACCAATCGTTATTATAACCCGTGGTTATAAATTCAAAATGGTTTATATTTCAAATCAAAACATATTCATTTAAACCATATAAATTCAATGTTAATATCCTTCAAAAATAATATTCATTTCCAAAGTTGTAGAATTTCTAAGTTAATTCATTCGATTAAAACAATTTCAAAAACATTGTATTTTAACATTCGTAACACTTAGAAAATGTTATAATTCTTATAGTAGCATTTCAGAAAAGTTATCTTTCAGAAACAACAGCACTTAGAAAACGCTACTGTAGATATAATAGTATTTCTGAAGTATTGTTTTCCCAGAAACAGCAGCACTTAGAAACTGCTACTGTAGATATAATAGTATTTCAGAAAACAGTTCATTTCATAAACAGCAGCACTTATAACTGTTACAGTAAGTATAGTGGTAATTTGGAAAACACTACACTAAAACTGTAGCATTTCTGGAATGCTACAATTACTGTTATAAGTTTATTATAACAATTTAAAATAATATATTTTCAACTTTTCTCATTTTTAACTTATCAAACTTATTCCACTTTTCAAAATTATTTATTTGGATATTACTTAACTTATAATTTTAATAAAATAACATTTTATAAATAAATATCCATTTAATTTATAATTCATTTATTAAGTCAAAATTCATTATAAATTGCTTAACTTTTAACTTAACAAACAACTAGATATTTTATTTACTTTTAAAAATATCCATTTCATAAATAAAATATTTTATTACCAAGTTAAGCCAAAATCTCCATTTTTAATCAAAATTTCAATTATTAAGTTAGATCACATTTTTATTTACTTTTTTCAATCATTTATTAACTCATACAATTTCAACTTACAGAAAATCACTATAAAATTTATTTAAATCATTTAAATCCAGTTTAAGTTAAAAATCTCCTATAATTTAAATTCCAAATACTTACATTTTTCAGAAAATCTTTATATTTAAAATTAACCACGGGTCTGTATAATATTTTCTAACCTAGGTCAAGTGATACGGATAATATATCATTTCAATCCGTAATGAATTAAAATCCCGGGTTTTATCATTTCAAACCCGCAATCCCAAGTCAAATAAAATAAAAATCGCTTAAGCCTATCATTTCAGCTCATAATGATTTTTCCTTATTCTAAAGTCCGTTCGGGTGTGTATCATTTCAACTCATAGTGATTCTATACTAACAGGGAACTTGTAGTGTGAGAAACAGAAAATAAATAAACAGTAAAACATATCATATGATGTCAGGTGATGCAACAGGTATATAATCAGGTAATAGCATCATATAATGTCATATAACATAGCATATCAACTACTACAATTCAAGTGACATTGTTTCACATTTATATAAGTATGATTTGTCGAGAGTGATAAACTCACCTTTTTAAAGCTAGAGATCAAATTCAAAACACACAAACAAACTCCGAAAAGCACGAAAAAGCACGAATCAATTTCGAGTAGATGGAGAGCCAAGATCCAAGTCTTGTAACAACAAAATATACACATATATAAGTATATAATTCAAAATAAGAAAATAAAACAAAACAATGTAAAATATGTATCAAAATGAAAAAAAATTGGCTTAACTAATGCAAGTGGGCTCAGCCACATCACAATAGGCTAGACCACATCACTATAGGCTCGGCCAAGGACTGGTTGCTGCTTGAAACTCACGGCCATGGTCAGAAAATGTACACGGCTATGCATGAAATGTGAAGGGGTAGGAGTTGTGAAGGCAAAGAGGCAAGGTAGGTGAATGGTCATTGGATTCTTGGTTCGGCCCTAGGCATATTGGGCTCGGTCTGGGTGCTAGCATGGTTAGGCCTGATCTGGTGGTGCGGCTATGGTCATGTCAGGTCATGTCGTGGATGGAGGAGGAGGCATAGGTGGTGGTGGCCGAAGTTATCAAGGAGGAAGTGGTGATGTATATAGGCTTGGTTAGGGTTTCAAGGCAACTTTGTGATAGGGTTTTGGATCTATGGTCACGACATGTGTGTGGAGATGATATGGTGGTGGAGATGGCCGGTCTAAGGTGATGGATGTGGAGATGATGGTCGACTATAGGAGGCATGGTGGCCGAACTTGCTTGCATCAAAAGAAAAAAAAAGAGAAAAAGAAAGAGGAGCCATGGAAACTTACTTTAAAACTTTTTGTTAGAAATGAAAAATGAAAAGAGGAATGGGAACAAAGCTATGTACGGCTATAGGAAATGAAATACACATCTAAGAAGTGGAATGAACGGCTAAAGAATATGAAAAGGCTAGAAAATGTAAATGCTTCAATTAAACAAATAACTCAAGTCCCTTGAGTTTCCAAGCCCAAAATCAAACAAAAGAAAATAGAAAGTACAGAATGGAAAAATAATAAAATTAAAAATATAGAGAATATAAATGAAATAGAAAATATGAAATAGAAAATAAATAATGAGATGCTGAAAATAATTGCGTGTAAGACGCTGAATTTTATCAAATTTTTAAAAGTAAAACAGAATTTGATAAAACGAAAAGCAGAACGAATATCAGAAACAAATACTGTTTCAAAGAAAAAGATTTGAAATTTAAAATTCAAATTTAACATTTCACTGAAAATCAATGTTTGACTAAAATTGAACAATATATAATTTTTCCAGAAAATAATTATTTTATTATATTTGGAAAATAAATTATTACAAAAATCCAAAATACATTGGAAAAATTCCAAAATTTCAAATTAAATGATTTAAAATCAATCTTTCAAATAAAATTAATTTAAAAATATTTGTTAAAATTTATGGGTTGTTACAGCTATGCTTCTATAGACGCGTACTAAATATCAAATTTTCATTGCTAAATTTTATTGTTTATTTTCATGAAATTTTTTAGTTAATTACGTTATTTAAATCGTTAAAATTTCCGGGTCGTTACATAAGGAACTACCTCCGATGGGTACATCTCTAGATAAATGCACCCGGGTCTGACTAGAACATCTTGTACCCTGCCACACAGAACCTGCCTGCCACTTGACTAGTAGTACCGAATATGTCATCATCCTGATCTTCCAACCTTAATCGAGATCTCTCATGCACAACCAAATCCATAAGAATAAGGTAATCTAGAAAGATGACGGCATACCCTAATGGGAGCGACCCACTTTGCCCTGCTGCATGCCATGTTTTAGTCATTTCCCGGTTGATGAGGCTTGAGGCTACATTTTAACCTTTTGAATAGCAATTTCACTTGGAATGCTAACACTGCCCTCCAGGCATCAACGCAATGCTAGCCTTCATCCATACAAGTTGTCCAGGATAAGGACAAACCGAAGGCACTACTTCTACTATATCCGTTTTGGAATCACCCTCAGGATTAGTAGCAGGTAGCCCTGCACTTCAACAACTCCGTCTTCAATCCCATGCTTCAAGATGTCTTCATTTCGAAACGCTTGAGTTGGATCGAAGTGGTTTTCAGATAACATATCTGATCCCGGTCTCTTTGAAACAACTTTCGATATTTCCGGTAAACTCAACCCCGGTTCTTTAGGAAATAAGCAAATAAAAGATAAGAGCAGAGTTCACCTCCTTACCATTAGTGGATGGATTTCCTTATCATTTATCCTAGAAAAACGAAACGAATTTATACGTACAGTTTAGCACCACCGATGGTAAGTGTACCATATAATTTCCGTGTTTCTTCTAGATATTTCCAAAGTTACATTTTAGTCCAGATTTGATAGTTGGTTATTTAACTATCAAATAAACAAACAATCAAACATTGATTCAATTCCATATAGGATCCTCTAAGCCTTCATTAATTAAACTTAAATTAATAAAATCACTTATAAAAACCTGATCAAAAGATCCTTTCAAAACACTTTTCCAAAACCCTTAACTTTCCTTTTTTAAACTTGGAAAAACAATGTAAGTGATTACCAAAAACATTTTGGGAAACTCATTCTTCTCCGAAATTCCATATTAAATGGCCAAACAATTCATTTTTAAAAACATCACTTACTATAAAACTCATTCATTTTAATAAACCCATTCACTTATCTCTTATAAAAGTTCTTTTATACGTTTACTTAATATTCAATCCTCTTTATAATCTTCCAACTATATTTAAAGCTTCTTTCAAAAATCTCTAAATTGATTTATAACATCTCATATATTTTTAAACTATTTAAAAATCTTCCTTTATAACTCCTTTACGAAAATTCCTTTATAAAATATCATTTAAAAATATCGTTTGTAAAACACGTTAGGTAAGCCTTTTTATTTAGTAAAAATCCTTTTTATAAACAAGTTATTACTTATAAATAACTTATAAAACAATAGTATAGTTTTGAAATCATTTATAAATCTTACAACCCCAAATTGATTAAAGAATTAAGTTAATTCAAAACCATACTTCATAAATTCAAAAAGAGGCTCAGCCATATCAATGGTATTCATTTAAGTTACCATTCAATTTCAATCCAATTCACTTAACAGTTATTTACATAGGTCAACATGTATATAAATATAACTAATATCCAACTCAGGGAATAACCTGTCAATATGAACTAACTAGCATATACATGTCAAAATAACATAAAAGTAAGATGGTGATTTGTCCTGCTAAATGGATGTCCAAACAATTCAATCAAATTTATAGCAGAACAAGGATTTATTCTGCTAAACACATGTCCACACAAGTAAACAAACAATCAATCAATTTATAGCAGAACGGGGATTTATTCTGCTAAACACATGTAACATCCTCAAATTTTCAACTATTCGCATCCATACATGTCAGACTTGAATTGCTCAAAATCTCAGATTGTTAATTTAAATTTGGCAAATCTCAGCATATACAGTAAATAAATAATCACAGAATCACAGACATAGAGTAATATAACAATAAGCAGCGGAAACAAAAAAATAGTAGTTCATGAAGCTACTATATATATATCCAAGTTAAAACAAGATACAACAGAAGTCTCGAATACATAGAAGTCTCAATACAATAGTCAAATACAAGATCAGAATACATCACTGGAACCAACTGAATAACTGCAAGCTGAATAGATAGATGGATGGATCTCCAAGCGAAGCTCCAACTCCAAAAGTGAGACTCAAACACTGAGCCACTCAGTCTGACCCAAGCATAAACAAAAACACAAAATACTTGAGTCAGGATTAACATTCTTATATCAATAAATCCAACTCAAGTGAAATATCAACTGAAATACAAGTAACTCAAAGGATGTTTGGGATAACCATCCTCTAAGGATCCGTGGAACTATCTACTATGTAGAAACATACGCTACTAACAACCAACGTCATTATAACACCGTGGTCATTCCAAAATAATTTATACTTGACAACCAAATATCATATCAATTTCAAAAGCATGTTAATACGATATACATTTTCATTTCAAATATATCCATTTCCAAAAATCATAGCACCTTCACAGTTATAACACTTTAGAGATTATAAAACTTAGAAATTATAGCACTTTGGAAATTGTAACACTTTGAAACATAACTTCCCACTTGAACAGTTTAGATACTAATAATAAAATAGTTCATAAAATAAATAGTTTGTATAAAAATGGTATAAGTTAAAATAGTTTATAAAGTAAAATATACAAATAGTGTAAATAAAATTTAAAATACTTAATATAATAGCTCCCTCAAATTTCACAGTCGATTCAAATCAACTCAAATTCCAAAAATTCAAGTTAAATTCAATCAAAATTCGTACATTTCAATTCAATTTCTTAATAAACCATTTATATCGATTTCAAATACAGATATATCTATACTTTTAAACCATTTCAATTTTAGCAAACAAATTTATCTTTCTAACCTTAACTTATAAAATCATTATACAAATCTATTTTAAAATAAATACTTAAACATAATATATATTAATTAAATCAACTTTATTAAATTAAGGCTTATTATTAAATCCATTTTATATTAGAACTTATTTATATATAAAATATTTCAATATTAAATAAAACCATATATCTTCCTTTCAAAACCATATTAATCATTTCCAAGCATTTATATATAGACCAACGGTGTCTGTATAAAATTTTCTAGCCTATGGTCAAGTGATACGGATATTTATCATTTAAACCCGAAATTTAAATGTATACAAGTATATATCATTTCAACCCGCAATCCCAATTCAATTCAATTGAAAATCGCTTGGGTTTATCATTTTAACCCATAACGATTTTCTCCTATTCTACAGATCGTTCGGGTATGTATCATTTCAACCCATAGTGAATTCTATACTAATAGGGAACTTGTAGAGTGATAACATATATGATAATAATATAACATGCATATATCATCAATATAAAAACAGATAATGGTGTCAGATGTCACAGGTGAACAGATACAGGTAATGGCATATATATATAAATGTAAATAACTAATAGCAGCATATTTCAATTGAAATCAAATTTAATAAATATAAGAACGTTAATCGTGAGTGATTGCTCACCTTTCGAGGTTAGAGATAGTCGACAATGAGATGAGTTACTAATCCAGGCATGAAATTCCAAATCAAAGCAAGATTGGCACAAATTGCACGAACAAGGCTGATAACAGGAATTGATGAAAACAAATCAGAACTAGATCGATAAAGATAATTGAAATAAGTAAATTGATATAGATATAACATATAGAATTGTATATATATACAAAATCTAATTCTAATTTCAAACATTTATTAATAAAATATATATACACGTATTTCAAAACTCATTGTTTAAAATTAAAATACATAAAACAAAGTCTTTATATGTAAATTTAAAACCAAACTAATGTATACTTATATATATATATATATATATAAACTAATTTATATAAACATACATTAAAGCCCATATTTGCATAAAAGAATTAAATCTACAGTCCAAACTATACATGCTGTCACCCACAAAATGTAAATGCATATGTATACTTACAAATCAATATCCAGTTTCAACTTTAAAACAAAATTTTTGAAATATCAATATATATATATATAGTTTAAAATTAAACAAGTTGACTCATGTATATCATACTTAGATATTTATATACTCCTAAACTTTATAAACTTACTCACTGTAGATATATAAAATAACCAAGTCCTATGTATGCTTATATATATATGTGAATTATAAAGAAATCAAATACTAAAACCCAATATATATATATATAACATGCGGCTTACATACTTACAATCATATATAGATTTTTTTACCGATTAAATAATTCATATAACTTATATATATAAAACAACACATAATTATATATATATGCTTACTATAACATTATATATAACAAACAGCTTTATATATACAGAATATATATACGAACTATCAACATATACATACGAACTATCAACATATTATTATATAAGTAACATATTATTCAAACTGCAAACTCTAATATATTATATATAATAAAATATGTATGCAGACCTGTAGCTAACAATATATACAACCTACATATTTTTTTGAGGTTTCAAATATATATATATATATATGTATATATATATACATATAAACTGTCATATATAAACAGCAAGTATAACAATATGTGTTACTATATATATGAACCCCATAAGCTTGAGTAACCATAACGTATGAAACAACATATATACAAAACAATGTGAATACAAGAAAAGAAAATGTGCAAACTACATAACAAAACATATGTAGACTCTACTATTATAACAAATATACATCAGTTTAAATATATATACACCTGGTCCTATTTACACTAAGACTTGATATAAACCATGTATGGTGTAATAAAAATAAACAAAAGAAACCGAAACGCTTCTGACATATAATAATAATAATAATAATAATAATAATAATAATAATATATAACTCGCATTTACCTATCAACTATATAATATGTATACAAATATAACACATAACTATATTTTTTTTATATTACTAACAAATATATACCAACATATATAAGATATATACATATTTATAATTCCACTTGTTAAATATACCTATTAAGAAAGGAGATAAGATAGAGAGCTCGGCAAACTTGGAAGGTGATGAGCTGCCTCTGGTTGTTGGGGATTAGCAGGTTGACGAGGAGTGAATGAGGCAAAGGAAGGGCTGGCAAGCAAAAGAAAGGAGGAGGGAAGGTGGGTCTCGGCTGGGCTTGCCGGCGCTTGGGCGGTGGTTGCTCGACAACTGAAAAGAAGGGGTCGCCGAGCTCCGAACGGTAGATGGTTGGAGACGTCGAGTTGCTGAGTGGTATTTGCTGTGCGTGCTTGGGTTGAGGCTGCTGGTGAGGAGCTTGGTGGGGCGGTTGGAAGTGAAAGGAGGCGAGGGGAAGTTGCATGCTTGGTGTGAGAAGGATGACGTGGATGGCTTCGGTTACTGGGAGGGTAGAGATGAGGGAAAGGGGAAAGCTAAGAGATTGGGGAGGCAGCAAGAAAGTAGGGAAGAAGGTTATCATCAAAATATATTTTTATATAAGCTTGAAATTCCTAGTGATATGTTATATTAGCAGAGAGAAAGACGTACCAGTTTCCAAGAAATAAACAAATCAGAAAATAAATTCAAAATGGGGAATATCAAAGAGTATGGAAGTTGAACCATAAATAGTAATAGCAAAGAGCTGTATGCTTTATACGATAGATAGATGAAGGGTCATGGATACCAAAAGTTTAAAACGTGTACCGGTGCAATTAACCGTTCCACAGTTTTCATCGCGTATCGGACAGCGAAATTGACAAATGTGTATACTGCGAAGATCAGCTTGACGATACGATCAATACGGTATACAGATATCAGTGGTATGACCATCCTATCGAAAGTCAATAATCGGTACCGAAAATGCTGCTAATTTGTCCAAAATAAGATAAACAGAGAAATAGAAGTCCAAATTTGACAAAACGAAATATGACGTCTCACTCAGAAGATAATTTACAAATTTTCTATATAAAAATATTCAGGTTTGGAAAACATTTTATTATCATCAATTTTAACTGATTTAAATTGAAATAAAATTACACAATAAAATAACCTTCTATATTATTAGATGAAAATTTACCATTTGCTATGTTAAAGTAGACGTATTCCAAATATTAAATTTTCAATTCAAAATTTTGTTATTTAAAATTTCACAAAAATTCAACTAAATACGTTATTAAAAAATTAGAAATTTTGGGTCGTTACAACACATGTCCACACCAGCAAACAGACAATCAATCAATTTATAGCAGAACGGTGATTTATTCTGCTAACTACATGTCCACACAACCAAACAATCTACATTATAACTCATTCACAGTTATATGGTTTCTTAATGGTATCAACACTTGAATCACTTGTATTCAAAACCATCTTTGAAAAAGAAGTACCTTTAAACCATTTTTACTTTTGAAAACCAAAGGATTTAAACCTTTAAACCCTTTGAAAAATAATTAATTAAAAGTTAAATCCATATTTAAATCATAATTAATTTTAATTGAATCTTAACTTAATTTAATTAAATAGTTAAACAACAATTAACTATTAATTAAACCCAAATTAATACTTTATTAATTATTAAATAATTAATTAAACCTTTATTAATAATTAAATATTAATTAATCTCAATTAACTAATTAAATATTCTTTAATTAATCTTGAATAATAAGTTAAATCCTTTTAATCATAATTAATTAAAAATGTAAAATTAAACTTTTAGTTAAGTAATAATTAAATCAATAATTAACCTTTAAAAAAATTTAATTAAATAATCCAAAATTTAATTAAATAATTAATTAAAATAATTAACTCGATTAAAATAAAAATTAATTAATTAATTACTTCTTAACTTAATTAATCATTAATTAAAACTTTCTTAATTAATTAAAATTAATTAACTTAGTTAATTAATTCTTAAACTCTAATTACTTAACTTAATTACTTAATTAATTAACCATTATCTTTAATAAATAAATTAATTAATTATTAAACTAATTACCTTGAAACAAAATTAATTAAGTTACATTCTTACTAATTAAGATAAAAATTGTTTTCAAAAACATTTTAAAAGAAAACTTCAAAAACTTGGAAATTGTAATTCCCGAACAGCACTTATAACGACCATCGCTATGAATGCAATGTGACGACCCGCCTTTCTATACACAGAATGACGCATCATCAATAAGAAAGAAAGGGATAGAAAAGAGAAAAGATAGAGAACAAAGAACTAAACAACATCAGAATCTCACAGCGGAACGAATAAATTATATTAATCACATAAGTATTACATAATATACAACATCAATCAGAGTTACACAGATTATACATCACATACTAGACAGTTATAAACACCTGTTTAGTTATTACAATTCAATATAAAACACATATACATATATAACACTAGCACAGTGGAACAAAAATATATCTATACACTGCAGCCTCCTGTTCCATTGCTCCTCCAGAATTCGCCAAAGCTAACCTGAATCCCTTGGCTACTCGTAAAAATTTGAGTACCCGAGAGTTTAAGAAAAACAGAAATAAACTCCGGGTCAGACATGGGTCTGGTATGAGTAAACGGTTAAAGTTTGCTTAACTTTAAAAACCTTTTGAAAACAAGGGTATCACGTAAGACTCCCCACACATAAACATGGGTAAGTTTTTTACCTTACGCTAACCAAACATTTGATAGGAAATCCAATGATATTATAATAGGGTCTAGGGTTTTCAAGTAAATAAGAAATAGCTGAAATTGTTACATCTATTAAATTCCAGCATACTAACCACAAAGTGGGTAATACAATCAAGTCCGCGATCACTTATTTGAGTTTGGATTCCATACAATGGCAGGGCTACTGGGGTACCGCCCATCACAGTACGTGGCCTAGATCAACGTACCGAGGATCCACCCTAAATCCCCTGCAACACAAAGCCGGAACCATCCCTTACTGGACAGTCCCGAATAAGATAACCCCAGCGGTTGTAGCTATTCAACCACCCACACAGCCGAAATAAAAAGGGACTCTAGACAGGGGTTCATCTCATCCTACTTGGGTATGACCCACTTAGCCTTGCTGCACCTCCCCTGTTTTATCCATTCCCGGTTGATGAGGCTTGAGGCTACGATTTA
The DNA here is from genome assembly GCA_030737815.1 of Allium fistulosum. Classification (NCBI taxonomy): domain Eukaryota; kingdom Viridiplantae; phylum Streptophyta; class Magnoliopsida; order Asparagales; family Amaryllidaceae; genus Allium; species Allium fistulosum. The sequence goes on along the minus strand of CM060903.1, from coordinate 312,824,118 downwards.
CCTCTATAGAACACATCTATCTTAGAATGCTCATCGTCCACCTGACGATGTGCTGAAAGCATTCAATCCATACAAGTTCATTCCTGGTTCGAACGAAACCGAAGGCATTATCTCGTTACACTCATTTTGGAATCATCCTCAGAGTTAACGACAATAACCCTTGCACTCTGAATCTTCATCTTCACTTGAGATTCACGACCTATCGTTAATTTGGATCGATGTGGTTTTCGGATATCCAAATCTGGAAACCCGATCCCGGTCTCATCGAAATCCAAAACGTATCTTTTAGGTCCAAGTTGTTTTAAAGTTAAAACAATTCAATTCTAGTATCTATATACACACAGATAGATAATTCATATCATCATCACAACATATAATTCACATTATCATCATAAACAGATAATTCACATTATCATCACATTTCAACCAAAGCATCCATATCACACAGCATCACTTATCTCATATCTGAGATCTCAAACCATTCAAGACAATCAATATCATTCAACATTCATAAGCAATGATTTATTAATCACCATTTATAATTAATTTAAAGTGAATTAAATTAATTACTTCCATTTCTAATTAATTTAAAATAAATTAAATTAATTACTTCCATCACATAAATCTTGCTTACCTAATCATTAATTAATTACAAATCAATTAATTGACCATCTACTTATCCGTCTTAATTAATCACCCTGATTAGTTATTCTTAATTACCTTAAGTAATTAGCCTTTAATTAATTACACAATTTAATTATCCTTAACCATTCACAGTAATTAACCATTAATTACTTCTTAATTACATTAATTTATGATCCTTAATTAATTATTTCCATTAATTAATTAACTATAATTAATTACATTAATCCTTAATTAATTACATTAATTAATTAAACTTTTATTTAATCATTTCCATTAATCAACCTTAATCATAAGGAGTAATTATCATCATGTAATTACTTATCTAAATTAATTAACTTCTTAATTAATTATATAAATCCTTTGATTTATTACACTATGTAATAAATCTTTAATTACTTCTCCTAAGTAATTCCCTTTTATTAATTAAATCCAGTAATTATACATTAATTACATATTTCTTAATTACCAATTAATCAACCTCTAATTACTTAATTAAGTATATTCTAATAACAAATTAATTAATCTCTAATCATTAATTAATTAATCATAATCATTAGTTAATTAAATTAATTAATTATTCTTAATTAATTACTTAATTAATCCTTTATCCTTAATTAATTATTTTAATTAATTATACTTAAATTTCTTAATTAACTTAATTAATCTAAAACATTAAAACTTTAATTATCTTAAGATAAAACATTATATTATTAATGCCTTAATTCCCATTAACATATTTAAACCATTTTATCTTTAATTAACTTTACTTAATTAAATCATTAATTAAGTTTAAATAAAATAACCATTTAACTTGATAAATTAAGATTACCAAATCATAACTTACCTTTAAGTATTTTAAACATTATCAAGTGATAGTTTTAAACTATTTCAGATTTTAAATTTAAAACTTATTTTTAAAGCTTTTTAAAACCTGGTCATCAAACTTTAAACCCTGAACTATGTTTTCTACTCAGATTTAAAATCTGGCATCTCAATCTAAAACGACTCGAGCCAATGCAACGAAAACTCGAGTCTTTTCTCGTAATTCCCGAGTTAAACTTCGAGCTTCCCTCCTCTTCTCTCATCTTCGAGTCGATCCACCAACTACTTCGAGTTTGTTCCCGAGCACATCATCGTTTTCCCCAATTCCTTAACTAAAACCAGATACGGCCACCCAGGCGTGCACGTGCACTAGAGGCTAGGCCACCTCCGACCAACATCGCCGTTGCCTCCACGTCATCGACAACCATCCAAACCCAACTGACCACCCAAACCAACAAAACCATCCATAGATCGAAATCGAACTTCCAAACTCACCCTGGAACCCAATACCCATCGAAAAATAACCTCGTTACGCCGCCGCCCCGCGTCAGAAACCTTGCCACTCCACTAAGACCTCAACCTGAATCTCCAGCTCCTGTTCCCTCAAGTGCGATCGACCCAAATGCTTCGTCGACGACGAAATTTGTTCGAGAATGTCAGCAACCCAAACATACCCTTAAACCCTAAATCATCATTCCACGACCATTCTGGTCATCAGAAAAATGTATGCATATTTTTCCATCAATCCTCCATACTCCAGCCTCCCCCCTTGCCAAAACTCGAACACCCAGACATCGTCGTTCAACGGCAATTGGCCAAAATCCCAAAAACGATCAACTCTCGAATTCTCGGCCAATACTCAATGAAAAATTACCAAATTCATTTTAAAATTCATGATTCATTAACAGGAATCAGACTATATAATTCAAAGTTGAAATCGTTGATATTTATTTTTAACAAAAACTTGACTTTTACTGTAATCTTAATATCTACAGTCTATTTACTAAATTTAATTACTTTAAACTATTTTTAAAAACAAGATCATACTATTATTTACATTTTCTTTTCAGAAATCAAAGTCTAATATTGAGTGTTTAAGAAGATAGGAATTAATTTGATGATGATGTTGAGTCTGTAGCTAATAACAGAGCACAAATATGAATATATACAAATATTCACACAGGTAAACAAGTAATCTCATTCATATGTCCAGATAAAATAAATCATGCAACCCATATCACAACTTTTTCACATAAGATCATCACATGAAATTCTTAAAACTGTTTTTAAATGAAAGATTTACTCGCCTGTTTTTAAAACAGAAAGCTTGATTTACTGGAAACTTGAATGCTTAGATCTTTGAAACTGAAATACTTAGTTGAACTAGACTTGATGATGAGATGATTCAAGACTTGATTCCAGGCTTGCAGTTGTTACAGGATTTTGAAAAGATTACAGGGTTTTGATTTGTTTTGAGGGAAGTTTACAGGTTAAAGAATATTTTGAGGAAAAAGGTTTCAGGTTTGGCTTTCTGGTAAGCTAAGTTTTTAAGAACGAAAAGAGAAACAATATTGATATATGAACAAGTATGCAGGCTTTGTTTCTTGCTGGTACCATATTTGATCAGAGATTTTTCTTCATAAGGAGGCTGATATGATTTTGGTTGTGTACTAGAGATAATAGCATTAAATGCTTATGTCCTTACACATTGCATACTTATCCCTTATTCAATTCCGTATGTACTAAAATGTTATTTTTCTTCTTTATATGGTGGCTGAAATGATACATTTTGTACAAGCATTAATTTACATTGTCATACTTATCCCCAATTCTCAATTCGTATGTACTAATATGATTTCTTGTTTTGACTTATTTCTTCCTGCCTGCAAATATATGTATTCCTCTAGACTATATAATTCTAGACTTATCTTTATGTGTTCATTTCGTATTTTTACATAACCATTATTTTATTTGAGATATTTATTTCTATTTATCACTTAATATATTTAACTAATGTATTTGTTTCTATTTTTAAACTTAAACTACCAAACTCTTCTTTTATAATTAAATATTTATTTGTTTTTCACTTATGTTTAATATCATAGTTTCTTATGTCTATATGTTTATATTTATGTTTATATATTTATACTTACATTTAATATTGATAAGATTTATTTTATTTTAAACATTATTACCAAAATTACATCAAATATATATATATATATATAGAGAGAGATCAAAAGTAAATAAGGTAAAGATTTTTTTAATTTAAGATAGATTTTATTGTAATTATATTGGAACACTTTTAAATATTTTTGAAAGACTTCTTTTAAATTTTTAAATCATAATTTTCTTCCAAAATACACATGTATATATACACACTTATTAAATTTGAAAATCTATTTTTAAAATAACACAAATTAAGTAATTATTCTTATTTAAAATCAATCTATAATCATAACCTAAAACATCACATTATTAATTAATTGGTTATTTATATTTGAAAATAATAATTTTATCAATTTTAAATAATTTAATTAAGAGATTATCACATTTTAAATTCCTTGAAATTCCGGGATATCACATTCCTCCCCCCTTAAAGAATTTCGCCCTCGAAATTTAAAACAAAAGATAATCCAAAGTTTTATTTTATTTCAACCAATTCAGCATACATATCAGCCATACACAACCAAACAAGCAATTTCATCCAAACAAACAATTCAATCAAACAAACAACACTAGTTATTCAGACACAGATCTGGATAAGCTTCCTAAAAAATTTCCTAAGTTTCCTAGGTACAGATACTGGAATACTCGCTCTACTAAATCCAAACTAGCTATACTACTGAGCTACTGAGCTCCTACTCATCTAGATCTACCATCTACACAAGATCAGACCACACTCAAGACCTGATCAACAACCAAATCCCTCTGAACTACTGGTTCCAAAACCAGTGATGAACCAAACACGTATTCCCTCAGAGATACGTGAAATACATTGAATCCCAGTCTTCCAAATTGGCAATTCGCTCCTGTAATCCAAAACACTTATCCTTACAAGAATACATAAAGATCCAATATACTTCGGAGCTAACCTCACAGTCTTACCCAATCTTATTGTTCCCTTTACCGGAGAAAATCTCAACAATAACGAATTCTCCAACTTCGAAATCCAAATTCTTCCGTTTCTTATCCACAAAACTCCTTTGACGATCCTGGACTGCCTACATCCTTTCCTGACCCGCTTAATCTTCGCTGATGCTTCAATAAACAAACTGGATCAAAATAACTCAACAAAAAGATCCTTTCCAGATTTACCCAAATCCAGAATACAACTCTACTCCACCATCATCAGAAGATTACAACTTACTTCTCCTATCCGGAAAAGACAAAACAGATGCACTGCCAATCTGGACTCAAATCCAAAAAAAAATTCCTGTAGAAATTCTCTAATCCCAAAACACTGCAACTTCTGGTTGCTTCCACTCTAGAACAGCTGCCACCTTGCTTCCGCTTCACAACTCTGATCTGGAGTAGATGAGAATGTCGATGAATTCGAGCAAAAATCTTAACCAACACCTCCTGGACACACAGTTCATCAGATCCACCACAATCGGAAACATTGGTTATCTCAAAGACATAACCAACTATTCAAAGAAACCGATGAGTCCTCAGTCAAGGGTACTGTCTTCAGCTACCCTTAGCTGGAAGAAACTCGAAACTAGATACAAAAGAGAAAACACAAATGCTCCACCAAATCTTCTTTAGAAACCATCCATCTCCTTAGCTGAACCACCGGTATCTCTTCTAGACCCAGGTCAATGGAAATTAAACTTCCTAATGTGGACAAACTGCTGGCTTCCTTGAAAACTTCTGGACAAATCTTTGATAACTCTGTAACTCATATATCCTCTAGGGATGCCACAAATCCATGCAAAAGATTATCTAAGAGAATCACTCAAACTATCGCAAGTCGCTTTTGCGATCCCATTCAGACCAATATCCACAGATACTATTCTCTCTTCACAAATCAGAACAGCTTGTCCTTGACTAACCAATCCATCGAAGAAATGGATCCACTCTGCTGCTTCTGAATTCCACTACTAGGGTACTATTAAGCCAAAAGATCTTCCTACTGGCACAAAACATCTCCCAGCTGCACTGCTGCCACGGATGTCAAAAACTTCCTAATCCAAAGCTCCTTTAAGAAACTCGAACTTCAACCCAAACACAACATCCAGCTGAAACTCGGTCTCATCATCGATGCAGACATACTCCCTCAAACTTGTTCCAAAGAAAACATTTTCGGAAACATCCAAAGTCACTGCGTCTCACCACGCAACTACTACTTCCTGAGGTTGCCAACATACTATCACTTATTTCTGCCTAACCGACAGATCCCAACTCTCAAAAAAATCCGCTCACACGAGCACGATCAAACTTGCACTTAATGATGAACTCCGAATCTTAACAGGTTTCCTTCAGAGATCAATAAAATCCTTACACCAAGCAAAGCTCACTCGAGAAGATATTAGGCATACAGTCTCGACAAATACACTTCCAACCTCAAACATTCAAACTCCAACCATTGGTAGTCGTGTTACACACACCACTACCCTATCTACCTTTATAACTTATATTGGAAAACCCGAACAGGTAACCCAACAGATAGGTAGAAATATAGATATATGTATATATATAAAAATTACAAGTACGCTCTCTCAAGATAGACACCCCTCCAGAGCTTAGGTATTCGCTCAACCTATGCTCTGATACCGACTGTGACGACCCGCCCTTCTATACACAGAATGACGCATCATCAATAAGAAAGAAAGGGATAGAAAAGAGAAAAGATAGAGAAGAAAGAACTAAACAACATCAGAATCTCACAGCGGAACGAATAAATTATATTAATCACATAAGTATTACATAATACACAACATCAATCAGAGTTACACAGATTATACATCACATACTAGACAGTTATAAACACCTGTCTAGTTATTACAATTTAATATACAACACAGATACAGATATAACACTAGCACAGCGGAACCAAAATATATCTATACACTGCAGCCTCCTGCTCCATTGCTCCTCCAGAATTCGCCAAAGCTAACCTGAATCCCTTGGCTACTCGTAAAAATTTGAGTACCCGAGAGTTTAAGAAAAACAGAAATAAACTCCGGGTCAGACATGGGTCTGGTATGAGTAAACGGTTAAAGTTTGCCTAACTTTAAAAACCTTTTGAAAACTAGGGTATCACGTAAGACTCCCCATACATAAACATGGGTAAGTTATTTATCTTACGCTAACCAAACATTTGATAGGAAATCCAGTGATATTATAATAGGGTCTAGGGTTTTCAAGTAAATAAAAAATAGCTGAAATTGTTACATCTATTAAATTCCAGCATACTAGCCAAAAAGTGGGTAATACAATCAAGTCCGCGATCACTTATTGGAGTTTGGATTCCATACAATGGCAGGGCTAATGGGGTACCGCCCGTCACAGTACGTGGCCTAGATCACCATACTGAGGATCCACCCTAAATCCCCTGCAACACAAAGCCGGAACCATCCCTTACTAGACAGTCCCGAATAAGATAACCCCAGCGGTTGTAGCTATTTAACCGCCCACACAGCCGAAATAAAAAGGGACTCTGGACAGGGGTTCATCTCATCCTACTTGGGTATGACCCACTTAGCCTTGCTGCACCTCCCCTGTTTTAGCCATTTCCGGTTGATGAGGCTTGAGGCTACGATTTACCTTTATAGAACACATCTATCTTAGAATGCTCATCGTCCACCTGACGATGTGCTGAAAGCATTCAATCCATACAAGTTCGTTCCGGGTTCGAACGAAACCGAAGGCATTATCTCGTTACACTCATTTTGGAATCATCCTCAGAGTTAACGACAATAACCCTTGCACTCTGAATCTTCATCTTCACTTGAGATTCATGACCTATCGTTAATTTGGATCGATGTGGTTTTCGGATATCCAAATCTAGAAACCCGATCCCGGTCTCATCGAAATCCAAAACGTATCTTTTAGGTCCAAGTTGTTTTAAAGTTAAAACAATTCAATTCTAGTATCTATATACACACAGATAGATAATTCATATCATCATCACAACAGATAATTCACATTATCATCCTAAACAGATAATTCACATTATCATCACATTTCAACCAAAGCATCCATATCACACAGCATCACTTATCTCATATCTGAGATCTCAAACCATTCAAGACAATCAATATCATTCAACATTCATAAGCAATGATTTATTAATCACCATTTATAATTAATTTAAAGTGAATTAAATTAATTACTTCCATTTCTAATTAATTTAAAATAAATTAAATTAATTACTTCCATCACATAAATCTTGCTTACCTAATCATTAATTAATTACAAATCAATTAATTGACCATCTACTTATCCATCTTAATTAATCACCCTGATTAGTTATTCTTAATTACCTTAAGTAATTAGCCTTTAATTAATTACACAATTTAATTATCCTTAACCATTCACAGTAATTAACCATTAATTACTTCTAATTACATTAATTTATGATCCATAATTAATTATTTCCATTAATTAATTAACTATAATTAATTACATTAATCCTTAATTAATTACATTAATTAATTAAACTTTTATTTAATCATTTCCATTAATCAACTTTAGTCATAAAGAGTAATTACCATCCTGTAATTACTTATCTAAATTAATTAACTTCTTAATTAATTATATAAATCCTTTGATTTATTACACTAAGTAATAAATCTTTAATAATTCTCCTAAGTAATTCCCTTTAATTAATTACATCCAGTAATTATACATTAATTACATATTTCTTACTTACCAATTAATCAACCTCTAATTACTTAATTAAGTATATTCTAATTACAAATTAATTAATCTCTAATCATTAATTAATCAATCATAATCATTAGTTAATTAAATTAATTAATTATTCTTAATTATTTACTTAATTAATCCTTTATCCTTAATTAATTATTTTAATTAATTATACTTAAATTTCTTAATTAACTTAATTAATCTAAAACATTAAAACTTTAATTATCTTAAGATAAAACATTATATTATTAATGCCTTAATTCCCATTAACATATTTAAACCATTTTATCTTTAATTAACTTTACTTAATTAAATCATTAATTAAGTTTAAATAAAATAACCATTTAACTTGATAAATTAATATTACCAAATCATAACTTACCTTTAAGTGTTTGAAACATTATCAAGTGATAGTTTTAAACTATTTCAAATTTTAAATTTCAAAACTTATTTTTAAAGCTTTTTAAAACCTGGTCATCAAACTTTAAACCCTGAACTATGTTTTTTACTCAGATTTAAAATCTGGCATCTGAATCTAAAACGACTCGAGCCAATGCAACGAAAACCCGAGTCTTTTCTCGTAATTCCCGAGCTAAACTTCGAGCTTCCCTCCTCTTTCCTCATCTTCGAGTCGATCCACCAACTACTTCGAGTTTGTTCCCCAGCACATCATTGTTTTCCCCAATTCCTTAACTAAAACCAGATACAGCCACCCACGCGTACACGTGCACTAGAGGCCAGGCCACCTCCGACCAACATCGTCGTTGCCTCCATGCCATCGACAACCATCCAAACCCAACTGACCACCCAGACCAACAAAACCCTCCATAGATCGAAATCGAACTTCCAAACTCACCCTGGAACCCAATACCCATCGAAAAATAACCTCGTTACGCCGCCGCCCCGCGCCAGAAACCTTGCCACTCCACCAAGACCTCCGCCTGAATCCCCAGCTCTTGTTCCCTCAGGTGCGATCGACCCAAATGCTTCGTCGACAACGAATTTGTTCGAGAATGTCAGCAACCCAAACATACCCTTAAACCTTAAATCATAGTTCCACGACCATTATGGTCATCAGAAAAATGTATGCATATTTTTCCATCAATCCTCCATACTCCAGCCTCCCCCCTTGCCAAAAATCGAACACCTAGACATCGCCGTTCAACGGCAATTGGCCAAAATCCCAAAAACGATCAACTCTCGAATTCTCGGCCAATACTCAATGAAAAATTACCAAATTCATTTTAAAATTCATGATTCATTAACAGGAATCAGACTATATAATTCAAAGTTGAAATCGTTGATATTTATTTTTAACAAAAACTTGATTTTTACTGTAATCTTAATATCTACAGTCTATTTACTAAATTTAATTACTTTAAACTATTTTTAAAAACAAGATCATACTGTTATTTACATTTTCTTTTCAGAATTCAAAGTCTAATATTGAGTGTTTAAGAAGATAGGAATTAATTTGATGATGATGTTGAGTCTGTAGCTAATAACAGAGCACAGATATGAATATATACAAATATTCACACAGGTAAACAAGTAATCTCATTCATATGTCTAGATAAAATAAATCATGCAACCCATATCACAACTTTATCACATAAGATCATCACATGAAATTCCTAAAACTGTTTTTAAATGAAAGATTTACTCACCTGTTTTTAAAACAGAAAGATTAATTTACTGGAAACTTGAAAGCTTAGATCTTTGAAACCGAAATACTTAGTTGAACTAGACTTGATGATGAGATGATTCAAGACTTGATTCCAGGCTTGCAGTTGTTACAGGCTTTTGAAAAGATTACAGGGTTTTGATTTGTTTTGAGGGAAGTTTACAGGTTAAAGAATATTTTGAGGAAAAAGGTTTCAGGTTTGGCTTTCTGGTAAGCTAAGTTTTTAAGAACGAAAAGAGAAACAAGATTGATATATGAACAAGTATGCAGGCTTTGTTTCTTGATGGTACCATATTTGATCATAGATTTTTCTTCATAAGGAGGGTAATATGATTTTGGTTGCGTACTAGAGATAATAGCATTAAATGCTTATGTCCTTACACATTGCATACTTATCCCTTATTCAATTTCGTATGTACTAAAATGTTATTTTTCTTCTTTATATGGTGGCTGAAATGATACATTTTGTACAAGCATTAATTTACATTGTCATGCTTATCCCCACTTCTCAATTCGTATGTACTAATATGATTTCTTGTTTTGACTTATTTCTTCTTGCCTGCAAATATATGTATTCCTCTAGACTATATAATTCTAGACTTATCTTTATGTGTTCATTTCGTATTTTTACATAACCATTATTTTATTTGAGATATTTATTTCTATTTATCACTTAATATATTTAACTAATGTATTTGTTTCTATTTTTAAACTTAACTACCAAACTCTTCTTTTATAATTAAATATTTATTTATTTTTCACTTATGTTTAATATCATAGTTTCTTATGTCTATATGTTTATATTTATGTTTATATATTTATACTTACATTTAATATTGATAAGATTTATTTTATTTTAAACATTATTACCAAAATTACATCAAATATATATATATATATAGATCAAAAGTAAATAAGGTAAAGCTTACTTTAATTTAAGATAGATTTTATTGTAATTATATTGGAACACTTTTAAATATTTTTGAAAGACTTCTTTTAAATTTTTAAATCATAATTTTCTTCCAAAATACACATATATATATACACACTTATTAAATTTGAAAATCTATTTTTAAAATAACACAAATTAAATAATTATTCTTATTTAAAATCAATCTATAATCATAATCTAAAATATCACATTATTAATTAATTGGTTATTTATATTTGAAAATAACAATTTTATCGATTTTAAATAATTTAATTAAGAGATTATCACATTTTAAATTCCTTGAAATTCCGGGATATCACATGCAATAACTTAGAATTTCGTTCCTAAGTTACCATTCAACAACATGTCCAAGCATATACAAATACAAATCATATCTTTAGAATATCAAAGCAAATGACTTTATATCCAAACATATCACATAAACCGTCGATTTCAAAGTCTAATGCTAAACTTCAAGTTAGCACATACATTCACATCCAAACATACCATAAAATAAACACAACATTATATATTATATATATATAATCCACATATCCAACATACATATATATAAAGTAAATGCTTCCCAAAGTTAAATAAATTAACTCACCAAAAGCTTTGAAAACTGGAAATACTTTAGAATCCGAAAAGCTTCGAAAACTTTAAAATCCACTCAAAAATAGGTCATTTTGCACTCGACTTTTGGACCTTTTACTCTTTGATGTTGGTAAACTGACAAAAAGGAAAGTTTTATATTTTTATTTTCTCTATCATTTAAAAAACATAATCACTCAAAAAAGTTAAAATTTGAGGAAGTAATGGTCGAAACAAGGAAGAGTATTTTCGGACATCAAAATCTAGGTTCAAAAACACTCTTGCAAAAATGATTTTTTTGGAGCATCTAAGATCGAAATAAGAAAATATTGTAAACTAAAAAGTTGTAGCCACTGAAATTATAAATGGTATGAAAAAAAGAAAATCTAAATTTGGTGGAATAAGAGGAGTTATGGCCGAAACAATTTGGGGGTAAAAATGGAGAAATTTCTTTAGAAATGAAAAGGAGGATTCAAACAAATTTAAAACATTTTAAAATTTTAAAACTTTGAGATTAAAACTTGAAAGCATTTTGGAAGCCATTAAAACTTCTTTGGAGCTTAGGAATTTGCAAATGGAAGAGAGAAATGGACGAATAAAATGAAAAGGGATTTAGAAAAAGAACTTTTATATTATGTTACTTTGTGAATTTACCCAGATATCCTTCGTACTTTGCCATCCATCATGTCATGACACCTCAACATGCAAGCCTCCCTTTTCATTTCGTTGTTCCCCCTCTTAGCCTCCCTCCCATCACATCAACAAACATAATCATGGTCCTTTTGTACTAAATGTTGGAGGAAGCATCTTATGTACACATTTTTAACTTTTTAAAACAAAAGAAAATCTTACCTTATATATGTATAAATGTATTATTTAAATGTACATACATGTACACAACTATTTAAACATGAAAAAAGTGATTTATAAATGTGTGTATGTGTGTTAAAAAGTGTTACGATATTTTCGATAACTTTTAGTCGATAGAAAATCGAAAATCCGAAAAACGACTTCCGGTCACATTTTCTGTTTTTCATCGAACTATATATTATTGTAAACATATTTTGAAAACTATTTCACCATTATTATTTACTATTAAAAAGAGTTTTATTTTCATTATAAAACCTATATATCGGGTATTTACAATTAATAAAATATTCGTAAATTAAAGTAATGAAATTCTGGGTCGTTACATCTATGTAACGACTTGGATTTACCGACCAGTAAAAATCACCGAAAACCAATCCATTCTAAAACTATTAATGAAAATTACTAACTTAATACACAATATTATTTGAAAAAAATATAACACTACTAAATATATAGGATACAATTTAAATAATGCGACTTATCAGGGTTCTAATTATTTTGTTCTACAAGATGTGCAATAATACATGCCAAAGTCAAATCCTATAAATCTACCGCTGCATAAGTCAGATGTGAGAGACAGCAATAGTCAATCCTACAAACTCAATAAACATGTCAATGCAGAATAAAATGATAAGCAGGAAAGATACAACAACACAGGATAATTACAAAAAATAAACAAGAAAAAAAAATTATTGTTGGGGCTGTGTCACTACCACTTGTGACTACCGACGTACCCCTATCTGATTGAGTACCCAATTAGATACAGGATCAAACCACTGTAGGTCTTTTATTCACAAATAGGACTCAAGGAGCCTATGATGCAATAAACAATATGAAATTCCCAAACTACCCACTTAGGCTTAATCCTCACATTTAAATTTCTGAAATCTAAGTAACTTCATTACTTCAAAAATAATCTCTTTTGAAAATACTTATTCAAAAATAATATCTTCAAACCAAATACCCAGTTTTCTTTTCAAATCATTTGAAATAATCGCATATACATCTTTTGTATCAAATTATATATTTCTTCGAATTTGAATTAAAGCCTTTTCAAAACCGGTATCAAATACTCTGTATAATAATACAATATGTGTCTTGATATATATTTACAAACCAAGTACTTTACTATAAGCATATCAAAATATATGCAACCATATCGGGAGGTTTCTCCCATAAACAAGGCAACTGGGTCCAAGCCTTCTAAAAAAATAAGTATATTCCTCTATACAAAGAGTGGACTATACTGAGAGTTAAACCATCCTTTGCCCACTTTTTGGTCATGGGTTACCCGAACATCGGTAACATAACAAATGATTTTGTTTTTCAAAGTGAGAAATCATTTTGCACTGATAATCACAAATACTTTCAAACATGGTATTGTTTATTTCCTCCAAAATCTTCGAAAAGCTATTTTAAAACCATCGGGATTTAAGTTCTTGAAATTTACAAAACACATTTTATAAATACCTTTATATAAATAACTTTTATATGAAATCACTTCTTAAGCATTTATTTCTAAATATTTCTATTAAAGGAAAATATTACATTTTTAAACAATTTATAGTTTCAAATAGCAGTGGTAGAATTTCTAGAAATGTTGTTTAAAGCTCTGTTACAAGTTTTCACATGTTTTGTTAGAACTTTACGCCTAGGTTTTGACGCCTTAACAATTGATTTTAGATCCATTTTTTTTACAATATTTAGTATATTGTGTACATATAAACCATGAAGAAAAATCCCAAAGGATAGCTTTTACTTAATTTATAGATATTTTCGAAAACAAAGTATTTTTTTGAAGTGCTTATATAGCGACTATTTCGCTATAACTTTTGCCTCTTCGTTCAACTAGCTATTAAATTATTTAAGCTTCAAAACATTCACAATAAGAATAATATTTTATTTACTTGCTTAATTGGTAAAGAAATCTCTAAGATAGTTTCTGAAAAAACAAATGTTATTGCCCAAATACAAGGAATTTAAAAGTGTCGATATAGCGACTATTTTGCTATTAACTTTTATAACTTTGGTTTGCATTTTCTATTACTTTCCAAACATATTCTTTGCTTTCTAAAACAAAAAGTGTATATAATAACAAAAACAAGTTATGCTAAGATATGTTCACAAATCCCCAAATTACCCAAGTTAAGATTAAGGAATCAAAGTGCGTTTATAGCGACTATCGCTATAGGGACAATTTTGTATTCAATTCAATATTACATATCATTCAATTATATAAACATATATGATTTCCCAATTCAAACCAAATCGCTATGAAACATGCATTAACATATGTAATAATTAACATGTCCATATTAATTGTCTAATAGGCTTAATGTAAATAACACAATTTAAGGCTTTTTAAGGCAAATTATTTAAACAAATCACAAGCTTTGTAGAGCACACATTTAAGGGATACAACTTTAAGTAGTTAGGGTATATTATCATAGTTTTCAGCAAGCAAATTAACATGTTTATTTACAAGCAATTTTCATATTTATAGATTAATCTAAAGTGAGAAAACTCTATTTTATTTCAACTAAACATCACCATCTTCCTACCAATTGTAATGACCCGGAATTTCACTACTTTGATTTGCGAATATTTAATTAATTTTAAATATTCAAATAATAGGTTTTATAATAATAATTGTAATGATCTACCATTTTGACCATCGAAAGTCGACACTGAACACTACCATTGTGTTCCTATGTTGTGCATCTAATCGACAAAAAGGCCGATTGTTAGGGTAAATAAAAAGAAAAGAAAAATATCATCAGTAAATTAAATTAAAAGTGTTTTAAGTTAATTTACTGATGATGTTATTCTTTTCTTTTTATTTACCCTAACAATCTACCCTTTTGTCGATTGGATGTAGGACATTGGAACACAGTGGTAGTGTTTAGTGTCGACATGGTTTTAGTCATTTTCAATAAAGGATAACAAAGCTCGACAGAGGAATAAATCATCTTAGAATGACAATAATAAAGAAGCTTAATTAATTATTTTAATTAGTGATAATTGAAATTTATAATCATTTAAATTAATGATATTCAAAAGTTATTAGTCATTGTAAATAATGATATTTGGATTTCATTAATCATTTAATTAATGGTTATTTTAAATTTAACTAGTTGTTTTAACTAATGTTATTTGGAATTGAATTAAATCATTCAAATTTATGATGTTTTATAGTTAAATAAGTCATTTTAACAAATGATGTTTTGACTAATTGTTTAACTAATACGGGTTGAATTTAATTAATCTAACGAATTTATGATTATTTGAACTTAATTAATTGTTTTAATTAATGGTAATTAAAATTTATATATCATTTTAAATTAATGATATTTGAGATGAACTTATTCATCTTAACTAATGATTATTCGAATTTAATAAATCCTTTTAAGTAAGGATATTTAAAGTTAATTAATTGATTTAATGAAAGAGATTAAAGCAAATTAACTAATATAATAAAAGTCTTTAAGTTAATTTACTAATGATATCAAAGTGTTCGGAAATAATTAACCGTTTTTGTGTAAAATAATGGATTAGTTTACTTAAAAGAGATTTAAAAATGTGATTAGTTATCTTTCGGGATAATTAATATTGTTTTAAAGTTATAAAGGGTATTTAAATTGTTCATTATCTTTTGAGGTAATAAATATTGTTTTAAATTTATAAATAATGGTTTGTAAATGGGAAAATCCTCTAAAAGAGATTATTTATAAATAGAGCTTAGAGTAAATTGTTTTGGGTTTATAGTAAACAATGTTTTAACGACATTTGTTTTTGACCTTGTTTTAATACACTTAGTATTATAAATTTAGTCTTATAAAAGAACGTCTTGAAAGAGTATTTCTAAAAGTGTTTTGCTAATACTAAAGTATGGAAATCAAGCACAAGTTTAGTTTTTCAAAAGTTAAAGTTCGATTCGGTTATGGAAAATAGTTCCGTAATCGATATCGCTTGTATAGAAAGGGTAGTCATAGTTTTAACGCTAAACATTGAGGCTTGGACTCATTCCTATCTCAAAGGTTAAAAATGTCGTCAGGTGATGCCTAGATATAACACTACCTTAAATTTCCTGGCTTCATTTTCAATCGAGGGATAGCACTTGTTTGTAATCTACGAGTAGTGGTAAATATATGAAATTTAATTCCCATATACGATCATTTTAATTATCCCCGATAGTTGATTTGTTAATTATCGAATTCAGCTTTCTTCATGGCGTATCATCACCTTAAAAACAATTTGCTGCCCTTTTGAGCTTTGTTATCCTTTATCGAAAATGACTAAAACTAAAGCGCGGAAAAGGAGGTGCACCCTTCAAGTCATCGTTGTGCTTCATCATTCTAAGACGATTTGTCGCTCGTTTTGAGCGTTGGTATCCAGCATCGAAAAACTAAAACCAAAGTGCGACTGAAAGCCAAACCATTAGTGTCGCACCCATCAGGGTATGTTTACATCATCTAGAGAGGTGTTGGTATGCATGCATTGATGTGAAATATTCGGATGTTCGTGTGAAGCGGGTTCCATCTTGGAAGTTAATGAGAGTGATGTGTGTGCTCTCAAGTATATTTTATCTAGAGGTATACTTTCTTTGAAGAAGGGAGCACCCTCCTAGTTAAGTTGGATAAATTCATTTTCCTTATTTGATTCGAACCTTTGAATCAGTTTTTCTATAATTGCAACGGGAAGAGTCAACCACTCTTTACGATGTTAATTATAGTTTTTGTCCATTCTATCACGTTTGGACTATTATATTGTTTTGTCCGTTCTATCAAGTTTGGACAGTTATCTTGTTTTATCCATTCTGTCTAGTTTGGAGTTTGCTCAGAATATTTTCATTCTTCCAAGTCTGATTTTAATATTATATATGCCCATTCTTATATGTATTAGTTTACTGATTTTTATTTATGCTCTTCTCTGTATAGATGTTATTCTTGTGCGATAAACCCATTCCGTGTTTGTAACAACCCTGTATTTTACAATTATTTTTAAATTGATTTCCAGATTTAAAAACTTTATTTATGAAAAGAATAAATTTTGTTATTGTAAATATAAAAACTTTGATTTTGTATGTGGATTAGAATTCCAAATATGACTAAATTTAATATTTAGAAAAAATGTGAATTTTGGTTAAAATAGTCAAACTTTGACTTTTAAACTTTAAATTTTAAAAGTTTGAAATTATAAATTTTATCTTTTATTATAAAAATAGATGAAATAACTTGAACACTACTTTTTGTTTCGTTGAAAACGGAGTTAAAATGTAAAAGTTATGTACATTTCAATTTTTAGTATAATTTGTTTTATTGTGCAATTTTGCCTATTTTAAATTTTATAAATCATATTTTATTTCTTATATTTTGTTTTAATATGTGTTAACATGTTATTTTATGTATATTTTTGTCTTTTTATATTTTTAAAATGATAATAGAATTTTTTCAAAATTTACTGTATTTATTTTCCTATTTTTAAAGGTTGTTTTCCTATTTTCTGCTATTTTCTTCATTAGAAATTATATGTAAATTAAATTTTAAATGTTTATTTTGTGAATATATTTTTATTTATGTCTAAAAATATATTACAAGCTCATATGAATTTTCAAAAAATTTATTCTATTCAATTCCAAATTTTCCAGACTAGTTTACTATTTTAGCTATTTTCTTAATTTAACTTTATATAATTGATAAATATTTATATAAATTATTATATTTTGATAAAATTTCGAAATTTTATCTGGGATTTTTTTTTCCAGAAATATAAAGTTATAAAAAAGGAATTAAAGATATATGAAGAGTTTGATACCTTTTGTGTGCTTAGCCCTTTTGAATTCTATCGTTTCTTTTCAATCAATACATCTTTTATTTTATTTTTGCGGTTCTTTTCCTCATTCATTTTCAGCCGACTCCCTCATCTTATTCACGAATTTTCAAAGCTCCAAACCCTAAAAAAAATCATGGCCTCCATCTTGCAAAAAAAATTTGGTAATCTCTCTCTTTTCTTTCTACTTTTTTCTTACTCTTCTATGCAATTTTGCCTTGATCTCTTCACATGTTTGCTTGGCCTAGCCTCTACCACCTTCATCCCCATCATCACCTCCTCCATCTACTACGGTAAACACTCCCTTCCCTCTGACCAAGACAGGCCATGACATTCCACTTGAAGCCATCACCACAAAACTCCACAAAACATTGCCTAGACCACACATATCATCACCTACCCTCCATATCTTGCTTTGGCCACCCCCTTAGCCACCACCACCACTTGCTACATGACCTTTGGCTGCTGCTACTCATCACCCAAACCTCTGTCCAGACCTGTACCAGATGATGGCCGAGCCATTTGACCCATAGACCGAGCCAAAAGTTGAACCAAACTCCACTATGTTGCCTAGTCTCTTGATATTCTTGTGTTGTAACTTCCTCCACATGTTCTAGCCTTTATGCCATGCATTCCTATGATCAAACCTGAGCCAAAGTCATGTCAAACCTGACCTAAATAAACCCCTAGGCCATGCAAAGCATTGTAGAAAACAAGGCAAAAGATTTGACATTCAAATCTCTTTTCATTTCAAAGTTATTTCATTTTAAAGTCGTATTGAATTTTGTTGTTTTGATTGTTTGTTTTGGGTTGTGCACAAGAGTTGTAGCTTGGATTCGCTCTCCACTCAAGTCTGTAGTCTTGTCATCGTGCTTTTGTTTCCATTGTGTCATTGGTTTTGATATCTCCAGCACAAACAGGTGAGTTATTCTCACCAGACAATATGTACCTATATAACTGATAAACCTACACCATTTGAATCTATAATGTATATCATCATGTTATATATGTTTATATTATTATCATATGATGTTCACACCTGTTATTACACTTATTATATCATATGTTATTGTTATTTCATGCTATTCTGTTATTTATATATGTTTATCACACTGCAAGTTCCCTGTAGATTAGAATCACTATGGGTTGAAATGATACATACCCGAACGGACTTTAGAATAGGGAAAAATCGTTATGGGCTGAAATGATAAGCCTGAATGGTTTTTATTTATTTTATTTAACTTGGGATTTCGGGTTTGAAATGATAGAACCCGGATTTTTCTTTTTAAACTGCGGATTGTAATGATACATATCCGTATCACTTGACCTAGGCTAGAAAACTATATACAGGCCCGTGGTTATTTTATAAAGTGTTTTTGGATAATTTTAAGTATTTTAAAAATATAAATTTAGGAAATTTGATTTAAACTGATTTTGAAATATTTTGAATTAAAGAAATTATGATTTTTCTATGTGATAAAAATGTAATTAATGAATGGTTTAACTGGATTTTTGAAATATAAATTAAAATTAAAATTTGGAATTTTGGTTTAAAATGATATTTAAGTTATATAAATAAAATGGATATTAAATTTTATTTGGAAATGGTAAATATGATAATTTGATTAAATTTGAATTTAAGTGATTTATTAAAGTATTATTGATTTTTCTATGAATTTAAGTGGTTAAATAAATGAATGTTTAAAAGTGATCTTTTAAAATAAAATTTGACTTGGAAATGTGAAATTTGGTTTTAATTAAAGGTTTAAGTTAATTAAATGGAATTGGAAATTTAGTTAAATTTGTGAAATGGTAATTAAGCTCTAAATTTGATTTGACAACATTTTGAAATGTATGTAAAAGATATTACAGCATTTTGTAAT
Source organism: Allium fistulosum (assembly GCA_030737815.1). Taxonomy (NCBI): domain Eukaryota; kingdom Viridiplantae; phylum Streptophyta; class Magnoliopsida; order Asparagales; family Amaryllidaceae; genus Allium; species Allium fistulosum. The sequence continues at coordinate 312,803,987 of CM060903.1, read as the reverse complement.
CGCTGTAGTTGTTTAAATGAACTAAAGAGTTAATTTGGAATAAAGGCTATTATAGCACTTTGTAAGTGCTGTAGTGGTTAAACTTAACATTTAAGTTTATTTTAATTTTAATGGAAATATATTACAGCATTTAAGTGCTGTCGTTTTGTTAAATGAACTATTTTAAACTATAACTTTACGTAGCATTTTGTAAGTGCTACGGAAACTATATTTTGTTGTTTAATAAAATTTTAATGAAAAATAATCTTTGGAAAATGATATAATTTTGGAAATTAAATGTTAAAAATGCTAAAGATAATGAAGAGACATTTAAATGGTTTTAAATGGAAGAATTTGATTTTTATGTGAGTTTAAAATGGTATTTAAATTTAATAAAAAGAATGGATTCAAATGGTATTTAAATGAAATATAAATGAATGATGTTTTGAATAATATTTTGATATTTTGAAATGTATACAAATGATTTTGAATTTATGAAATGTGGGATATTTAAGCTTTGAAATATACTAAGGATTGAATATTGTATTTTGTGAATTAAACCTATATTTGAAATTTATAAGATTTGAAATGGTTTGTTAGTAAACTGAATGTGAGTTGAAAATGATGGTTTAAATTAAATTAAAATTAAAATATGGAATTTGGGTTTAATTTAATAAATTTGTAAATATGTAGAATTAAAAGATGATTTCAAATATATGTTTTCAAAAATGTTGTGATTTTCAAAGTATAATGATTTCAAATGTTTTAGTTGCAAAAGAATTATAACTTTGAAAGTAAAGACTATTTGAAAGGTGAATATATGTTTGAAATGGAAATGATATTGTTTTGAAATGGATATAGTTTTGAAATAAAAATGATTTTTGTTTCGAAGTATAATTATCAAAGATATGATATTTTGATATTGAGATGATTTGAAATTGAAGTTTTGGAAGATATGATATTTTGATATATTGAAATGATTTGAAAAGAAGTTTGAAAGGATATGATATTTTGGAATATTGAAATGATTTGGAAATGATAAATCTTTATTTTGATAAAGACATGATTTTGAAATGATATTTTATTTAAAGTATAAAGTATTATTTTTAAAGTTATAACCACGGGTTATAATAACGATTGGTTGGCAAAGAGACCGGGATCGGATATCTGGCATACTCTCTATCGAAACCGAAAACCACTTTGACAACCGTGTACGCGGTGGAGTTTCCAGAATGAAGCAGGATGGTGGCGACGATCCTAAGGTATATACGTGGACCCAACTCCCGTAAGTTGGCATAAGGTGGCTAAAACAGGAGCGATTGACGGACCAATGAGGTAGCACCTCTGATCGGACACACTTCTTCGATACCATTCTATTACTTGTGATTGATTTGGTGGCCACCCTTGATTTGGGAGTGTTGTTCGAGGTGGGCGGTAGTGGCTGCTATGCGTCACCACTAGTCCGGATGCGTAATTGGTATATCTACCCTGGCATTGCCTAGTTGTGCCGTGTCACCTACCATATCGAGCTTTACTACGATTATGATTTTAATATCCGACCGCGTTAAGGTTCTCCATCCCCTTAACGCTATTTTCTATATGATTATACTTTACTTATTAGACATTATTATAATAGCGAATATTACTACATAGTAGATATTTTAACGGACCCTTAGAGGATGGGCGGTCCCAAGCATCTTCTAAGTTACTTGTACCTTTATTACAGTTCACTTGAGTTGGTTTACATTATATAAGTATATATTGTCCTGACTCGAGTGTTTTGTGTTTTGCTTTACGCTCGGGTCAGCCTGAGTATTCACAGATTTGGATTTCCACCTTCTGGAGATTTGAATCGCTGGAGATTATCTGCTAGTCTTGTTCTATCAACTTCGGTTCCGTTGTTCTATTCAGCCTGTATTTGGTTATTGTATTGAGACTTCTGCTATACTTTATTTCTTATGTTGTATCTTATGTAACTCTGATATATTTACATAGTAGCTTCATGAACTACTATTTCTTTTACTTCCGCTGCATTATTTTACTCTGTGTCTGTGATCTGTGATTATATTTATTTACTGTATATTCTGAGATTTTGCCAAATTTTTATTTACAACGCGGTATTTTGAGCAATTCAATTCCGGCATGAGTGTCTACCTATACACTTATAATGGATGCGAATGGTTGAAAATAACGGGTCGTTACACTTGGTATCAGAGCTTTGGCTTTGAGGCAAAACTCAGCATATAGAGTAGATTTATTTACAGAATCACTTTCGTTCGAGTTTGAATCTTTTCCTCTTGATTCGAATTTCCTTTGAATTTTTGGAACGTTCCCTGCGGTTCCAAAATTCATTCTTGTCCCTCACTATTCATCTTCTTTTGATTTTGGAGTATCACATAACTCCACTTCGAATGATCTTTATAGTAAATTGGCTGTCTCGCCAATATTCTAATTTTTTGGTAAAGGGGGAAACTCCTTTACAAATTGGCATCGATTCACCAGAGATTTATATCTATCCTTGGTTTAGATGCTAATATCTTTTGTTATTCCAAACTCTATCTCTTGAGATCGGATGTAGATTTACCCCAGAAAATCCACATTTGATCTTATTCATTAAGCACGGTTGACCCGGTTAAGGTTGCCCGCGATTTATCTAAGCTTATCCATCTTCATATTTTGATAATTAATCATCTTGTTTTGTTTCCAAAATATCTCCAAAACATTTTGAATTGTACTTGTAAATCTATGTTTTGTTTTATATATTGTGTTGTTTGAGTTATTGATGTTGATTTGGGCTTCCGATCGATTCGTCTGATCAACGCTATCGATAGGATTTCTAAAACACTTTGACAGAACAAACTGACACAATATTATTTTAAAATTTTGGTTAATGAAATAAATTTTGATATAAGTAAATATTATGGAACTTAATAAATTGATTTAAATTGATTATTTGAAATGATAATACTTGATTTATCATTTATTGTTCTATAAATGAATTTATAAATAGTTGTTTATAAATTTATTTGGGAACTGAAATGAATTTAAAACACATAATTTAAGAATTTAATTTCCGATGGATTTCAAACCTTGTGTTGAAAGTTTTAAAAGGATATATTATTTAAAGTATTTCCAAGTAGAAATTTGTTTCTAAAGGATTTTTAAGTTTAAAAATTTAGTGCTCTTCTCTTTATCGCTGGAAAATAATTTCGGTGATGACTGCAGCATCATCGACGTTCATTTTCGAGTTTCGAAGTGAAGAGACTGTTCTGTACTCTTGCTACAGCTTTATTTTGGGGAATTTAATTAATTTTAATTTCTAAAATATGACTTGATTTATAATATAGATATAGATATATGATTTAAATTTGATTTAACGTATTATGTATATATAATTACTTATCTCCAAATGGTTTGAAGATGTTCGAAGATTCAAATTCTTAAATTTTATCTTAAAGAATAATTTCAAATATAAGAAGAAAAAAATCAAAAATTTGGATAAATGATTCAAAATTGAGATAATTGAATTGGAAAGTTTTATTTGTATAACACTCAATTTTATTCCAATATAACTTACCTAAATTACACAGAAGTTGAATATGAAATTGGATAATACAATATAGAATGAATTTTATAAATAAAATTTGAGTGGTTATGATAAATGTTATACACTTAAATTTTAGTTATAAAAGATTAACAGAGGTAAATAGTGAAAAAGGAATTTAAAGAGATTTTTTTAAAATAACTTAGTAATCAAATTTGATTTAATATGGAACCTTAAGTCTAACCTAGGAATTTTAATAAAGGTTATTTCCTAAAATGAATATGTTGTATAATAAATAATGTATCTTTGAATAGATAAAATAAAATACATTTGAATTAGACATTTTGTAATAAAGTTTATTTAACTTGAATTCATAGTTTAATTGGTGTCTAAATGAATAAATGTGTAAAGAAATTTGATTGTTATATTTGCTATGATAAATATTTTATTTATGAAATAGATATGTCTTGAAAAATGAATAATTATGATTTAAATAGTTAAAATGTATTTTAACATCACTAAAATTTGATAATTGAGAATTTGGTTTTCAAATGGAATTTTAAGTGTAACTTATTAAAGGAATATCTATTTATGAAATGGGTATTTTAAATAAAGTGTTAGGTTATGTGTTAAATTAAGAGCTAACTAAAATAGTGAACTTTTAACTCAATAAATGAAGTATAGTTTGATTTGAATATTCCATTCATAAAGTTTGTTTTAATAAGTCATAAGTTAAATGATATCCAAATAAATATTTCTGGAATTGAACTGATTTGAAATATTAATATATCTACTGTAGCATTTTATAAGTACTACTATTTTGAAAATACAATGTTTTGGAAATTTTTATAATTGAATGAACTTAGAAATGTTACAACTTTAAAATGAATATTATTTGACCTTGAATTAAAATGGTTTAAATGAAGACTATTTTTAAAGGGTGTTATGAGTTCCTAAGTATTATGTTTTTTTTTAAAGAATAACTTGTCCAAAGTGTTATGATTTTAGTAGTGTGATTTCAAAATGATAAACATCCCTAAATTTTTATGATTTCAAAGCATTATGGTTTCAAATTTATTATCTTATTTTGTTTTTTCCAAACTATCTTTTGGTTGTCCTTATTTCTCTTATCTTGTTACAGAATGGGAAGGCTATTTCTTATACCAATCTATTTAGAAATCTTTCTGTAATCTTTGATAATCTTTGTTACTCATCTGGAACTGAACACTATTTTTCCATTCATAGACCGTCGGTCAAGTGAAAAGGGAGATTCAGACTCTGGAGGATCTTTTTCGTGCTTATATTCTTGATTTGATCACCTCCATCTTGTTAAACTTACCTATAACAATAGTTATCAGGTGTAATTCCAATTTTCTTATCATCTTGTCTTAATTCTATTCATTCTATCTTTTTCTGTGCTTTCCCGTACCTCGTTCCTTTTCGGGGACGAAAAGTTTTGAGTGGGGGAGAGTGTAACAACCCTGTATTTTACAATTATTTTTAAATTGATTTCCAGATTTAAAAGCTTTATTTATGAAAAGAATAAATTTTGTTATTGTAAATATAAAAACTTTGATTTTGTATGTGGATTAGAATTCCAAATATGACTAAATTTAATATTTCCAGAAAATGTGAATTTTGGTTAAAATAGTCAAACTTTGACTTTTAAACTTAAAAATTTAAAAGCTTGAAATTATAAATTTTATCTTTTATTATAAAATTAGATGAAATAACTTGAACACTACTTTTCGTTTCGTTGAAAACGGAGTTAAAATGTAAAAGTTATGTACATTTCAATTTTTAGTATAATTTGTTTTATTGTGCAATTTTGCCTATATTAAATTTTATAAATCATATTTTCTTTCTTATATTTTTTTTTAATATGTGTTAATATGTTATTTTATGTATATTTTTAAAATGATTATAGAATTTTTTTTAAAATTTACTGTATTTATTTTCCTATTTTTAAAGGCTGTTTTCCTATTTTCTGCTATTTTCTTCATTAGAAATTATATGTAAATTAAATTTTAAATGTTTATTTTGTGAATATATTTTTATTTCATGTTGTTATTTATGTTTAAAAATATATTACAAGCTCATATGAATTTTCTAAAAATTTATTCTATTCAATTCCAAATTTTCTAGACTAGTTTACTATTTTAGCTATTTTCTTAATTTAACTTTATATAATTGATAAATATTTATATAAATTATTATATTTTGATAAAATATCGAAATTTTATCTGGGATTTTTTTTTCCAGAAATATAAAGTTATAAAAAAGGAATTAAAGATATATGAAGAGTTTGATACCTTTTGTGTGCTTAGCCCTTTTGAATTCTACCGTTTCTTCTCAATTAATACATCTTTTATTTTATTTTTGCCATTCTTTTACTCATTCATTTTCAGCCGACTCCCTCATCTTATTCACGAATTTTCAAAGCTCCAAAACCCTAAAAAAAATCATGGCCTCCATCTTGCAAAAAAAATTTGGTAATCTCCCTCTTTTCTTTCTACTTTTTTCTTACTTTTCTATGCAATTTTGCCTTAATCTCTTCACATGTTTGCTTGGCCTAGCCTCTACCACCTTCATCCCCATCATCACCTCCTCCATCTACTACAGTAAACACTCCCTTCCCTCTGACCAAGACAGGCCATGACCTTCCACTTGAAGCCATCACCACAAAACTCCACAAAACATTGCCTAGACCACACATATCATCACCTACCCTCCATATCTTGCTTTGGCCACCCCCTTAGCCACCACCACCACTTGCTACATGACCTTTGGCTGCTGCTACTCATCACCCAAACCTCTGTCCAGACCTGTACCAGATGATGGCCGAGCCATTTGACCCATAGACCGAGCCAAAAGTTGAACCAAACTCCACTATGTTGCCTAGTCTTTTGATATTCTTGTGTTGTAACTTCCTCCACATGTTCTAGCCTTTATGCCATGCATTCCTATGATCAAACCTGAGCCAAAGTCATGTCAAACCTGACCTAAATAAACCCCTAGGCCATGCAAAGCATTGTAGAAAACAAGGCAAAAGATTTGACATTCAAATCTCTTTTCAGTTCAAAGTTATTTCATTTTAAAGTCGTATTGAATTTTGTTGTTTTGATTGTTTGTTTTGGGTTGTGCACAAGAGTTGTAGCTTGGATTCGCTCTCCACTCAAGTCCGTAGTCTTGTCATCGTGCTTTTGTTTCCATTGTGTCATTGGTTTTGATATCTCCAGCACAAACAGGTGAGTTATTCTCACCAGACAATATGTACCTATATAACTGATAAACCGACACCATTTGAATCTGTAATGTATATCATCATGTTATATATGATTATATTATTATCATATGATGTTCACACCTGTTATTACACTTATTATATCATATGTTACTGTTATTTCATGCTATTCTATTATTTATATATGTTTATCACACTGCAAGTTCCCTGTAGATTAGAATCACTATGGGTTGAAATGATACATACCCGAACGGACTTTAGAATAGGGAAAAATCATTATGGGCTGAAATGATAAGCCTGAATGGTTTTTATTTATTTTATTTAACTTGGGATTTCGGGTTTGAAATGATAGAACCCGGATTTTTCTTTTTAAACTGCGGATTGAAATGATACATATCTGTATCACTTGACCTAGGCAAGAAAACTATATACAGGCCCGTGGTTATTTTATAAAGTGTTTTTGGATAATTTTAAGTATTTTAAAAATATAAATTTAGGAAATTTGATTTAAACTGATTTTGAAATATTTTGAATTAAAGAAATTATGATTTTTCTATGTGTTAAAAATGTAATTAATGAATGGTTTAACTGGATTTTTGAAATATAAATTAAAATTAAAATTTGGAATTTTGGTTAAAAATGATATTTAAGTTATATAAATAAAATGGATATTAAATTTTATTTGGAAATGGTAAATATGATAATTTGATTAAATTTGAATTTAAGTGATTTATTAAATTATTATTGATTTTTCTATGAATTTAAGTGGTTAAATAAATGAATGTTTAAAAGTGATCTTTTAAAATAAAATTTGACTTGGAAATGTGAAATTTGGTTTTAATTAAAGGTTTAAGTTAATTAAATGGAATTGGAAATTTAGTTAAATTTTTGAAATGGTAATTAAGCTCTAAATTTGATTTGACAGCATTTTGAAATGTATGTAAAAGATATTACAGCATTTTGCAATCGCTGTAGTTGTTTAAATGAACTAAAGAGTTAATTTGGAATAAAGGCTATTATAGCACTTTGTAAGTGCTGTAGTGGTTAAACTTAACATTTAAGTTTATTTTAATTTTAATGGAAATATATTACAGCATTTAAGTGTTGTCGTTTTGTTAAATGAACTATTTTAAACTATAACTTTACGTAGCATTTTGTAAGTGCTACGGAAACTATATTTTGTTGTTTAATAAAATTTTAATGAAAAATAATCTTTGGAAAATGATATAATTTTGGAAATTAAATGTTAAAAATGCTAAAGATAATGAAGAGACATTTAAATGGTTTTAAATGGAAGAATTTGATTTTTATGTGAGTTTAAAATGGTATTTAAATTTAATAAAAAGAATGGATTCAAATGGTATTTAAATGAAATATAAATGAATGATGTTTTGAATAATATTTTGATATTTTGAAATGTATACAAATGATTTTGAATTTATGAAATGTGGGATATTTAAGCTTTGAAATATACTAAGGATTGAATATTGTATTTTGTGAATTAAACCTATATTTGAAATTTATAAGATTTGAAATGGTTTGTTAGTAAACTGAATGTGAGTTGAAAATGATGGTTTAAATTAAATTAAAATTAAAATATGGAATTTGGGTTTAATTTAATAAATTTGTAAATATGTAGAATTAAAAGATGATTTCAAATATATGTTTTCAAAAATGTTGTGATTTTCGAAGTATAATGATTTCAAATGTTTAAGTTTCAAAAGAATTATAACTTTGAAAGTATAGACTATTTGAAAGGTGAATATATGTTTGAAATGGAAATGATATTGTTTTGAAATGGATATAGTTTTGAAATAAAAATGATTTTTGTTTCGAAGTATAACTATCAAAGATATGATATTTTGATATTGAGGTGATTTGAAATTGAAGTTTTGGAAGATATGATATTTTGATATATTGAAATGATTTGAAAAGAAGTTTGAAAGGATACGATATTTTGGAATATTGAAATGATTTGGAAATGATAAATCTTTATTGTGATAAAGACATGATTTTGAAATGATATTTTATTTAAAGTATAAAGTATTATTTTTAAAGTTATAACCACGGGTTATAATAACGATTTGTTGGCAAAGAGACCGGGATCGGATATCTGGCATACTCTCTATCGATACCGAAAACCACTTTGACAACCGTGTACGCGGTGGAGTTTCCAGAATGAAGCAGGATGGTGGCGACGATCCTAAGGTATATACGTGGACCCAACTCCCGTGAGTTGGCATAAGGTGGCTAAAACAGGAGCGATTTACGGACCAATGAGGTAGCACCTCTGATCGGACACATTTCTTCGATACCATTCTATTACTTGTGATTGATTTGGTGGCCACCCTTGATTTGGGAGTGTTGTTCGATGTAACAACCGGGGGTTTTGCTGTTAATTTATTATCGTCATTAGACGACTGTGTTTGGTAGCTGACATTAATTGGAGTTTTCAAATCAGTCAAAATTCGTTTGAAATCTATTGAAGATTATTGTGGGCCTTAAATAAATATGTCCTTTATTTTTAGTGGCCAGCCCTTTTAAAACGTTGGCCCGATCCTTTATCTCTTCGATCCCCTATTCGATATTATCTCCGGCCCGATCCCTTCTGTTATTTTCACGAGCCCGTTCACTTTGAGAAAAAAAATGGCGAATAAAATTAGGGTTTCGGCAAATCTTCGATTCTTTGGTGAATACGAGCTTCTGCTCCTTGATTCTTTGTTGATCTTTAAGCTAGGATCGAGGCGACGTTATTCGGTGCTCCTCTGCCTCGATTCTGTAGCTAGGGTTTCGCAAACTCGAAGACGTCGACTTTGAAGGTTCGATCGAACTCGACTTCCTTGCTCGAGGGATTGCTCGGCTCTGAGATACTTGTGGTAGCTAGGGTTCGTCTTCTTGTGCTTCGCTCGATTCGTCGACTTCGTGCTCTTCAAAATAAGGTGAGTAATTTATTTACTCATATCTACTTCAAATCATAAGTTGTAGGATCGAATGTTTTGATTTTCGTTCAATTTTGTTTTGACCGATTGATGAATTCTTCCATACTTCGACTTCGATCATTTTGGCTTCATGATATTATTTTGACTTCGGCCTCTGTCGCTCTGTGAACACAATTTGGGTTTTGCTGAGAGAATTTCTGGTTATTTATCTGCAAAAGTCCTCGACTTGGTTTAGTTGTTTTCATCATATTGATTATTGATTCGGTTATAGCAATTCTAAATTGGAAAGTTTGACTTGAATCTGTTGGAAATCTTTATTAGAACTGGTCACCAGTGATTTTGTGGTGTGATATGGTTCATGTCTGCATTTAATTCTGTCCACTGTATTTCGAGTTACGTTGGGTTGCATCCATTCTTCACTAGGATGTTTGGAGTCTGATACTTTTGTGTACAGTTATATTCGTGATTGCATTGAGACTCACTGCACTCGTGTCTTACCATTGCTAGCTGCTGTACACATTTGTATATTTCTCTTTGTTCTTTTGATATAGACATGTATGTGTATACTTATATATATATGCATACATGTGTAATTAAAATTACTCAGCTCAGGAATTATTCGAACTAGCCACACCGAGTTTTAAAATGTTTTAAAACTGCTTTGCAGGATTTTTGTCTTCATTTGAATTGGTTATACTGTTTTAGTATCAGCAATTAATAACAGTTCACTATACAAACTTGCACATACATTTCGATTCGAACTCCCTCACTTGATATCAGTCTCTTCTGGTTTCATTGAATATTATAAGTTAGTCTGCATTGGTAGTTGTATTCCTGTGTATTTGAGTCTGCATTTGCATTTGATACATCTTCGAATTTGAATGGTTTCCTTCTCGAGGCTGCTGTACTTGATAACTTTGTTATACACTGCATATACATTCTGATGCATGTATACTTGTTCAAATTAGCATTTTCACCTGAATTGGGCATTGCTCTTTGGTGCAGTTTGTTTTGCATCTCCTGTTGTACTCGAGTTAGATCTGTAGTTTGCATTGCTTCTGACCTTTTGGCACGCAGACTTCGTTTCATGTTGGACCATTGCTCGACTTCGTTTCATGTTGGGCCATTGCCTTTGAGCACTTTGGTCTGATGCTACTAACTTCCATCTTTGATCAGTTGAACTATAGGTTTCATGTGTGCTTCACATATTACTCCCCTGCACTTGCAGATTTTAAACAGTGCATTGAGGCTATACTTGACTAGATGCTTGATAACTACTGCTTGGTGTCATTGTATATATGCTACACCATGTTGCATACTGCTGCAACTCGTACACACTTAGACTTGAACTTTTAGCCTTTATTTCTATATACTTCATTGAGTTTGACATGAAGTGGTTCACCACTGTTTTATAAACTGGTGTATGCCGGTATATGCTGTCTTGTAGTTCGTGTGTAGTTGTACTTTACGCACTGTCGTATGCTTTGTCTTGGCCCTGAACATTACCTCTATTTTCACTACATATGTTTTGGGTCACTGATGCAATACTTGTTGCCATTCACTTAATATCAGTTGTATTCTTTTGATTCATTTCATGTTGAACCATTGCCCTGGTGACATTGTGGTGACTGTAGTTTAGTTGCAGTCTGCCCTTGTCTTTGTACCTGTTTCAACTGCAGTTTTATTGTGCAGTTGTTTCTGCTTTCTTTTGTGTAGTTTGCCCCTCGCATTCATTTGTGATTGCAGTTTCTCTGCATATTGAGTTTCCTTGCTTCATTTTTGGAAATAGCAGTTTCAATATTGTACACTGCCTTGACTTGTACTTGACTCACTAGTTCGAGTCACTTGTGCATGTCGCTATGCATTTCTATTGCACTTGACTCTCTTCTGAGTGAGTTGATGCCATTTTGTTCTGGTTCGTTGATTTTTGTGTATCTCCGGCGATAGTGGCGAGGCAGTACACGCGTGCGTGTACTGCAGCCCTATCAGATTTGAAAGTTTTAAATTGATGTTTCGATTTGTTGAATTCTTTCGTTGGTTAAATTCGATACTTTGGAGTTGTATTCTGATTTGGACTGTTGATTTGTCGTTTGACACTGTTTAGTGTTATATATGCCGTTATCCAATTCTCGTATCGAGAGTTGGATATACGAGATTTCTGTGACCGTCGTCTATTTGATGTTTGATTATTACTGCTTCTGTGCATTAATAACTGAGTTTGAATTAGACTGACCCGTGTATTATTTTCTTTTGAATTTAATACTCGGGTCAGACCCGAGTTATTTCAGGTTGTAGATTTTCTTCTTTGAGTTGCTGTTCAGGATATGAAGACTTTTCACATCTTCTGAAGTTGTCAATGTCATTTTGTAGTAGTCGTGTCATTGTATAGAACGATATGTATTCATGTATATTAGTCGATAATGTACTTGTATATATAACTTCTAGAGTCGACAGTTGTAGTTGTATCATATGTATTGTGTCAACTATGTATTAACTGACATCAGTTATATATATATATGAGACTTTTGTTTTTATCTGTGTTCCGCATTTATATTATCTGTGTTATTGTTATATCTAATGTCCTAAACTATTATGAACCGTCGTAGTTCGTTTTATACTAGTATTGGGTGTGTCGATGGGAGTAAATAAATAATAGAAGAAAAATAAAAAGAATGTACCACTCCTATCGAGATAACCAATATTAGTGTAAGGCCAATTACGGATGTTCGCTCCTATCCAGCCTTATTCTTCGTAATAATAGACAGTATTTCCTTTAATACTCTTTGTTATTATGAGCATAGAGGTGGGGCGTCACAGTTGGTATCAAAGCTTGGGGTTTATGGACATAATATAAAACATAACTTGGATGGAACACATGTTACAACTATCGGTCGATGTTTTATTGTGCTTTGAGTCAAAACTAAAGTTTTGAATTCTGATGAAATTTTTAAATAATCTTTATTTTAAAAAAAAAATAATAAAAAGTGAAACTGTGTTTTGTTGATTTGATTGAATTGTGTTCTGTTTATCAGAGTGCGCAGCGAAAACAGTGAAACTGTCTTCGCTAAGTACAACTGACAATCTTTTTGATTTAAAAAAATCAAAATACGAAATTGATATGAATTCCAATTGTTGTTTACATAGCTGTAATTATTTTGTTTCTTTGAGAATTTCGAATCCAAATTGAGGATTCGAAGAAATTGCAGATATGTGATTTTTGTTGAAATTTCCGCTGGCTTTCTTTTGTACTAATCATCTATTGATTAGATTTTTGCTGTTTTAAATTATCTTCATTGAAGATACATTTGAATGATTCTTTGTTCATTTTGTAGTACGTGCAAAAATTTAAATTGCACGTTATTGCATTTATTTTACGTTGAACCGATGCTTGGTTATGAAACGTATTTTGTTGCCGTTATTTTTACAACGGAATTTTACACCAATGCTATATTTTGAAGTACGGTGTTTTGTGGCATTTTGATGAATGAAAATTCACTGATATTACATTTTGATGTAAATTGTTTTGATGTGATTTTGACGTTTTAAAATTACTGTCGCTTTGACTTCAGTAATAGTCAAATTTTTAAAAGTGGATTTTCAAGTGGTTATTCCGCAATGCTGATTTGTAACCGTTTTTACGGTATTTTGAGAAGTACAATTTCCTTATCGAAATTGTTACTAATATTGCTGCTTTAATCACGTGATTGGAAAATCGTTTTAAAATGAAAATTGTTTTATAAAATTTTAGCAGTTTGCGTTTTCAAAAGAATGAGAAAGCGACTTAAACGATTCAGCAAAATCGAGGATTATGACCCCTTTCTTTTACTGTTTCGCTTAACTCCGGACTTGTTCAGTTGAGAATGCGAATTGTTATTTTTACAAAATAAATAAAATTGTTTTCAAAAATTTTACAGTTTGCGATTTCAAAAGAATGAGGAAGCGATTTAAACGTTTCAGCAAAATCGAGGACTATGACCCCTTTCTTTTACTGATTCGCTTAATTCCGGACTTGTCCGTTTGAGAATGTGAAATGTATTTTTACAAAATACCCACTTTTGCACTTTCAAGGAAACGATGAAGAGAATCAAACGATTTAGTAAAACACGTGGTATGGGACATGTGCGTTTGCTATTTCGGTTAATTTCGGACTCGTTAATTGAAATATTTGATGATTTTGTGTGCTTTCGAGCCACTATGAGGACCTTCGGGTCATTTGTTGGACCTTCGGGTCATTTGTTGGACCTTCGGGTCATTTGTTGGGCTTTCGGGCCACTCTGCGGACCTTCGGGTCAAATACCAGTACTAGACCTTCGGGTCACTCTGCGGACCTTCGGGTCAATCTGATGGGCGCCAAAATTATGTTGAGTACTTGGTAGGCTTCGGCCACTCTGAGATGCACGTGCGGCGCATTAAAAACTCGCCATCTGATGGGATCGATCCAAACTTTTATGTTGATTTTCTAGTCTTCTTAATTGATTTCTAGATATTTGTTGTTTCTAATTATCGCTTGTGATAATTAGATATCTGTTGATATGAGTTCTGATTATCGTTTTTGATAATCAGATATTTGTTGTTTCTAATTATCGCTTGTGATAATTAGATATTTGTTGATATGAGTTCTGATTATCGTTTTTGATAATCAGATATTTGTTGTTTCTAATTATCGCTTGTGATAATTAGATATTTGTTGATATGAGTTCTGATTATCGTTTTTGATAATCAGATATTTGTTGTTTCTAATTATCGCTTGTGATAATTAGATATTTGTTGATATGAGTTCTGATTATCGTTTTTGATAATCGGATATTTGTTGCATTTAATTATCGCTTTTGAAAAAAAAAAAATTTGCTGATTTGAGATTTAATTATCGCTTTAGATAATTAAATATTTGTTGATATGAGGTTTAATTATCGCTTTAGATAATTAAATATTTGCTGATTTGAGATTTAATTATCGCTGTTAGATAATTAATTATTTGCTGATTTGAGATTTAATTATCGCTTTTGATAATTATATATTTGTTGAATTTGAAATTTGATTATCGCTTGAGATAATCAAATATTTAGTGAATTTGAAATTTGATTATCGCTTGAGATAATCAAATATTTGTTGAATTTAAAATTTGATTATCGCTTGTGATAATCGAATATTTGTTGAGTTTGAAATTTGATTATCATTTTTGATAATCGAATATTTGTTGAATTTGGAAATTTGATTATCGTTTTTGATAATCGAATAATTGATGATTTGATGTTTTCTGACTATCGTTAGATCATTGGATATTTGCTGATTGTGTTGATACGAGATTTTCTAGTTTCTTATTGATTCTAGATTACATTGATGGTATTGAATTGCTGTTTTCTATCTATCTCTGTTGATAGTTGGAGTTTGCTGATTATGAAGTTTGTGTTTTCTATTTATCCGTTAGATAACTAGATATTTGCAGTTTTGCGAATGGTGATTTGTGCTTTCTAATCATCTCTGTTGATAATTAGCTTTTGTTGTTTTTCTAATTATAGTATCGATGATTAGACATTGTTGCTTTGTGATTCTCTGTATTTTAATTATCTTGTTGATAAATGAATATCGCTGATGATTGCATTTATTCAGTTGTGATTGTTTTCTAATTATCTATTTGGTAATTAGATTTTGTTGAAAAATTTGTAAATTTCTTTTATGAAGATAAAAGATTCCTGTGGTGTTTGTGTCCTCGATCCTTATTTTTCTAGCTTAACCAGTTTAGGTTAGAAAAATAAGTGTTATAGACAACTTTAATTATGAAAATTGCGGGGACGTAATTTTTATAAAAAGGGGAGTCTGTAACAACCGGGGGTTTTGCTGTTAATTTATTATCGTCATTAGACGACTGTGTTTGGTAGCTGACATTAATTGGAGTTTTCAAATCAGTCAAAATTCGTTTGAAATCTATTGAAGATTATTGTGGGCCTTAAATAAATATGTCCTTTATTTTTAGTGGCCAGCCCTTTTAAAACGTTGGCCCGATCCTTTATCTCTTCGATCCCCTATTCGATATTATCTCCGGCCCGATCCCTTCTGTTATTTTCATGAGCCCGTTCACTTTGAGAAAAAAAAATGGCGAATAAAATTAGGGTTTTGGCGAATCTTCGATTCTTTGGTGAATACGAGCTTCTGCTCCTTGATTCTTTGTTGATCTTTAAGCTAGGATCGAGGCGACGTTATTCGATGCTCCTCTGCCTCGATTCTGTAGCTAGGGTTTCGCAAACTCGAAGACGTCGACTTTGAAGGTTCGATCGAACTCGACTTCCTTGCTCGAGGGATTGCTCGGCTTTGAGATACTTGTGGTAGCTAGGGTTCGTCTTCTTGTGCTTCGCTCGATTCGTCGACTTCGTGCTCTTCAAAATAAGGTGAGTAATTTATTTACTCATATCTACTTCAAATCATAAGTTGTAGGATCGAATGTTTTGATTTTCGTTCAATTTTGTTTTGACCGATTGATGAATTCTTCCATACTTCGACTTCGATCATTTTGGCTTCGTGATATTATTTTGACTTCGGCCTCTGTCGCTCTGTGAACACAATTTGGGTTTTGCTGAGAGAATTTCTGGTTATTTATCTGCAAAAGTCCTCGACTTGGTTTAATTGTTTTCATCATATTGATTATTGATTCGGTTATAGCAATTCTAAATTGGAAAGTTTGACTTGAATCTGTTGGAAATCTTTATTAGAACTGGTCACCAGTGATTTTGTAGTGTGATATGGTTCATGTCTGCATTTAATTCTGTCCACTGTATTTCGAGTTACGTTGGGTTGCATCCATTCTTCACTAGGATGTTTGGAGTCTGATACTTCTGTGTACAGTTATATTCGTGATTGCATTGAGACTCACTGCACTCGTGTCTTACCATTGCTAGCTACTGTACACATTTGTATATTTCTCTTTGTTCTTTTGATATAGACATGTATGTGTATACTTATATATATATGCATACATGTGTAATTAAAATTACTCAGCTCAGGAATTATTCGAACTAGCCACACCGAGTTTTAAAATGTTTTAAAACTGCTTTGCATGATTTTTGTCTTCATTTGAATTGGTTATACTGTTTTAGTATCAGCAATTAATAACAGTTCACTATACAAACTTGCACATACATTTCGATTCGAACTCCCTCACTTGATATCAGTCTCTTCTGGTTTCATTGAATATTATAAGTTAGTCTGCATTGGTAGTTGTATTCCTATGTATTTGAGTCTGCATTTGCATTTGATACATCTTCGAATTTGAATGGTTTCCTTCTCGAGGCTGCTGTACTTGATAACTTTGTTATACACTGCATATACATTCTGATGCATGTATACTTGTTCAAATTAGCATTTTCACCTGAATTGGTCATTGCTCTTTGGTGCAGTTTGTTTTGCATCTCCTGTTGTACTCGAGTTAGATCTGTAGTTTGCATTGCTTCTGACCTTTTGGCACGCAGACTTCGTTTCATGTTGGACCATTGCTCGACTTCGTTTCATGTTGGGCCATTGCCTTTGAGCACTTTGGTCTGATGCTACTAACTTCCATCTTTGATCAGTTGAACTATAGGTTTCATGTGTGCTTCACATATTACTCCCCTGCACTTGCAGATTTTAAACAGTGCATTGAGGCTATACTTGACTAGATGCTTGATAACTACTGCTTGGTGTCATTGTATATATGCTACACCATGTTGCATACTGCTGCAACTCGTACACACTTAGACTTGAACTTTTAGCCTTTATTTCTATATACTTCATTGAGTTTGACATGAAGTGGTTCACCACTGTTTTATAAACTGGTGTATGCCGGTATATGCTGTCTTGTAGTTCGTGTGTAGTTGTACTTTACGCACTGTCGTATGCTTTGTCTTGGCCCTGAACATTACCTCTATTTTCACTACATATGTTTTGGGTCACTGATGCAATACTTGTTGCCATTCACTTAATATCAGTTGTATTCTTTTGATTCATTTCATGTTGAACCATTGCCCTGGTGACATTGTGGTGACTGTAGTTTAGTTGCAGTCTGCCCTTGTCTTTGTACCTGTTTCAACTGCAGTTTTATTGTGCAGTTGTTTCTGCTTTCTTTTGTGCAGTTTGCCCCTCGCATTCATTTGTGATTGCAGTTTCTCTGCATATTGAGTTTCCTTGCTTCATTTTTGGAAATTGCAGTTTCAATATTGTACACTGCCTTGACTTGTACTTGACTCACTAGTTCGAGTCACTTGTGCATGTCGCTATGCATTTCTATTGCACTTGACTCTCTTCTGAGTGAGTTGATGCCATTTTGTTCTGGTTCGTTGATTTTTGTGTATCTCCGGCGATAGTGGCGAGGCAGTACACGCATGCGTGTACTGCAGCCCTATCAGATTTGACAGTTTTAAATTGATGTTTTGATTTGTTGAATTCTTTCGTTGGTTAAATTCGATACTTTGGAGTTGTATTCTGATTTGGACTGTTGATTTGTCGTTTGACACTGTTTAGTGTTATATATGCCGTTATCCAATTCTCGTATCGAGAGTTGGATATACGAGATTTCTGTGACCGTCGTCTATTTGATGTTTGATTATTACTGCTTCTGTGCATTAATAACTGAGTTTGAATTAGACTGACCCGTGTATTATTTTCTTTTGAATTTAATACTCGGGTCAGACCCGAGTTATTTCAGGTTATAGATTTTCTTCTTTGAGTTGCTGTTCAGGATATGAAGACTTTTCACATCTTCTGAAGTTGTCAATGTCATTTTGTAGTAGTCGTGTCATTGTATAGAACGATATGTATTCATGTATATTAGTCGATAATGTACTTGTATATATAACTTCTAGAGTCGACAGTTGTAGTTGTATCATATGTATTGTGTCAACTATGTATTAACTGACATCAGTTATATATATATGAGACTTTTGTTTTTATCCGTGTTCCGCATTTATATTATCTGTGTTATTGTTATATCTAATGTCCTAAACTATTATGAACCGTCGTAGTTCGTTTTATACTAGTATTGGGTGTGTCGATGGGAGTAAATAAATAATAGAAGAAAAATAAAAAGAATGTACCACTCCTATCGAGATAACCAATATTAGTGTAAGGCCAATTACGGATGGTCGCTCCTATCCAGCCTTATTCTTCGTAATAATAGACAGTATTTCCTTTAATACTCTTTGTTATTATGAGCATAGAGGTGGGGCGTGAGGTGGGCGGTAGTGGCTGCTATGCGTCACCACTAGTCTGGATGCGTAATTGGTATATCTACCCTGGCATTGCCTAGTTGTGCCATGTCACCTACCATGTCGAGCTTTACTACGATTATGATTTTAAGATCCGACCGCGTTAAGGTTCTCCATCCCCTTAACGCTATTTTCTATATGATTATACTTTACTTATTAGACATTATTATAATAGCGAATATTACTACATAGTAGATATTTTAACGGATCGTTAGAGGATGGGCGGTCCCAAGCATCTTCTAAGTTACTTGTACCTTTATTACAGTTCACTTGAGTTGGTTTACATTATATAAGTATATATTGTCCTGACTCGAGTGTTTTGTGTTTTGCTTTACGCTCGGCTCAGCCTGAGTATTCACAGATTTGGATTTCCACCTTCTGGAGATTTGAATCGCTGGAGATTATCTGCTAGTCTTGTTCTATCAACTTCGGTTCCGTTGTTCTATTCAGCCTATATTTGGTTATTGTATTGAGACTTCTACTGTACTTTATTTCTTATGTTGTATCTTATGTAACTCTGATATATTTACATAGTAGCTTCATGAACTACTATTTCTTTTACTTCCGCTGCATTATTTTACTCTGTGTCTGTGATCTGTGATTATATTTATTTACTGTATATTCTGAGATTTTGCCAAATTTTTATTTACAACGCGGTATTTTGAGCAATTCAATTCCGTCATGAGTATCTACCTATACACTTATAATGGATGCGAATGGTTGAAAATAACGGGTCGTTACAGTGTTAGTGGCGTGGTCTAACAGAACTTTTATATGATCCTCATTATCGAGTTATCTCACACGGTATTTCCAGACTGATCTGGGTGTTATTTTATTATAATGCTCGGGTTAGACAGAGTATTTTCCCAGGTTGGCATTGATGTTAAGGAGATCTTAGAAGGGAGCTGGAGATTAACCTATCGTAGTGTTTTATTTTTAGCTGTATTATATAGTATCCCTGTAACGACCCATAAATTTTGATTGGTTTTAATAACGTAGTTAACTGAATTTTTGTGAAATTTTAAATAATTGAATTTTGAAATAAAATTTTTATATTTGAAATACGTCTATTTTAATATAGCAAATGGAAAATTTTCATCAGATAATATAAAGGTTTATTTTATTGTATAATTTTATTTCAATTTAATCAGTTAAAATTTGATGGTAATAAAATGTTTTCCAAACTTGAATATTTTCCTATAGAAAAATTGTAAATCATCTTCTGAGTGAGACGTCATTTTTCATTTCATCAAATTTGGACTTCTATTTCTCCGTTTATCTTATTTCTGTTAGAATAGCAGCATTTCTGGTACCGGTTATCGACTTTTGATTGGATGATCGTACCACCAATATCTGTATACCGTTTTGATCGTCTCGTCGTGCTGATCTCTACGGTATATTTATTTCTATACTTTGAGGTTCTTTACGCAGCAGAAACAATAAAACTGTGCGTCGTATCGGTATCGAAAATTGTGACCTTTTGTTTCATTTGTCTTTCAACCTTGAAGCGTGCTGCTCAAACAATAATAATTCGCCTTTTAACTTTTCTACTGAATCAGCTCATGACCGTTATATTAAATTTATTCCTTTTATTCTTTTATATATTCGTTTTTATTTTATCATTGGCTGCTCGTTTCCCCACTTTTACTTCCCTTGCCTTTTCAAATTTGAACGAACAGCTGGATCACATTTAAAAGTTGCTTTAATTATTCACAAAATCAAAGTCTTGACCGTTGAAATAACATCTGCTTTTATATAATGTTCGACCTTTACATTTCCTCACTGTTCATTTCCATTCTTGCTTCTATTTCAATAGCATGCTTATCTTCCTTTCCAATCTTGTTTGCTTTCTGTCATTTTCGAGCATCTACGCCGAACCAAACCTGCCCCTCATCCACGGCCTAGCGGCAGCCTCGTCGCCACACTTTCACCCGCCACCGCCGAGACTTCGTCCCTCCAACCTCACGTAGTCGAGATCCTTAGATCTGACCGAGCCAAGCCTACCCGAGCTCACATTTTCCCCTTGCCCTCTTCTTATTTTCTTCTTCGTTCCTACATTCCTTTCCTCCATCTTCCACTCCGCATCTTCGACCATCAACAATCCAACCACCTCCGCCCTTCCAAGCTTTGCTCCTCGTCAGTCGCCCTCATCCACCAAACTGCCACGCAGCCATAGGTTCTCCAGCCCGTCGCCTCTTTCCGCATCACCACTCTCTCGTGCCCCGATCCTTCAGTCTGGTCTTTGTTATAATGTTAGTAAAAATTTTTTTTTGTTTTAAAATTTATTTCGAGTATACTTTCCTGTTATATATATGGGTTTGATTTATACAAAGTTGTTTTATATATTGGGTTTTGTCGAAGTATATTTTATATTGGAAAGTAGTTTTGTGTGTGTTACGGGTGTATATATATAGATACTATATGTTTTGTAAGATATAGGATATGTTATCTACAGTTATATTTTACAAAAAAACTTATATTATAAAGTATATATACTAGCTGTTATGATAGAGATACAATACTTTAGCTATATAGATTAATTTGCCTATAGGATGTACTGTCTGTTAGTTTAGTTGAATTATAAAATATACTAAGTGTATGAGTTATATATAGTAAAGTATATTTTAAATTATATTCTTTCGGGTTTGATGCTATATAATCTAAATTGCTATAAAGTTTAGGTAAGTATATATATAAAGTATATAATATATTCTCTATTTTGATTTCTAAGTATACAATATTTACAGAATTTTTATATAATGTTAAAGTTATTAGTGTTGTTACATGTTTTGACTACAAAACAGTTTCAGAGCAGCATATATGTATAACTTTATATAATTATTTTTCAGTTTGTGCTTATAGATTTTAGTTTACTGTTAGTATATAAATATTTACTCATATAGGTTAATATACAATATGGATTTTAATTTATATTTGTAAACATATATAGTGTATTCGTGTTTCCAGTAAGTGTTACAGGCCAGATTTCATATACAGCAAAGTATGTTATATGTATCAACATGTTATATAAATCAATTGGTTTAGAAATTGTTTTATGTTATATGGGTATCTTATTTTAATATTCATCTTAATCTAAAATATTGAAATTAAATATAGAATATAATCATAATGTATATATGTTGACTTTGTTATATATGCAAATTTAAAACAATGATTTTATTATATGTTCAAAGTTGATATTCGATTTCAGAATATTATATGTTTGTGAAGTTATATATCCTTGTTGGATATAATAGTTATAGATATATATAAGGGCATGAGGTGGTTTCAAGTATATTGGAAGGCTTTATTTTATATTTGCGTTTTAAATATAAACAATAATCTTTAATTAAATATATTATTTTATTTTAGTATTCGTATACAATTTGATATTGATTTCATAGGAAAATATAATTATATATATTCGGTCTCTATCTAGATGATTCTGATTTGTTCTCATTAATGTAAACTATCAGCTTGTTCGTCAAATTCGTGCCCACTTCACTTTGCTTTGAAATTCGTAGCTTGTTGTGTTGTCTATCTTCTCCAACCTCGAAAGGTGAGCAATCACTCACGATTAATGTTCTTTTATTTATTAAATTTGATTTCAATTGAAACGTCAATTGAAATATGCTGATGTTAGTTATTTACATTGTTATATATGCTATTATCTGTATCTGTTCACCTGTGACATCTGACACCATTATCTGTTATTGATATTGATGATTTATGCCTGCTATGTTATTATCATATCTGTTATCACTCTGCAAGTTCCCTGTTAATATAGAATTCACTATGGGTTGAAATGATACATACATGAACAGACTTTAGAATAGGATAAAATCGTTATGGATTGAAATGATAGACCCAAACGATTTTCATTTGAATTGAATTTGGGATTACGGGTCGAAATGATATCTACCCGTATGTATTTAAATTTACGGATTGAAATGATAAATATCCGTATCACTTGACCATAGATAGTAAATTATATATAGACACCGTTGGTCCATATATAAATATTTTGGAAATAAATTCTATGGTTTTGTAAAGAAATATATGGTTTTAATAAATGTTGACTCTTAAATTTTTATATATAAATGGTAATGATATATATAGATTTAATAATGCTATTTAATTTAATTAAGATGGATTTAATACATATAATATGTTAAGTATAAAATTTATATTTCAAAATAGATTTTAGTAATAATTTGAATAAGTTAAGGTTGGGAAGATAATTTGAATTTAGTTGAAATTGTATTTAATACATAATTTTATTTAATTAAACCGATTTGAAACTTATTGGAATTGAGATGTAAGATATGATTTATAACTTGGGTTTGATTTATAAGTAATTTAATGAATATTTCTTATTTAAATAAATTTAAGGAAATATTTAGTAAAATGTAATTTAAGACTAGTTAGATGATATTGAATTTATTAAGCGAATATTCCCTGATTAAATAATAATGAAGTTAAATCAAGAGCTATATGAAACTGGTAAATTTAACTTGGAAAATATCGAATATTAAAACCTTGAAATATATTGAAAATTTAAATAGTCTATTGAGAACTGAATTGAATTGATGAATTGAGCTTTGAATAAATTTTAATTTGGAATTTGAGTTGATTTAAATCGATTTGTGAGACTTGAGGAAATTATAAATACTTTACTTTATAAATTATTTAACCTATCTATGCTATTTTGGGAAATAGATATATTTGAAATAAAATGATATTTTGGTTTTGAAGTATAAATTAATTTGGAACGACCACGGTGTTATAATGTATATTTCCACCTTGTAGATAGTTCCACGGATCCTTAGAGGATGGTTATCCCAAACATCCTCTAAGTTAGTTGTATTTCAGTTGATATTTCACTTGAGTTGGATTTATTGATATAAGAATGTTAATCCTGACTCGAGTGTTTTGTGTTTTTCTTTACGCTCGGGTCAGACCGAGTAATACAGCAATTGAGACCCACCTTTGGAGTTTGGAGATCCAACCATCGATTCAGCTTTCAGCTTTCCAGTTGATTTGTTCAGAGAGGTCATCTATTCGTACTGAAGACTTTACTGTATTCGAGATATTCCATTGTATTTTTATTTGTAACTCTGATGTTTATATAGTAGCTTCATGAACTACTATTTTATTTATTCTGCTGCCTATTATTGTATTACTCTATGTCTGTGATTCTGTGATTGATTTATTTACTCTATATGCTGAGTTTTGCCAAATTTAAATTAACAATCTATTGTTTTGAATTATTCAAGTCCAACATGTGTGGATTTATTGTCGATTTGAATGGTCCAAAATCGTGGGTCGTTACAGTTGGTATCAGAGCTTTGGCTCTAGGCAAAACTTAGCATATATAAAAATCTATTTACAGAATCACTTTCGTTCGAGCCTTTGAACTTTGGAACGTCCTTGCGGTTCCAAAATTCATTATTGTCTCTCCCTATTTGTATTCTTTTTGATTCTGGAGTGTCCCATAACTCCACTTCGAATGATCTCTATAAGAATGGGCGATCCCGCCAATCTTTGAATGATTTGTAAAGGGGTGAAACTCCTTTATTATTGGCATTGATTCACCGAAGATTTATATATCCCTCGGTTTAGATGCTATTATCTCTTGTTATGCCGAATTCCATCTTTGGCGATCGAATGTCGATTTGCCTCAGAATTCTGCACCGATCTTCTTTTGAAGTCACGGTTGACCCAGTTAAGGTCGCCCGCGATTTATATAAGTATATTCATCTTCTATTTTGAAATTTAATTATCTCATCTTCGTTCGATCCTATCTTCGAATCAAAAAAAAATTATTTGATTAGAGTTCTTTAAAATTGAATCTCTATCTTTGTTCTGAAATCCGTTCGTGAATCATCCTTTGAAAATCGGGTTTGTTTGTATTTTTGAAATTGTTTTCTAAACCGATATTATTATTTTGATAAGTATGATTATATTCTATATATAAAAGTGAAATGTTTTCGATAAAGATTATATACCCTTTTTAAAATTAGAATTTGAGGTTTCAAGAGAATTGGTAATTTTGAAAAAAAATTTATATAAGAAATTTGATTTATCTATAAATGATTTATAATGGAAGGATTTTAAATTTGAAATTCGAGAATTGAACTCCGGTATTTTGAAATTGGTTTTAAGATTTTGAAATATATAATAATAATATGATGTAAAAATATTTTCTGAATAAGAAATGTTTCAAATGATTTTAATGAGTTTCGAATGATTTCGAAGAAATTTCAAAAAAAGTTTGAGAAAATAGAAGTCCAGAACTCACTTATGTCGTTGGAAAATAATTTCGGTGATGAGTGCACGCATCATCGACATTGATTTTCGAGTTTCAGAGTGGGGGAGAGGCCACTTTAGTAGCATTACTACGCGAGTGATTTTGCGAAACCAATTTTGATTTCAAATTCCAAAGTAAGATTTGATATTCGAAAGATATATGTATATATATTTGAAATGATTTGAAGTAAGCCGGTGTTCAGTCCTTGAGTTTTGGATCTGATTTGATATAACCTTATCTTTTGGTACTGATTTACTGATTTGTTGGTGATTTCCAACTCTTGGATTGAAATATGATTTCTTCGACTATTTTGAAGGTTCGAGCACTGCCAAATCAAGGTTGACTTTTCAAAGCTAAGAAATTTTGAAAGTATAAAGTATATAAGTTTGGTATGTATGTTTAAAGTATGTAGTAATATGATTTAAATAAGTTGAAACTATTTTGTTAAGTAAATGAATAAGGATATTTTGAATTTTTCTGATATGAAATTTAGATTTGAAATGTTTTGAAAAGAATTTGGTCTTCATAAATATTTTGAATAAAATTTAGTTTAAATATTTTAACTGGGTAACATCTTTATAAAACTATATATGGAACAAGTTGGAATAGATACATAAGTTGTACGCATGCTGTTTTATTCGCATAATTAATTTGATCCAGGTTTGAATACACAAGTTCGAGGTGAATTGCACCATTTCGTGTTAGGATTTTTCAATCGATTCTTGATGGCGAATATTTGATATGGATTTTGGGCTTGATTCTTGAATTCTCTATCATAGTATATGGCTATGCAAGGAGACTGATGGCTTCTAGTTGAGAAACCAGATCGAAATCCGCATTAGGGAAGTCGAATGGACAATACTAGTTCGAAAGCGAACTTGTGTGATCGAGCGAGCGATCAAATGTGATTTTGCGAAATGATGACGTATGTACATCTTATATTCTAATATCAGTGATATATTTTGACGCTGAAATTGAAAGCTGTCGAGTTAGAATATCTTTGCTTACTAAAAGAAAATTTCCAATTTAAATTACAAAGATATATAACCCATAAAAGCAAAGATATTCAATCCCATATGGCTCTTCATACAGCGAAATTTATTTTGTAAAATTTGATCCTTATATAAGATGGACCTTATGTAGGTAGAAGATTGATTTTGAAAACCATTGATTTTGGAAATGAATTGGTTGACTTAAATGATATTGATTTAGAAACTTGGATTATTTTCTAAATTAATTATGTTGGAAACTTTGAAACTAAAGATATTTAAATTGAGAAGAAATAATTTAGTGGGATTGTATATGATTTTGAAACTAAACTAATATTGAAACAAATTAAAATTTGAGAACCTTATTTTTACTAAATACCTGATTTGGGAGTTATCGAACTTATATAAAATTGATTTGTATAAGTATGATGTTGATTCGAAAACTATGGATTTGAAAAGGTACTCAATTTGAAAAGTGAAATCTTATATAATTGAAGTCTATATAAGTGTGATTTGATATACTATTGATTTTGGAAAGTATTTGATTTGAAAATGAAATCTTATATATAATGGACTTTATATAAGTATGATATTTGAAATTAATTTGAAAGGTACTATATGATACATATTTTCGAAGTAAAGATATGGAAAGTGCCTTCTGCTTGATATCCGATTTGTGGCCACATCTTGGATTCATTCTATCGATATTATTCTCTCTGATTTTTGGTTTTCCGGATATGATACTCGAGTGTCCTTCGAATTCCATGGCGTTACCCATGGTCTTACGAATTCGATTGCATAGCGTAATTCGCAAGGCAGTGATTGCTTAAAAGGTACGAATGTTTCCTGGGGGATCCAGGCGTAACCATTGTGTATCTGCGATCTATGGTCGTGTTAGTGGCGTAATCCGCAAGGCAGAGATTGCTTAAAGGGTATGGATGTTTCCTGGGGGATCCATGCGTAACCATTGTTATGTATCCTGCGGTCCACAGTTTTGTTATCATGGCGAAATTCGCAAGGCAGTGAATGCTTAAAAGGTACAGATGTTTCCTGGGGGACCTAGGCGTAACCATTGTGTATCTGCGATCCATGATTTGTTTGCTTTTTTGTTTGGATTGTAATTTCCATATCTGTTTTTAAAAGTTTTCCAGTATTTTCACTAGGTGTTGAAACAGGTCTACTAAGTACCTGGAGAATTCTAGTTTTGCGCCTGATCAACGCACTACCAGAGTCTACAGGAATAAGGATAAACTTGTTGAAACATCGAGTTATAAAAGTATTTTCGAAAGGAAAATTTGTTTCGATATAAACGTATTTTATTATAAAAGTATTTCCAACAAAGAAATTTTGTATTTATGTTTGAAATTGAAATTCTTATGGTTCAAAATTAATTATTCGTGCCTGATGCTATTCTTTTGAATCTGCCTTATCTGCTCAGCTTCATTTATTCACCTATATTCTGTTTTTCCAAATCCTCCTTGTTTTCCTTGTTGACTTTTTTTTTAATATTTTTATTTTTATACTACATGGTTTAATAGAAAATTTTAGTGTTATAAATATTTTAGAAGTTATTAATTTAATAAAACATATTTAAAGTAAATGATTATTTGTTTATTAATAATATTTGAAAGTATCTTGAGAGAAAAATTTATAAATTTATGAATTATGGATTTAAATGTTTTCAATAGCCTCTTTGTAAAAATAGGTAATAATGTAAATAATGGTTTTCAAATAGCTTACATATATTTATAAAGGTGTTATTTAAATCTATAAATGATACTTATAAAGGAAACAAGAAATTTTACAAATGGGTTTGAAAAATATTAAGGTATTAAAAATAATTGAATTGTAAATGAAGTTTTCAAATGAATATTTCAAGTAAAATTTATATAGTTTAAATTGATTGTTTATCCTTGTCTTTTAATCTAACTTTTCTGTCTGGTTGTTTCTATTCTCCTACCTTCTTCCTTTTCGGGGATGAAAAGTTTTAAGTGGGGGAGAGTGTAACGACCCATAAATTTTGATTGGTTTTAATAACGTAGTTAACTGAATTTTTGTGAAATTTTAAATAATTGAATTTTGAAATAAAATTTTTATATTTGAAATACGTCTATTTTAATATAGCAAATGGAAAATATTCATCAGATAATATGAAGGTTTATTTTATTGTATAATTTTATTTCAATTTAATCAGTTAAAATTTGATGGTAATAAAATGTTTTCCAAACTTGAATATTTTCATATAGAAAAATTGTAAATCATCTTCTGAGTGAGACGTCATTTTCCGTTTCATCAAATTTGGACTTCTATTGCTCCGTTTATCTTATTTCTGTTAGAATAGCAGCATTTCTGGTACCGGTTATCGACTTTTGATTGGATGATCGTACCACCAATATCTGTATACCGTTTTGATCGTCTCGTCGTGCTGATCTCTACGGTATATTTATTTCTGTACTTTGAGGTTTTGTACGCAGCAGAAACAATAAAACTGTGTGTCGTATCGGTATCGAAAATTGTAACCTTTTGTTTCATTTGTCTTTCAACCTTGAAGTGTGCTGCTCAAATAATAATAATTTGCCTTTTAACTTTTCTACTGAATCAGCTCATGACCGCTATATTAAATTTATTCCTTTTATTCTTTTATATATTCGTTTTTATTTTGTCATTGGTTGCTCATTTCCCCACTTTTACTTCCCTTGCCTTTTCAAATTTGAACGAACAGCTGGATCACATTTAAAAGTTGCTTTAATTATTCACAAAATCAAAGGCTTGACCGTTGAAATTACATCTTCTTTTATATAATGTTCAGCCTTTACATTTCCTCACTGTTCATTTCCATTCTTGCTTCTATTTCAATAGCATGCTTATCTTCCTTTCCAATCTTTTTTGCTTTCTGCCATTTTCGAGCATCTACGCCGAACCAAACTTGCCCCTCATCCACGGCCTAGCAGCAGCCTTGTCGCCACACTTTCACCCACCACCGCCGAGACTTCGTCCCTCCAACCTCACGCAGTCGAGATCCTCAGATCTGACCGAGCCAAGCCTACCCGAGCTCACATTTTCCCCTTGCCCTCTTCTTATTTTTCTTCTTCGTTCCTACCTTCCTTTCCTCCATCTTCCACTCCGCATCTCCGACCATCAACAAACCAACCACCTCCGCCCTTCTAAGCATTGCTCCTCGTCAGTCGCCCTCATCCACCAAACTGCCACGCAGCCATAGGTTCTCCAGCCCGTCGCCTCTTTTCGCATCCCCACTCTCTCGTGCCCAGATCCTTCAGTCTGGTCTTTGTTATAATGTTAGTAAAAAATTTATTTTATTTTGTTTTTGTTTTGTTTTAAAATTTATTTCGAGTATACTTTCCTGTTATATATATGGGTTTGATTTATACAAAGTTGTTTTATATATTGGGTTTTGTCGAAGTATATTTTATATTGGAAAGTAGTTTTGTGTGTGTTACGTGTGTATATATATAGATACTATATGTTTTGTAAGATATAAGATATGTTATCTACAGTTATATTTTACAAAAAAACTTATATTATAAAGTATATATACTAGCTGTTATGATAGAGATACAATACTTTAGCTATATATATATTAATTTGCCTATAGGATGTACTGTCTGTTAGTTTAGTTGAATTATAAAATATACTAAGTGTATGAGTTATATATAGTAAAGTATATTTTAAATTATATTCTTCTGGGTTTGATGCTATATAATCTAAATTGCTATAAAGTTTAGGTAAGTATATATATAAAGTATATAATATATTCTCTATTTTGATTTCTAAGTATACAATATTTACAGAATTTTTATATAATGTTAAAGTTATTAGTGCTGTTACATGTTTTGACTACAAAACAGTTTCAGAGCAGCATATATGTATAACTTTATAATTATTTTTCAGTTTGTGCTTATAGTTTTTAGTTTACTGTTAGTATATAAATATTTACTCATATTGGTTAATATACAATATGGATTTTAATTTATA
The DNA here is from genome assembly GCA_030737815.1 of Allium fistulosum. Lineage (NCBI taxonomy): Eukaryota > Viridiplantae > Streptophyta > Magnoliopsida > Asparagales > Amaryllidaceae > Allium > Allium fistulosum. The sequence continues at coordinate 312,773,756 of CM060903.1, read as the reverse complement.
TTTGTAAACATATATAGTGTATTCGTGTTTCCAGTAAGTGTTACAGGCCAGATTTCATATACAGCAAAGTATGTTATATGTATCAAGTTCATGTTATATAAATCAATTGGTTTACAAATTGTTTTATGTTATATGGGTATCTCATTTTAATATTCATCTTAATCTAAAATATTGAAATTAAATATAGAATATAATCATAATGTATATATGTTGACTTTGTTATATATGCAAATTTAAAACAATGATTTTATTATATGTTTAAAGTTGATATTCGATTTCAGAATATTATATGTTTGTGAAGTTATATATCCTTGTTGGATATAATAGTTATATATATAAGGGCATGAGGTGGTTTCAAGTATATTGGAAGGCTTTATTTTATATTTGCGTTTTAAATATAAACAATAATCTTTAATTAAATATATTATTTTATTTTAGTATTCGTATACAATTTGATATTGATTTCATAGGAAAATATAATTATATATATATATATATATTCGGTCTCTATCTAGATGATTCTGATTTGTTCTCATTAATGTAAACTATCAGCTTGTTCGTCAAATTCGTGCCCACTTCACTTTGCTTTGAAATTCGTAGCTTGTTGTGTTGTCTATCTTCTCCAGCCTCGAAAGGTGAGCAATCACTCACGATTAATGTTCTTTTATTTATTAAATTTGATTTCAATTGAAACGTCAATTGAAATATGCTGCTATTAGTTATTTACATTGTTATATATGCTATTATCTGTATCTGTTCACCTGTGACATCTGACACCATTATCTGTTATTGATATTGATGATTTATGCCTGCTATGTTATTATCATATCTGTTATCACTCTGCAAGTTCCCTGTTAATATAGAATTCACTATGGGTTGAAATGATACATACCCGAACGGACTTTAGAATAGGAGAAAATCGTTATGGGTTGAAATGATAGACCCAAACGATTTTCATTTGAATTGAATTTGGGATTACGGGTCGAAATGATATCTACCCGTATGTATTTAAATTTACGGATTGAAATGATAAATATCCGTATCACTTGACCATAGATAGGAAATTATATACAGACACCGTTGGTCCATATATAAATATTTTGGAAATAAATTATATGGTTTTGTAAAGAAATATATGGTTTTAATAAATGTTGACTCTTAAATTTTTATATATAAATGGTAATGATATATATAGATTTAATAATGATATTTAATTTAATTAAGATGGATTTAATACATATAATATGTTAAGTATAAAATTTATATTTCAAAATAGATTTTAGTAATAATTTGAATAAGTTAAGGTTGGGAAGATAATTTGAATTTAGTTGAAATTGTATTTAATACATAATTTTATTTAATTAAACCGATTTGAAACTTATTGGAATAGAGATGTAAGATATGATTTATAACTTGGGTTTGATTTATAAGTAATTTAATGAATATTTCTTATTTAAATAAATTTAAGGAAATATTTAGTAAAAATGTAATTTAAGACTAGTTAGATGATATTGAATTTATTAAGCGAATATTCCCTGATTAAATAATAATGAAGTTAAATCAAGAGCTATATGAAACTGGTAAATTTAACTTGGAAAATATTGAATATTAAAACCTTGAAATATATTGAAAATTTAAATGGTCTATTGAGAACTGAATTGAATTGATGAATTGAGCTTTAAATAAATTTGAATTTGGAATTTGAGTTGATTTAAATCGATTTGTGAGACTTGAGGAAATTATAAATACTTTACTTTATAAATTATTTAACCTATCTATACTATTTTGGGAAATAGATATATTTGAAATAAAATGATATTTTGGTTTTGAAGTATAAATTAATTTGGAACGACCACGGTGTTATAATGTATATTTCCACCTTGTAGATAGTTCCACAGATACTTAGAGGATGGTTATCCTAAACATCCTTTAAGTTAGTTGTATTTCAGTTGATATTTCACTTGAGTTGGATTTATTGATATAAGAATGTTAATCCTGACTCGAGTGTTTTTTGTTTTTCTTTACGCTCGGGTCAGACCGAGTAATACAGCAATTGAGACTCACCTTTGGAGTTTGGAGCTTCGTTTGGAGATCCAACCATCGATTCAGCTTTCAGCTTTCCAGTTGATTTGTTCAGAGAGGTCATCTATTCATACTGAAGACTTCACTGTATTCGAGATATTCTGTTGTATTTTTATTTGTAACTCTGATGTTTATATAGTAGCTTCATGAACTACTATTTTATTTATTCCGCTGCCTATTATTGTATTACTCTGTGTCTGTGATTCTGTGATTGATTTATTTACTGTATATGCTGAGTTTTGCCAAATTTAAATTAACAATCTATTGGTTTGAATTATTCAAGTCCGGCATGTGTGGATTTATTGTTGATTTGAATGGTCCAAAATAGTGGGTCGTTACAATCCCCATCAGCATTTGTAAGGTCAGGATTTTATAACTGTCCAGCCAATAAGGTTTGTTTTAACTCTGATATACTCTATATTTTTGGAGCGATAGTTTCTCCTATCCTAATTATATTATATGTTGTTAATTCTATTGTGAGATTCTGTTTTTCCTCTGTTCTCTGTTCTTTTCTTTTATTTACCCTGACAATCTGCTCTTTTGTCGATTGGATGCACGACATTGGAACACAATGGTAGTGTTTAGTGTCAACTTTCGATGGTCAAAATGGCTGGTCATTCCAAAAATAAAACTCTTTTTAATAATAAATAGTGAGGGTGAAATGGTTATCAAATTTAGTTTATAAAAGTATTTAGTTCGAAGAAATATCAAAAATGTGACCAGAAACAGTTTTTCGAAATTTCGACTTTTCGTCGGCTAAAAGTTATCGAAAAAGTAATGTACTCTTTAGCATAAGTATTCAAACTTGTAGATAAGTTAGTATATGTATATATATTTGTGTATTAGTGTATGTGTATGTATGAATTTATACCTTATTATATTAAGTTAAAAAAAAGAATGTCACATCATTAGGGGACAAAAGTACATTATAGTACTTATGCATGTTGGCTTTGATCTGATAGGAGGGAGGCTAGGTGTGGGCTGAAATGGGTGAGATGGAGAAGAGGGTGTGACTTGGCATGCATTTGTGGAGGGTTGATTACATGAAGATAAAATGGTAAATTTTTATTTCACATAAAACTAATTTTTTCACCTGTTCTTTCTCATTTTATTTTCATTTCCTATTCTCTCATCTTCCTAAAAGCTTCATGAAACCTTTTAGCGGCTTCCATTCATAATTTTAAGTTTTTGAAAATCCAAATTTAAACTTTTAAAATGGTTCCAAACTTGTTTAATCTCCTCCTTTTCATTTTAAAAACTTCTCCATTTTCCTCCCAATTCATTTTTCCATAACTTCCACCATACTACTCCAAATCAAGATTTTCCTTTTTTCAAACCATGTAGAATTCTAGTAGGTACAACTTTTATTTGTAGCACTTTTTCAAATTTCAAAAAATTTTGGGTCAAAATTGCATTTCTTTCAGACTTATTTTCAGACCCATGTTATCAAGGCCGAAAATACCACTCCTATTTTTAACCATATCTCCCTCAAAACAAATCAAAATTGAGTGATTCGTTTGTCGGAATTGTAGAGAAAAGAATTACATAAAAAAAATTAATTCTACAAGTTTCGAAAGTAAGATGGCCAAAAATCAAGGAGAAAATGACCCATTTCCGACTGATTTTTATGTGGGTTTCCAAGCTTTACAAGCTATAAAAAGTTCCTAAAATATTTGGTGAGTAAAAAACAGCTTTTTAGATATTCAAGTTTTAGCTTCTATGTGTTATATGAATTGTGTATGATTTTTGACTTGAATTGGTTAGATATGTTATGGTTGAACATGCTTATAGGTTGTTGTTATGAGTTAAAAAGTTAGACTTGAGATTGAAGTTAATTATGGTGTTGTTTGGATTATTGTAAACTTTGTTTATATGTTGTGATCTTGCTTATATTTTATGACATTATTATGTGTTAGTTGCTAAGAAAAATTAGCACTTTTATTGGTTTATTGACGAAGAATCCTTGTGTGAAAATACGAGCTTCGGATTTAAAAATCAAAAAACATTCTGTTAAAGTTAGAAACTTTATTTAGTTTCAAAACACTTAGTTTGTTTTTCCAAAAAGTTTGAAAGATTTCAAGTGATATGTTATCAAAGAAGGAAGTAAGGAAACGATTACAAGAAATGGCATCTATAGCGATAGTCGCTATGGACGCAGTTTCGATAAAAATCCAATTTTTGAAAGTTTGAGTTTTTCTCCCTTGAAAGATTTTTAATTGCTTTATAAACCCAATAATGACGTTTTAAAAAGTTAAATAAGAATTTAATAATTAATTAATTTTTTTTAAATAATTAACGATCAACTAAGTATTAAACAAGGTTTAATAATTATAATTATGTGGAGATTAGTACTTAATTAATTATATTTTAAAGTATGATTAATTTTAAATTAATTATTAATTAAGCTAGATAAATTTTATTTAATTAAAAGTTTAGTATATATCCTACGATGTGCTTCCCTATCCTATATAAATTTACCCGAGGTTATGGGGGCCTGGATCGGCGGACGGCTTTACTATACCCTCCTCAGGAGTTTACCAGCCCGCCTGGTTCTCCAGGGTTTTCAAAAAAAAATTTAGTATATAATTAATTTTTCAATAATTGTTATTTAAATAAATGGTTGATTATTAGTTGATTATTAATCAAGTTTTTAATTATTTTTAATTATAAACTAATTAAATTTTTAATCTAAAATAATTATTTATTGATGGTTTAATTTATTATTTAGGATTTAATAAAAAGATTATTTAATTAATTAATTGAGATTAATTAATAGGTAATTATTAATAAATGTTCTAAATTATTATTTAATAATTAATAAAGGATTAATTAATGGTTTAATTTATAAATAAATTATTTATTAAAGTTTAATTATTTATTAATTTATAATTAAACTAAATTCAAGTTTAGTAAAGATTAGTTATGATTTAATAAGGAGTTTAACTTGTAGTTAATCATTTTAAAAGGTAGTTTTAAATTTTAAATCCTTTGTTTTCGAGAATTAAATTGTTTTAAAGGTACTTCTTTTGCAAAATGATTTTGAACATAAGGGATTCAAATGTCGATACCATTAGGTAGAAAACCAATTGTGAATGAGCTATGTAAATAGTTTGATTATGTGGACATGTGTTAGTAGAATAAATCTCCGTTCTACTATAAGTTGATTGTTTGATTATTTGGACATCTAATAACAGAATAAATCCCTATTCTGCTATAATGTAATTGTTTCTTGTGTGGATATATGTTTAGTATAATAAATTCCAGTATGCACTAAGTATTGAATTGTTTGGACATCTATTTAGCAAGGCAAATCACCACCCTACTATTATGTTATTTGGACGTGTATATGCTAATTGAGTTGTATTGACAAGTTATTATTTGATTAGGATATGAATTGCATTTACACAAATGTTGACTTATGTTAATAAATGGTTAAGTGACTTGAAAGTGAAATTGATGTTAATTGGTAACTTAAATAAGTACCAATGGGATTGCTAAGCCTCCTTTTGAATTTATAAAGTATGATTTTGAATTAAATTCAACTCTTTAACCAATTTTTGGTTTAAGGTTTATAAATGATTTTCAAGTTATATTATTATTTTATAAAGGTATTTATAAATAATAACTTGTTTATAAAATGGGTTTTACTAACTAAAAGGTTTACTTAAAATGATTTAAAAGGATGAGTTGCAAAAGATATTTTGTAAAAGATATTTCTTAAAGATGATTTATTAAAGGAGTTTTAAATGGGAAAATGTTTTACAAATGATTTTAGAGGTCTGTAAAGAGTTTTTGTAAATTGACTTGTAGACTTATAAATGTATTTTATAAATTGTTTTGGGAAATTTATAAAGGTATTTAAATGTGAAGTGAGCTTTTAAAAGGGAACTTTTTCTAATGGATAAGTGGATTGGGTTATAGTAAGTAATGTTTTCAGAAGGAATTTGAAAAGAGAGAATTTTCCAAACGTTTCGATAATATACTTATACCGCTAAGATAAGTATAAATGTTTCCCAAGTACAAAGGGGAAATAAGGGTTTTGGAAATAGTGTTGTGTAAAGATATTTTGATCAAGTTATATAAAGTTAGTATTAATAAAGGCTTAGTGGATCCCACCTGGAATAAAATCAATTGTTTGAATGGCTATTTATTTGATAGTTAATAATCGACTATCAAATCTGGACCAAAACGTAATTTTGGAAATATCTAGGAGAAACACGTGAGTTATATGGCATAGTCATCCCCAATGATGTTGTACTGTGCTTATAAATCTTATTTTGTTCTTCTAGAGTAAATGATAAGGAAATCCATCCACTAACGGTTAGGAGGTTATCTCCACTCTTATCTTTGTCTGCTTATTTCCTAAAGAACCAGGGTTGAGTTTACCGAAAATTATTCTAAAGTTGTTTCAAATAGACCGAGGTCCGATATGTTATCCGAAAATCACTTCGATCGAACTCAAGTGTTTCGAACTAAAGACATCATGAAGAGTATGGAATTAAAGATGGAGTTTTGAAGTGCAAGGGCTAGTTGGTACTTATCCTGAGGGTGATTCCAAAATGGGTGTAGTAGGGGTAGTGCCTTCGGTTTCATTCAGTCCCAGAACGAACTTGTATGGATTAATTCTAGCATTGCATTGATGCTTGGAGGGCAGCGTAACATTCCAAGTCAGAAGTGCTAAATAAAGGTAAAACGTAGCCTCAAGCCTCATCAACTGAGACATGATAATAATCGGGCATGCAACATGGCCAAGTCCGCTCCCATTAGGGTATGGTCATTCCCAATCTTGATCGATTACTATCTACTCATGTATGCTTCGAAGCCTAAAGTAGGGTAATCATATTCGGTACTACTAGTCAATTGGTAGGCCAATATTCTGTGGTAGGGGTACAAGATTCTCTTATCAGACCCCGGTGCATTTTATCTAGTGATGTACCATCGGAAGGTAGTTCCTTACCTTGTCATAGTATGGAATCCAATCTTCAATAGGTGCTTTTACGGTTTTGATTGTAGAACCTAGTATGCTGGAATTTAATTAATGTAACAATTTTGGCTATGTTTAATAAGTATTTCTACTCTAGACATTATTGTAATATCCCTGGATTTTCTATAAAAAAATGTTTTGGATATCGTAAAGTAAAAACCAATCCGTGTTTATGTGTGGCATGGTCTCATGAGATACCTTTTCTTTTAAAAGGAATTTAAACATAATAATTCAGTTGTTTGATTTTACTCACACCAGACCCATGTCTGATTCGGAGTTTTATTTTCTTTTCCTAAAACTCCTGGGTGCTCAAATTTTTATAGGCAGCCAAGTAATTTAGGTTTTCCCATGGATGCATTTTGAAGGAGCTTGGAGTAGGAAGCTTCATCGATATGTAGTTATTATCTTGTTTTCGCTGTATTATATTTATCTTGTATCAGTTAGGAAGGGACGGGCTATTATAACTGTCCAGGGGAAGAATTGTATTAGTATGACTCTGATGTATCATTTTTTAAATGACTTTGTAAAGTATTATGATGATTAATATATGTTATTCCATTGCGTCGGGAGATTCTACGATTGTATTTTTTCTATCTTCTTCTTTCTTTCCCCTATCAATATGTCTTTCCGGCACTTAGTTGTTTGGCACATGAATACCGTGGATGTATTAGTGTCGACTTCTGGGGTTCGAAAAGGCGGGTCGTTACATCATGGTATCAGAGCGCATGGTTAAGAAAGAACCTTGGCTTTGGTGGGGCAACTCATTGAGAGAGAAGGTAATGGAATGGTTTATTATGAGTTTGAGTGTGTATATATATAAGAGCATGTATTTGTTAGTGATATAAAAATGTTTTATATTGTATCGATTGATTTGCTGAATGGTCTATGGATTCTATACAATACGAGTAGCTATTATTAATAGGGATCTCTAAACACTTGAATAAGGCCATCCGACACATTATTCTTTTGTAATTGGGTAAATAAAATAATTTTACTCGAAAGTCTATTTTATATATAAAGAATAATTTTCAAAATTAGTATGGTATGGTATAGTTTTTTGAAGTGTAGGTTGTTAGGAGATAATAATATTTTATTATTATCATTTAGGGTTTGTTTAGTCATGCTCGTCCTGTTTGAGCATTGACTATTATTGGTGTGTATAAGTAGCTTCCCTTTTTAAGATTTGGGATGGGTAAATGAATTAGGGAAAACATTGAAACGAACACCTTGCGAAGTGAGTTTCACGACTTGAATATAAGTCGTTCGATGTTAATGTTAAGGTAAAATTTGATGTAATAAAAGATGTTTTTTAAAAAGTTTGGATATTTTGCAATTAATATTTGGAAAATGTTTTATAAAAGTTGATTTATAAGATGGATTTATAGGAATGTGTCTCTTAATTAAAAGAATTTAAGTTGAAAACTTGGGAACTTAAATCCCGAGGCTTTTGAAAAATGTTTCAAGATTTTGAAAGATAATAATAGTATTATTTGAAAGCAATCTTGGTTCAAGAATAAAATTTGGGAATGAAAATGTTAAGTAAGAAGTATTTTCTTTGGATTGGTTAGGAGAAATGAGTCTTGATTGTTTTCTGATGATCTGAATAATCTTCTAAGTGATGGTCGGATGTTTGCCCAGACGAACGTTATGGTGGACTTAATAAGTTACTCTCTTTATCATTGTACAATCGAAACAAGTTCAAACCAGAACGAACCCAAAGCAAGTTGGTGATAAATGTTTTATTGGAAATATGAGAAGTTCCATTTCAAAAATGGGATTTTGAAATAAAAGTAATATTTTTAAGTTAACTAGTTCGAGTGGCTCAAAAATAACTTAAAACTGGGAAAGAGATGTGTTCAGATGGTAAATAATTCTCTTGAGTATTACCCTTCTTGGTAAGGGAATGTATGATACTGTTTGGTAGTACCTAGTTCCTTAGTACCAGTTTGGAGTTATTTGGGCTATATATATATATTTTTTCTATGATTAAAATATATTGTTTTAATTCAAAAAGTTTTGAAATAAGATCGGGTATTTGGATCTTGAGTTTTATTAGGGAAATAAATGCAAAATGAAATATTTGAATCAAATAGGGGTATATGCACTTAGGATGTAGTCGAGTAGTATCCAAGTGAATCTAAGTTCAATTTATGAAATGTTTTCATAAATTATTTAGTGGAAATAGAATTGGCAATAGGGAGAACCAATTAAGGAAGTACATAGGTTGGACGTAGATCATCTCTCTTTTCCATGTAGTTTGAACTAAGATTCGAGTACATGGCTTTGAGGTGTTTCACGTTATTCCAAATAAGGATATATTACTCAATTTTTTATGGTGAGCACTTGATGAGTATTTTTGAGATGGGACCGATGTTTTCAATCATAGTACATGATTATGTAAGGAGAAAAGAGATTCCTAAATCAAGGAACCTGATCGAAGTCCGCACTGGAAAATCAGTTGACCGATACTGGTTCAGAAGGGAATTTATGTACTCGAGTGGCGATCGAGTAAAATTTTGCATATAAATGGTCTATGTATATTATATGGACTGGTGTATAGTGTTGTGTATTCCTAGGAGGGTTTGTTTCCTGAGAGGGGTTGAGCTGTAATTTCGGGGATGAAATTTTTTTAAGAGGCGAAGAATGTAACGACTTAGAATTTCACAACTTTGATTTACGAATATTTAATTAATTTTAAATATTCAAATAATAGGTTTATAATGAAAATAAAACTCTTTTTAATAATAAATAATGATGGTTAGTTTTCAAATTTGGTTAACTAAAATATTTAGTTCGAAGAAAAATCGAAAATGTGGTCGGAATCCATTATATGAAATTTCGACTTTTCGTTGGCTAAATTTATCGAAAACGTTATGAACTCTTTAGCTAAGTATTTACTGTAACAACCCGAATTCCAGTGGGTTTGGATTTTTCGCAAAAATGCTAAAACCCAAGCCCACTTAAGTCTGAGTTGGGTATCTGGTATCCTTCAAATAGGCAAAGATAAATATATCAGAGCTCAATTAATTATCTCACAGCGGAATTGGTTAAAATATAATAGTAAGTAAATACTCACCCAAATAATAACACTTTCTAAGCAAGTGTCACATAGTTGAAAAGTCTCTGCCATCTACCTAACCTGTAGAATGTTACGAGGAGAGGGTCAGAACAAAAGTTCTAGTGAATGGATAAATTATATACTTCTAGGCTTAATTCTACATATATCGTTTTATTTCCATTTACTCTTATATTAGGTTCATTAGGATACAATATTCTCACCTTTATTCGTGAATCGTGCCCATCTACTCCATAGTAGATTAAAACCTAATAACTAATTTATACATATTTGTAGCTATATGCCCAATGACCATATTGGTCCTAGGCACCACCCATGGTACCTTCTGTATCCTCCTCGAAAAGGGCTCCATCATCTTGCTTCGAGAGTGTTCTGTAACTACATATATAAAGGACTGCTTCGTAAGGCCTACAATACAGATGCTCCATCGTCTTGCTCCATAGTTATATCTGTAAAGGACTACTTCGTAAGGCCTACAATACAGATGCTTCATCGTTTTGCTCCGTGAGTATTTCGTAGCAACATCTGTAAAGGACTGCTTCGTAAGGCCTACAATACAGAAGCTCCACTACTTACTATGAAAACATAAATCACATCTGCACTAGACTATACCAGTGCTCGGACATCCACAATGTACCACCCAGTGCGTACATTGAGGACTACGTAATCGTTATGTCTGCTATCTGAATCCCGCCAACAAGGTCTATCTTGTACGGAACTCGGTCGGGGATTTTCTATATCTGTAAAGGACTGCTTCGTTAGGCCTACAATACAGATATTTTAGTGGTCTGTCTCTTTCTCATCGTGGCTATCGCCCCACACAACCACCCCTCAACTAATCGAAAGACTTCAAAAGAGTTAAGTGGTCGTGCCCTACTGCAAACAATCTAACATCCAATTGGCGGTGCCCCCCATCCAATGTCTCGATAGTGAAAGAATCATTGGCCAGTTGGTTTAACTCTAGTCTATCCCGAAATCACTCTTGGTCTTGATGCTGGCCAATATCCGCATGCGACCATCCTTAAACTTACTTGCAAGTACTGGACATACAAATACCCTACTTTGAACATCAAGCCCTTCTGACTTCCTACAAAGGTCTGCTTTGTTAGGCCTACAATGCAAATGCAGTCAAGGCATACTCTCTTGATGGAACACCTACAGATATGCTTCTGAGGATACAACATCGTTAGGCCTACCTAGTGGGCCATCATAGAGCATCCTCAAGTCTCGTTGAAGTCTTGTACTTCCTTGATGCTCAAAAATACTAAGTTGGACATGCTTCTCCATTGCTGAAATCCGTGATGAACTGCTTCTTTAGGCGCTTCATTCTTTGGGCTGCACCAAACGCATTTTGATTCTTCTATTAGACCCTAAGTCTAATCTTTTAATTTGGGTTTAGTTTGCTTTCTTATTCTGTTGGCTACTTATTTTAATTTAATTAGCATATTCTTGCCCTCGTCTCACTTCTAACTATTGTGAGATAACCATAGGTGTAATAGGGAATGTTGTTAGTATGAGCCACATTCATTATCTTGTTTATTTAACTTAATATATAAATCCTTAAGTTCAGTAAAATAATCCTCTTTTATTATTTCTGTTTTATTTGCTTATCGACTTAATATAAGTTGTTTAAATAAGCTTCTATCATTATTCCCTACTATCATTGCTTACCAATTTATTATAAGTCTCACGATAAGCTTTTCTGTTCTTATTTCATAATAATAACCTATGTTATAATTCTACTTGTAACTGTTAATTTTTCTTCTTTTATAGTCAGTTATATAATTACAAGCATATTTTGTCTGCTCTAGTCTGCCTTCTTTTATTATGATATAGAATTTTCTTTAATTCTTTAATATAACATAATTCACTTATCATAATAATTGCCTAGCTAAATAGCCTGTGCAGTAAATGCAGACTTAGGCTCATTAATTTTTTTATGGCCTCAAATTCTTAAATTAATAATTTTCTTGTTTCAAATCATACTTTACTTTATTGTCTGCTATTTTAGGAAGTAATCCTATTTTATTTAGTTGGTTATGAAAACTATATAATCCATTTCCATATCTTACTATTGAATAATACTATAAACAATAATCCGTAACTGCAAGATATCTCTTTTATTATTTTGGAGTAGTGTAAAATATAGTGGTTTCTCTATTTTACACTAATTCCCCCTTTTTATTTCTTTTATTCTGGTAGTTACATTTATCGTTATCTTTTAGATATTAAGTTACGGAAATGTATCATATTTTCTAAACCAACCAATTAATCTAATAATTACTCCCAAATCAACTTTTCCCGTTTTAGTGCAATTTATTACAGTAATTCTATTCCTCGACTTTTATTATTTTACATCTAATTTCCTTTATTTCAGTATTCTTAATTATTAAATCCATATTCGCATTTAATCTATTCTAATCCATATGCGGAGAAAAAGGAGAGGATAGAAGAAAACTGACGCTTATACCAATGCTTGTCCACAATGTACCACCTAGTGCGTACATTGAGGACCACATAATCGTTCTTTCTTCTATCTGAATCCCGCCAACAAGGTCTACCTTGTACAGAATTAGGTCGGGGATTTTCTATATCTTTAAAGGACTGCTTCGTTAGGCCAACAATATAGATATTCTAGTTGGTCTGTCTCTTTCTCATCGTGGCTATGGCCCCACGCAGCCACCCCTCAACTAATCGAAAGACTTCTAAAGAGTTAAGTGGTTGTGCCCTACTACAAACAATCTAACATCCAATTGGCGGTGCCCCTCATCCAATGTCTCGATAGTGAAAGAATCATTGGCCTATTGGTTTAACTCTAATATTTCCCGACATCGCTCTTGGTCTTGATGCTGGCCGATATTCGCATGCGACTATCCTTAAACTTACTTGCAAGTACTGGACATACGAATACCCTAATACGAACACCAAGCCCTTTTGACTGCCTACAAAGGTCTGCTTCGTTAGGCCTACAATGCAAATGCAATCAAGGCATACTCTCTTGATGGAACACCTACAGACCTGCCTCCGGGGATACAGCTTCGTTAGGCCTACCCAGAGAGCCATCCTAGAGGATCCTCATGTCCCGTTGAAGTCTCGTACTTTCTTGAAGCCCAAAATTACTAAGTTGGACATGCTTCTCCATTGCTGTAATCCGCGATGAATTGCTTCGTTAGGTGCTTTATCCTTTGGGCTGCTCCAAACGAATTTCAATTCTTCTATTAGACCCTAAGTCTAATCTTTTAATTTCCATTTAGTTTGCTTTCTTATTCTGTTGGCTACTTATTTTAATTTAATTAGCATATTCTTGCCCTCATCTCACTTCTAACTATTGTGAGATAATCATAGGTCTAATAGGGAATGCTGTTAGTATGAGCCACATTCATTATCTTGCTTATTTAACTTAATATGTAAATCCTTAAGTTCAATAAAATAAGCCTCTTTTATTATTTCTGTTTTATTTGCTTATCGACTTAATATAAGTTGTTTAAATAAGCTTCTATCATTATTCCCTACTATCATTGCTAACCAATTTATTATAAGTCTCACGATAAGCTTTTCCGTTCTTATTTCATAATTATAACCTATGTTATAATTATACTTGTAATTGTTACCTTTTCTTCTTTTATAGTCCTTTATATAACTACAAGCGTTTCTTGTCTGCTCTAGTCTGCCTTTTTTTATTATGATATAGAATTTTCTTTAATTCTTTAATATTACATAATTCACTTATCATAATAATTGCCTAGTTAAATATCCTGTGCAGCAAACGCAGACTTAGGCTCATTAATTTTTTATAGCCTCAAATTCTTAAATTAATAATTTTCTTGATTCAAATCATACTTTACTTTATTGTCTGCTATTTTAGGAAGTAATCCTATTTTATTTGGTTGGTTATGAAAATTATATAAACCATTTCCATATCTTAATATTGAATAATACTATAAACAATAATCCGTAACTGCAAGATATCTCTTTTATTATTTTGGAGTAGTGTAAAATATAGTGCTTTCTCTATTTTACACTAATTCCCCCTTTTTATTTTTTTTATTCTGGTAGTTACATTTATCGTTATGTTTTAGATATTAAGTTATGGAAATGTATCCTATTTTCTAAACCAACCAATTAATCTAATAATTACTCCCAAATTAACTTTTCCCATTTTAGTGCAATTTATTACAGTAATTCTATTTCTCAACTTTTATTAATTTTCATCTAATTTCCTTCATTTCAGTATTCTTAATTATTAATCCATATTCGCATTTAATCTATTCTAATCCATACGCGAAGAAAAAGGAGAGGATAGAAGAAAAATGACGCTTGTAGAAAAATCCAAAACGTAGAACAGGATGTAAATAAGGCATAGAAAACAGTGTATAAATACTAATATTGCAAGTTTTCTTATAATTTAGCATAATTTAATTAATATGATTAATTACTGAATAAAATTTTCTAAACGGGAATCTAACGATAATATATCTTAAACTTAAAAGATATATAAATAAATCCACTCACATGTCGTCCTTAGCTTCGCTTGTGCTCCGCTTGGCTCCACAGTCCTTCTGGATCCCCTTCTTCCAAGGTGTATAATATTTTAATTTAGAAGATCTTCTTCCTAGAAATTATTTTCTTTTTAAGGTTCAGCCTTAGCCTAAGAACCCAAATAAATATTTTCTATTTAGGGTTCAGCCTTGGGCAATGAACCCATGAGAGAAAATATAATTGTGAGAAGATAGCTAGGCCAAGGGTCCTATTTATATTGGAGCTTAGGGACCTCAGACCGTTGGATTCTTTGATTGAACTTGGAGCCACCACGTCACAGGGTCGTTCGGAGCTGAAGGATTGAAGAACGTAGGGCTCAGATCGCATAAAACGTGAAAAAAAGTCACCGCACGTACCTGGATGAAAATTCGTCCAGGTCGTACGTGGGTCGACCGGGCGGTCGACCGCCCTTAGACAGCGGTCGACCATTGCGCCTATTGGGTTGACCTTCTGGTCGGCCCATATTCGCATTATATTTTTTTTCTTCGTTTGGTTACTTGATTATGTTTCGTTCCTAACTTCTCCATATTGGCTCGTATTTTGACATGTTGTATATGGAAACTGATCAGAAAATCTCCCAGAACGCAATGGTACAAGTTCCGAAGCCATATTCCGATAATTCCAAAAAAGTTTATTTTTATTACTTATCGTTATACGCTAAATTTTAATTATATAAAAATGCAGGGTGTTACATTTACACTTGTAGATAAGTTTGTATATGTATATATATGTGTATTAGTTTATGTGTATATATGCATTTATACCTTAATATATTAAGTATTAAAATATAATGACACATCATTAAGAGACATAAGTATATTAGAGTACTTATGAATTGGCTTTGATTTGATAGGAGGGTGGCTAGTTGTGGGTTGAAATGGGTGAGGTAAAGGAGAGGGTGTGACGTGGCATGCATTTGTGGAGGGTGGAGTACATGAGAGTAAAATGGTAATTTGCTATTTCTATTTCATATAAAACTAATTTTTCACCTTTTCTTTCTCATTTTATTTTCATTTCCTATTCTCTCATCTTCTTAAAAGTTTCGCGAAACCTTTTAATGGATTCCATTCATGATTTTAAGTTTTTAAAAATCCAAGTTTAAACTTTTAAAATGATTGTAAACTTGTTTAATCCCATCCTTTTCATTTTAAAAACTTCTCCATTGTCCTCCCACTTCATTCAGTCATAACTTCCTTCCTACTACTCCAAATCAAGGTTTTCTTCTTTTTTAAATCATGTAAAATTCCAGTGGCTACAACTTTTACTAACACCACTTTTTCAAATTTCGAATATTTTTGGGTAAAAATTGCATTTCTTTAAGACTCATTTTCAGACCCATATTATTAACGCCGAAAATACCACTCCTTCTTTTGACCATATCTCCCTCAAAAGAAATCAAAATTAATTGATTCTTTTGAAATTGAAGAGAAAATATTTTCCCAAAACTTTTCTTTTTTCGACTTGTCCAAATTCCAAAAGTAAGATGACCAAAAATTGAGGAAAAAATGGCTGATATCCGAGTGATTTTTGTGCGGTTTTCCACGCTTTACAAGTTCTAAAAAGTTTCTAAAATATTTTGTGAGTAAATTTTAGCATTTTAAAAATTCAAGTTTTAGCTTCTATGTGTTATATTAATTGTGTATGATTTGTGACTTGAATTGGCTAGATATGTTGTGGTTGAATATTCTTATAGGTTGTTGTTATGAGTCGAAAAGTTAGACTTGAGATTGAAGTTAAATATGGTGATGTTTGGAAAGTTGTAAACTTTGGTTATATGTTGTAATCTTGCTTTTGTTTTGGTTTTTTTCATGTATACATCATTATGACATGATTATGTGTTAGTTGCTAAGAAAAGTTAGCACTTTGATTGATTTACCGACGAAGAATCCTTCTGTGAAAATAAGAGCGTTGGTTTTAAAATAAAAAACCATTTTGTTAAAGTTAGAAACTTTGTTTAGTTTCAAAACACTTAGTTTGTGTTTCCAAAAAGTTAGAAAGATTTCAAGTGATAGGTTAAAAAAGAAGGAAGTAAGCAAACAATTACAATAAATGGTATCCATAGCGATAGTCGCTATCGATGCAATATCGATAAAAATCCAATTTTTGAAAGTTTGAGTTTTTTCTTTTTTGAAAGTTTTATAAATGTTTTATAAACCAAATAATGATTTTTTAAAAAGGTTAATTAAGAATTTAATAATTAACTTTTAATTAATTAAGTTTTTTAAAATAATTAATGATTAATTAAGTATTAAGCAAGGTTTAATAATTGTAATTAAGTGAAGATTAGTTTTTAATAAATTATATTTTAAATTAAGATTAATTTTAAATTATTTATTAATTAAGCCAGATAAATTTTATTTAATTATAGGTTATGTATATAAATAATTTTTGATTAATTTTTATTTAAATATATGGTTAATTATTAGTTGATTATTAATCAAGTGTTTAATTATTTTTAATTATGAATTAATTAAAGCTTTAATTTAAAATAATTATTTATTGAAGGTTATTTTATTATTTATGTTTTAATTTAAAGATTAATTAATTAATTGAGATTTTAATAGTTTATTATTAATAAATGTTTTAAATTACTATTTAATAATTAATAAAGGATAAATTAAGTGTTTAATCTATAAATAAATTATTTATTAAAGGTTTAATTATTTATTAATTTATAATTAAATCAAGTTCAAATTTAATAAAGATCAACTATGATTTAATAAGAAGTTTAACTTGCAATTAATTATTTTAAAAGAAGTTCTATGTTTTAAATCCTTTATTTTCGAGAATCAAATTGTTTTAAAGGTACTTCTTTTGAAAGGATGATTTTAAACGCAAGGGATTCAAAAGTTGACACCATTAGGTGGAAAATCAATTGTGAATGACTTATGTAAATGGTTTGATTATATGGACATGTGTTAGCAGAATAAATCCCCATTTTACTATAAGTTGATTGTTTGGACATCTAATAGCAGAATAAATCCCCATTCTTGTATAATGTAATTGTTAATTGTGTGGACATATGTTTAGTAGAATAAATTCCCATTTTCTCTAAGTAGTGAATTGTTTGGACATCTATTTAGCAGCACTAATCACCTTCCTGCTATTATGTTATTTGGATATGTATATGCTAATTGAGTTGTATTGACAAGTTATTCCCTGATTTGGATATGAATTGCATTTACATATATGTTGACTTATGTAAATTGTAATGACCTGCTATTTCGAACCATTCAAATCGACAATAATCCACACATGTCAGACTTGAATTGCTCAAAACAATAGATTGTTAATTTATATTTGGCAAAACTTAGCATATATAGTAAATAAATCAATCACAGAATCACAGACACAGAGTAATATAACAATAAGCAGTGGAAATAGATAAATAGTAGTTCATGAAGCTACTATAGAATATCAGAATCTAAAGTAAAATAAAACACAAATCCAATATATAGAATTCTCAATACCAAAGCAAATGACAAGTCTGAACATAAACAGCTAGAATTAATAGAAATAACTAGAAAGCTAGATAGATAAAGATAGATCTCCCAGCAAAGCTCCAAGCTTCAAAGGTGAGTCTCAAATGCTGTGATACTCAGTCTCACCCGAGCATAAAGCAAAACATAAAACACTTAAGTCGGGATTAACATTCTTATGCAAGTAAATCAACTCAAGTGAAATGCAATATAACTTAAAGGATGTTTGGGATTCCCATCCTTTAAGGATACGTGGGACTATCTATATATATAGTAAAACACACTACAAAGATAATGTCTACAATAAAGTAAAATATCAAAATAGCATTAAGGCGTTACTCATATCCCCCTTAACACATTTTTATATAAATATCGTAGTCTATACAGATACTGTAAGCTCCACCAAACCGATAGGATACTCAGTGAGCACTCGATGGGTACGATACAAACCAAATTCATGTGGGCGCAATAAGGCATATGACAAGGCACGCAAGACAATGCCCACGGTAGAATACTACCGTTTTGCACTCCCGGACTGGTGGTAACACATAACAGCTACTACCGCCCACCTCGAGACACACTCCCAAATCAAAGGTGCACCTAATCAAATCACGAAGTTATAGAATGGATTCGTAGAAGCATGCTCGATCGGAGGTGTGACTTCACTTGGCCCGGTATTGCTCATGTTTTAGTCACATCAAGCTGCCCCGTGGGGGTAAGGGTTGCGTTCATACCTCATATAGACGTTCGTCAAACCATCCTACTTCGTTCTAGATTCTCCACCACGTACATAGTTGTTAAAGTGGTTTTCGGTATTGGCAGAGAGTATGACAATATCCGATCCCGATCTCTTTAACAACCAAACGCTTATTTCACACCATGGTCATTTTCATTTCAAACAGTTTATACTTCATATCAAAATATCATATTCGTTCCAAAATCATATCACTTTTGAAATCATATCACTTCCATCTTAAACAGTTTAAATATTGAAAGTAGTTTATATATTGGAATAGTTATACATTAAAAATAGTTTATATTTAAAAATAGGTTATAAATTAATATAGTTTATATATTAAAAATAGTTTATATATTAAAAGAGTTTATAATGAAAATAGTTTCAAATTAGAACTGTTTCTTCCAATTTCACAAATCAATTCAAATCAACTTTAGTTCCAAAATTCAATTTAATTCAATCTCAGTTCAACAATTTCAATTGAAAGGATAAAGGTTCAATTCAAATTCTCATTAAACCACTTTTAATTTATATCGATTTCAAATCCAAGTTTGAACTACAAATTTAAACCACTTCAAATTCAAGAGGTTTCAAAGTTTAAATATTCAAACAATTTACAATAACTCAATTTGATAAATTTCATTTATATTTCAAAATTCAACTTTAATTTTATTGAAATTTGAAAATATTCGCTTAATCATTTTTTTATAACATTTTAATAAAATCTCAAATTACAAATTTAAATCAATATTAAATTTAAATTTTATTCAAATTTGAAAATATTCATTTATTCACCTTTAATCAAAATCAAGTTATAAAAACATATCTTTAAAATCTCAAAATTAATAAGTTTCCAATAAATTCTTATTTATATTCAATTCGTAAACAAATTAAATTACAATCAAATTTAATTTATCTTTCCCACCTTTATTTATTTAAGTTATTACAAAAATATATTTTTAAAAATAATAACACAAATTCAATTAAATATTTAAACATATTATATATATAATTTATTACAAAATCTATTTTAAAATATTGATATAAATTATAAATAAATATTAAAAACATATTACATATATATTTGTTAAATTAAATTCTTATTGGAATTATTTTACTATTTATGATTAAATCTATTTTAAATCTATTTTAAATCTTATTTTATATATTTCAAAAATAATAAGTTATAAGTAAAATTTTATAATTTACATTTTAAAACTTAACTTATAATTTTAAAATTTCTAAAACATATAAATTTAATAATCTAAATTTTTACACATGTATTAAAATTAAAATATCTTTATATTATATTCTAAAAATCAATACACATATATTTCTCCTTTTCAAAAATTTGGAAATCATTTAAAAATAGACCAAAGGTGTCTGTATATAGTTTTCTAACCTATGGTCAAGTGATACGGGTATTTATCATTTCAATCCGCAATAATTTAATATATACAGGTATATATTATTTCAACCCACGGTCCTAAAATTTCAAAATCAATAAAATTGCTTGGGTTTATCATTTTAACCCATAACGATTTTCCACTAATCTATAAGATCGTTCAGGTATGTATCATTTTAACCCAGAGGGATTTTCTAAACTAACAGGGAACTTGCAATGTGAGAAAAATAAAATAATAATATAAAATACCATAACATATCAATTGCAAGCATGCATCATAACTAACAATTTAAAATATAATATATACAACAAGTTATGATGTCATATGTCAATTAATATAGGTAAACAATTACAAATAATAATATATCATACTTTAACAATTAAATTTCTATCCAATTCAAAATTTAACAACATATTTCAACTGTCATTTCATGTGAAATGAATCTACTAAACATAAGAATGCTAATCGTGAGTGATCGCTCACCTTTCGAGGCTATGGAAACAACGATGGCGAAAAAGGTCACACAGACACGCACATGGATACGCAACCAATCACCAAACAGACATGAACAAGCAATGGGACAACAAAGAACGACAAACTATTGCCACACGAATCCTGACAACGGCAAAGCAAATCAGCATGATCTTGAATTCAAAAAAAAACAAATAAATATATACACACTCCTTTTTTTAAAGAGAAGGCGAGGAAGAGGTCTCGGCCAAGGGAAAGGAAAGGTGGCTGCTGCGCTCGAAGTTTGGCTGTGACAAGGCGGAAGAGTGATGCATGGCAGTGGGGTTCAAGGTGGAGGAAGCTGCGTATGCTTCAGCTAGAAGATGGCGAAGGGCTTGATGCGGTGGTTGGGTTTGCGGCAGGTGGTGGAGCATTTGGGTTTGGTAGCGGCAGGCAGCAAGGGTTCGGCGGTAGATAGTGGTGGAGGGCGCGGTCTGATGCAGTGATGGAAGGGAGTGTGGTGGATTAGGGAGGCCTGGTTGGAGAAAAGCTGCATGTGTGGCTTATGGCGAATGAGAGGTAAGCTGCGGCGAGGTTGACAAGGCGGAGAGAGGAAACGGATGAAGGTCGGAGACTAGGTTTCGTCTCAGGCGGAGGGTAGGTGAGCTGTGGTTGGGGTTGGTGTTCGGTTGATCGAGTGGAGGTAGGCGATGGGTTTTGGTCGGCTGTGGGTTGTGATGGGAAGGCTGGAGAGGATGGATAGGCAGAGGGTTGTGGTCGGTGAGGGAGGTGAGGCAATGTGGAAGGTGGTTCGGGAGAGGAGTAGGCGGATGATGGAAAAAAAAGGGAATGAGCAGATTTCACAGCGAAATAGGTAAACAATATAAATGCTTTAGTTATATAAATTATTTTTCTCAAAAGAACAGAATGAACAAAAAGAAGGGAGAGAGAAAGAATGCAAGCCATAGGAAGTATGCAACATATAAAAGGAACCGGTGGGAATAACCAAAAGTTAGCCATTGAATTCTAAAATTATTAATAGTTGTAATGACCCAAGATTTTAGGAATTTATCTTAGAAATATATATATATATATATATATATATAAGATTAAAATAATTTTTAAGTAGTTTTTAAAACCATGTTTAAGGGAAAGATGAGATAGCTTGATGTGGTATAATAAAATGATGTGCATTTGTGCACAGAAAATACACATGAGAAAAGCTAGATCCCTGGATACTATGAATGAGTACATGATGCTATGTATGGAAAATGTATATATATATATATATGTATATGTGTATATATATATATATGTATATGTGTATATATATATATATATTTACTGATAAATAAAGAAAACCCTCAAATGTGCTATATGCAGAAATATAACTAAGTATACATGTGCATATGTGTATCAGTATAAAATAATATAGATGTATATATGTATATAAGTTATTGTCTGTAAAACATATATGTAAGTATACTAACTAAGTATTAGAATTTAAACTAGTAAGATGAAACACACAAATATGTTTTTCCTCTGGTGGATATTCAAAAAGGAAACACCAGATAATAAAGTAAAGGCTAAAAATAGAAAATGGGAGGAAAACAAAAAAAATGTATTTTGTATGGGCTGAATTAAGAAAGAAAGAAATATGTATATAATATTGCTCGAAATCAGATCATGCATTTAGCATGCAAATAGACAAGAGAAAAAGCATTTTATGGAAAAGCAAGATTTCTGAAAATAACCAAAGTAGATAACCACTTTTCTCTTCACCAAATTAAGTCGGGGAGGGTAGAATCTTGGGTTCAAATAAATGCAGATAACATAATTTTCTATTGGGCAAAAATGGCTTTAGCCAATACCCAAAACCCTAAGGAGAACCCTGTATATATATATAAGCAGCAGCCTCCTCTCCTTCTCAAAAAGAACTTTGAAAAAAAAACACCATATAAAAACATAAGGCAAGTGAAGGAAAAGAGCTTGAGGCTAAAGGCAGAAGCTATCAACTAATTAAGGAAGCAAAGAAGAGAGCTAGGTGAGAAAACTCACTCAACAACTTAAGGCACTAAGTCCTAATGAAGGCAGCCAATTATAAATTAATTTTTCTTAAAAGTGTATGTGATTGTCTTTCAGAAATTAAGGATGCTTTAATACTAAATGGTTGTTCTGGTTGTTTTATTTTGTGAATATTCTAAATATGATCAGTATGCATGAATAAGTATCTTAAAAACCCAGATCTCTTTCTGATATGATACTGGTTAGAAATATAAATAAATACCCAGAAAATAAAATGTTGAATATAAGCAAGTAGTGTTGGTTTTGGCTCAACCCAGAAGAATTGATGAGCATATGGGCTGCAATATACATATGTATATGTGCTGAGGCTTAAGATAAAAAGGAATTAGGAGTGCAATAGGCTTGCCTATGTGCTGATACTCCTGATTCAAAGAAAATATACAATAACCACCTAGCAAATAGATTTTGTGATTTAGGAAGCTTGGTCAATCTGAGTTAACTAAAGCACAGATGTTTGCAATAAAATCTTCCCATAGACCCATAAACCAATGTTAGTTGTCTATATCTCCTTAAAATTGCAAGAACATGTTTTAATAAGTACCAATACTTAAATTGCTTGATTACCTCTGTTTGTTTATGTGAATGATGAGGAATTCTATGAGATGAATGCTTGTTTTTGTAAAATGACTCACTGATTGTGTTTGCCCTGAAAATTTTAAAAAGGGAAAGTACCTGAGAACTTGATTAGGAAATGGGGTCAAGATTACTGCAGGAATGACTTGTGTTCTTGAGTAATGCAAGACACATGGCTTGTTTAAGTCCTGAGATCTTTGTGTAATGGAGTGAATTAGTTCATTACAGTGTGTCCATTGATTCATAAAATTGTAGATGAGACCAGGGTAGATAAATATATCAAGGGAAGAATATTTGACATGATGAGAAACTAGAGTTTTCCCAGAAATGAAATATGAGGAGGGAATAAATGATTTAACTCATATTGGTTATTTTTCTGTTTGGTGTGAATGTTTATTTGATTTAGGACTGAATTGTATGCCTGAGTGTATGTGCCATATCTATACAAAGTCTTTGGAAAGAAAGATTAAAGTGTGCACATGCACAATGACACAGAACATGCACACAAGTATTACTTTTTTTCAAAAAAAGGGCAGAACTATATGTATATGTACTTAATTCAATTTTAACTTAATTAATTAATTACTTTAGTGGATTTTCTCATACCAGACATGTGTCTGACCCTAGTGTGCTAATGGCATCTGGGGTGTCTCATTTAAAATGAGGCAGCTTCAAATGCTTTTTCAGGAACAGCAGCCTCTAGGTAGGAGTAGAAGCAAGGCATTGAGGAGAAGATTATAGCATGCTAGAATTAGATAGATAAGAGCTTAAAAGATGAAATTTGCATGTATTGATATTTTAAAAATTTCCATTGTAGTAAGTACTAAGTGATGTTGGATATTTGGTTAAGTATTTTAAGAATTTGACTTGTAACTGGAATTTAAAATATCTGAGTTTCATTATCTGGAATGTTGAAAAGTTTTATCTATAATTTTGTAAGTTAGATCCATAATAGGGATTTTATAGGAGGGTGAAGTTAGATCCATATTAGTAATTTTATACATGTTCAGACATGATTTGTTCAGATATAGTCACACCAATACCTTTGTAATTTTAACATGAAACCTGAATTTCTTTTTACTAAAGCTTTGGGCAAAATGCATTTTAAGACCCTCTGAAATATGCCTGAACAGAGAGTCTATTTAACCCATGTTTTTCTTTGCTGAGTATCCATATGTCCCAGAAAACTCACCCCGGACTGCATTTCATTTAGTCTAGTATTTTGGTATCAAGGAATCAAGCTTCTAGAATATGATAATTCACTTAAGAATATCCCAGATATGAGTTTGCATATAAGGTAGATTTTATAGGAAAGCAAACATAGAAAATGATAGAAGCTTATATCATTTTCAGAGCATAGATACTACACTTAATTTTTATAGATAATCATAACATAATTATCTGGTTTTTATGGATCATATTTCATAGAGGATCCAACAAGCTATCAAGGATTAAAAATCATACTGTTACCTATATGAATAAGATTTTATTACATAAATAAAAATTAAGCTATGTGGGGATTGATTAAATTTAATCAATCAATGTAACCTCTTGTTTGCCATAACCTGATTAAGCAAGAGGGGCACATGCATCTTCATATGTGTGTGCATATCCTTGTGGTTGCACTGATATATCTATATTGGTAAAACTTTTGATCCTGGATAAAGTTTGTTTATTGGAAAAAGAAAAATGACCCTGGGGAAATATATTTGTTAATAAATGATATATATATATATATATATATATCACTAAAAAAAATCCTTACAAAATGAAGGTAGAAAAGAGAGGGTCATTCGAATAGCTAATGACTATTGGTTCCTCCTGGGACAAATGAAAGGACATAGAACCCTTTTTGCAGATTTCACCGCGTATTGGATGCCGAAATGCACAAATGAATATACTACGGAGATCAGCATGAAGAGACGAAAATGGTACACAGATATGAGAGATACGACCATCCTATCAAAAGTCGACATTCGCTGCAAAAATATTGCTAAAAGGCCGAAAATAAGATAAACAGGGCTAGAACAGTCCGAATTTGGCAAAACGAATTATGACGTCTTACTCAGAAAACGATTTACGTTTTTCTTATGTAAAAATATTCAAATTTCAAAAATATTTTATTTCCATCAAATAAAACTGATTTTAAATTTAAATTGAAATTTCTCAACTGAACAAACTTTCAAATTTTCATATGAAAATCCGCCACTTGCTAAGCCTCAATAGACGCATACCAAATGTCAAATTTTCATTTCAAAAATTTAATTGTTTACTTTTCATGAAAAATTTAGTTAATTACGTTATTAAAATCGTTAAAATTTCCGGGTCGTTACACTCTCCCCCACTCAAAACTTTTCGTCCCCGAAAAGGAAGAAGATAGGAGAATAGAAGCAACAGAAAAGAAAGTTAGATACGAAATACATAGTACCAGATACAACAATTTATCCAAAACCATAAAAATTTCGGTTTCGAGTGTTAACCTTATACATCTCATTACTTATTAACATCCATTTATTATTATCATTCTAATTAACTCACTTTCAATTAATTTACATTCATAATTTATTTACATTCACCTTTTCTTTAGAACTTAAGTTCATTTTTTTCTTTCAAAGCAATTTTTATTTATTTAACTCATTTATTTATTCCATTTGACTTCACTTAAGTTAATTCCACTTCATAATTCAATTTCAACCATTCTTTGTAATTTACTTTTGTATCACAAACGTTTTACAAAGATATGAATTTATTTATTACCTGTTTAGTTTCTTAAGTTCATATTTATTTACTTAAATAACATTCTCTTTTTATTATTCAATTTATTTAACTTAACATATCTTGCAACATAGATTAAGTGTATAAACATTTATTATAACCACTCAATTTTCATTTAAAATTCCCTTAGTAAAATTTCATTTTTGGACATCTTATTACTTACATTTATATTATATACTATTCAATTACATGTTCTCATCACATTTTAACCTTTTGAATATTTCAGGTAAGTTATATATGTTTTAGAATGCAATTGAGTATTATGCAAATAAATTTTATCCTAGTTCAACTATTTCAAGTTGTTTCAATTCCATTTTTCATTTTAGACACTTTTGCTTCACTTCAATAATTGAAAACTTAAGAGTTAAATTCCGGTTTCACTTCTAACCATTTTGAAATAAATATATAAATATATATATTTTGTACATCAAATCATACTCAAGAAATTCAAATCAAATCCATTTTCCAAAACAAAAGTGTAGCAAAGCTACTAAGTGGTATCCCCACTTTGAGACTCAAAAATGAATGTCGATGATGCTGTAGTCATCATCGAAATTATTTTCCAGCGACATAAGAGGAGAGTACTGACTTACTTCTTTTAAAATTCTTTGGAAACAATTTCCATTCGAAAATACTTTCAAACAATATATATATTTTTCAAAACTTTGAAAACCAAATTTTTAAAAGCACCGAAAATTAAACTCTCAAATCCTTAATTTAAATTCATTTCATTTGCAAATTAGATTCATAAACCATGTTTATAAAATTCATCTCCTTATAACATACAACAATAGTTAACGGTTTAGGAATATTGACAAAACAATAAATGATAATCTAGTACTATCATTTCTAACAACCAATTCATTCAACTATCTAATTTCAGAAAATTATACTTTTATATATAAAATATAATCATACATAAAATTATTTCATTTACCAATTTCGAAAACAATATTGTGTCAGTTTGCTCTGTTCAAGTGTTTTGGAATTCATATTGATGGCGTTAGCTAGACGAATCGATCGAAACCCAAAATTCAAACTTAAAAACTCAAATAACACAATATAAAACATTTTTATATCAATTACATATACGCCCCCTCAATAGGATGATTCAAGAATAGATTTTAGAACAAGGATGGAGATTCAAATTTTAGAGGGACCCTAATTAAAGAGAATTCTATCTAAGAAGATATGAATGAAAGGAAGATAATATAATTGAATTACAAAAGAGGAAAGATGGATAGACTTACATGAATCGTGGTGACCTTAACCGGGTCAACCGAGACTCTATTTGTAGAAACAATGTGCCATTGGAATTGGACTTCATCCCTCCAGAAATGGCATTTAGAAATTTGGCTTTCAACTGATGACTCCTAAGAGTTTGGAGAACATAGCTCAAATGAGATTCATGCTCCTTTCTCAGACTTAGAAAAACGAGAATATCATCAACGAAAACCTGGACAAACTTGTTGAGAACATCGCGGAAAACGCGATTCATGAAATTGACGAAGAAGGCAGGAGCATTGGTTAATCCAAAGGGCATGATTAACCATTCATAGAAATCATTCCTTGTTCGGAAAGCTATTTTGGGAACTGCTCTCCTCGGCTACACGAAGCTGGTGAAAACCGGTAGCAAGATCGAGCTCCAGAAATAAGATCGATGCGGAATTCAATTTCCCGCTTGGGGAAAAAGAATGACTTCACCAAAACATCAAGATAATCCCTGACTATCGGGTGGAGTCCAGATCACTAGACTGAGAATCAAGCAAAAAGATAGAACTGCCTACATAATCCTGAGGCATTCGACATTCGATCATAAAGAATTACCCTGGTCGTCTACTAGAGAAACGGTTCGGGCTTTGCAAGAAATAACAACATCATAACGCTTTAACCAATCACCTCCAAATAAGATATCAAATGCATCAAAACTGAGGATATATAATTCTTTGGTGAATCGATGCCAGTTGCAAAGGAGTTTCACCCCTTTACAAATCATACTAAGGTTGGCGGGACCGTTGATGTGATTAGTCACACATAAGGATGAAGTTGCCAATTGAGGTTGTAGGATGTGCTTAAATTTATTACAGAGATCAACAGAAATAGAGCTATGGGATGCTCTAGTATTAAGAAGAACACGAACATGTAAAGACAAGAATGGATTTTAGAACAAAGGTAATGTTCCAAAATTCAAAAGAAATCCTAATCAAAGAGGATAACAAAGAATTTCAAGCTCGAACAAAGATGATTCTATGATCAATTTTACCCATTCTAGGGTATTACTACCCTATCTCTAATGAGTTTTTCCTCTATATATTAAGTTTTGCCTAAACCAAAGCTCTGATACCACATGTAACGACCGGCTATTTCGAACCATTCAAATCAAAAATAATCCACACATGTCATACTTGAATGCTCAAAACAATAGATTATTAATTTATATTTGGCAAAACTTAGCATATACAGTAAATCAATCAATCACAGAATCATAGACACAGAGTAATATTACAATAAGCAGCAGAAATAGATAAATAGTAGTTCATGAAGCTACTATAGAATATCAGAGTCTAAAGTAAAATACAACAAAAATCTAATGCATAGAAGTCTCAATACCAAAGCAAATGACAAGTCTAAACATAAACAACTAGAAGTAACTTAAATAACTGGAAAGCTAAATAGATAAAGATAGATCTCCAAGCAAAGCTCCAAGCTTTAAAGGTGAGTCTCAAATGCTATGATACTCAGTCCGAACCGAGCATAAAGCAAAACACAAAACACTTGAGTCAGGATTAACATTCTTAAGCAAGTAAACCAACTCAAGCAAAATGTCCAAGTGAAATGAAATATAACTTAAAGGATGTTTGGGATTCCCATCATTTAAGGATTCGTGGAACTATCTACATACATAGTAAAATACGCTACATAGATAATGTCTACAGTAAAGTAAAATATCAAAATAGCATTAAGGCGTTACCCAAATCCCCCTTAACACATTTTTATATAAATATCGTAGTCTATACAGATACTGTAAGCTCCACCAAATCGATAGGATACTTAGTGAGCACTCCATAGGTACGATACAAACCAAACTCGTAGTGGGCACGATAAGGCATATGACAAGGCACGCGAGGCAATGCCCATAGTAGAATACTACTATTTTGCACTGCCGGACTAGTGGTAATGCATTGTAGCTACTACCACCCACCTCGAGACACACTCCCAAATCAAAGGTGCACCTAATCAAATCACGAAGTAATAGAATGGATTCGTAGAAGCATGCTTGATCGGAGGTGCGACCTCACTTGGCCCGGTATAGCTCCTATTTTAGTCATATCATGCTGACCCGCGTGGGTCAGGGCTACGTTTATACCACACATAGACGTTCGCCAAACCATCCTACTTCGTTCTGGATTCTCCACCACGTACACAGTTGTCAAAGTGGTTTTCGGTATTGGCAGAGTGTATGATAATATCTAAACCCGGTCACTTTAACAACCAAACGCTTATTTCACACCATGGTCATTTTCATTTCAAACAGTTCATACTTCATATCGAAATATCATATTCATTTCAAAATCATATCACTTTCAAAATCATATCACTTCTAACTTAAATAGTTTAAATATTGAAAGTAGTTTTTATATTGGAATAGTTATGCATTAAAAATAGTTTATATTTAAAAATAGGTTATAGATTAAAATAGTTTATATATTAAAAATAGTTTATATATTAAAAGAGTTATATCGGAAATAGTTTCAAATTAGAATTGTTTCTTCCAATTTCACAAACCAATTCAAATCAACTTTAGTTTCAAAATTCAATTTAAATCAATCTCAGTTCAACAATTTCAATTAAAAGGTTAAAGGTTAAGTTCAAATTCACATTAAACCACTTTTAATTTATATCGATTTCAAATCCAGGTTTGAACTACAAATTTAAACCACTTCAAATTCAATTGGTTTCAAAGTTCAAATATTCAAACAATTTACAATAACTCAATTTGATAAATTTCATTTATATTTTAAAACTCAACTTTAATTTTATTTAAATTTGAAAATATTCACTTAATCATTTTTTTATAACATTTAAATAAAATCTCATATTACAAATTTTGTAACAACCCGGTTTTTCGCGTCAGTTGATAAATGACGATTTAATTTGTTGGAAAGTGTAATTAGAATTATATTCGAGTTGTAATTCGCTTATCAATTGCAAATTCTTTTAAATAATTTTATTAAGGGTTTCGGGCTTTAAATTTTTATTCATTTTGGCCCACATCTTCAATTGTGTGTTGTTATCTAACTAAGAAAACCGGATCCCCTTACTTCATTCTCTCGTTCATTTTCTAACCCTAAACCTAGAATAGACGAAGAAACGAAAATGGCGACTTCGTGATTTCTTCCTTCCTCCGATCGACAAAATTGCTTTGATTCGTTCGTTCAAAAGCTAGGGTTTCTAGAGAAGGCGCCACTGTGTCGAATCAATGGCAGATGCTTCGATTTCTTCGATCTTCATGACTTCGACTCGTAGCTGGGCTTCTTGTAGCTTCGCTCGCAACCGCGTAAGGCTAAGGTGAGTAATGGTTAATTGCTCACATCTAATTCAGGTCGATTCCATATATAAGTGTTAGTTTGGGGATATTGTTTTGTTCGACTTTCGTCCCTGTTCGATTGATCTGCTGTTTTATGTATTCGATCATTAACAGTTGCTTTAATTTCTTTGTTGGTTCTTGAAAATACTACATCTATCTTTGTTCGATTCTAGCCCTGATCACCTCGGCTTTGAACTGGTGATAAACTTCGGTTTTGAAATTGGGTTGTGTTTCAATTCGTTTCTCACCTGACTTTGGCATTTCTTGGCTTTGTTCGAACTACCTTTGACACTTGCTCATTTTAGTGCTGTTCATTTGATACAGATATATATGTGTGTACATATATATATTTGTATTGCTTGGATTTGAATTTGTTAACCTTGGTGTTGTTCATCCTTATGCCGTGTTGGTCTGTTCTGTATTGTTGTTACTGTTATGTTGAAATTGTTTTGAACTGGTGCACTGATTCGTGTACATGTGAGTCTGGTTGCATTACATATTGCATATGTTTCGTTTAAATTGAAGACTGGTACTAATTTGAGTCTGCATTGTTACTTTTGAAATTCTGGGCTTGCACGGGAACTTGTATTGTATGGATATATATGTATATACAAACATTCATGTATGTATATATATATATAGTGGTTGTATGCATTGTTGGTCATCCTACTTTATATATATTAGTGTGATCACTAGCTTGCTGTTGCCTCTATTGTCATTGCCATGTTGCATTGTTACGATCACTAGCTTGCTGTTGCCTCTGTTGTCATTGCCAGGTTGCATTGTTACTTTTGAAATTTCCAGTACTTGTCATTGTGAAGTCTGTTACTTGAGCACATTTGTGGACTTCATACATATAGGTACGAGTTTGCTCAAACCACCTGCTGGTCAGTTTACGTCTGTTAGTATTTGTTTCTGGCCATTTTTGTTGTTACCTGACTTCGAGTTTGATAACGTAGTTGTCTGTGGCTTCGATGAAGCTTTACTGCCTTGGTCGACTCCATGTTGCCAGGCTAGATCATCCATTTTCAGTGGATTTAGTACTTGTCTGCATTGTTATTACTTTGACCACTTGCTTTCACATGGTAGCTGGACTGGCTCGAGTTGTACTTGATCATAGTGCTATGGGGTTCACCCCTGACCTGTACATGACTATGGCACTGCTCCCTTTGATCATCATGTTTCCACTGTTTCACTTGAATATGTTCCTTTGGTCATTGTTGCATATGTTCACTATGATACTGGTTCATTCATAAGTTGTACATCTCTGTTGAACATGGCTATCTACCTTGACCACTTATTCACCTTGATGTATATGCAGTCTTCATTATTCATGCAGCTACATTTCATATGCTTGCTTTGACTTCACTGCATCTTCATGAACCTGCACATTTGAGTTTGGTCTTGCATTCACGTTGATTAGATGAATTTGTGTGTCACAGTATCATTGGTTCATTTTGGTATCACCTGTGACTTGCGTTCATTTTTGTGCAATTGTCACTTGAACTCTGATCTGCATTGATGAACTTGATCACGTTGCTGTTGGATTTGTTGGTTCTACTTGAGTCTGGGCTTATTCCCTTTTTACTTGTGCAATTCTTTATTGCATTCTGTCTTGATGTTTCGGCTGCCATCATGTTGATTTGTGAATTTGTGTGTTACCATCTCTTGGTATCTCTTATTGATTGTGTTGTGGTGCCACATTTTGGTGCCTCACCTTCATAATGCGATGTTCATGTAGCTGTATCCTTTTGTTGGCGATGCTTGAGATTTTGTTGCATTTTGTATCACTTGATTTGTGGCTGCACTTCATTTATCAGTGCAATACTCACCTCTCTTGTTATTCCTTGAGTTGAACCCGATTTCGGGGGTTTGACCTTATGATCACTTATGACTTTCACTGTGCTTTTGTGTATCTCCTACGATAGTGGCGAGGCAGTAAACGCGTGCGTGCACTGCAGCCCTATCAGATTTGACAGTTTTAAATTGATTTAGTCGATTTGATAAATTGTTTATTTATCTCTGTTGATGATTTAAATCTGCTGATTTTGTTAAACACTGTTAAGTGTTATATTGACCGTTATCCGGTTTCTTTGTTTAAAGAATCGGATAGACGGGAATTATTGTGACTGTCGTCTATTTAAATTATTACTACCTATATGCACTAATAAACTGGTTTGAATTAGACTGACCTGGGTATTATTTTCTTTTGAATGTAATACTCGGGTCAGACCCGAGTTATTTCAGGTTGTAGATTTTCTTCTTTGAGTTGCTGTTCAGGATATGAAGACTTTTCACATCGTCTGAAGTTGTCAGTGTCATTTTGTAGTAGTCGTGTCATTCTATAGAACGATATGTATTCATGTATATTAGTCGATAATGTACTTGTATATATAACTTCTAGAGTCGACAGTTGTAGTTGTATCATATGCATTGTGTCAACTATGTATTAACTGACATCAGTTATATATATATGAGACTTTTGTTTTTATCTGTGTTCCGCATTTATATTATCTATGTTATTGTTATATCTAATGTCCTAAACTATTATGAACTATCGTAGTTTGTTTTATACTGATAATTGGATATGTCGATGGGAGTAAATAAATAATAGATGAAAAATAAAAAGTATATACCACTCCTACCGAGATAACCAATATTAGTGTAAGGCCAATTACGGATGGTCGCTCCTATCCAGCCTTATTCTTCGTAATAATAGACAGTATTTCTTTTAATACTCTTCGTTATTATGAGCATAGAGGTGGGGCGTTACAGTTGGTACCAGAGCTTGGGGTTTATGACATAATATAAAACATAACTTGGATGGAACATATGTTACAACTATTAGTCGACGTTTTATCTGTGATTTGAGTCAAAACTAAAGTTTTGAAATTTTGATGAAATTTTTAAGTATCGTTATTTAAAAATAAAAGTGGAATTGTGTTTTGTTGTTTGGATGAAATTGTGTTTTGATGATTTGATTGATTTGTGTTCTATCTATCAGAGTGCGCAGCGGAAACAGTGAAACTGTCTTCGCTGAGTACAACTGATAATCTTTTTGAATTAAGAATCAAAATACGAAATTGATATGAATTCCAATTGTTGTTTACATAGCTGTAATTATTTGTTTCTTTGAGAATTTTGAATCCAAATTGAGGATTCGAAGAAATTGCAGATATGTGATTTTTGTTGAAATTTCCGCTGGCTTTCTTTTGTACTAATCATCTATTGATTAGATTTTGCTGTTTTGAATTGTCTTCATTGAAGATACCTTCGAATGATTTCTTTGTTCATTCTGTAGTACGTGCAAAAATTTGAATTGCGCGTTACTGCATTTATTTTTGCGTTGAACCGATGCTTGGTTATGAAACGTATTTTGTTGCCGTTATTTTTATAACGGGATTTTTACACCAATGCTGAATTTTTGAGGCACGGTGTTTTGTTGACAATTTTAATGAATGAAAATTCACTGATGTCACATTTTGATGTGAATTCTTTTGATGAGATATTTGATGTTTTAAAAATTACTGTCGCTTTGACTTCAGTAACAGCCAAATTTTTAAAAAGTGGATTTTCAAGCGGTTATTCCGCAATACTGATGTGTAACCGTTTTTACGGTATTTTGAGAAGTACAATTTCCTTATCGAAATTGTTACCGATTTGCTGTTTTAATCACGTGATTGGAAAAATCGTTTTAAAACGGAAATTGTTTTATAAATTTTTAACAGTTTGCATTTTCAAAAGAATGAGAAAGCGACTTAAACGATTCAGCAAAATCGAGGATTATGACCCCTTTCTTTTACTGTTTCGCTTAACTCCGGACTTGTCCAGTTGAGAAGGTGAATTGTTATTTTTACAAAATAAATAAAATTGTTTTCAGAAATTTAACAGTTTACGCTTTCAAAAGAATGAGGAAGCGATTTAAACGTTTCAGCAAAATCGAGGACTATGACCCCTTTCTTTTACTGATTCGCTTAATTCCGGACTTGTCCGTTTGAGAATGTAAAGTGTATTTTTATAAAATACACAATATTGCACTTTCAAGGAAACGATGAAGAGATTTAAACGATTTAGCAAAAGTGCGGAGTATGGAACCACACTTTTACTTTTTCGGTTAATTCCGGACTCGTTAATTGAATATCTGTTGTTTTGATGATTTTGATGAATTTTACACTTTCAAGGAAACGATGAAGAGAATCAAACGATTTAGTAAAACACGTGGTATGGGACATGTGCGTTTGCTATTTCGGTTAATTCCGGACTCGTTAATTGAAACATTTTGATGCTTTCGTGTGCTTTCGAGCCACTATGAGGACCTTCGGGTCATTTGTTGGGCTTTCGGGCCACTCTGCGGACCTTCGGGTCAAAAACCAGTACTAGACCTTCGGGTCACTCTGCGGACCTTCGGGTCAATCTGATGGGCGCCAAAATTATGTTGAGTACTTGGTAGGCTTCGGCCATTTGTTGATGCACGTGCGGCGAATTAAAAACTCGCCATCTGATGGGATCGATCCAAGCTTTTATGTTGATTTTCTAGTCTTCTTAATTGATTTCTAGATATTTGTTGCTTCCAATTATCTGCAGGTAATTGGATATTTGTTGATATGAGTTCTGATTATCGTTTTTGATAATCAGATATTTGTTGTTTCTAATTATCGCTTGTGATAATTAGATATTTGTTGATATGAGTTCTCATTATCGTTTTTGATAATCAGATATTTGTTGTTTCTAATTATCGCTTGTGATAATTAGATATTTGTTGATATGAGTTCTGATTATCGTTTTTGATAATCAGATATTTGTTGTTTCTAATTATCGCTTGTGATAATTAGATATTTGTTGATATGAGTTCTGATTATCGTTTTTGATAATCAGATATTTGTTGTTTCTAATTATCGCTTGTGATAATTAGATATTTGTTGATATGAGTTCTGATTATCGTTTTTGATAATCAGATATTTGTTGTTTCTAATTATCGCTTGTGATAATTAGATATTTGTTGATATGAGTTCTGATTATCGTTTTTGATAATCAGATATTTGTTGTTTCTGATTATCGCTTGTGATAATTAGATATTTGTTGCTATGAGTTCTGATTATCGTTTTTGATAATCAGATATTTGTTGTTTCTAATTATCGCTTGTGATAATTAGATATTTGTTGCTATGAGTTCTGATTATCGTTTTTGATAATCAGATATTTGTTGTTTCTAATTATCGCTTGTGATAATTAGATATTTGTTGATATGAGTTCTGATTATCGTTTTTGATAATCAGATAATTGTTGTTTCGAATTATCACTTTAGATAATTCAATATTTGCTGATTGGGATTTAATTATCGCTTTAGATAATTAAATATTTGTTTCTTTGAGATTTAATTATCGCTTTAGATAATTAAATATTTGCTGATTTCGAATTTAATTATCGCTTTAGATAATTAAATATTTGTCGAATTTAAAATTAATTATCGCTTTAGATAATTAAATAATTGTTGATTTTAAATTTAATTATCGCTTGGGATGATTAAATATTTGTTGATTTGAGAAATTTGATTATCGTTTTTGATAATCGAATATTTGTTGAATTTGAAATTTGATTATCGTTTGTGATAATCGAATATTTGTTGATTTGAGAAATTTGATTATCGTTTTTGATAATCGAATATTTGTTGAATTTGAAATTTGATTATCGTTTGTGATAATCGAATATTTGTTGATTTGAGAAATTTGATTATCGTTTTTGATAATCGAATATTTGTTGAATTTGAAATTTGATTATCGTTTGTGATAATCGAATATTTGTTGATTTGAGAAATTTGATTATCGTTTTTGATAATTGAATATTTGTTTTCTGATTATCGTTTGAGATAATTAGATATTTGATTTGTCTTCTGATTATCGTTTGAGATAAGTAAATAATTGCAATTTGAAAATTCAAATTATCGTTTTTGATGATTGAATATTTGCGATTTTTGAGATTTGAGCTTCGTCTTTTTCTCTGGCGATTCAGGTGAGTAAATTGATTTACTCACATTCAATTCGTGCTCTGTATGGGATTTCTGCTCTGTTTTTCCTTCTCTTTTAGTTGCTGGAACTCGTTTGTTCTTGCTTTTGTTAGTCGTCTGATTTTGATTTCCTTGATCCCCACGATGTTGATTCTTTAGATTTGAAGCAGTCGAACCTTTTGATTTCATATCTAATACTTCCCCTGCTGACATTTGCTTTGCTTATGCACTCGTCATTGCCATGCTCTTTTGGTTGTTACCTTTTATCCATTTATTCCCTATGATTGCGTGGACGCAATTTCTTTAAGGAGGGGAGTCTGTAACAACCCGGTTTTTCGCGTCAGTTGATAAATGACGATTTAATTTGTTGGAAAGTGTAATTAGAATTATATTCGAGTTGTAATTCGCTTATCAATTGCGAATTCTTTTAAATAATTTTATTAAGGGTTTCGGGCTTTAAATTTTTATTCATTTTGGCCCACATCTTCAATTGTGTGTTGTTATCTAACTAAGAAAACCGGATCCCCTTACTTCATTCTCTCGTTCATTTTCTAACCCTAAACCTAGAATAGACGAAGAAACGAAAATGGCGACTTCGTGATTTCTTCCTTCCTCCGATCGACTAAATTGCTTTGATTCGTTCGTTCAAAAGCTAGGGTTTCTAGAGAAGGCGCCACTGTGTCGAATCAATGGCAGATGCTTCGATTTCTTCGATCTTCATGACTTCGACTCGTAGCTGGGCTTCTTGTAGCTTCGCTCGCAACCGCGTAAGGATAAGGTGAGTAATGGTTAATTGCTCACATCTAATTCAGGTCGATTCCATATATAAGTGTTAGTTTGGGGATATTGTTTTGTTCGACTTTCGTCCCTGTTGGATTGATCTGCTGTTTTATGTATTCGATCATTAACAGTTGCTTTAATTTCTTTGTTGGTTCTTGAAAATACTACATCTATCTTTGTTCGATTCTAGCCCTGATCACCTCGGCTTTGAACTGGTGATAAACTTCGGTTTTGAAATTGGGTTGTGTTTCAATTCGTTTCTCACCTGACTTTGGCATTTCTTGGCTTTGTTCGAACTACCTTTGACACTTGCTCATTTTAGTGCTGTTCATTTGATACAGATATATATGTGTGTACATATATATATTTGTATTGCTTGGATTTGAATTTTTTAACCTTGGTGTTGTTCATCCTTATGCCGTGTTGGTCTGTTCTGTATTGTTGTTACTGTTATGTTGAAATTGTTTTGAACTGGTGCACTGATTCGTGTACATGTGAGTCTGGTTGCATTACATATTGCATATGTTTCGTTTAAATTGAAGACTGGTACTGATTTGAGTCTGCATTGTTACTTTTGAAATTCTGGGCTTGCACGGGAACTTGTATTGTATGGATATATATGTATATACAAACATTCATGTATGTATATATATATATATAGTGGTTGTATGCATTGTTGGTCATCCTACTTTATATATATTAGTGTGATCACTAGCTTGCTGTTGCCTCTGTTGTCATTGCCATGTTGCATTGTTACGATCACTAGCTTGTTGTTGCCTCTGTTGTCATTGCCAGGTTGCATTGTTACTTTTGAAATTTCCAGTACTTTTCATTGTGAAGTCTGTTACTTGAGCACATTTGTGGACTTCATACATATAGGTACGAGTTTGCTCAAACCACCTGCTGGTCAGTTTACGTCTGTTAGTATTTGTTTCTGGCCATTTTTGTTGTTACCTGACTTCGAGTTTGATAACGTAGTTGTCTGTGGCTTCGATGAAGCTTTACTGCCTTGGTCGACTCCATGTTGCCAGGCTAGATCATCCATTTTCAGTGGATTTAGTACTTGTCTGCATTGTTATTACTTTGACCACTTGCTTTCACATGGTAGCTGGACTGGCTCGAGTTGTACTTGATCATAGTGCTATGGGGTTCACCCCTGACCTGTACATGACTATGGCACTGCTCCCTTTGATCATCATGTTTCCACTGTTTCACTTGAATATGTTCCTTTGGTCATTGTTGCATATGTTCACTATGATACTGGTTCATTCATAAGTTGTACATCTCTGTTGAACATGGCTATCTACCTTGACCACTTATTCACCTTGATGTATATGCAGTCTTCATTATTCATGCAGCTACATTTCATATGCTTGCTTTGACTTCACTGCATCTTCATGTACCTGCACATTTGAGTTTGGTCTTGCATTCACGTTGATTAGATGAATTTGTGTGTCACAGTATCATTGGTTCATTTTGGTATCACCTGTGACTTGCGTTCATTTTTGTGCAATTGTCACTTGAACTCTGATCTGCATTGATGAACTTGATCACGTTGCTGTTGGATTTGTTGGTTCTACTTGAGTCTGGGCTTATTCCCTTTTTACTTATGCAATTCTTTATTGCATTCTGTCTTGATGTTTCGGCTGCCATCATGTTGAATTGTGAATTTGTGTGTTACCATCTCTTGGTATCTCTTATTGATTGTGTTGTGGTGCCACATTTTGGTGCCTCACCTTCATAATGCGATGTTCATGTAGCTGTATCCTTTTGCTGGCGATGCTTGAGATTTTGTTGCATTTTGTATCACTTGATTTGTGGCTGCACTTCATTTATCAGTGCAGTACTCACCTCTCTTGTTATTCCTTGAGTTGAACCCGATTTCGGGGGTTTGACCTTATGATCACTTATGACTTTCACTGTGCTTTTGTGTATCTCCTACGATAGTGGCGAGGCAGTACACGCGTGCGTGCACTGCAGCCCTATCAGATTTGACAGTTTTAAATTGATTTAGTCGATTTGATAAATTGTTTATTTATCTCTGTTGATGATTTAAATCTGCTAATTTTGTTAAACACTGTTAAGTGTTATATTGATCGTTATCCGGTTTCTTTGTTTAAAGAATCGGATAGACGGGAATTATTGTGACTGTCGTCTATTTAAATTATTACTACCTATATGCACTAATAAACTGGTTTGAATTAGACTGACCTGGGTATTATTTTCTTTTGAATGTAATACTCGGGTCAGACCCGAGTTATTTCAGGTTGTAGATTTTCTTCTTTGAGTTGCTGTTCAGGATATGAAGACTTTTCACATCGTCTGAAGTTGTCAGTGTCATTTTGTAGTAGTCGTGTCATTCTATAGAACGATATGTATTCATGTATATTAGTCGATAATGTACTTGTATATATAACTTCTAGAGTCGACAGTTGTAGTTGTATCATATGTATTGTGTCAACTATGTATTAACTGACATCAGTTATATATATATGAGACTTTTGTTTTTATCTGTGTTCCGCATTTATATTATCTGTGTTATTGTTATATCTAATGTCCTAAACTATTATGAACTATCATAGTTTGTTTTATGCTGATAATTGGATATGTCGATGGGAGTAAATAAATAATAGATGAAAAATAAAAAGTATATACCACTCCTACCGAGATAACCAATATTAGTGTAAGGCCAATTACGGATGGTCGCTCCTATCCAGCCTTATTCTTCGTAATAATAGACAGTATTTCTTTTAATACTCTTTGTTATTATGAGCATAGAGGTGGGGCGTTACAAATTTAAATCAAATTTAAATTTAAAATTTATTTAAATTTTAAAATATTCATTTAATCACCTTTAATCAAAATCAAGTTATAAAAACATATCTTTAAAATCTTTAAATTAATAAGTTTCTAATCAATTCTTATTTATATTCGATTCTTAAACAAATTAAATTACAATCAAATTTAATTTATCTTTCTAACCTTTATTTATTTAAGTTATTACAAAAATCTATTTTTAAAAATAATAACATAAATTCAAATAAATATTTAAACATATTATATATATATATATAAGTTATTACAAAATCTATTTCAAAATATTAATATAAATTGTAAATAAATATTTAAAACATATTACATATATATTGGTTAAATTAAAGGGATAGTTTGGCACAGGTCCCTAATAAGTTTCAAAATGCACAAAAACCCCAGTAAAAAAAGTTTGTAAATTAGGTCCCTAGAATTAAGTTACCGAATAATGGCATACACTTGTGCAATTATTCAGTGAATAATTGCAGACATTTATGAAGTTATATCAAAAAATTGCAGACATTTCCACAATTATTCCCCGAAAATTGCGGAAAATTCCGCGATTATTCACCAAAAAATTGCGGAAATTTCCGCAAGTTTTTCAAAAATTTGCGGAAAATTCCGCAATTATTCACCAAAAAAATTGCGGAAATTTCCGCAATTATTCAACGAAAAAATTGCATAAATTTATGCAACTTTTGGATATAATTGCATAAATGTCTGCAATTATTCAGTGAATAATTGCATAACCATATGCAATTATTTAGTAACTTAATTCTAAGGACCTAATTTACATACTTTTTTTTACTGGGGTTTTTGTGTATTTTGAAACTTACTAGGAACCTGAGCCTAATATTCACTAAATTAAATTCTTATTAAATTTTAATATATTACTTATTATTAAATCTATTTTAAATCTTATTTTATATATTTTAAAAATAATAAAGTTATAAGTAAAAATTTATAATTTACATTTTAATTCTTAACTTATAATTTTAAAATTTCGAAAACATATAAATTTTAAAATCTAAATTTTTACACATATATTTAAATTAAAATATCTTTATATTATATCCAAAAAATCAATAAACATATATTTCTCCTTTTCAAAAATTTGGAAATCATTTAAAAATAGAAGAACGGTGTCCGTATATAGTTATCTAACCTATGGTCATGTGATACGAATATTCATCATTTCAATCTGCAATAATTTAATATTTACGGGTATATATCATTTCAACCAGAAATTCTAAAATTTCAAAATTAATAAAATCGCTTGGTTTTATCATTTCAACCTATAATGATTTTCCCCTAATCTATAAGATCGTTCGGGTATGTATCATTTGAACCCATAGGGATTTTCTAAACTAATAGGAAACTTGCAGTGTGAGAAAATAAAATAATAATGTAAAATAGCATAACATATCAATTACAAGCATGGATCATAACTAACAATTTAAAATATAATATATACAACAGGTTATGGTGTCATATGTCAATTAATATAGGTAAACAATTGCAAATAATAACATATCATACTTTAACAATTAAATTTATATCCAATTCAAAATTTAACAACATATTTCAATTGTCATTTCATGTGAAATCAATTTACTAAACATAAGAATGCTAATCGTGAGTGATCGCTCACCTTTCAAGGCTATGGAAACAATGATGGCAAAGAAGGTGACACGGACATGCACATGGATACGCAACCAATCACCAAACGGACAGGAACAAGCAACGAGACAGCGTAGAACGACAACCTGCTACCATACGGATCGTGACAACGGCC
This sequence comes from Allium fistulosum, assembly GCA_030737815.1. Lineage (NCBI taxonomy): Eukaryota > Viridiplantae > Streptophyta > Magnoliopsida > Asparagales > Amaryllidaceae > Allium > Allium fistulosum. The sequence continues at coordinate 312,731,594 of CM060903.1, read as the reverse complement.
AAGCAGCACGATCTTGAATTCGGAGAAAACAAATATATATATCCTCCTTTTAAAAAAGAACGCTAGGAAGTGGTTTCAGCCAAAGGAAGGGAAAGGTGGCTGCTGCGCTCGGAGTTTGGCTGTGACAAGGCGGAAGAGTGATCCACGGCATTGGGGTTCAAGGCGGAGGAGACTGCGTGTGCTTCGGCTAGAAGATGGCGGAGGGCTCGATAATGGCCAGAGGGCTTGATGCGGTGTTAGGGTTTATGGTAGGTGGTGGAACATTTGGGTTTGTTAACGGCAGACAGCAAGGGTTCGGCGGCAGATGGTGGTGGAGGGCGTAGTCTGGTGTAGTGATGGAAGGGAGTGTGGTGGATCAGGTAGGCCTGGTTGGAGGAAAGCTGCACGTGTGGCTGATTGTGGAGGAGAGGTAAGCTGCGGCGAGGTTGACAAGGCGGAGAGAGGAAACAGATGAAGGTCGGAGACTGGGTTTCGGCTCAGGCAGAGGGTAGGTGTGCTGTGGTTGGGGTTGGTATTTGGATGATCGAGTGGAGGTAAGCGATGGGTTTTAGTCGGCTGTGGGTTGCGATGGGAAGGCTGGAAAAAATGGATAGGGGGAGGGTTGTGGTCGGGAAGGGAGGTTAGGCAATTTGGAAGTGGTTCGGGAGAGGAGCAAGCGGATGATGGGAAAAAAGGGAACGAGCAGATTTTAGTGCGAAATAGGCAAACAATATAAATTGCTTTAGTTATATAAATTATTATTTTTAGAAGAACAGAATGAACGAAAAGAAGAGAGAGAAAATGAATGCAAGCCAAAGGATGTATGCAACATATAAAAGCAACTGGTGGGAATAACCAAAAGTCAGCCATTGAATTCTGAAAATATTAATAGCTAATGACTATTGGTTCCTCCCGGGACAAGTGAAAGGACACAGAACCCAAAAGACTCAAAATGGACACCGATACGGCTAATCGTTTTTTTTTTGCAGATTTTGCCGCGTACCGAACGCTGAAATTCACAAATGAATATACTACGGAGATCAACACGAAGAGACGAACAAAATGGTACACAAATATGAGAGATACAACCATCCTATCAAAAGTCGATATTCACTGCCATAAAAGTTGCTAAAACGCCAAAAATAAGATAAACGGGGCTAGAGCAGTCCGAATTTGGCGAAACAAATTATGACGTCTCACTCAGAAAATGATTTACATTTTTCCTATGTAAAAATATTTAGATTTCAAAAATATTTTATTTCTGTAACGACCCGTATTTTTACGGATCGAAACATCGTAAAACAGTTGTTATTGGATCGTAGTATGGTTAAGTCATTCGGAGCTTAGGTCGTATTGTAGTTAGGTCGTAGACAACTTATAGGAGTTGGCAACCTAAGGAAGATAGTGGTAGTAGTTAACGACCTAAGGACTGGACGAGGTAAGGCTTAGGTCGTATGACAGTTGGGTCGCGTATTGGTTTAGGTCGTATGCTAGTTTGGGACGACCTATAGGATTTGACCGACCTAAGGAGTCGAGCGACCTAAGGGAGTTAGTGGTAGCAGTTGGCGACTTAAGGGGTTTAGCGACCTAAGGGTTGAGTGAGTTAACGACCTAAGGTAGTTAGGTCGTGGACAAGTTAAGTGATTAGGTCGTTGAGTCTATGCCGTGTTAGTTAGGTCGCTAGATGACCTAAGAATGTTAGGTCATGAGTAGTTAGGTCGCGACTTCTGTTAAGTCGATAGGTCGGCATCTTAGTTAGGTCGTGTGGCGTTAAGTCACTAAGCCGCGTATAAGTCATAGGTCGTGACATTATTAGGTCGTGACATTTTAGGTCGCGACTTATGATAAGTCGTTAGGTCGTGACATTTTAGGTCGCGACTTATGATAAGTCGTTAGGTCGTAGACGACTTATGTTAGGTCGCATAGAGGCTAAGCTATTAGGTCACGCGCATGTGTTAGGTTGTAAGTCGCGCGTAGTTAAGTCGCGCAATGTTAGGTCGTGTAGTGTTAAGTCGCGCGCCTGTGCTAAGTCGTTGAGTCGGAAGCTGTTAGGTCGCACATTGTGTTAGGTCGCGCATTGTGTTAGGTCACTGAGTGTTAGGTCGGAGGGTTTGTTAGGTCGTGGACGACCTAAGGGGGGGCGGACGACCTAAGGGAAATCAGCCTATAAATAGGTGGGTTCTTCTTCATTTTTTGGGATCCGGATTTTGAAGCGACGAAGTGCTGACATTTTGAGAGCTCGAGTTCTACACTTCACTTCTTTTCTCCACTCTAATTTTGTGATTCCTTCCATCCAAATCGAAGATCAAATCGAAGATCCAAGAGCTTAGATTGAAGATCTTCATCCATCGAAGAGAGATTTCATCGTTTGAAGCGGAGTTTTGATAGATCGAGTTAGATTCTTCGATGTCCAGATCTGAAGTGTGTTGCTTTTGAGTTGTTTAGGAGATTTGGTGAGTGGTGATTATCTCTCACACGGATCCAAAGGAGTATATCGGATTGATGGCTTGATTTGGTGTTAAACTAGTGATTTCCATGCATTTTCATAAACTTAAGTGTAGATCTATTGTTCATGATGATTTGACATCCATTTTCCTACATGTTAACCTATGCAAGTTCATTCATCAAGTTGTAGAGATATTGCTCATGATTCATGCTTGTTAGATTTAGACTCTTTAATTACAAGATTGCCATTATTGTTATAATTGTTTATTTGATCATGTTTGAATGCTTGATTACTTGGATTAATGTTTGACTTGATTGATTGTTGTAAATTAGTTGATTGATGATTTGATTTGGACAAGTTAGTCGAAGATGATTCAAAAGCTAAGGGAAAGGCTCTTGAATTGGAAAAGCTGCTCGTGGCATATGTGGCGGATGATGAAGCTCATATAGATAGATTTGATGATGTTGATGTTGAGATGAGGCTTTGCTATGATGAGATGAAGCGAGGCATGGTATGAGATAGCCTTGGTTTAATCCAGACGGGATCATTCCAAGCATGTTGATAACTCGGTGAAATGGTTCGAGTTGAGGATAATGGTTTGCTCGAGAGGCGCTTGAGCTAGTATGGAAATAGTCGTCGAGGAGGATGACTAGAAGGCTGAGGTTTCATCGTTATTGAAGGTTCTAGCAGACTCAAAGCAAGAGTACGTTGGGCAGATTCGATAGTCCCTAAAGACTATGATTGTAGTCGAGTACTCTGGGCAGATTCGATAGTCCTAGGAATGGGCTGCGACGACGTGCGGAGTTATGTCTAGAACCGGGGTTGCCATTAACCCTTGACGGACGGATGAAAGAATGTGCCGGTCATTCAATTAACGGTGGTATCGAAGCAATGATAACAGTGATAGCCAGAGTCATGGATGTTTGGTTGTATCGTCATTCGGTCTCAAGAGCGATGTTTTCTGGGTGCTTATCTGATCTTGGTTTAGGCCTTGGGGGTTTGTACTTGGAAAACACCGACCTTGACTCGAGTGATAATTGCTTTACTTTAAATGTCTGCTTTGCTATGTTTATTTCTGCTTAGTGTGTCTGGGGGCTATCACTGTAGAAAGAGGTGGAGTGGGAGGGTTGGATTCCTATTCCTTTTACCTTTATGCTCTTTTGGTATGTTGTTAGTTAATTTACCGCTCACTAAGACTGTTGTCTGACTCAAGGCTTTATGCTTAACTCTTATTGCCTTGGGCTGTTCATCCGCTTTGGGATGGGCAGACTAGGTAGCAGGTGACAGGTGCTGTTCTTAGTTTCCGACGATGCTGATGACGAAGTCGAGCTGGAGGCTTGCATATTATTTTCTTACTATATGTACTGGATGTTCCGCTACTTGTATATTCTCTGAGTGATATGTAGTGAGGCTTGATGTATTGACTATTCAGATGTTTGTACCAAACTATTATGAAGTTTAATTGAGATTCTGTTCTGTAAAGCTTCACTATATATACTTTCTATTTTATTTTATCCATGCACTGTGAGTTATACGATAGATTCTGTTGTTTTAATTTAACCTTGGCAACCATCCATGGCTGCCTGGTACACTTTACAGCGCACTATTCCTTTGTTCATTGCAGGTGTCATGGGCGGTCGTCACATTTGGTATCAGAGCTTTGGTTAATCGATTTTACCCAACGCTCGCTGACGTAACTACGTATGAGAGACGTAATTGTATTTTGATGGATGATTTCTATATATAATATAGTAGCTTAGAAGTGTGTGAGTCCTTTATGCAGTTGTTCTCAAGGTGTATTAATAATTCCTTTTTATAGATATTAAGGATGAGTCGAAGAGGGAGACCAGCTGCTAGGGAAGGCCGTGCTACTGAGGGGGCTGCTGATTACACTGCTATGTTCGAAGCTATGATGACTTCGATCATGAGAAGGATGCCAGCTCCGGGGCCATTAGTAGATGTTGGAGTTCAAGTTCCAACTCCAAAACCGGTGGATTTTGCCAAGCTGTGTAAAGACTATACTGCTCTTGGAGGAAAGGTTTTCTTGGGAACAGAGTCAACCATTGAAGTCCAGAGATGGATAGATGCTTGTGGAAGAATCTTTGGTGATTTGGGAATCGAGGATGCAACTAAAAGGAAGCTCGCATCAAGACAGCTTCAAGGGAGAGCTTCTGACTGGTGGAACTCTATCACCATTGATACTCCTGAGGAAGAAATTACTTGGGAGCAATTCCAAGCCAGATTTGAAGCTAAGTTCATTTCTACAGCTCAAAAATCTGTTCTGTTCAAGAAGTTTGTGGAGCTCAAGCAAGGTGGAAGACCAGTTCTTGAGTATGTTTCTGAGTTTGAAGCTTTGTCCAAGTATGCGCGGTCGTATATTGAATCTCCTTATCAGAAGAACGAGAAGTTTGTGACAGGCTTGGACAGTTATCTTGGGAGGCAGTTGGTGGATCATTTGGACGATCCATTTGAGAAGCTTGTGGAGAAAGCTCTCAGGCATGAGAATCTGTTTCCTAAGGAAGGATCTATTGTTGCTGTGACCAAGGAAGAGTCTAAACCACAACAGGGTGGAAACAAGAAGAGGAAGCAGCAACAGCAAAAGGGTAAGGATGTCCAAAAGAAGCCGAAGGGCGAAGTGACCTGCTACAATTGTCAGCAGAAAGGCCATTTCTCCAGGGATTGCAAGAATCCAAAGGTGCCGATAAAATGTCACAACTGTGACAAGCCGGGGCATATTAGGAGGAATTGTTCAGAACCGTGGAAGGACAAGCAGATTGTACAAACTTATGCTTTGGGGGCTGTTCCATCATCTTCGAAAGCTCCTACCGCTGAAGAGAAAGGAAAGAGTGTGGTGGTTCAGGGTACTCTTTCCATTTGTGGTGTTCCAGTTAGAGTGTTATTTAATACTGGGGCGTCGCATTCTTTTGTTTGTAATGAACTTGTAGGCCGGTTGGGTTTAGAACCGGATATCGTTGATAGGCCATTGGTTGTGACTAATCCAGTTAGGGGTTCGTCATGTCTATGTATGCTATGCCGTGGTCTGATTGTATCGAGTCATGATTGTTCTTTTGTTTGTGATTGTTTTGTTCTGAACTTTGCGGGGTTCGGAATTATTTTGGGTATGGACTGGCTTAGGAAGTATGCGGCAAAGGTTGATTGTGAAAGGTTGGAGGTGACAGTCGAGAATGTGGAGGGGCGAAAGGTTGTGATACGATGTAAGCATGAGGAAGGCGTCTTCATGAGCTTCATGTATTCGCTGGTTGTTTCACGGGATGGACTGTCATCTGTGCCAATCGCTAATGGATTTGAGGATGTCTTTGATGAGGTCAAAGGGTTACCGCCGCATAGAGAGATCGAGTTTCGTATAGATCTAGTTGAGGAAGCCAGACCTGTTGTGATGCCTCTTAGGCGGATGGCGTCTAGGGAACAGCAAGAGTTGAGGGTGCAAGTTGACGATCTTTTACATAAAGGATTCATTCAGCGTAGTGTGTCCGAATGGGGTGCACCAGTTGTGTTTGTAAACAAAGCGGATGGATCGTTGAGGTTGTGTGTGGATTATCGTGAGCTGAATAAAGTGACTAAGAAGAACAAGTATCCATTGCCGAGAATAGACGACTTGTTTGATCAGCATCACGAAGCTAAGGTGTTTTCTCAGATGGATTTGGCAACGGGATTTCACCAGTTAAGAGTGGCTAAGGATAGTGTGCCGAAGACTGCTTTCAGGACACCATCCAGTTTCTTTGAGTGGCTGGTAATGCCGTTTGGATTGACCAATGCACCAGCATATTTTGTGGATCTTATGAATAGAGTGTTCAGAGATCAGTTGAACAAGTTCGTACTTGTGTTCGTGGATGATATTTTGATTTATTCCAGAACTGAAGAAGAGCACAGGACGCACTTGTGTATTGTTTTGGAAATCTTATGGAAACATCAGCTGAAGGCTAAGTTTTCGAAGTGTCACTTCTGGAAGGGTGAAGTGAGGTTCTTAGGCCATATTATCTGTAGAAGCGGAATAGCGGTTGATCCCGCCAAGATAGCAGCAATCCAGGATTGGGGTAGACCTAAGAATGCATCTGATGTGAGAAGTTTTCTTGGATTAGCAGGATATTATCGTTGATTTATCAAAGACTTTTCCAAGGTGACTGCACCGTTAACAGGATTGACGAAAAAGAACCAAGTATTCAGATGGGATGCTAAGTGTGAGCAAGCTTTCGGAATCCTGAAAGAGCGACTGACAAGTGCTCCTGTTTTGACCATTCCAAGTGGAAATGATGAGATGGTGGTTTACACCGATGCATGTGGTACCGGACTTGGAGCAGTGCTAATGCAGAGGGGTAAAGTTGTTGCGTATGCAAGTCGACAACTGAAGCCGCATGAAAGGAATTATCCGACTCATGATTTAGAGTTGGCGGCAATTGTTTTTGCTCTGAAGATGTGGAGACATTATCTATTGGGAGTTCGATTTGAGTTGTTTACAGATCATAAGTCGTTGAAGTATCTTTTCTCCCAAAAGGATTTGAATCTTCGGCAGCAACGATGGCTAGAGTTTTTGGCATCATATGATTTTAGTATAGCCTATACTCCGGGAAAGGGTAACGCAGTGGCAGATGCGTTGAGTCGAAGACATGCAGGATTAGGAGCCATGTTTTCAGAATGGAAGAATCTCGAGTATTTAGCTGGATTTCACTTCAGGCCTAGATGTAAATTGGAACCTGAGATGTTGGCAAACTTATCGATAAGACCTACTCTTGTGGAAAGAATTGGCGAGAGCCAAAAGCGAGACGATAAGCTTGTCAAGATTATCCGTGATTTGGAATCTGGGTTGGACACAGAAAATGATAAAGGATTCGAGGTCGATCAAGAGGGTTGGCTTCGAAAGCAAGGACGACTAGTTGTACCCGATATCGATGAATTGAGAAATGAAGTTCTGAAGGAAAGTCATCACTCGAAGTTGACAATTCATCCAGGTGGAAATAAGATGTATCGGGATATGAAGAGAACCTATTACTGGGAAGGTATGAAGAAGGATGTTGGAAATTTTATTTCCAAGTGCATGAACTGCCAGTTGGTAAAAGCCGAACAGAAGAAGCCAAGTGGACTGCTTCAGCCATTAGAAGTTCCTACATGGAAGTGGGAGCAAATATCGATGGATTTTATCGATGGACTACCTAGAACCAGAGCGGGAAATGAAGGGATTTGGGTCATCGTAGATCGTTTGACTAAGAGTGCAAGATTCATTCCTGTTCGATCAACCAGGACTGCATCAAAGTTGGCTGAGCTGTATGTTAAGTGGATAGTTCGATTCCATGGTATTCCGAAGAGTATAGTGAGCGATCGATGCCCATTGTTCACTAGTGGATTTTGGAAGAGCTTCCAGGAAGTTTTGGGAACCGAGTTGTGTTTGAGTATAGCTTATCATCCCCAAACAGATGGTCAGACCGAGAGAGTCAATCGAGTTTTGGAAGATCTCCTTAGAGCTTGTGTTTTGGATTTCGGAGGATCATGGGAAGATCACCTTCATTTGGTGGAATTTTTGTATAATAACAGTTACCAGTCAAGCATTGGTATGGCACCATATGAAGCATTGTATGGAAGACCGTGTAACTCTCCGACATGTTGGTTGGAAACAGGAGAAAAGTTGATACTTGGGTCAGAAATGATTCGACAGACTTCAGATTGCATCGAGATCATTCGGCAACGAATGAAGGCAGCCCAAGACCGTCAGAAAAGTTATGCAAATAAGCGTCGTAAGGATTTGGAATTCGACATAGGTGATATGGTTTTTGTGAATATTTCTCCACTGAGGAATGTTATTCGATTCGGGAAGAAAGGAAAATTGACTCCGAGATTTGTCGGACCATTTCCGATTATCGAGCAAATTGGAAAGCTCGCCTACAAATTGAAGTTACCAAAAAAGATGGCGGGTGTGCACAATGTTTTTCATGTATCGTATATACGGAAGTATGTGCACGACTAGAATATAGTAGTTTCTACCGATAGCTGTGAAGATTTTGAGGTAGATCCAGTTGTTGAAGAGACCTCGTAAGCCGCTTCGTGTTGTGGAAACTGACACGAAACAGCTTAGGAGGAAGGTAGTTAGGTTGCTCAAGGTACAATGGAGTGATGATGTTAACGACTGTACATGGGAGGTGGAAGAGAAGATGAAGGCAGCTCACCCTGAACTCTTCGAGGTATGGCCATAAGGTGTCGTGACATCTCATGACATTGTAACTTGTTCTAGTTTTAGAATTCTGCATGCTAAGCTAGAATTGGATGCATGGTTTGTTGATTGCTATGGATGGTAGGCGTGCAGAATAGTCTTTGATTGCTCTTGTTTGTTTGGAATTTCGGGGGCGAAATTCCTAAGGGGGAGAGAATGTAACGACCCGTATTTTTACGGATCAAAACATCGTAAAACAGTTGTTATTGGATCGTAGTATGGTTAAGTCGTTCGGAGCTTAGGTCGTATTGTAGTTAGGTCGTAGACAACTTATAGGAGTTGGCGACCTAAGGAAGATAGTGGTAGTAGTTAACGACCTAAGGACTGGACGAGGTAAGGCTTAGGTCGTATGACAGTTGGGTCACATATTGGTTTAGGTCGTATGCTAGTTTGGGACGACCTATAGGATTTGACCGACCTAAGGAGTCGAGCGACCTAAGGAGTCGAGCGACCTAAGGGAGTTAGTGGTAGCAGTTGGCGACTTAAGGGGTTTAGCGACCTAAGGGTTGAGTGAGTTAACGACCTAAGGTAGTTAGGTCGTGGACAAGTTAAGTGATTAGGTCGTTGAGTCTATGCCGTGTTAGTTAGGTCGCTAGACGACCTAAGAATGTTAGGTCGTGAGTTGTTAGGTCGCGACTTCTGTTAAGTCGATAGGTCGGCATCTCAGTTAGGTCGTGTGGCGTTAAGTCACTAAGCCGCGTATAAGTCATAGGTCGTGACATTATTAGGTCGTGACATTTTAGGTCACGACTTATGATAAGTCGTTAGGTCGTAGACGACTTATGTTAGGTCGCGTAGAGGCTAAGCTATTAAGTCGCGCGCATGTGTTAGGTTGTAAGTCGCGCGTAGTTAAGTCGCGCAGTGTTAGGTCGTGTAGTGTTAAGTCGCGCGCCTGTGCTAAGTCGTTGAGTCGGAAGCTGTTAGGTCGCACATTGTGTTAGGTCGCGCATTGTGTTAGGTCGCGCATTGTGTTAGGTCGCTGAGTGTTAGGTCGGAGGGTTTGTTAGGTCGTGGACGACCTAGGGGGGGCGGACGACCTAAGGGAAATCAGCCTATAAATAGGTGGGTTCTTCTTCATTTTTTAGGATCCGGATTTTGAAGCGACGAAGTGCTGACATTTTGAGAGCTCGAGTTCTACACTTCTTCACTTCTTTTCTCCACTCTAATCTTGTGATTCCTTCCATCCAAATCAAAGATCAAATCGAAGATCCAAGAGCTTAGATTGAAGATCTTCATCCATCGAAGAGAGATTTCATCGTTTGAAGCGGAGTTTTGATAGATCGAGTTAGATTCTTCGCTGTCCAGATCTGAAGTGTGTTGCTTTTGAGTTGTTTAGGAGATTTGGTGAGTGGTCATTATCTCTCACACGGATCCAAAGGAGTATATCGGATTGATGGCTTGATTTGGTGTTAAACTAGTGATTTCCATGCATTTTCATAAACTTAAGTGTAGATCTATTGTTCATGATGATTTGACATCCATTTTCCTACATGTTAACCTATGCAAGTTCATTCATCAAGTTGTAGAGATATTGGTCATGATTCATGCTTGTTAGATTTAGACTCTTTAATTACAAGATTGCCATTATTGTTATAATTGTTTATTTGATCATGTTTGAATGCTTGATTACTTGGATTAATGTTTGACTTGATTGATTGTTGTAAATTAGTTGATTGATGATTTGATTTGGACAAGTTAGTCGAAGATGATTCAAAAGCTAAGGGAAAGGCTCTTGAATTGGAAAAGCTGCTCGTGGCATATGTGGCGGATGATGAAGCTCATATGGATAGATTTGATGATGTTGATGTTGAGATGAGGCTTTGCTATGATGAGATGAAGCGAGGCATGGTATGAGATAGCCTTGGTTTAATCCAGACGGGATCATTCCAAGCATGTTGATAACTCGGTGAAATGGTTCGAGTTGAGGATAATGGTTTACTCGAGAGGCGCTTGAGCTAGTATGGAAATAGTCGTCGAGGAGGATGACTAGAAGGCTGAGGTTTCATCGTTATTGAAGGTTCTAGCAGACTCAAAGCAAGAGTACGTTGGGCAGATTCGATAGTCCCTAAAGACTATGATTGTAGTCGAGTACTCTGGGCAGATTCGATAGTCCTAGGCACGGGCTGCGACGACGTGCGGAGTTATGTCTAGAACCGGGGTTGCCATTAACCCTTGACGGACGGATGAAAGAATGTGCCGGTCATTCAATTAACGGTGGTATCGAAGCAATGATAACAGTGATAGCCAGAGTCATGGATGTTTGGTTGTATCGTCATTCGGTCTCAAGGGCGATGTTTTCTGGGTGCTTATCTGATCTTGGTTTAGGCCTTGGGGGTTTGTACTTGGAAAACACCGACCTTGACTCGAGTGATAATTGCTTTACTTTAAATGTCTGCTTTGCTATGTTTATTTCTGCTTAGTGTGTCTGGGGGCTATCACTGTAGAAAGAGGTGGAGTGGGAGGGTTGGATTCCTATTCCTTTTACCTTTATGCTCTTTTGGTATGTTGTTAGTTAATTTACTGCTCACTAAGACTGTTGTCTGACTCAAGGCTTTATGCTTAACTCTTATTGCCTTGGGCTGTTCATCCGCTTTGGGATGGGCAGACTAGGTAGCAGGTGACAGGTGCTGTTCTTAGTTTCTGACGATGCTGATGACGAAGACGAGCTGGAGGCTTGCATATTATTTTCTTACTATATGTACTGGATGTCCCACTGCTTGTATATTCTCTGAGTGATATGTAGTGAGGCTTGATGTATTGACTATTCAGATGTTTGTACCAAACTATTATGAAGTTTAATTGAGATTCTATTCTGTAAAGCTTCACTATATATACTTTCTATTGTATTTTATCCATGCGCTGTGAGTTATACGATAGATTCTGTTGTTTTAATTTAACCTTGGAAACCGTCCATGGCTACCTGGCTCACTTTACAGCGCACTATTCCTTTGTTCAGTGCAGGGGTCATGGGCGGTCGTCACAATTTCCATCAAATATAACTGATTTTAAATTGAAATTGAAATTTCTCAACCGAACAAACTTTTAGATTTTCAAATGATAATCCGCCACTTGCTATCCCTGAATAGACGCATACCAAGTATCAAAGTTTCATTTCAAAATTTTAATTATTTGTTTTTCATGAAAAATTTAGTTAATTACGTTATTAAAATTGTTAAATTTTTCGGGTCGTTACATAAATAAATGATTATGTGACTTGAAAGTGAAATTGATTTTAATTGGTAACTTAAATAAGGACCAATGGGATTGCTAAGCCTCCTTTGGAATTTATAAAGTATGATTTTTAATTAACTTCAATTCTTTAATTAATTTTAGGGTTTAACGTTTATAAATGATTTTCAAGTTATATTATTATTTTATGAAGGTATTTATAAATAATAACTTGTTTATAAAATGGATTTTAATAAGTAAAATGTTTTATTTAAAGTGATTTAAAAGGATGAGTTGCAAAAGATATTTTGTAAAGGATTTTTCTTAAAGAAGACTTATCAAAGGAGTTTTAAATAGGAAAATGTCTTATAAATGATTTTAGACGTTTGTAAAAAGGTTTTGTAAATTGACTTGTAGACTTATAAAAGTATTTTATAAATTTATTTTGGAAATTTATGAAGGTATTTAAATGTGAAGTGAGCTTTTAAAAGGAACTTTCTGCAATGGATAAGTGGATTGGGTTATAGTAAGTAATGTTTTCAAAAGGAATTCGAAAAGAGAGAATTTTCCAAACTTTTTGATAATATTCTTATACCGCTAAGATAAGTATAAATGTTTCCCAAATATAAATGGAAATTAAGGGTTTTGGAAATAGTGTTGTGTAAAGATCTTTTGATCAAGTTTTATAAACTGTTTTATTAAGTAAAGATTAAATTAATAAAGGTTAGTAGATCCCATATGGAATTCAATCAATGTTTGAATGATTGTTTATTTGATAGTTAAATAACTTACTATCAGATATGGACCAAAATGTAACTTTGGAAATAACTTGGAGAAACAAATGAGTTATGTGGCACAGTCATCCCCGATGATGCTATGCTGTGCGTATAAATCTCTTTTTGTTCTTCTAGGGTAAATGATGAGGAAATCCATCCATTAACGGTTAGGAGGTGATCTCCGCTCTTATCATTGTCTGCTAATTTACTAAAGACTGGGTTGATTTACCAGAAATTATCAGAAGTTTTTTTGAAGGGACTTGGATCGGATATGTTATCCGAAAACCACATCGATCTAGCTTAAGTGTTTCTAACTGAAGACACCTTGAAGAGTATGGAATCGAAGATGGCGTTTTGAAGTGCAAGGGCTACTTGCTACTAATCCTGAGGGTGATTCCAAAATGGGTGTAGTAGAGGTAGTGCCTCAGTTTTGTACAGTCCTACAACAAACCTGTATGGATGAATGCTAGCATTGCATTGATGTCTAGAGAGTAATATAGCATTCCTAGCGGGAAGTGCTAAGTAAAGGTAGAACGTAGCCTCAAGCCTCATCAACCAAGAAATGGCAAAAATCGGGCATGCGGCAGGGCCAAGTGGGTCTCTCCCATTTGAGTGTCGTCATTTTAAATCTAAATCGATTACTATTTACTCATGTATGCTTTGGGGCCCAAAGTGGTGCGATCATATTCGGTTCTACTAGTCAAGTGATAGGATTGTCCTGTGTGTCAAGGGTACAAGATGTTCTTGTTAAACCCCGGTGCATTTTTTCTAGAGATGTACGATCAGAAGGTAGTTCCTTACCCTGTCATAGTATGGAATCCAATCTCTAATGCTTGCTTTTACGGTTTTGATTGTAGAACCTAGTATGCTGGAATTCAATTAATTTAATAATTTAGGCTATGATTTATATTTATTTTTACTCTAGACATTATTATAATATCACTAGATTTTCTATAAAAAAATGTTTTGGTTGTCATAAGGTAAAAACCCATTCGTGTTTATTTGCGGCGTGGTCTTACGAGATACCTTTGAATTTAAAAGGATTTTAAACATAATAATTCAGTTGCTTAAGTTTACTCATACCAGACCCATGTCTGACTTGGATTTTTATTTTCTTTCCCTAACACTCTTGGGTGCTCAATTTTTTTGGGCAGCCAAGCAGTTCAGTTTTTCCCATGGATGCATTTTTGAGGAGCTTGGAGCATGGGGCTTCATCGATAGCTAGTTATTATCTTGTTTCCACCGTATTATATGTATCTCGTATTAGTTATGTAGGGAGAGGCTATTATAACTATCCAATGGTAGAATTGTATTAGTATGACTCTGAGGTATCATTTCTGAAATGACTTTGTAAAGTATTATGTTGATTAATATATGTTATTCCATTGCGTTGTGAGATTTTGTGATCATTTTTTCTTCTATCTTTTATCTTCTTCTTTCTTTCTCCTAACAATTTGTCTCTTCAGCCCTTACTTGTTCGGCATATGAATACCGTGGATGTATTAGTGTCGACTTCTGAGGTTCAAAAAGGTGGGTTGTTACAGCGTAGTATCAGATCACAAGGTTAAGCAAGAACCTTGGCTTTGGAAGGGCAACTCATTGAGAGATAATGTAATGGGATGTCGTATTATGTGTTTGAGTGCATATATAAGAGCATGTATTTGTTAGCGATATAAATTTTTTTTTTATTGTGTTGATTGATCTGTTGAGTGGCTTATTGATTCTGGTCAATACGAGTAGGTAACATTATTGATAGGGATACCTAAATACTTGAACAAGGCCATTCGACACAATATTGTTTTGAAATTGGGTAAATGAAATAATTTTACCCAAAATTCAATTTTATACATAAATAATGATTTTCAAAATTAGTATGGTATGGTATAGTTATTTGAAGTGTAGATTATTAAGGGATAATAGTATTTTATTATTATCACTTAGGGTTTGTTTAGTCATGCTCGTCTAGTTTGACCTTTGACTATTATTAGTTTTTTAGTCATGTTTAGTCATGCCCATGCTCCTCCTTTCCAAAATTTCACATGGCCTAGTCTTCCTTCTTGCCTTTTTACATGGCCTAAAGCCATCCTCCCTCTTCATAATGCCCATGACCCTAGCCTCCTTCCTCTCCATAACTCAGGGCCTAAGGCTAAATTTCCCTCTCCATGCCCATGGCCCAAAGGAAGAAAAAGGGAAGAAGTGAAGCCATTTGATTTAAGAAGGTTAAGAAGAGAAGAGAATGAAAGATTGGAACTTAGTAAGAAATGAAAAGAGCCTTCCCCTCTATTTACATGCTTAGGAATTAATGGTAAAAGATAACAAAACCCCTTACTTAACCATAAAGTAAAAGGACTTCCAAGCCATGAGACTTGCCATGAAACATGCTCTTTACTTAAAGTGCTCCTTAATCCATGGCTTGTGTTAAGGCATGTCTTATGCCTTATGTTTCCTTAATTAAATATGTTTCAATTTAATTAATTAGCAGTAGACTTATGTTATTAACTTGTTATATATGTTGTTATATTACTATACAAGTTAAAAATACTTATGCAACTTATATTGAACAAAAAGGTTGATTTTTAACAAAACATTTTCTGGTCATATTGTTAGTATTTATAAAGTTTATATTTTTGCAGGCACATTTTAAAAAAAAGTTTTCCATCTTTAGTTATTAATTAAAAAGGGTTTAACAAGGTTACATAATCATATTTATCCATATTAAATCCTAGATACAAATATTTAAATACTTCGTGCATTTAAATACGAAGACTCAAAATTACGGGTCGCTCCCTTTTTCCCCCCTTAAAATAATTTCATCCCAGAAATTCCAAAGACAAAAAATATAACGAAAGCCAAATAATTAATAATAATTAAGCATACCAAAAATAATTAACCCATAACCGCGGTCGGAGGTACGATGCATTATCCTATCCATTTTTATTTATAAAATTAAGATTGTTTCATTTTAAAATTCTTAGGTTGATTTACTAACCATAGGAGAATTTTACTTAGGCACCTAACCTAAGCTCTGATACCAGCTGTAACGACTAGATTTTCCGACCAATCAAAATTGTTAGTACCTATGGTGTTGGTTTTGATGATAACAACTATAGGACATTATACAAAATATAGATACTAATGTTTTATTCAGATATATATAATATATAGTAAAGGATATTAGACAGGTATTGACTAAGAAGACTATGTAGTATCAAGACACGAATATCAAGAGTAGATTCAAGATGCTGATATAAACTTTCAGAATGAAGACTCATGAGTATTAAAGAGTTCAAGATTTCAAGATATTCCAGATAAGTTATAGAGTCATAGAATTTATGTTAAAACCTTGATGGCACTTTCCTGATATCTCTTACCTTCTCTAATTTTGTTTTAATTTGTTTTTCAAATATTCTATTTTTAAATAATCTTTTCAAAATATTTCCAAAACAATTTTAAAATCTCTTATACTTATACAAAAATATTATTTTAGTGTTTTTAAGTTTGTATATATATTGAATTATTGTTTATACTTTAATAATTTATAACTATATTGATTTTATGTATATCATTTACATTATATTAAATATTCTTTTTAAATCTTTCAAAATTGTTTTGTAAATTCAAATTAAGTTTTAATATGATTATAATATGTATAGACTATGTTTAATGTTTGTACAAAGTTTCAAAATATTTAAAGAAACTTAATATTATTAAAACAATTTTTATTAAGTAATTTTTCAAAATACAAAGGGATATGTCGATATATCCTCTGCAAGTATGTCGACATACTAGTCGTATTTTTCAAAATTCAAATTTGAATGGAAATGTTTTTGCGTCATTTCTCTTCGCAAATAAACGTGACCGTTGTTTCCGTATATATACTAGTCTTTCAAACGATTTTCATTTACTGCTTTCTTATTTTCCTCTGCTATTTTCTCTCTCTTGATTTCTAAAGCAATTTCTATCGAAACTCCATCAAAATTCAACAAGAATCAAATTCAATCGGTACTAATTTGATTCTCTTTCATATACTCTCTGATTTCTCTCAACTCTCTCAATATCAAGTGCTATTCAAGAGTTATACGATTAACTGTAATGAAGATAGAAGATCCGAGTCTGTAAAATCTATCAAATCATACTCTTATACTCTATGGTGTGCTCGGTATCCATGAAATCCAAGTAGGTGTGATTGTAGCCTGATTAAATCAATTGGGTGTGCTTAGTAGCTCGTAAATCTAGTGGATGTGCTTGTGGCTCGAAAATCAAGTTGCTTTATCCAGAGGCCGGGATTTTGGAAGGTGTGTCTCATAACCTTGAAATCGAGATTGTATTTGCATTTACTAGTTGAAAAAAAATCCTTATAAGGAATTGTGTGGGACTGGATGTAGGGTAACTCTGAACCAGTATAAAATCCTGTGTGTTCTTTCCTTTTTATAGTTACTGCTTTTACTTTTATTTCTACTTTTATTCTGTGATTGTTAATTCCATCATTCCAAGTAAAATCTTAAAGAATTTGAATAATATTAATATAATGTAACAGCCCTAGATTTTTGCATATATTTGTAAATTTGACTTTATTTTTATTTTGAAACTATTTTAAACTTGTTTGATTTCAAACATTTCATTTTTTTTAAATAAATGTTAATTATAATGTGAACTATAATTTCAAACTAATATAAATTGGTTATTTTACTGAAAAGTGAATTTCTGTTCAAACTGTTCAATCTTTGGCTTTTAAACTTAAAATTTTTATTATTTAAAATCTTACATTTTATCTTTTATTATGAAAATAGATGTAATAACTTGAACACTTCTTTTCATTTCATTGAAAACGGAGTTAAACAGTGAAAGTTATGTATATTTTAATATTGACTGCAATTTGTTTATTCTACAATTTTGTTATTTTTAAATTGTATAAATTATATTTTTATTGTCATATTTCATTTTAATCTAGGTCAATATGTTATTTTATGAATATATTGACTTTCAAATATTTTTAAAATGATAATAGGATTTTTTCCAAAATTTACTGTAATTATTCCCTATTTTTAAAAGGCTGTTTTCTATTCTTCTGCTAATTTCTTCATTTAAATTTTATTTAAATTTATATATTTATTTGTGAATGCATTTTTTACTATTATGTTGTTATCTTTGTTATAAATATTTTTACAAGTCCATATAAATTTTCCAAAGTTCATTCTGTTTATTTTCCATTTTTGTAGACTAGTTTTGCAATTTTGTGCTATTTTCTTATTTTAACCTTATATAATTAATAAATATTTATATATATTTTGTATTTTGTTATATTTTCGAATTTGTAACTGAAATTATTATTATTTTCAGTAAGGTAAACTTATAGGAATAAATTTAGGAAATTTGGAAAGTTTTTAAAAGCTTTTGAAACGTAAGTCGTTTCTTTTACCGTTTCCTCATTTACTCTTTGACCGTTTTATTTTGTTTTATTTCTTTCTTTATTTAGCCGTGACTTCCTCCTTCATTTTTCACGTGGATCTCGGATCCATTTCTCATCTAAAAAAAATATGGCCATGGCTTGAAAGAGTTGAGGTAAAAATTATCATCTTCTTCCTTTGTTTTTCTACTTTTCTATTTTGAAATTTTGTACCTGTTCTCTCCTTCATAGCTTGGCTACTCCTCAACCAGATCTGACCTGACCTCTACCACCCCTTTTCTCTAACCATCACCCACCCTATTTCGCCTCCTCCTCAGGCCGAACCAACCCAAGGCCCAGATCTACACAAAATCCAAAAAAAATATACAACCTATGCCTTAAAAACATGCTAGTTTGAGCCTTGTTGCTTCACCACCTCTTTTTCCACCACCACCACCACCTCTAGCCGCCACCACCACCTTGACACACCCATAACCATCACCTTCATCCTCTGTCCAGATCTGAAACAGGTCATAGCCGAGCCCAATGACCTTGTAGACTGAGCCAAAGTTGAACCAAAACCACTATTTTGCATAAGCCTCTTCATATTCATGCGTAGTAACTCCTCCACCACTTCAATACCTTGTAGCCATGCCTTATAGGACCCAAACCTGAACCAAAGTATGTCCAAACCTTAGCCAAAACATTCCCTAGGCCGTGCAATTAAATGTAGGAAGCAAGGCAAAAGACTGTGTATTCGTATCTCTTTTTACTTCAAAGTTGTTTCAATTTAATGTTGTATTGAATTGTGATTTTATTTTGTTTTGTTTTGGGTTGTAACAAAAGTTCTAAGCTTGGATCTCTTCCCACTTGAGCCTATTTTGTGTCATCGTGCCTTTTGGAATCCGTTGTATCATTTGAGTTGATATCTCCAGCACAAAAAGTTGAGTAATTCTCACCAGACGATGTGTACTTATATAACTAGTAAACTGACACCATTTGAATCTGTAAAATTATATCATCATGTTATAACTGTTATATTATGATTATATGATGTTCATCCCTGTTTATACACATGTTATATCATCTATTACTGTTATATATTGTATACTGTTTATTTATATCAGTTTATCACACTGCAAGTTCCCTGTAGACTAGAAATCACTATGGGTTGAAATGATACATACCCGAACGGACTTTAGAATAAGGAAAAATCGTTATGGGATGAAATGATAGGCCTGAACGGTTTTTATTTATTTATTATATTACTTGGGATTGCGGGTTTGAAATGATAAAACCCGGGTTTTCTTTGTAAACTGCGGATTGAAATGATACATATCCGTATCACTTGACCTAGGCTAGAAAATTATATACAGACCCGTGGTTTATATATTTTTTAGAAAATTTTAAAATATTTTAAAAATGAAAATATTATGATATTTTGATTTAAATTTTATTAAAATGATTTCTATAAAATATTAGTGATTTTCTACAAATTAAATAAGTGAATTAAGTAAATGGTGAAGTAGAATTTGGAATATAAGCAAATTTTGGAATTTATGATTTTTGTTTTTAATGGAATTTATGTAAGTAAGAATATATGACAAATTTGATTTAAAAGATGAATTTAATGATTTTATCAAGTAATAATAATTTTTAAAAGTGTTAATGATTTTGTATAAATTAAAATATGAATTAAATGAACATTTAAGCTGAATTTTGAAATATAACTTAAATTGAATTTTGTGAAATTTGTTTAAAAGTGAATTTTTAATTAAGTAAAATAAATGGAAATAAGTTATATTTTGGAAATTTAAACTTAGTTGTTAAGTTAATAATTTAATTAAAGAAATGAAAATTTAATTGTTATTTAATTTGATTTCTGTATGGAAATTGGACTTTATAAAATCATAGAAATAAAGGTATTTAAATGATTGTTTTTAAAAGTGAAAATATATGATTTTATAAGTTAAAATGATTTATATTAAAAGTTAATTATGTGTGAAATTGTAAATAAAACTCTGAATTTGATTTGACATCATTTTGAAATATAATGTAAAGATATTACAGCATTGGAAAATGCTGTAGTTGTTTTAAATGAACCAAATAGCAAATTTGAACTAAGAGTTATTATAGCACTTGTTAGTACTATAGTTGTTAAATTTAACTTAAATTTTAATTGAAACTTAATTAAGATATTACAGTATTTTAAATGCTGTCTTTTGTTAATGAACTGTTTTAAAACATAACATTTCGTAGCATTTCCTAAGTGCTACGAAAGTTGAATTTTCATTGTTTTAATAAACTTAAATGGATAAATGATCTTTGTAAAAGATTAAATTTTGTAAATTAAATATTTAATTATTAAATATAATCAATTTACTTTAAATGATTTAAATGGAATAGTTGATTGGGAAATACAACTATTTTGAAATGTGATTAAATGGTATTTAAATTTAAATTAAATAAATGATGTTTTGAAATGATATTTTGAAATAAATCTGAAATGATATTAAATCTTATAATGAATAATTGAATTTTATATTAGTATGGAAATATTTGGTTTACTTGTAATTTGAATCTATTTAAAGGATATTGGACTTATGAAATATAGGATATTAAAGCTTTGGAATTTATTTTATAATTTGAATAGTTATTTTGTGGATTAAATCTATATTTGAAATTTATAAGATTTGAAATGGTCTATGGAAATTTAATTGAAATAAATGTTTGAATTGAATTGAACTTTGAAAATTTTAATACTTGATTTGAAAGTATAATATTTACACTTTTAAATGGTTTAAATGAATTATTTTGATTGAAATATAAACTATTTAAAAGGTGACTTGAAATGATAATAAATAAATGATATCTTTGAATTTAAAAGGTATTTAAAGTTGAATATTTAGATTTGAACTCAAATGATATTTTGGTACACAAAAATGATTTGAAATGAAGTTTTGGAAAGATATGATATTTTGATATATTAAAATGATTTGAAATGAAGTTTTGGAAAGATATGATATTTTGATATATTGAAATGATTTGAAATGAAGTTTTGGAAAGATATGATATTTTAAATATATTGAAATGGTTTGGAATTAATTTAATCTTTATTTTGATAAAATTTGGATTTGAAATGATATTCTATTTTAAAGTATAAACTGTTTTAAATTTTAACCACGGGTTATAATAACGATTGGTTGTTAAAGAGACCGAGATCGGATATGGACATACTCTCTGTCGATACCGAAAACCACTTTGACAACTGTGTACGCGGTGGAGTTTCCAGAATGAAGTAGGATGGTGGCGACGATCCTAAGGTATGTACGTGGACCCAACTCCCGTGAGTTGGCATAAGGTGGCTAAAACAGGAGCGATCGACGGGCCAAGGAGGTAGCACCACTGATCGGACACACTTCTTCGATACCATTCTATTACTTGTGATTGATTTGGTGTGCACCCTTGATTTAGGAGTGTTGTTCGAGGTGGGCGGTAGTGGCTGCTATGCGTCACCACCAGTCCGGATGCGTAATTGGTATATCTACCCTGGCATTGCCTTGTGTGCCGTGTCACCTACCATATCGAGCCCACTACGATTTTGGTTTAAAGATCAGACCGCGTTAAGGTTCACCATCCCCTTAACGCTATTTTCTATATGATTATACTTTACTAATTAGACACTACTGTATATAGCGTATATTACTACATAGTAAATAGTTTAACGGATCCTTAAAGAATGGGCGATCCCAAGCATTCTTTAAGTTACTTGTACCTTATTACAGTTCACTTGAGTTGGTTTACGTTATATAACTATATATTGTCCTGACTCGAGTGTTTTTATTTTATTTACGCTCGGGTCAGTCTGAGTATTCACAGATTAGGATTCCACTTTCTGGAGATTGGAATCGCTGGAGATTATCTGCTTATCTAGTTTTATCTATCTCAGTTCTGTTGTTCTGTTCAGCTTGTACTTGGTTATTTTATTGAGACTTCTGTTGTACTCTATTTCTTATGTTATATCTTATGTAACTTTGATATATTTATATAGTAGCTTCATGAACTACTATTTCTTTTACTTCCGCTGCACTTCTTACTCTGTGTCTGTGATCTGTGATTATTTATTTACTGTATATTCTGAGATTTGCCAAATTTTATTTACAACACGGTATTTTGAGCAATTCAAGTCCGACATGTGCGGATGCGAATGGTTGAAAATATCGGGTCGTTACATATAACCAATTAAACAGTACTCATCCCTCCCCCCTTTAGTGTTAATTTAGCCTTAAGATCCCTATTCTGCTAACTCACATTTGGAATTGGAGCATCGGTTTTCAAAGTATTCATCGTTTGATTTTTGAAAAAGTTTAAATGGCTACCAACACTGGTAATAGTACTGTTAGTAACAATGTTAATACACTTGTTAGTAACTCTTTTGTCAAAGGACAGTCCACTGCTAGACCTCCACTTTTTGATGGCAGTAATTACGCATATTTGTCATGTAGAATGAAAATTTATTTACAATCAATTGGTTTAGACACTTGGAATATCACACAAACTGAGTACACTAAACCCGAGATAAATTTTTCACAATGGATTGTTGACCAAAAGCAGTTGCACAAAGTAACTCTAAGGCTATGAATATATTATTTTGTTCACTATATAGAAATGAATTTAATAGAGTATCTATATGTAAGTCTGCATTTGAAATTTGGAGAACTTTTCAAATTACACATGAAGGGACAAGTAAGGTCAAAAAGACCAAAATTTCCACGTTAACAAACCAATTTCAATTATTAAAAATGAGTCCAAATAAGTCCATTTCTGACATGTATAGTAGATTCCAAGATATAGCTCACTTATTTATTACACTGGGTAAAAGTTTTTCTAAGGAGGATCAAGTTAGAAAAACCCTCAATTCACTTACTCCTAAATAGGATCAAATGACCCTTGCAATCGAAGAGGCTACTGATATTAGAACTCTAAAAATTAAAGAGTTAATTTACAATTTAATGTCTTTTGAAGCACAAATGCAGCACGGGAGAGAAAGCAAAGCAATAGAAAAGAAATCTATAGCTTTTAATGCAATGACGGATAATCTGGATTTAACAACGATGAAGTTGAATAAATTTCTTTCATGATAAGGAATTTCAGAAAATTTCTAAAACATAGGAAGATGAACAATTTCAAAAGAAATAACAACAAAAATCCAGGAAGCAGAAGTGGAAAGGGAAATGGCATTAGATGTTATAACTGCGATGACCCTAGTTATTTAAAACAAGACTATCCACATCTCGATTAACTAAAAACACCAAACACTGATTTATCTAGAAAACAAAGAAGAGCCTATACTACAACATTGATGATTCAGATACATCCTTAAGTGATAATTAATCAGATACAGAAATTGCTAACATGTGCTTTACAGCAATACATAATTCAGAACAAAATGGTAGAATGGATCAGAAAAAGGTTCTCATTTAATATATCAAAGTTTTTTTTATAATTTCTTGAATATTTCTTTTCTTTTGGATGCTTTATTGGTTGTTAGGAATATCCTATAGATTAATAATAATATTGGTTGAATATTGTGTGATTATATTTTAAATATTTTAATAATATAATAGTAATATAAAATATTTGAAATAATATTTAAAATAAATGTTCTGAAAATAGAATAACTATAAATTGTTCTATATAATAAAATAGGATATAGTTAAACGAATATCATTTTTGAAAAAATCGACCTATATGTCGGCATAACCTACGAGCAAAAGTCGACATACGTAGACAATTTGAATTTGAATTTCGAATCCAAAATTTGAATTTCCCTCCACCATTTCACCAACTCATATGTTCTAAAAAGTTGCCTTTTGACCAGAGAACATGTCCTTTGAATCTCTATTTACTTATTCTACCTTCATCCATTTATTTCTCACTTTCATTTTCAAATTCAAAAATCATAAACTCTCTTATCTCTTCAAACTTTTCTCCAATGGCATCCTCAAGCAATACTAAGGCAACCATAAGTCTTTCTAAGAAAATAAAAGAATATATTGTAAACGATCAAGAAGTCATTCAAGCCTATATAAAGTATTTAGCTTCCAGAAAAGTCTTTCCTGGAAGATTTGCTATTTTTGAAGATTTTCCAACTTATGATCATTTAAAAATTTGTGTGCAAAATGGAATTGTTGGATTAATCGATGGTCTCAAAATGATTTTTTTTGTTATCCAAAGTTAACAAAGATGTTTTATGCAAATTTAAAAGGAACATTTTATGATGGTAAAGAAGGAGAAGTTTGGAGTAGTGTCAAAGGGACACAAATTGTTTTAAATGTGAACTTTTGGGTCACATTCTTAGATGCAAATCTAGTGGAATGGACCTTTCATATTTTCAAATTGATTTTCAAAATCATGAAGTAATTCATGATGTTTTCGAAAGTGATAATGATTTTGAATTCAAAAATAAAAACTTGCATCCAAAAGCAAGAATTTTAAGCCTTCTTTTGCAATAAAGTATCAATCCTAGAATGGGTAATTGTAATAACCCAATTTAAAAAGTTTTCAAAGCTCTTTTCGCAATTTATGGCAATATAAATTGGTCTCAAGTCATTTTGGATGAACTTATTCCTAAGAATCTTTCTAAACATGAAAACATACTATTTCATAGTGTGTGTCTTGCTCGTGTATACAATTATTTTGGTGTTGACCTTAAAAGAGAGGAAACAATTCCTCGAAAAATATTTGACAAGGCCAACATTTCACTTATGCATATTTCATCTTTTTTTAAGCCTTGTGAAATGCTTGCGGAAAAGAAAAAAAGGTTGGCTTGGGAATAAGAACTTGAAATAAGAGAAGAGGAGGAAGAGGAAAAAGAAGGAGATGAAATGGAAGTCAAGAGGAATAACAAGAAGAGGAGGAGGATGCTTCTTTGGAAAGTATCAATAAGCCACCAAATCCATCCAATAAAGATCTTCTCAAAAATCAAGAGAAGATAATCCATAACCAAAGGTAGCTTAAGAAATCATTTTCAAAGATATTTACTTTAGTTTCTAACAAAATGGATAAATTCTTTGGAAAAATCATCTACAAGCTTGGTAGTTCTTCATCATCTTCATCTATATCTTTCTAGTTGTCTAAACCATCTTGTATTTGGATTCTCTACTTTTAGTTTATGTTGAATCTTATGTGTCTTTTCATTTCTTAATGCTCTATGTAACCTCTATCCAAGTATTAATAAAAAATTATTTTCTTGTTGTTATATATTGTTTATCATCTTTGAAACTTATAAAACTATGATAGTATAAGCTAAATACATTAGAATATCAAAACAAAGTCGTTTTTAAAATTTCTTCATATATGTCGACATACTCTAGGTATGTATGTCGACATACAAGGGTAACTTTAAAAAAAAATTTGAAAATTGAATAGACAACAAATATCTATTCATTTCTAAGGCATTTCCACTCCTTTAAATATATGTTAAGAGTAGATAATCATTATTATCCACTCTCTTTCTTCTTACTTTGCATTCCTAAACTCTAAAACCAAAATAATAGCTTCTCCTATCCAAAAACTATTTGAAAACCTCGAAAAAAACTCTTGAATCATTCAAGAACTTTCTTAATTTCATCCTAAGAAACTAGAGCCACTTAGAATTAAGTTAAATACAGATGATCATGGAGCTAGAAAGGCATTTTGACGCGATTCGGTGCATGATTTCTGCCTTGAACAAAGAAGAACCAACCACCAATATAGAGTGTACCATCAAAGAAAATGATGAAGATTGGGATGCTATCAAAGCAGATCCAATCTTTGGCGCTGATGGATGTGTTAAAGTTCCTCAAAATGTTCAGTTTAAATATGTTTGATTGCATATAAATAATAAATCATAGTTTTGTTTGGATTTGATTGGTTTTGATTTGTGTGGATTTGTTTGAATGTTGTGTGGCATAAACTTTGTTTGATTAGATGAATATTTAGATTGATTATTTCGTTTTACCTATCACTTATTGTTTGTATATAATCATTCTCATCATCATTATATGTTATTCTTATACATATTGATTAGTATTTTATTTAGGGGGAGTTAGAGTTAGGATTAGAGTAAGAGTTAGTGTTAGAGTTATAGTTTTAGGTGGTTAATTTTACCAATGACAAAGGGGGAGAAATATATAAAACTAGGCATAGATTAAGGGGGAGTTTTGTAACCCAGAGGGAGTTATATTATATTATATATACAGAGTTGTCAACATCAAAAATGGGAAGACTGTTAGTACCCAAGGTATTGGTTTTGATGAGTACAACTATAGGACATTATATAAGATATAGATACCAATATTTTATCAAGATATATATAGTATATAGTGCAAGATATTAGACAGGTATTGATTAAGAAGAATATATAGTATCAAGGTGCAAATATCAAGAGTAGATTCAAGATGTTGATTTAATGTTTTAGAATGAAGATTCTTGGGTATTAAAGAGTTCAAGATTTCAAGATATTCCAGATAAGTTATAGAGTCATAGAATTATGTTAAAACCTTGATATCACTTTTCTGATCTCTCTTACCTTCCCTAATTTTGTTTTAAATTGTTTTTCAAATATTCTATTTTTAAATAATCTTTTCAAAATATTTCCAAAATGATTCAAATCCCTTATACTTATCGTAACGACCTGCAAATTTATCACTTGGATAAATTATATTTATTTTTAAAATATTTAGATATGGGTTTAAAGTAAGAAATAATCATGTTTTAAGTGGTAAAAAATAATAGTTATTTTGTTTAGAAAAAAATTTGCGGACAAATTACAAAGGTAAAATATTGATAATTTGTAAATATCATCCTAGGTAAAATATCTATAAAACATCCGGAAATTGTTTCATCAACAAAACTACTTTTAAACAATGAGGATCGTGCATGGCTCTAGATTCATACACTAATATATGTATTCAAACAAGATAATGAAATAAAATAATTTATTTTATTTTTGGAAAATAAAATGTATTTATGGACAGTCGACATCATCGATTTTATGCATTTGTTCTGAAATTCAAGTGAAGTTTAAATATTGAATAAATGGGGTTTTTTATTTACAAATAAACCTATTTTTATTATCTAATAATGATGGTAAAATCGTTTTTAAATTTTGTTTACCAAAATAGATATTTCGTAGAAAAATAGAAAATTTTGACCGAAGAACGTTTTTCGAAATTTCAACTTTTCGACACCAGAAATTGTCGGGAACGTTGTTCGCCTTTATGCACTATATACACACATATATAAGAGTTAATTAACCATATAATAATACACTTAATTATGTATTATATTACGGTAATTATGTTTAGCAAGTGATGTGACAAGACATGGTTTTAAAATAATAACTTATATATATACTAAATCATATCATTATCTCTTGTCATTTCTTTAAGCACCATCATCATTACCCATCATGGCTTAGGGTATATGACTAGAGATAGGGGAGATGTGACATATGAGAGGGAGGAAGGTGGTGATGTGACATGTCAAAATAATGAAATGTTACGATATTTTAAACTAAGGATAAAATGGTAATTTCCCCACTTTCCTTCATCTATAAATACACACCCTCACACACACATTTTCATTTATATTCCAACTTCATTCATTTCTAAACCTTCTTCTCAAAAAATTCCATAGCTTCCATGATTCAAAAATTTAGAAAAAGATAGCCTTTTGTGTTGTAACTTGCTTCCATACCTTCTATACTTCTTATACTTTCATTCCAACATCTTCTCTTTGAAAAACCAAGTTCATCACTACTCTACAAAGCCCTAACCAAGCCAAATCACCTCTAGCCGAACCCATTCTAAGGCCTTAGCCTCTCTAAAGTTTTAAATTTTTAAGCTAGAGTCGAGCGTAAAGGCGTTGCCGAGTTATAGTCGAAGTTCAGGTGCAGTTAGTGAGCATTCGAGGTTTGGGTTTCTCGAGGGAGCTTTTTAAAAATGGTGGAATGGAACATCCATTCCACACTTTACATCATATGAATAATGCTTAAGGTTAATCTTTTCTTTAATTTAAATAGTGTAGTTAAATCGTTTTTAGAGATTTGGTAATGGAAAATCTTACGAATGTTTTGTGAATATATTTATGTCAGAAAGATAAGTATATGAATGTTTTAGAAAGAGATTTATTAAATAAAGATATGTTTTGAGGCTTAGTGGTTGCTATGGATAAATAAATCTCAAATGGAATTAGTTGTTGTTCGTTTATTTGATAGTTAAATAACCGACTATCAAATTTAGCTTTATTTAACTTAGGAGGTATGAATGTAAAATTCGAGTTTTCGAAACGGACTCGAATACTTACTTCCAAATGAACTGGGAATGTGTCAACCGGAAATTATCAGTTCTTGGTAAGGAGAGATCGGGATCGGATTTATATATCTGAAAACCACTCCGAACTAACATGTAAGTTCGAGTGAAAGACATCTTGATGATGATTGAAGATGGTGCTATTTGAAGTGCAAGGGCTACTACTACTAATCCTGAGGGTGATTCCAAAATGGATGCAGTAGAGTTAGAGCCTTTTGTTTCGTTCGGACCCATATTGACTTGTATGGATGAATGCTGGCATTGCATTGATGCCTGAAGGTCAGTGTTAGCATTCCAAGATGGATTCCATTCAGAAAGGTAAAGCATAGCCTCAAGCATCACAATCGGGAGGAACGACAAAAACAGGGCATGCAGCAAAGCTATGTGGTTAGCTACCTTTAGGAATGGTCACCCCATTCTAGATGTCCCTTTCAGAGTTGGTTTGCACGTAAACACCGTGGTAGTATAAGGCCTCAGTATCAAGGGGGTGAGTTATTCCGGTCTGCCATGTTAAAAGGGCAACCAGCTTTGTGCTAGCATCGGTGCATTTTCTAGAGGTGTATCATCGGAAGGTAGTCCCTTACCTTGCCATTGTTGGGAACCAATCTCCAATATGTGCCTTGCGGTTTTGATTGTAGAGCCTAGTATGTTGGAATGTGAGATGAAAGCATTTCAACTACTTTATCTATTTACTTTAAACCTGGACACTATGATAATATCACAGGATTTTGATATAAAATATTTTAGTTATCGTAATGTAAAAACCCATCCATTTTTATGTGCAGTGTTGTCCTACGAGATACCCTTTGTTTGAAAGGTTTTCAAATGTAGAAATCAATTTGGTTGTTACTTGTTATCGTGTTTTACTCACACTAGTTTACCAGACTGACGCGGGCATTATTCCATGTAATGCTGGGGTCATACCGAGCAAGTTTTCCTAGGTTTAGCTGTATACTTTGGAGTTGGAGTGGAGCTGGATGGTCAAGACGTATTCACGTATATTTTTCCTCTGCTATATTATAGAGTCTGTATGTTTTTCAATGTAAGGACATGTTTCTATAACTGTCCAAATTTTGGATAAGTCTAGTGTACTCTGATGTTATATGAATAAAGGTGTTTCCTTTTTGTAAAGATCATTTTTGTATTATATATTATTCGGTGCATTGTAAGATTTTATGTTGTTTAGTTTTCTTCTATCTTCTATCTACTTCTTTCACCCTAATAAATCGGTATTTCCAGCACTTGAATGTTCGGCATATGATACAATGGACGTATTAGTGTCGATTTTCGAAGGTTGAAAATACAGTTCGTTACATTTGGTATCGAAGTTGAAGGTTAAGCGAGAACCTTGGCCCTAGTAGGGTAAACTCATTTGGAATTGGGTAAGCGAGACCCTAGAATAAGCCTAAGTGTATTATAAATATGGGTGCATATTTGTTTGTGTGTAAAATGTTTTATATTGTGTTGTTTGATCTGTTGAGTGGCTTAAGAATTCTGGTCGATATGTTTGGCCAACGTTATCGATAGGGATTTTCTAAACACTTAAATGAGTCCAATTGACATAATATTGTTTTAAAATTAGTAAATGAAATAATTTTACCTAGGATATATTTTATATATATAAGAGAATGATTTTCAAAAGTATATATAGTTATCGATGAGATGTAGGGTTAAATTTGGATTTAGTATAGAATGTGTTTAGTTAAAAGAAAAATCTTTAAATGACCATATAAAAATGAAAAGGATTGTGAGAATATTAAATCCCTGTGGCTTTGACAAAGATTTAACTGATTTTGGAAAAGTTGTAGTAATTGTACTTAAAAAGATTTTAAGATATAAATATTTCAAAATGGATTTGGAAGTAAAGTTTTCTTTGGACAGTTCGGGAAGGAGTTTCGATCTATTTTGTGATAATCGGAATAGTCTTCTAAGTGACAATCGAATGTTTTCTTAGGGAGATATGATAGTGCACTTAATAAATTATCCTCTTTACCATTGTACAATCAAAACGAGTTCGAATCCGAATGAATCCAAAGCTAGTGGGTGATTTTATTAAAAAACTATTTACCTATAAATAGTATTGTTTCAAAAGGGAATTTGTGAAGAAAGATATATTTTTATGATTAACTAGTTCGAGTGTCTTGGAAATGACTAAAAACGGGTAACAGATGTGTTCGGATGGTAAACACTTCTCTTGAGTATTTCCCTACTTAGTAAAAGGGATATATAATACTATTTGGTAATGCCAGGTTCCTTGATATCATTTTAGACATACTCGGGCTATATATTATGTTTTCAAATGGGTTAAATATAAAGTATCATTTCGAAAGGTTTTTGAAATAAAACCCAGGTATTGTGTTCTCGAATCCCTTAAAAGAATAGAGTTTTCAAAAATAAAAGGATGTCTTGATTAAGAGCGGGTTAATAAATAAAGTTTTAAATTTGTTGAACATCCTAGGTTAAGTAAAACCAATTTAAGATTTGAAATTGTATATACCCTTCTGGATATATAAGAGTATCATACTAAAATGAATTTGAGTTATAGAATGATAATAAACTTAAGTAACGTTCTTAAGTAAAATGGTGATTCTTCAAAAAGGGTAATTATAATCTTGGGAAGTAGGAACCAATTAGTATGTAGGTTGTACGTAGATCATTTCTCCTTTCCACATAGTTCTCGATCCAAGATTTGAGTACATAACTCGAGGTGTTTCACATCATTTAGAATAGAGATTTATCGCTCGATTTTTGATGGCGAGCGTTGATAAGGGTTCTTATGTGGAACCAAAAGTTGTCTATCATAGTTTATGGCTATGCTAGGAGAAAAAAGGTTTCTAATTAAGAAGCCTGATCAAAGTCCGCACTAGGAAGTCGAGTGAGCGATACTAGTTCAGAAATGAAGTTATGTATTCAAGTGAGTGATCGAATTAGATTTTATACAGGAATGATCTATGTACATCATACGGATTGAGGAATAGTTTTAAGTACCAGGAATAGGGTTGTGGTATAATTTCGGGGACGAAATTCTTTTAAGGAGGGAAGAATGTAATGACCCACAAATTTATCACTTAAATAAATTGTATTTATTTTTAAAATATTTAGATATGGGTTTAAAGTAAGAAATAATCATGTTTTAAGTGTTAAATAATAATAGTTATTTTGTTTGGGAAAAATATTTGCGGACAAATTACCGAGGTAAAATATTGATAATTTGTAAATATCATCCTAAGTAAAATATCGATAAAATAGCTAGAAATCGTTTTATCAATAAAACTGCTTTTAAACTATGAGGATCGTGCATGGCTCTAGATTCATACAATAATATATGTGTTCAAACAAGATAATGAAATAAAATAATTTATTTTATTTTTGGAAAATAAAATGTATTTATGACATCGACACTTGATATCATCGGTTTTATATATTTCTTTGGAAATTCAAGCGAAGTTTAAATATTAAATAAATGGGTTTATTATTTACAAATAAACCTATTTTAATTATTTAATAATGATGGTAAAATCGTTTTTATAATTTGGTTACCAAAATAGATATTTCGTAGAAAAATAGAAAATTTTGACCGAAAAACGTTTTTCGGAATTTCAACTTTTCGACACCAGAAATTGTCGGGAACATTGTTCGCCTTTATGCACTATACATATACATATATTAGAGTTAATTAACCATATAACAATACACTTAATTATGTATTATCTTATGGTAATTATGTTTAGCAAGTGATGTGACAAGACATGGTTTTAAAATAATAACTTATATATATATATACTAAATCATATCATTATCTCTTGTCATTTCCTTAGGCACCATCATCATTACCCATCATGACTTAGGGTATACGACTAGGGATAGGGGAGATATGACATATAAGGGGGAGGAAGGTGGTGATGTGACATGTCAAAATAATGAAATGTTAAGATATTTTAAACTAAGGATAAAGTGGTAATTTCCCCACTTTCCTTCATCTATAAATACACACCTGTAAGGACCCGATTCTTCGACTTCCGAATATCGACACTGATACGTCCACTGTATCAACTGCCGAGCAACCGAATGCCGGAAAACCGAATACTTAGGGTTTTAAAAGAAGAGGTATAAGAAAAGATAGAAGGAAAAAAAAAGAACAACCGAACAATATCAGAAACAGAAACAATATCAGAATCTCACATATCGCAGCGGGACAATATATAATAGATAATCACTAGTCTTTTAAAACAAAGGACTATATCAGTTTATACATACATCAATTAGAGTCAATATACAACAATGGACAGTTATATAAACTTGTCCTCATACAGAATACACAGCGGATTAAATACTATCAGATACAAATACTACGTCTCGTCATCCAGCTTATCTTCAAAGCTCCAGAATATCCAGAATATCCTGATAACCTAACTCTAGACTGCCCGTGTGGAAATTGGTGGGCACCCAGAGTTTAGAAGGGAAACAATAAACTCCAGGTCAGTCATGGTGACTGGTGTGAGATCGTAAAACAGTTATTTTTCACAAAGAAAATAAAATAGATTCGCAATGCTTTTGGAAAATGAAACCACCATAAGACCTCCCGCCATACACACAATGCAAACGCAGGATTGGAGGAGATTTCTTCTTATGATAGTCAAATATGCTTACTACGCCAATCATTGGATTATTATTATTATTAATGTCTAGTGTAGAAAACATTTTGAAAGTATAATATTAATCTTAGCCAGCATAGGTACCATTATACTATGCCTACTATAGCTGCTATGTTAAATAGCAGGTTCTACAACTAATACCGTACAAGGTTCGTATTTGGAAGATGGATTTCCAACAAATGGTCAGGCTAAGGAACTTCCTTTCCTCTTGCCGAATGGGATCGCATCTGGCTGGACGTCCCGAGGGGCAAACTGCTCTCTGCCAAACAAGGCCGGGTTACCCCTATAACAGGTAACTCACGAATATGCCACCTCCCGGTCCTTTGGGACCTTTATCCGAGCGCTCGATAACCAACATCACACATAATAAATAAAGTGTGTCCACATGAGTAAGTATCTGGGCTCCATACCATGATACCACCCCTTTCCAGAAGGAAATGACATACCCTAAAGGGCGCGACCCTCATAACCTTGCCGCAACATTCCTGTTTCGACCATTTCCGGGTTGTTGAGGCCCTGACGAAGTGTGACGACCTGGAATTTCGAGCAATATCAATTTAATAATTTATATTAAATATTAAATTGATCTGATATATTTTTGAATTATAATACTTGAATTGATATTTTCTTCTGATAAATATCATATTTGTGAGTTATATCTTTTAAAACAAATACACTAACTAATAAAACATCATACTAGGATAACAGAACATTTACACTACATAATCAAACTAGAGAAAATAATAATTAGGCAAATGAACAATGGGACTAACATTCACTTATATTTCAACTACACTTTAAAATGTAAGCAAGAAAACATAGCACTAAAGAAGATTTCCAGCCTTTATAAAATCTGCATAGTTGAAGAAACAAATAGCAAAGCTGGCATAGTATAAAACTGATGGTTCGAAGATATGTGTGCAGGCAACAAGAATCAAAAGGTTCAAAAGCAAAGTAAAATACAATATTGTTTGTAGCTTGTAAGTTAAGCCAGGGAAATATAAGAAAAATGAGATAATTATAAAATGAAACATCAAAGTACAAATAGCATTAAATGCTAGTAAGGCAAATATCTTCTCTAGTACATAAACTCACGATTTCAGCCTCCATCTTTTTAAAAAATCTCTGAAATTTGTACAAACGTGGATATTGTTTTGCATAAGAAAAATGATGTTACCCTGTAGCTTGTTATAACATCAACCTGTAAGCTAATTTTCTCTTATCACCTTTCCATTTCTTTCGAGCCAAGTAAAAACTGAGATCAAAGCTTCCATTTTAAAAACCTAAACAACATTCTACCATCAAGCAACTACAACTAATTCAAAAAGCAAGACAGTTGAAGATCAAGGGTAGAAACACTTTTCAGTTTCCAATTTCCTCAAAGAATTCCAAAACTGTTTGCAAACAAGAAGTTCTATTCTTTTATAAACCTGGTGAGTAACATTTTTAAAAGTTTCATAACTCAAGTTTTTGTGGCATATTTTCTTGTGATATGTATCTGGTATTGGTATTTATGTGCAAGTATCTGTTTATGTCATACTCTGTTCTCATTCCAGTTTTGGTTTGCTATTTAAAATCTCAAAATCTCACAATAGAATCCATATCTGACTTTGATATATAAATGAAACTAGTTTGTTAGGATGTGAAGATAATTTTAAAAATAGTTTCTGTAAATTTTAAATTAAGTTAAAATGTTTAAATAGGATAATACAGTGAAGCTCAAACTTTGGTTAAAAATCAACTGTTTTAAATTCAAATTTGGATTACCTACATGTAATCGTGATAAGAAATCATGATTTTAGATGATACTATTATAATTTTTAATTAAGTATTAAAGGAGGATTTTGTGATATTGCGAAATTTGGAATTTTGTGAATTGCCGATTATCTACACATTAATCTGAGTTGAAATTGTGGTTGAAGCTTGCTTGTGGGTTGTACATGAAGGGAAAAATGTTGTAGAATTTTTCCTATGATCGATTTGCTCGAAATCGAAGAAGTTAGGGTTTTAGTTGGTTGCTGGTTGGGGCGAACTGTCGTGGCATTCACGACTTGGTTATAGGACCGGAAGCGTTCGCTTTTGGGGAGAAGGCGGCTCATGGTCGTGGGGTTCGATGGTGGGGACGGCGAGGTTCATCGGCGTGAGGTTGGCCGGTGGCGATGGGTTTTGTGGTTCGTATTTCAGCAGTGGTTCGAGTTGGTTGTTCGAATTTCGATTCGAACGTGTTTCGTTCGATCTGGGGTTGTAATCGTATTCGCGCATGATAGTGTGGTCGGAGAGGAAGGTCGCGACGATCGTATCTGGCCAGGGCTGAGGGGAGACGTGCACCGTGCACGTTCGTATGCACGTTTGGGTTCAGGCGAATTTTGTTTAGGAGAAGACGAGTTCGACTCGGGGAATATTCGTGCGATTGGAGCTACGACTCGAAGCAGGTACGTAGGCGAGATTCCTCGCGCGTGACTCGGGGAAAAGGGTGAAATGGCTCGGGTTGTTTCGTGTTGAGTAACCTGGGTTTAAAATTTTAACAGTATGTCATAATTTAGCTTTAAATTTTTAAGCTTGAACAAGTTTTTGTGTATTTTAAAACTAGTTTAAATAATAATTGTTAATTTGACTTAATATGTTTAGAAATGTTTTTTTCAAAGATATAAACCTATAAAATTAAATGTTGAATTGTTTTGTTTAAATAAGTTATATTTCAAAATTTATTTCTAAATGGGTTTTAATGAAGTAAATGGTAGGAGCAAGTATTTAATATAAATACAAGTTTATTTTAAATTAGATATGTTGAGATTAATTAAGGATAATTAATCAATAAACTAAAAATTAAAGGTTAATTACATTTTGTAATTAAGGATGAATTATTAAATGAAATAATTAGTGGGAATGAACGTAATTTAGGAATTAATTAATTAAAGATTAAGTGATGGTTAAAGAGTAATTAATTTATGAAATTAAAGATGATCACTTATAGTTAATTAAGTATAATCGCTTAGTGAAGTGGTTGATATATTATTAAAGTCACAGACGAGACTTAACTTAATTTATAAATGGTAAATTTAAACTTATTAATAATTGATAAGTTAATTACTTAGAATAGTGATTAAATAAATGTTAATGAAGGCCATTAACTGAATTATTTTATAATAAATTAATGTAATTGATTTTAATAAATTGATTGGATAAATTGATGTATTAATCAACATTTTAATTGTTTAAGTGTAAATAATAAATGAGAGGTAATTAAAGGAGTTAATTACTCATTTTAATTAATTGAGTAATTTGATTTATCTGGGTTAACTAATTTATTTTGATTAATTTGAATAAATCAATTGATGATGTGATAATTATGATTACTTAGAAAAGTAATTGATGTTTAATTACAGAGTGTAATTAATAGAATGATGTTTGTTAATAAAGTAATTTGAGTATAATTACTTTATATAATTAATTAAAGGATTAATTAGAGATAATAAATTATTGAGCAATTAATGAAGTAATTAAAGGAGTTAATTACTAGATTGGGATTAATCAAAGGCGATAAATATTTTGGTTCAAATTAAGGATTTAATTACTTTGATGTAATTAACTTAACTGGAATGTAATTTGAGATTATTGGAATTTAAAATAGATTTATTTGGAATAATTAATAAATGAAGAAATTTATTAATAATTAATTGAGTAATGTAATTAACTTTAGTTAATTAAGAAATGAAGTAATGTAAAGATGCATTCTATATTGGATCAAAGTAATTAATCCGTAGGAATAATCTAAAGATAATTACTTAAATGTAATTAAAGAAAATTAATCAGGGATGATTAATTAAATGAATAACGGGATGATGATTAATTAATTGATTTATAATTAATTAATAGAAGTATAAGCAGGTTTAATAATGATGTGATGATTAATTTAATTAACTTTAAATTAATTAAGAATAAGGTAATTGATTTAATTCATTTTAAATTAATTATCTATAGTGTGATTTATTATCCTTTCTTATGTATGATGATTGATATTGACATCCTATTGATTTATTGTAATCTCAGATATGAGATGAGTGATATTGTTGTGATATGAATGCTTTGATGATAGTTTGATGATATTGATTATCCATTTATGATGTTATGCGAATTATCCATCTGTGATGTTGTGTTTTATCTATCGGTGTTGATATAGATAATTGAATTGAATTGTTTTAAACCTTTAAAACAACTTGGCCTTAAAAGACACGTTTTGGATTTCGATGAGACCGGGATCGGGTTTGCTACATTACAGCGTGATAGGGGGTTCTCGCTTTGCGTTAGGTGGCGAACGGGAGACTCTTACCCCTACATGCCCCCGGGGGTAGTATAAGGCCTTTTGGGGTTGGTTTGCTAGGTGCTTACAGTCAAGAGGCTGGCCGTAAAAGCAAACCCGAGGTATCACTGTGAGCCACAGCGGGGCTGGGATGGTTGAAAAGCCTACCGGTCGTGAGCCGTTGCTGATGGTTGAAAAGCCTAGGACGTCACAGGTGGTATCAGAGCACTAGGTTGAGCGAATACCTAGGCTCTTAAGTGATTTCTTTCTTGAGAGAGCGTATTTGTATTTTTGATATATATATATGTATAATTTTATATATTTCTACCTATCGGTTGGGTTACCCGTTCAGGTTTCCCCAATACTAATTATAAAGGTAGATGGAGTAGTGGTGGATGTGTAGCACAACTACCACTAATAGGAGAAGCCCATATGTTGAGGTTGGAGGTATATTTGTCGAGACTGTAAACCCAATACCGTTTCGAGTAAGTTTGGCAGTATGGAGTGTGGATTTCTCTGATCTCCGAAGGAAATCTTTTTAAAGGAATTCGGAGTAGCTCTTGGAAGTGTAAGTTGGTTGTGCTCGGTAAGCAGATTATTTGGAGTTTGGATCTGTTAGATGAGCAGAAGTGAGTAATGGTATCTTTGCAACTTCATAAGGGAGTAGCTGTATGGTGAGATGCAATAACCACAGACGGTGCTGAAGATGTTTCTTTTGAAGCAAGTTAAGGAGTTATGGGGTGGACAGTTGATGTCTACCGCAGGGAAGCTTTATCGATGTTGGAGTGTGAAACTAAGATCGGTAAGTTGTTACTTTCGGATGCGGTCTCATTTTCACCCTTAATAAGAGTTAGTTGTTGGTGCTTGGCTTGGAGTCCGAATTTTTGAGAGATATCTGCTTGTCTCAACCTCTTTGTGAAGTTGGCTAAAGACTTTGAAGTTCGAGAAGCCTTTGGAATAAAGAATTCTTCTGGTTAAGCAGTGACCTGGAGTGGAGTGTGGAAGCAGCAATGTGAATCTTTTTCTACAATGGATCAGGAGATGTGAGATTCTACGGTCAGTAGTTCGAGTAGATGTTAAAGACTTATCCATTTCTTCTGGAAGCTCAGCAGGTCAGGATATCTGTTTTGAGGAGGAACTATCAGTTTTCTGGCAGATAAGATGTTTCTAAATGAGTAATTTTATTTGGATATGCTGTTTGGGTTGGTAAAGGAAGAACAGTTTCTTCGGAATCTGAATCGGATAGGATCGCAAAAGTGACTTGCGATGGTTTGAGTGTTCCTTTGTGTTTCAGAAATTTTCTGGATGTCTTCAGGAAGTCAGTGTTTTGTTAGCATCTGGAGATTGAATTTGGTATCGACTGTATTCCAGGAGGGTACCGATGGTTTAACTTAGTAGTAGGATGGTTTGTGAGGAACTTCTGAGTTTATTTTGGATTTGTTAAACCATATTTTCAGAATAGTTGGGAGGCTTACCAGTTGTGATTACTGACTGATGGTTGCAAAGCCTAGGTCTGTCACAGTGGTATCAGTGGGAAGTTTGTATTGGAGTTCGTCATCAGCATTTCATCTGCTCCCACATCAGAGTTGTGCAGCGGAAGCAGTTGGGAGTGAGTCTGTTTTTCTTTTCTGGAGAAGAGAAGTTGATTTCTACGGAGGATGGTAGAGTTATGTTCTTGATTTTAGTTAATTTCGAGAAGATCGTTCTACTAGATTGTTTTTGGATTCAGATTCGTTCTGAAGGGCATCAGCAGAGGTTTAGCTGATTGATAGTGATGAAGGCAGATTTGGATCGTTCGAAGAGTTTGGTAGATAAGAGACAGATGAATTTGGATTTCAGAGTCTGAGATTTGATTCTGGATGAGTTTCTCTGATTGAAGGAGTTGTATAGTTTGGTAAGTCTGGGAAATTAGCTCCGAAGTGTTCTGGATTTTCTCTGTGTTCTGGAGAAGTTAGTGTTTGTTCTTCTGGAGTGAATTGCCAGTTTGGATAGCTGGGATTCGTTGTGTTTCGCGTATCTCTGAGGGAGTACGTGTGAGATTCTATTTTTGGTTTTTGGAACCAGCAGTTCAGGAGAGTTGGTTGTGAGTCTGACTCGTCTGTAGTCTGATAGCCTGTCTTGTTCTGTAGATCTAGAGGAGTAGGAGCCCGGTAGCTTAGTGATATTGACTGTTTGGATTCTATAGAGCGAGTAACCCGGCATTTATACTCGGGGAAACTCGAGAAAATTCTACCCAGATTTTTGTCTGGATAAATAGATTTGTTTGATTGGATGCTATGGTTGTTAGCATTGGTTGATATATGCATGTATTTTAAAATTAAAATTTTAAATAGATTATTAAATTACTTTTGTTTTAAATTTCGGGGACGAAATTCTTTTAAGGGGGGAGGAATGTGACGACCCGGAATTTCGAGCAATATCAATTTAATAATTTATATTAAATATTAAATTGATCTGATATATTTTTGAATTATAATACTTGAATTGATATTTTCTTCTGATAAATATCATATTTGTGAGTTATATCTTTTAAAACAAATACACTAACTAATAAAACATCATACTAGGATAATAGAACATTTACACTACATAATCAAACTAGAGAAAATAATAATTAGGCCAATGAACAATGGGACTAACATTCACTTATATTTCAACTACACTTTAAAATGTAAGCAAGAAAACATAGCACTAAAGAAGATTTCCAGCCTTTATAAAATCTGCATAGTTGAAGAAACAAATAGCAAAGCTGGCATAGTATAAAACTGATGGTTCGAAGATATGTGTGCAGGTAACAAGAATCAAAAGATTCAAAAGCAAAGTAAAATACAATATTGTTTGTAGCTTGTAAGTTAAGCCAGGGAAATATAAGAAAAATGAGATAAGTATAAAATGAAACATCAAAGTACAAATAGCATTAAATGCTAGTAAGGCAAATATCTTCTCTAGTACATAAACTCACGATTTCAGCCTCCATCTTTTTAAAAAATCTCTGAAATTTGTACAAACGTGGATATTGTTTTGCATAAGAAAAATGATGTTACCCTGTAGCTTGTTATAACATCAACCTGTAAGCTATTTTTCTCTTATCACCTTTCCATTTCTTTCGAGCCAAGTAAAAACTGAGATCAAAGCTTCCATTTTAAAAACCTAAACAACATTCTACCATCAAGCAACTACAACTAATTCAAAAAGCAAGACAGTTGAAGATCAAGGGTAGAAACACTTTTCAGTTTCCAGTTTCCTCAAAGAATTCCAAAACTGTTTGCAAACAAGAAGTTCTATTCTTTTATAAACCTGGTGAGTAACATTTTTAAAAGTTTAATAACTCAAGTTTTTGTGGCATATTTTCTTGTGATATGTATCTGGTATTGGTATTTATGTGCAAGTATCTGTTTATGTCATACTCTGTTCTCATTCCAGTTTTGGTTTGCTATTTAAAATCTCAAAATCTCACAATAGAATCCATATCTGACTTTGATATATAAATGAAACTAGTTTGTTAGGATGTGAAGATAATTTTAAAAATAGTTTCTGTAAATTTTAAATTAAGTTAAAATGTTTAAATAGGATAATACAGTGAAGCTCAAACTTTGGTTAAAAATCAACTGTTTTAAATTCAAATTTGGATTACCTACATGTAATCGTGATAAGAAATCATGATTTTAGATGATACTATTATAATTTTTAATTAAGTATTAAAGGAGGATTTTGTGATATTGCGAAATTTGGAATTTTGTGAATTGCCGATTATCTACACATTAATCTGAGTTGAAATTGTGGTTGAAGCTTGCTTGTGGGTTGTAGATGAAGGAAAAAATGTTGTAGAATTTTTCCTATGATCGATTTGCTCGAAATCGAAGAAGTTAGGGTTTTAGTTGGTTGCTGGTTGGGTCGAACTGTCGTGGCATTCGCGACTTGGTTATAGGACCGGAAGCGTTCGCTTTTGGGGAGAAGGTGGCTCATGGTCGTGGGGTTCGATGGTGGGGACGGCGAGGTTCATCGGCGTGAGGTTGGCCGGTGGCGATGGGTTTTGTGGTTCGTATTTCAGCAGTGGTTCGAGTTGGTTGTTCGAATTTCGATTCGAACGTGTTTCGTTCGATCTGGGGTTGTAATCGTATTCGTGCATGATAGTGTGGTCGGAGAGGAAGGTCGCGACGATCGTATCTGGCCAGGGCTGAGGGGAGACGTGCACCGTGCACGTTCGTATGCACGTTTGGGTTCAGGCGAATTTTGTTTTGGAGAAGACGAGTTCGACTCGGGGAATATTCGTGCGATTGGAGCTACGACTCGAAGCAGGTACGTAGGTGAGATTCCTCGCGCGTGACTCGGGGAAAAGGGTGAAATGGCTCGGGTTGTTTCGTGTTGAGTAACCTGGGTTTAAAATTTTAACAGTATGTCATAATTTAGCTTTAAATTTTTAAGCATGAACAAGTTTTTGTGTATTTTAAAACTAGTTTAAATAATAATTATTAATTTGACTTAATATGTTTAGAAATGTTTTTTTCAAAGATATAAACCTATAAAATTAAATGTTGAATTGTTTTGTTTAAATAAGTTATATTTCAAAATTTATTTCTAAATGGGTTTTAATGAAGTAAATGGTAGGAGCAAGTATTTAATATAAATACAAGTTTATTTTAAATTAGATATGTTGAGAATAATTAAGGATAATTAATCAATAAACTAAAAATTAAAGGTTAATTACATTTTGTAATTAAGGATGAATTATTAAATGAAATAATTAGTGGGAATGAACGTAATTTAGGAATTAATTAATTAAAGATTAAGTGATGGTTAAAGAGTAATTAATTTATGAAATTAAAGATGATCACTTATAGTTAATTAAGTATAATCGCTTAGTGAAGTGGTTGATATATTATTAAAGTCACAAACGAGACTTAACTTAATTTATAAATGGTAAATTTAAACTTATTAATAATTGATAAGTTAATTACTTAGAATAGTGATTAAATAAATGTTAATGAAGGTCATTAACTGAATTATTTTATAATAAATTAATGTAATTGATTTTAATAAATTGATTGGATAAATTGATGTATTAATCAACATTTTAATTGTTTAAGTGTAAATAATAAATGAGAGGTAATTAAAGGAGTTAATTACTCATTTTAATTAATTGAGTAATTTGATTTATCTGGGTTAACTAATTTATTTTGATTAATTTGAATAAATCAATTGATGATGTGATAATTATGATTACTTAGAAAAGTAATTGATGTTTAATTACAGAGTGTAATTAATAGAATGATGTTTGT
The DNA here is from genome assembly GCA_030737815.1 of Allium fistulosum. Taxonomy (NCBI): domain Eukaryota; kingdom Viridiplantae; phylum Streptophyta; class Magnoliopsida; order Asparagales; family Amaryllidaceae; genus Allium; species Allium fistulosum. The sequence continues at coordinate 312,689,030 of CM060903.1, read as the reverse complement.
TAATAAAGTAATTTGAGTATAATTACTTTATATAATTAATCAAAGGATTAATTAGAGATAATAAATTATTGAGCAATTAATGAAGTAATTAAAGGAGTTAATTACTAGATTGGGATTAATCAAAGGTGATAAATATTTTGGTTCAAATTAAGGATTTAATTACTTTGATGTAATTAACTTAACTGGAAAGTAATTTGAGATTATTGGAATTTAAAATAGATTTATTTGGAATAATTAATAAATGAAGAAATTTATTAATAATTAATTGAGTAATGTAATTAACTTTAGTTAATTAAGAAATGAAGTAATGTAAAGATGCATTCTATATTGGATCAAAGTAATTAATCCGTGGGAATAATCTAAAGATAATTACTTAAATGTAATTAAAGAAAATTAATCAGGGATGATTAATTAAATGAATAACGGGATGATGATTAATTAATTGATTTATAATTAATTAATAGAAGTATAAGCAGGTTTAATAATGATGTGATGATTAATTTAATTAACTTTGAATTAATTAAGAATAAGGTAATTGATTTAATTCATTTTAAATTAATTATCAATAGTGTGATTTATTATCCTTGCTTATGTATGATGATTGATATTGACATCCTATTGATTGATTGTAATCTCAGATATGAGATGAGTGATATTGTTGTGATATGAATGCTTTGATGATAGTTTGATGATATTGATTATCCATTTATGATGTTATGCGAATTATCCATCTGTGATGTTGTGTTTTATCTATCGGTGTTGATATAGATAATTGAATTGAATTGTTTTAAACCTTTAAAACAACTTGGCCTTAAAAGACACGTTTTGGATTTCGATGAGACCGGGATCGGGTTTGCTACATTACAGCGTGATAGGGGGTTCTCGCTTTGCGTTAGGTGGCGAACGGGAGACTCTTACCCCTACATGCCCCCGGGGGTAGTATAAGGCCTTTTGGGGTTGGTTTGCTAGGTGCTTACAGTCGAGAGGCTGGCCGTAAAAGCAAACCCGAGGTATCACTGTGAGCCACAGCGGGGCTGGGATGGTTGAAAAGCCTACCGGTCGTGAGCCGTTGCTGATGGTTGAAAAGCCTAGGACGTCACAGGTGGTATCAGAGCACTAGGTTGAGCGAATACCTAGGCTCTTAAGTGATTTCTTTCTTGAGAGAGCGTATTTGTATTTTTGATATATATATATATATATGTATAATTTTATATATTTCTACCTATCGGTTGGGTTACCCGTTCAGGTTTCCCCAATACTAATTATAAAGGTAGATGGAGTAGTGGTGGATGTGTAGCACAACTACCACTAATAGGAGAAGCCCATATGTTGAGGTTGGAGGTATATTTGTCGAGACTGTAAACCCAATACCGTTTCGAGTAAGTTTGGCAGTATGGAGTGTGGATTTCTCTGATCTCCGAAGGAAATCTTTTTAAAGGAATTCGGAGTAGCTCTTGGAAGTGTAAGTTGGTTGTGCTCGGTAAGCAGATTATTTGGAGTTTGGATCTGTTAGATGAGCAGAAGTGAGTAATGGTATCTTTGCAACTTCATAAGGGAGTAGCTGTATGGTGAGATGCAATAACCATAGACGGTGCTGAAGATGTTTCTTTTGAAGCAAGTTAAGGAGTTATGGGGTGGACAGTTGATGTCTACCGCAGGGAAGCTTTATCGATGTTGGAGTGTGAAACTAAGATCGGTAAGTTGTTACTTTCGGATGCGGTCTCATTTTCACCCTTAATAAGAGTTAGTTGTTGGTGCTTGGCTTGGAGTCCGAATTTTTGAGAGATATCTGCTTGTCTCAACCTCTTTGTGAAGTTGGCTGAAGACTTTGAAGTTCGAGAAGCCTTTGGAATAAAGAAGTCTTCTGGTTAAGCAGTGACCTGGAGTGGAGTGTGGAAGCAGCAATGTGAATCTTTTTCTACAATGGATCAGGAGATGTGAGATTCTACGGTCTGTAGTTCGAGTAGATGTTAAAGACTTATCCATTTCTTCTGGAAGCTCAACAGGTCAGGATATCTGTTTTGAGGAGGAACTATCAGTTTTCTGGCAGATAAGATGTTTCTAAAGGAGTAATTTTATTTGGATATGTTGTTTGGGTTGGTAAAGGAAGAACAGTTTCTTCGGAATCTGAATCGGATAGGATCGCAAAAGTGACTTGCGATGGTTTGAGTGTTCCTTTGTGTTTCAGAAATTTTCTGGATGTCTTCAGGAAGTCAGTGTTTTGTTAGCATCTGGAGATTGAATTTGGTATCGACTGTATTCCAGGAGGGTACCGATGGTTTAACTTAGTAGTAGGATGGTTTGTGAGGAACTTCTGAGTTTATTTTGGATTTGTTAAACCATATTTTCAGAATAGTTGGGAGGCTTACCTGTTGTGATTACTGACTGATGGTTGCAAAGCCTAGGTCTGTCACAGTGGTATCAGTGGGAAGTTTGTATTGGAGTTCGTCATCAACATTTCATCTGCTCCCACATCAGAGTTGTGCAGCGGAAGCAGTTGGGAGTGAGTCTGTTTTTCTTTTCTGGAGAAGAGAAGTTGATTTCTACGGAGGATGGTAGAGTTATGTTCTTGATTTTAGTTAATTTCGAGAAGATCGTTCTACTAGATTGTTTTTGGATTCAGATTCGTTCTGAAGGGCATCAGCAGAGGTTTAGCTGATTGATAGTGATGAAGGCAGATTTGGATCGTTCGAAGAGTTTGGTAGATAAGAGACAGATGAATTTGGATTTCAGAGTCTGAGATTTGATTCTGGATGAGTTTCTCTGATTGAAGGAGTTGTATAGTTTGGTAAGTCTGGGAAATTAGCTCCGAAGTGTTCTGGATTTTCTCTGTGTTCTGGAGAAGTTAGTGTTTGTTCTTCTGGAGTGAATTGCCAGTTTGGATAGCTGGGATTCGTTGTGTTTCGCGTATCTCTGAGGGAGTACGTGTGAGATTCTATTTTTGGTTTTTGGAACCAGCAGTTCAGGAGAGTTGGTTGTGAGTCTGACTCGTCTGTAGTCTGATAGCCTGTCTTGTTCTGTAGATCTAGAGGAGTAGGAGCCCGGTAGCTTAGTGATATTGACTGTTTGGATTCTATAGAGCGAGTAACCCGGCATTTATACTCGGGGAAACTCGAGAAAATTCTACCCAGATTTTTGTCTGGATAAATAGATTTGTTTGATTGGATGCTATGGTTGTTAGCATTGGTTGATATATGCATGTATTTTAAAATTAAAATTTTAAATAGATTATTAAATTACTTTTGTTTTAAATTTCGGGGACGAAATTCTTCTAAGGGGGAGGAATGTGACGACCCGGAATTTCGACCAATATCAATTTAATAATTTATATTAAATATTAAATTGATCTGATATATTTTTGAATTATAATACTTGAATTGATATTTTCTTCTGATAAATATCATATTTGTGAGTTATATCTTTTAAAACAAATACACTAACTAATAAAACATCATAGTAGGATAACAGAACATTTACACTACATAATCAAACTAGAGAAAATAATAATTAGGCAAATGAACAATGGGACTAACATTCACTTATATTTCAACTACACTTTAAAATGTAAGCAAGAAAACATAGCACTAAAGAAGATTTCCAGCCTTTATAAAATCTGCATAGTTGAAGAAACAAATAGCAAAGCTGGCATAGTATAAAACTGATGGTTCGAAGATATGTGTGCAGGCAACAAGAATCAAAAGATTCAAAAGCAAAGTAAAATACAATATTGTTTGTAGCTTGTAAGTTAAGCCAGGGAAATATAAGAAAAATGAGATAAGTATAAAATGAAACATCAAAGTACAAATAGCATTAAATGCTAGTAAGGCAAATATCTTCTCTAGTACATAAACTCACGATTTCAGCCTCCATCTTTTTAAAAAATCTCTGAAATTTGTACAAACGTGGATATTGTTTTGCATAAGAAAAATGATGTTACCCTGTAGCTTGTTATAACATCAACCTGTAAGCTATTTTTCTCTTATCACCTTTCCATTTCTTTCGAGCCAAGTAAAAACTGAGATCAAAGCTTCCATTTTAAAAACCTAAACAACATTCTACCATCAAGCAACTACAACTAATTCAAAAAGCAAGACAGTTGAAGATCAAGGGTAGAAACACTTTTCAGTTTCCAGTTTCCTCAAAGAATTCCAAAACTGTTTGCAAACAAGAAGTTCTATTCTTTTATAAACCTGGTGAGTAACATTTTTAAAAGTTTAATAACTCAAGTTTTTGTGGCATATTTTCTTGTGATATGTATCTGGTATTGGTATTTATGTGCAAGTATCTGTTTATGTCATACTCTGTTCTCATTCCAGTTTTGGTTTGCTATTTAAAATCTCAAAATCTCACAATAGAATCCATATCTGACTTTGATATATAAATGAAACTAGTTTGTTAGGATGTGAAGATAATTTTAAAAATAGTTTCTGTAAATTTTAAATTAAGTTAAAATGTTTAAATAGGATAATACAGTGAAGCTCAAACTTTGGTTAAAAATCAACTGTTTTAAATTCAAATTTGGATTACCTACATGTAATCGTGATAAGAAATCATGATTTTAGATGATACTATTATAATTTTTAATTAAGTATTAAAGGAGGATTTTGTGATATTGCGAAATTTGGAATTTTGTGAATTGCCGATTATCTACACATTAATCTGAGTTGAAATTATGGTTGAAGCTTGCTTGTGGGTTGTAGATGAAGGGAAAAATGTTGTAGAATTTTTCCTATGATCGATTTGCTCGAAATCGAAGAAGTTAGGGTTTTAGTTGGTTGCTGGTTGGGTCGAACTGTCGTGGCATTCGCGACTTGGTTATAGGACCGGAAGCGTTCGCTTTTGGGGAGAAGGTGGCTCATGGTCGTGGGGTTCGATGGTGGGGACGGCGAGGTTCATCGGCGTGAGGTTGGCCGGTGGCGATGGGTTTTGTGGTTCGTATTTCAGCAGTGGTTCGAGTTGGTTGTTCGAATTTCGATTCGAACGTGTTTCGTTCGATCTGGGGTTGTAATCGTATTCGTGCATGATAGTGTGGTCGGAGAGGAAGGTCGCGACGATCGTATCTGGCCAGGGCTGAGGGGAGACGTGCACCGTGCACGTTCGTATGCACGTTTGGGTTCAGGCGAATTTTGTTTTGGAGAAGACGAGTTCGACTCGGGGAATATTCGTGCGATTGGAGCTACGACTCGAAGCAGGTACGTAGGCGAGATTCCTCGCGCGTGACTCGGGGAAAAGGGTGAAATGGCTCGGGTTGTTTCGTGTTGAGTAACCTGGGTTTAAAATTTTAACAGTATGTCATAATTTAGCTTTAAATTTTTAAGCATGAACAAGTTTTTGTGTATTTTAAAACTAGTTTAAATAATAATTATTAATTTGACTTAATATGTTTAGAAATGTTTTTTTCAAAGATATAAACCTATAAAATTTAATGTTGAATTGTTTTGTTTAAATAAGTTATATTTCAAAATTTATTTCTAAATGGGTTTTAATGAAGTAAATGGTAGGAGCAAGTATTTAATATAAATACAAGTTTATTTTAAATTAGATATGTTGAGATTAATTAAGGATAATTAATCAATAAACTAAAAATTAAAGGTTAATTACATTTTGTAATTAAGGATGAATTATTAAATGAAATAATTAGTGGGAATGAACGTAATTTAGGAATTAATTAATGAAAGATTAAGTGATGGTTAATAGAGTAATTAATTTATGAAATTAAAGATGATCACTTATAGTTAATTAAGTATAATCGCTTAGTGAAGTGGTTGATATATTATTAAAGTCACAGACGAGACTTAACTTAATTTATAAATGGTAAATTTAAACTTATTAATAATTGATAAGTTAATTACTTAGAATAGTGATTAAATAAATGTTAATGAAGGTCATTAACTGAATTATTTTATAATAAATTAATGTAATTGATTTTAATAAATTGATTGGATAAATTGATGTATTAATCAACATTTTAATTGTTTAAGTGTAAATAATAAATGAGAGGTAATTAAAGGAGTTAATTACTCATTTTAATTAATTGAGTAATTTGATTTATCTGGGTTAACTAATTTATTTTGATTAATTTGAATAAATCAATTGATGATGTGATAATTATGATTACTTAGAAAAGTAATTGATGTTTAATTACAGAGTGTAATTAATAGAATGATGTTTGTTAATAAAGTAATTTGAGTATAATTACTTTATATAATTAATCAAAGGATTAATTAGAGATAATAAATTATTGAGCAATTAATGAAGTAATTAAACGAGTTAATTACTAGATTGGGATTAATCAAAGGTGATAAATATTTTGGTTCAAATTAAGGATTTAATTACTTTGATGTAATTAACTTAACTGGAATGTAATTTGAGATTATTGGAATTTAAAATAGATTTATTTGGAATAATTAATAAATGAAGAAATTTATTAATAATTAATTGAGTAATGTAATTAACTTTAGTTAATTAAGAAATGAAGTAATGTAAAGATGCATTCTATATTGGATTAAAGTAATTAATCCGTGGGAATAATCTAAAGATAATTACTTAAATGTAATTAAAGAAAATTAATCAGGGATGATTAATTAAATGAATAACGGGATGATGATTAATTAATTGATTTATAATTAATTAATAGAAGTATAAGCAGGTTTAATAATGATGTGATGATTAATTTAATTAACTTTAAATTAATTAAGAATAAGGTAACTGATTTAATTCATTTTAAATTAATTATCAATAGTGTGATTTATTATCCTTGCTTATGTATGATGATTGATATTGACATCCTATTGATTGATTGTAATCTCAGATATGAGATGAGTGATATTGTTGTGATATGAATGCTTTGATGATAGTTTGATGATATTGATTATCCATTTATGATGTTATGCGAATTATCCATCTGTGATGTTGTGTTTTATCTATCGGTGTTGATATAGATAATTGAATTGAATTGTTTTAAACCTTTAAAACAACTTGGCCTTAAAAGACACGTTTTGGATTTCGATGAGACCGGGATCGGGTTTCCGTATACCGGGATTCCAGGTCTGGAGACCCGAATACCACATCGATCCAAAATAACGTTAGGTCGTGAAATTTCAAATGGAGGTAGTGAAGACTCGAGGTATAAGAACTATACGTCAGTATAACTCTGTGGGTGATTCCATAATGAGTTTTGACGAAGATAGTACTTATAGATTCGAGATGGTGATTCAGAATGCAAGGGTTATTGTCGTTAACTCTGAGGGTGATTCCAATACGAGTGTAACGAGATAATGCCTTCGGTTTCGTTCGAACCCGGAACGAACTTGTATGGATCGAATGCTTTCAGAACATCGTCAGGTGGACGATGAGCATTCTAAGAGCTGTGTTCTCTAAAGGTAATCGTGACCTCAAGCCTCATCAACCGGGAATGGCTAAAACAGGGGAGGTGCAGCAAGGCTTCGTGGGTAGCACCCACTTGAGAGTAAGGTTTACCCCTGTCTAGATGTCCCTTATTTTTCGGCTTAGTGTGCGGTTGTTCGCGGCAACCGTGGGGTGATCTTATTTGGAACTGTTCAGTTAAGGAATGGATCCAGCCTTGTGTTGCAGGGGACTTAGGGTGGGTCCTCGGTACGCTGGTCTAGGCCAGGTACTGTGACGGGTGGTACCCCAGTAGCCCTGCCATTGTATGGAATCCAAAATCCAATAAGTGCCATCGAATTTGATTGTAAACCTAGTATGCTGGAATTTAATGAATGTAACAATTTCGGCTATTTTCTATTTACTTGAAAACCCTAGACACTATTATAATATCACTGGATTTCCTAAAAATGTTTTGGTTAGCGTAAGGTAAAAACTTTTCCATGTTTATTGGTGGGAAGTCTTACGTGATACCTTTTGTTTCCAAATGATTTCCAAAGTTAAACAACTTTAATCTGTTACTCATACCAGACCCATGTCTGACCCGAAGTTTATTTCTGTTTTTCATAAACTCTCGGGTACCCAAATTTTTACGGGTAGTCAAGGGATTCAGGGTTAGCTTTGATGTATTCTGGAGGAGCAATGGAGCAGGAGGCTTCAGCGTGTAGATATATAGTGGTTCCGCTGTGTTAGTGATTATTTTGTATTTCCGCTGTGTTGTATCTCTTGTGTTGTATCTCTGTGATGTGTGAGTTGTATTAACTAGACAGGTATTTATAACTGTCTAGTATGTGTTGTATTATCTGTGTACTCTGATGTATATGATACTATGTATTAATTTATGTGATATATTATATTTTATTCGTTCCGCTGTTGAGATTCTGTTGTTGTTTTCTTCTTCTTCTCTTTCTTTTCTACTTTCTCACCTCTTTCTTTTCTTCAAAACGATACGACTTTCTGGGCATAGAAGGTCGGGACGTTACACGAAGTCTCGTCCACAAAGCTACGCTTTTTTCAAAAAGCCACGCTTTGGGTCAACAAATGATCAACCTATGATCACAAAGATAAATGATCAAACAAATGATCATATCACAAATGATCAAACACTGATCATCACACAGCAACACTCAGCATGCCACATTACCAAATTGGGATATATCGCAGATAAATTTCAACTACATAACCTCTGAGCTCGTACATCTCAGAGAAGGGTGTTAAGCTAAGAGAATAAATTCTCCGCCACCAACAGATATGTATTTGAAAGAAATCAGCTTTATATCGCATTTGTAACGTCAAACACACAATCCATACAAGTCTGTTACGGGTTCGAACAGAACCGAAGGCACTTCTCACGAAGCCCTTGCAAATCCGGATAATTTCAAATCACGTCCGGACTTCCCGTCACTAAGGGTGATAAAACCTCTAAATCGGAGATCACCGATGTAGAGTAACTCGACGGTAATCCTTCCGTTTTCAAAAATATCCGGTCTTCAACACCGGTCATCAAATGCAATTCATAAAGACGTATCCCATATTCGGAATGGGTTATACGACCCCATGGTCCTTTCCCGGCTAACCCGAATAGTGAGCGGTTATTCAAAAATAAGTGTGGCATTCAAATTCATCCAATTCACAACAAATACCTATTCAAGGTAATTATTGATAGTCGGTTATTTAACTGTCAATAAAGATGCGCAACATCATCAGATTCCAAATATTTTTCCAAATTATTTATTTCCCAAAAATATCTTTACTAGATATAAAATCTCCACACTTCAAAAATAAATCAACGTTTATTTTTAAAACGAATTTCCATTTCTTTTATAAATTCCATAGTGAATTTATATTTCAGATATCTACTGATATACGATCTTCAAATCGATTTCAATATTCACTTTCGATTTATCTTTAAAAAGATAAAATCTCAAAATGTTTCATTTCATATTGGAAAACATTTCCATACTTATTTAATAATAAGTAATTCACAAATCTATTAATTTTCAACATTTGAAAATATTTGATATACTTAAATCAAAATTAAGTATATATTTCATTCTTTGAGGAAATCATTTATTATAACAACATCTATTTGAGTCAAAATGAATGTTACGTAAAACATCGTTACGACGACTCAAAATCACTAGTATAGGGATTCGGTTTTTAAGATAGATATATAAATCCCAATACTACATAAAACATTTCCTTTTGGAAATCATTTACTATAACAACAGTGTTATAGTCCACCATTTCCTTCTTTCTCGAAAACGTCTATTCCAACAATAAATGTTGAAATCTATGATTTCGATATTAAACACTTTTGAAAACATCATTAAATCGTTTTCATTCTATTTCAATATCACTTTCCCAAGACCAGATTCATTTTACTTAATAATATATATTCACTATCCAAAATCGTGAATATACTTCACTAACCAAATTTTCAATATTTTCTACACATTTTATTTCAAGAATTATCCACAATCCAAAATTGTGGATAAAGTTCCCAACCAACTCTTATTATTTACAACATTTAACTTAAAGGATAATTCGCTGTCCAAAATCACGAATATATCTCCTTTAATAACTTCTACGTTTAAAATTACCAAATTCAATTGGTTTCGGATTTATAAAACAACATTTATAAATTCACCTTTAGATTTCATAACAACTTTGATTTATAAATCTCCTTTATTAACAAATCCAATCAAGATCCATTTAAAGGTAAAAATCAAATTTATAAGTTAATTTCTTATAAATCTTTCATTCTACAATTTCATTCATTTTCAACTTCACAATTTTTAAATCTATAAATTTCATACACTTACGAATTCCATAATTATTTCATTTTTAACACTTATAAAAACTTGTTTTATAATTCCAAAAATTTAAAGTTATAAATATCAATTTTGTACATCTTTTACATACATCGTTTTTTAATGATTCCAAAATTCCAATTAAAACCATTTTATAAATTACTTAACTATTTATTTCAAAAATGACACTTTGGTTATATTTCACAAAAATCATAATTTCTATAACTTTAAAAGTTGAACGTTTATAAATCAATTCAAAAATTAAATAAACGTATACTTTCAAAAATCACTTTAAAAATCTCTTTTAAAATCATCAACGTTATTTTTAACTTCAAAAATGAATCCGATGATGCAACGCACCAATTAGTCAATCACAACATTCAATATCATATATCAATATGATAACAGAATACATCACAATATCTGTAAATAAATAAATACTGGTGAGGAATCCAGTTGGATCCCTCCAACCTGTTTCCCTGCATCCACAGACGTTAGCACAATACCAATTCCACTTCGAGGTGGAATATCGTGGTATATGGGTTTATAAAAATCATCCGCTTACTAACGGCGCAATAGGGTCTCATCCGCTATACAATGCGGAAAATCAATCAATCCAATATATACATATGCCAATATGTATATATTACTATATATATAGATATATCCTACTATATCTAATATCACATCCAATAGCAATCAAATCAATCAATCAATAATAGCAAAACAAAATTTTCCTTCGAGTGAGAAAATCTCACCTTAGCTTTAAATTTGCAATCCCATTTCCATTTTTTGATCATTTCTTCATGGTTTAACCTTGTATAACAATTTATACAATATATCAATATTCGAATTAAAATCGAACACTTAAATTATTGTTCTATTTATCTACTTAACCAATTTCTCCTTTAATAATTTAATTAACTAGTAATTTTTTTAAATTTTTTTTAGCAAACCAAAAATAAACAATTTTATGCAGTTGGAAAATATTCGAAATAAATCGAATAATAAGTTTCCATTTAATAGTTTTAATTCAACTAATAATTTAAATTTATTTTCTGCATAAACATTTATAAATTAGAATTGAAAATAAAATTTCACCTGCTGCTCACCACGTTGACGTCGCCGTTCTCTGGCTCGACTTCGAGCTCCCTACAGATGAAAGCGACCATCTTGCTTTGCCCGCCTGCTCGCGCTCCTATCTCAACGCGCACGCCCACCTAGAATCGCGACACTGCAACCTCCAGTTCGTCAACGACCCCTTCAGAATCGAACGCGCCTCACAACCATCATTTCCAAGTCGCCGCGACCACTAAGCCACACTCGAGCCTTTCTCCTGCCTTCGAGTGCGCGACCCCGGCCCATCAATCAAATTCCATCGCGAACGCCCCTATGCGAGCCACCGAGCTTCCCAAATCGCGAGCCCTGGAAATCGATCGAGGTTTCCCCCACCTCCATCTCGAATTCGAGGCTACGACCATTGTTTTTTTGATTCCACTTTGAATTTAATTGGAGAGGACATTTGATTTCGAACTGAGAAAAGAAATAAGAAGAGTGGGCTTTGGTTTTTAAAAATGAACGAGAGCGAGAGGCAGCCATTCTTATTTCTTGTTTGGATTTCTGGCCTTCGGCCATTTGATTTTAAAACTGGAAAGGGGAGAGGAGTATTTGAAAATGAAAGGAGGATGGTTGCGTGATGGGTTGCACGATTTTTTTCGTGATTCTCGGCTGAAACAAAGGGGCGTGATTCACTGCTTGATTAAAGGGAGATAACATGCTATGTTGACCAGTTTCCAAATTTAAATTTAAATTTTAAATTGAATTTCATTTTATTTCAATGCGTTTATGTGTCGTATGGTCACATATCAACAACGAAAAATACGAAAATTTGAAATCCGACAATAATTCAATATTACGGACCCAATGGAACTGGTTTCGTCGAATTCCGAGACTGTGCCTCGGACGGCTATTTTTAAATTCAATTTAAACGATAAAATTTCAAAACTGATCAAAACAGTTTCCAATTTCTATTCTGAAGCTTCAATTATCTTCAGTATTATCAATACGAATTTTACAAGCCTTTGAAATATTTTTAATCAGCACAGAATTGAAGATTCAAATGTTTTTTTTATTCAACACTATATAGATTAAATTTTAAAATTTAATCACCAAATTCAAGGTTATATCGGGGATTCAAATTAAATCATCGTTCAAATATTTAAAATTAATTAAATATTTTCAATTTAATTTGTTCAAAATTCTGGGTCGTTACAGACTTCCCTCCTTAAAAGAATTTCATCCCGAAATTACAAGTTCGGAAAAATGGTCCTTAAGTCGTCTACTATTTTTCACAATCTAATAGTTTTATCAAATTCTCAAAACAAATCTTTCTACTAAAGATTCATTGTCAATTCAACTAGCTTTCCAACTTCAATTATAGTTCAAAACAACATTGTTTTACTTCTCAATTCAAATTTTAATTTTTAATTCAAATTTAAACTTCCAAAATTTTCTCAAAATTTTCTAACACTCTAAAGTTTAGAAAAATTTCGCCAGCGTCTCCTTTGCGCGGCTAATACGGTACAACTACAAAATGTCCCTACGGACTCTCAAATTTCAAAAAGAAAAGAAAAAGCCAAGCGGCTAGACAAGAAATCAGCAAATCTCATATAGAAATTTAAATACTTACCTTTTGTCGAGCAATTTAAATTTATCTTTGAAATCAAAATTTCCAATTCCTTTATACACCTGTATATCCTACTAGCCATAATATCTAGGTACAACATTCAACTATTTTGCAAATTCTATTACAAAATTTCCAATATAAACTGCTTATACATTTTTTTAGCTTACTATTGAAGTTATATATCTATTTTCATTCAATTTTACATTTCAAATTTCATTTGAATTCAATTCACAATTCCAATCTAATTTGGATTTAGTTTAGCTTCTGAATATTGAATTTATCAATTATCTTTCATTCATAACTGCACTATTTTAAATTAGTTCCAATTACTAATTCATTACAAAATCTAATTCACTTATTCAAATTTGTTTTCAACCTTCAGTTTCAATTCCAGTTTTATTCTTTTGTTCATTCCCAAAATTTATTTTCAATTCACTATTTTTTTGGTTTATAACCACTTATATTAAACTGGATATCAAATTCCATATGAATTTTAATTCATCTTTCATTTATAATTATTCAATTCCATTCTATTGCTTACAAATTCGAAATGAATCTCAACTTTCAATTTCACTTTCATTTATTCAAATTTATTCACTTATACTTTCTTTAATTTAACTCCATTCTTTAAGTTAAATTTATTCTATCAAAATTCAAATTTGTATAGGTTATCAAGTTACAATATTTCATAAATATTTTTATATATAGTATTCCAGAGTCTTACCAACATTTCAAAAACCATTTTTTGAAAACAGTTCAAATTATCCTTTGAATTTTCTAAAACAAACCCCAAATTTTCCAAACAACTTTCATTTAAAACAATTTGGCAGCAATTCCTCTTTTGGAAACCCGAAAATGAACATCGATGATGCTGCAGTCATTACTGAAGTTATTTTCCAGCGACCGAAAAGAGTTTAGAGCTTTTCATTCCTTCAAAACATTCTTCCAAAATTTTCAAATTCTTTTCAAAACATTTCCAAATACTTCTCTGGAATTTCATTTCAAATTACAAATCACATTTATAATTTATATTCTCAAATTCCATTTGTACGTGAATTTATTTCTTAACTTTGGAGTTATGATTTGAATTTCTTATTCAATTTCAATGATAATAATTTAATATTATTATTTCCTAACAACCATGCAACCATATACTGTAATAATTTACAGAAAATCATTTCTTTTGTATACAAAAATAGTTTTGGGCAAAATTATCTCATTTACCCTATTCAAAATAATATTGTGTCGATTTACCTTGTTTAAGAGTTTAGAAACTCCTATCAACACAGTTAGCTAGACTGCACCGACCAGAATCCATAAACAATCAACCGATAAGTCAACACAATACAAAACAATTTCATATTCACTTACAAATACGCACACGTATCTATTATTACACTCAACTCATTCTAGAGTACCACTGACTCTATCTCTAATGAGTAACACCCAACAGAGCAGGGTTGTCGCTTAACCATATGCTCTGATACCACGCTGTAAGGACCCGATTCTTCGACTTTCGAATATCGACACTGATACGTCCACTGTATCAACTGCCGAGCAACCGAATGCCGGAAAACCGAATACTTAGGGTTTTAAAAGAAGAGGTATAAGAAAAGATAGAAGGAAAAAAAAAGAACAACCGAACAATATCAGAAACAGAAACAATATCAGAATCTCACATATCGCAGCGGGACAATATATAATAGATAATCACTAGTCTTTTAAAACAAAGGACTATATCAGTTTATACATACATCAATTAGAGTCAATATACAACAATGGACAGTTATATAAACTTGTCCTCATACAGAATACACAGCGGATTAAATACTATCAGATACAAATACTACGTCTCGTCATCCAGCTTATCTTCAAAGCTCCAGAATATCCAGAATATCCTGATAACCTAACTCTAGACTGCCCGTGTGGAAATTGGTGGGCACCCAGAGTTTAGAAGGGAAACAATAAACTCCAGGTCAGTCATGGTGACTGGTGTGAGATCGTAAAACAGTTATTTTTCACAAAGAAAATAAAATAGATTCGCAATGCTTTTGGAAAATGAAACCACCATAAGACCTCCCGCCATACACACAATGCAAACGCAGGATTGGAGGAGATTTCTTCTTATGATAGTCAAATATGCTTACTACGCCAATCATTGGATTATTATTATTATTAATGTCTAGTGTAGAAAACATTTTGAAAGTATAATATTAATCTTAGCCAGCATAGGTACCATTATACTATGCCTACTATAGCTGCTATGTTAAATAGCAGGTTCTACAACTAATACCGTACAAGGTTCGTATTTGGAAGATGGATTTCCAACAAATGGTCAGGCTAAGGAACTTCCTTTCCTCTTGCCGAATGGGATCGCATCTGGCTGGACGTCCCGAGGGACAAACTGCTCTCTGCCAAACAAGGCCGGGTTACCCCTATAACAGGTAACTCACGAATATGCCACCTCCCGGTCCTTTGGGACCTTTATCCGAGCGCTCGATAACCAACATCACACATAATAAATAAAGTGTGTCCACATGAGTAAGTATCTGGGCTCCATACCATGATACCACCCCTTTCCAGAAGGAAATGACATACCCTAAAGGGCGCGACCCTCATAACCTTGCCGCAACATTCCTGTTTCGACCATTTCCGGGTTGTTGAGGCCCTGACGAAGTCTCGTCCACAAAGCTACGCTTTTTTCAAAAAGCCGTGCTTTGAGTCAACAGATGATCTACCTATGATCACAAAGATAAATGATCAAACAAATGATCATATCACAAATGATCAAACACTGATCATCACACAGCAACACTCAGCATGCCACATTACCAAATTGGGATATATCGCTGATAAATTTCAACTACATAACCTCTGAGCTCGTACGTCTCAGAGAAGGGTGTTAAGCTAAGAGAACAAATTCTCCGCCACCAACAGATATGTATTTGAAAGAAATCAGCTTTATATCTCAATTTGTAACATCAGACACACAATCCATACAAGTCTGTTCCGGGTTCGAACAGAACCGAAGGCACTTCTCACGAAGCCCTTGCAAATCCGGATAATTTCCAATCACGTCCGGACTTCCCGTCACTAAGGGTGATAAAACCTCTAAATCGGAGATCAACCGATGTAGAGTAACTCGACGGTAATCCTTCCGTTTTCAAAAATATCTGGTCTTCAACACCGGTCATCAAATGCAATTCATAACGACATATCACATATTCGGAATGGGTTATACGACCCCATGGTCCTTTCCCGGCTAACCCGAATAGTGAGCGCTTATTCAAAAATAAGTGTGTCAAATTCATCCAATTCACAACAAATACCTATTCAAGGTAATTATAGATAGTCGGTTATTTAACTGTCAATAAAGATGCGCAACATCATCAGATTCCAAATAATTTTCCAAATTATTTATTTCCCAAAAATATCTTTACTAAATATAAAATCTCCACACTTCAAAAATAAATCAACGTTTATTTTTAAAACGAATTTCCATTTCTTTTATAAATTCCATAGTGAATTTATATTTCAGATATCTACTGATATACGATCTTCAAATCGATTTCAATATTCACTTTCGATTTATCTTTAAAAAGATAAAATCTCAAAATGTTTCATTTCATATTGGAAAACATTTCCATACTTATTTAATAATAAGTAATTCACAAATCTATTAATTTTCAACATTTGAAAATATTCGATATACTTAAATCAAAATTAAGTATATATTTCATTCTTTAAGGAAATCATTTATTATAACAACATCTATTTGAGTAAAAACGAATGTTACGTAAAACATCGTTATGACGACTCAAAATCACTAGTATAGGGATTCGGTTTTTAAGATAGATATATAAATCCCAATACTACATAAAACATTTCCTTTCGAAAATCGTTTACTATAACAACAGTGTTATAGTCCACCATTTCCTTCTTTCTCGAAAACGTCTATTCCAACAATAAATGTTGAAATCTATGATTTCGATATTAAACACTTTTGAAAACATCGTTAAATTGTTTTCATTCTATTTCAATATCACTTTCCCAGGACCAGATTCATTTTACTTAATAATATATATTCACTGTCCAAAATCGTGAATATACTTCACTAACCAAATTTTCAATATTTTCTACACATTTTATTTCAAGAATTATCCACTATCCAAAATCGTGGATAAAGTTCCCAACCAACTCTTATTATTTACAACATTTAACTTAAAGGATAATTCGCTGTCCAAAATCACGAATATATTTCCTTTAATAACTTCTACGTTTAAAATTACCAAATTCAATTGGTTTCGGATTTATAAAACAACATTTATAAATTCACCTTTAGATTTCATAACAACTTTGATTTATAAATCTCCTTTATTAACAAATCCAATCAAGATCCATTTAAAGGTAAAAATCAAATTTATAAGTTAATTTCTTATAAATCTTTCATTCTACAATTTCATTCATTTTCAATTTCACAATTTATAAATCTATAAATTTCATACACTTACGAATTCCATAATTATTTCATTTTTAACACTTATAAAAACTCGTTTTATAATTCCAAAAATTCAAAGTTATAAATATCAATTTTGTACATCTTTTACATACATTGTTTTTTAATGATTCCAAAATTCCAATTAAAACCATTTTATAAATTACTTAACTATTTATTTCAAAAATGACACTTTGGTTATATTTCACAAAAATCATAATTTCTATAACTTTAAAAGTTGAACGTTTATAAATCAATTCAAAAATTAAATAAACGTATACTTTCAAAAATCACTTTTAAAATCTCTTTTAAAATCATCATCGTTATTTTTAACTTCAAAAATGAATCCGATGATGCAACGCACCAATTAGTCAATCACAACATTCAATATCATATATCAATATGATAACAGAATACATCACAATATCTGTAAATAAATAAATATTGGTGAGGAATCCAGTTGGATCCCTCCAACCTGTTTCCCTGCATCCACAGACGTTAGCACAATACCAATTCCACTTCGAGGTGGAATATCGCGGTATATGGGTTTTATAAAAATCATCCGCTTACTAATGGCGCAATAGGGTCTCATCCGCTATACAATGCGGGAAATCAATCAATCCAATATATACATATGCCAATATGTATATATTGCTATATATATAGATATATCCTACTATATCTAATATCACATCCAATAGCAATCAAATCAATCAATCAATAACTACAAAACAAAATTTTCCTTCGAGTGAGAAAATCTCACCTTAGCTTTTAATTTGCAATCCCATTTCCATTTTTTTTTATCATTTCTTCACGGTTTAACCTTGTATAACAATTTATACAATATATCAATATTTGAATTAAATCGAACACTTAAATTATTGTTCTATTTATCTACTTAACCAATTTCTCCTTTAATAATTTAATTAACTAGTAATTTTTTTTTATTTTTTTTAGCGAAACAAAAATAAACAATTTTATACAGTTGGAAAATATTCGAAATAAATCGAATAATAAGTTTCCATTTAATAGTTTTAATTCAACTAATAATTTAAATTTCTTTTCTGCATAAACATTTATAAATTAGAATTGAAAATAAAATTTCACCTGCTGCTCACCACGTTGACGTCGCCGTTCTCTGGCTCGACTTCGAGCTCCCTACAGATGAACGCGACCATCTTGCTTCGCCCGCTTGCTCGCGCTCCCATCTCAACACGCACGCCCACCCAGAATCGCGACACTGCAACCTCCAGTTCGTCAACGTCCCCTTCAGAATCGAACGCGCCTCACAACCATCATTTCCAAGTCGCCGCGACCACTAAGCCACACTCGAGCCCTTCTCCTGACTTCGAGCGCACGACCCCGGCCCATCAATCAAATTCCATCGTGAACGCCCTTATGCGAGCCACCGAGCTTCCCAAATCGCGCGCCCCAGAAATCGATCGAGGTTTCCCCCACCTCCATCTCGAATTCGAGGCTACGGCCATTGTTTTTTTGATTCTACTTTGAATTTAATTGGAGAGGACATTTGATTTCGAACTGAGAAAAGAAATAAGAAGAGTGGGCTTTGGTTTTCAAAAATGAACGAGAGCGAGAGGCAGCCATTTTTATTTCTTGTTTTGATTTCTCGCCTTCGGCCATTTGATTTTAAAACTGGAAAGGGGAGAGGAGTATTTGAAAATGAAAGGAGGATGGTTGCGTGATGGGTTGCACGATTTTTTTCGTGATTCTCGGCTGAAACAAAGGGGCGTGATTCACTGCTTGATTAAAGGGAGATAACATGCTGTGTTGACCAGTTTCCAAATTTAAATTTAAATTTTAAATTGAATTTCATTTTATTTCAATGCGTTTATGTGTCGTATGGTCACATATCAACACCGAAAAATACGAAAATTTGAAATCCGATAATAATTCAATATTACGGACCCAATGGAACTGGTTTCGTCGAATTCCGAGATTGTGCCTCGGATGGCTATTTTTAAATTCAATTTAAACGATAAAATTTTAAAACTGATCAAAACAGTTTCCAATTTCAATTCTGAAGCTTCAATTATCTTCAGTATTATCAATACAAATTTTACAAGCCTTTGAAATATTTTTAATCAGCTCAGAATTGAAGATTCAAATTTTTTTTTATTCAACACTATATAGATTAAATTTTAAAATTTAATCACCAAATTCAAGGTTATATCGGGGATTCAAATTAAATCATCGTTCAAATATTTAAAATTAATTAAATATTTTCAATTTAATTTGTTCAAAATTCTGGGTCGTTACAACACCCTTACACGCACATTTTCATTTATATTCCAACTTCATTCATTTCTAAACCTTCTTTTTCTAAAAATTCCATGGCTCCATAATTCAAAAATTTTAGAAAAGATAGCGTTTGTGTTGTAACTTGCTTCCATACCTTCTATACTTCTTATACTTTCATTTCAACATCCTCTCTTTGAAAAACCAAGGCCATCACTACTCCACAATGCCCTAGCCTAGCCAAATCACCTCTGGCCGAACCCATTTTAAGGCATTAGCCCCACCAAAGTTTCAAAATTTTAAGCTAGAGTCGATCGTAGAGGCGTTGCCGAGTTATAGTCAAAGTTCGAGTGAAGTTAGTGAGCATAAAGGTGAGTAAAACTACGTTGTTTTTGAAAAGTTTTTGACTTTATTATGATATGGTATTATGGTGGTAATATGATGAAATAATTGAATTTTTATTTTGTTGGTCGATGGTGATTTGATGGATGTTTGCCTTTGGTGTTGAATTTGAAATATGAATGTGATGTTGTTGAGTTAGTAAGCGTATAACCTTATGTTTATATATGTATTTCATTGTGATGTTAAAAGTATGGTAGTATGGATGTATGATTCTGATCTAAGAACCAAAGTATGTTGATTTAAAACAAAGTTAACAACTTGGCGTGTTGCGACGGATATGAGATCCGATTTGAAAGCAAAAAAATATGTTTTATTATTTTAAAGTTTTGAAATCATTTTAATGTTTCTATCTTTGTTTCTAAGTCTCAAAAAATTTAAAAATTATGTTTCTAGGCATGAAGTAGGAAATAATAAACAAGTTTTTTTGCATAAATTATGTTTAAGCGAACTACATTCATAGCGATAGTCGCTATGGACGCATTTCGACAAAATTTACGATTTTCGTTTTAAACGTTTTCTTTTGAAATGATTTTGCAAAAGTTTTCCAAACTTAATTAGTAACATAAAAAGAGATTTAGTTTAGTTAAATTAATATTTTATTATTTAATAAATTTATTAAAAGTACTTAGTACTTAATTGATAATTAATTAAGTGGTTAATGGTTAAGTAACACTTAAAGAAGGTTAATGACTAATTAGTGATTAATAAATTTTAGTTAGTGATTAATGAACTTAAGAAGTAATTTAATGATTAGTTACTATTTAATTAAATTTATTAGTTAATTAATTAATTATTAGTTAATTAAGTGATTATTTAATTAGTTTTTAATTAATTAGGGTTTAGCTAATAATTAATTGATTTAACCTTAATTAAGATACATTAAGAAGTTAATTAGGACTTAACTAGGTTCACTAAGTTAATTAAAATTTAATTATGATTTAATCTTGATTTAATTATGATTTAATTAAGATATGGTTAGGGTTTAAGCTAATTGAATATACTTTAACCTTTTAAAGCTATTTTTAAACTTAATCAATTATATTTTAAATCAGTTTTCTTTTTAAGATTAATTGATTTTAAATCACAGGATCTCTCATCTGGACCATTAAGTAGACAAATGAATTAAAGTAGTGATTATGAAATGTTGATACATTTTATGGGAAGTAAGTGACTTTTGTTTAGCACAAACGTTGAATATCGGTAACGTGATAAACATAAAGAAGTTAAATTCCAATAAGCGGTCATGATAACTTAAGCATATGGAATATAATTCTATATGTAAAAATATTACAACCAATAATGGATGTACCTTTATTTATTGCTTGGACATCTACCTATGATTGATTGTGTGTTATGTGTGAATCCCTTATATATCTAATGTCTGGCAGTATCCATGATATAACCTAGATAAGTTAAACCCAAAATTAATGATCCATTGTAGTTGTTTCCTGGAGATTTGACCAGGCAACTGAGTACTCGGCGTACAGGACGACTCGGTGTCAACTAGTGATCGGCATCTCATAGTACTCGGCGTAGTACTCAACGTCTCATAGTACTCGGCATCCAGTGGTACTCGGCGTTAGAAGACGTTCGGCATATACAGCTACTCTACATGGCAGCATCGTTCGGCTAAGAAGCATCGTTCGGCCAAAGGATCGTTCGGCTAAGAAGCATTGTTCGGCCAAAGGATCGTTCGGCTAAGAAGCATCGTTCGGCCAAAGGATCGTTCGGCTAAGAAGCATCGTTCGGCCAAAGGATCGTTCGGCTAAGAAGCATCGTTCGTCCAAAGGATTGTTCGGCTAAGAAGCATCGGTCGGCCAAAGGATCGTTCGGCTAAGAAGCATCGTTCAGCCAGAAGGCACGTTCGGCTTCAACTAACAACTGTTCTGCACTTCCCACCCATCAAACGTACCGTTCGACACTGAGAAGGTGGTTCGGCGTCAACGTGTTCGGTCTACTTGGTTCGGCATACAGCGACCACTACACTTGGGCTAGAGTGTTCGGCCACCAAGCCCACCTGGGAAGTCCAGCCCATATTTGTCTATAAATAGAGGGGCAGGGTCACAGTGAAAATGGACCTTTTTTGGGAGAACAATAGGGAGACTCTGCCACTTTTTATACTCTCCTCTTTTTAACTCAAACTTGTATTCAAGTCATTAATATATGGATTGTATCTGTATTCAACTACTTATGAAAGAAATAAAGATCAAAACTCAAAGTGGATGTAGGCAGTTACGCTGAACCACTATAAATCCGGTGTTCTTACTTTCTGCATTTAAATTAGCATATTCTTCCTTGTTTAATTTAACTTCATCACTTACATCTCTACACAATCTTTTTCAACGAGGTTAGTGACCAATTTTGGTGCTAACACTTTGGTGCTTTCACTGAGAATTGAATTCTCAGCTTGATTGGATCTCATCATCTACTAGTGGATTTCCATATTCGCGAGATAGATCCAGTTGTTTACTAGAAAACTTCCTATTCTACTCAGATTTGAAAGAAATCTAAAGGAAGCTGATAGCCGTAGATTGGATTCACTGATGTACGCAAGATCTGGGGATTGGACGTTGAAGTTTGCACTCAAGTTGAATGAAGGCCGACCCTCCTCTGAAGGCAATTCGGCCGATCACTCCAGAAAAGGCTTATGCGGATCGCCCCAGAAAAAGCATATGCCGAACGCCCCAGAAAAGGCGTATGCCGAACGCCCCAGAAAAGGCGTATGCCGAACGCCCCAGAAAAGGCGTATGCCGAACGCTCCAGAAAAGGGGTAGGCCGAACGCTCCTCTAGGCCGAACGCTCTTCCAGGCCGAACATACCTCTAGGCCGAATGCCCTTCTAGGCCGAACATACCTCTAGGCCGAACACCTCTGTAATGCCAAACGGTATTGTATGCCGAACGACTCGATTGTGCCGAACGGTGTGAATGCCGAACAGTGTGAATGCCGAACAGTGTGGGATGCCGGACAGTGTGGAACGCCGAACACGTGTGGAATGCCGAACAGTGTGGATGTCGAACAGTGTGGATTGCCGAACAGTGTGAATGCCGAACAGTGTGAATGCCAAACAATCTTGTATGCCGAGCAACTTTGTCATGCCGAACGGCCCTCAATGCCGATCGAAACTTAAGTTACACCGGTCTCTTATACTTAGTAAAGGAACATTCTATCCACTTCCCTGACATCCCATGATCGACCAGGGCATAGAGGATCTAGCGGCAGCTTATGAACGACATCAAGGGAACGGACAAGCAACCGCTATTCAAACGGTACTCCCAAAGGTTGGAGAACATAGATGATGTGACTCTAGCAAACGTCAAGATGACTCTAAGCACCATTCTTCGCTGACCCAGCACTTCGAATTTAGTGACTCCAAGCAAACCAATGTTTAGCTCTAAGCAATTTATTCCAAATGCTAACAAGGGTATCATACTGATTGCGTTTGAGAAAAGTCGACCTCGAGATATACTTTGGCAGCTAGTTAGCTAAAGAGCCTCCTACGACTATGGATCGTTTCTTTTACAAAATGAATCAGAACTGAAGTGAGGGGGAGTGGAGCAGACTAAGAAAAATAACAATGAAGGCCCGTTGGCTAAGGATGTAGATCCCAGTAGCCGAAACAAGACTTCAAAATTCAGCTCACATGCTCTTTGAAAGATTCAATTGACAACCTCTACTTGAAGACTCACGACTCGGAGTGGTACTGGAAACCAACCTCGAGAGAGTACACCAAGGTCTAAAGAAAATCAGGGGAATGTTGTATATTCCCGGATGCTCACTGATCCTAACACGGGCGATTACAAACACCTCCGAGGTGTGATCGAAAAGATGACCTGGAAAGGAAAGCTTTAATAATATGTACAAGTCCTGCAGAATGGCGGGCAGCGAATATCCGATGCGTATTAATAAAGGGCTATGATTATCAATTGGACGGTTGACGGCCAACATCCCTTTGAGAGGAGCCAGGGGTGGAGTCGAATAGCGAGCACACGATGCTGCTTCACATATCAATGAGATTTACCATAATCTTCTTTGAATTATTTCCATTTCCATCTCTATTTCAATTGTTCTATGAACTACGACTAGCTTGAACTAAACTACTTTCAAAACGATGCAGGTGACCAGGTACTCAGATTTGGTTGCCAACCAATCTACGCAGACCATGATCGGACGTGTGGAGTTACATCTGGACGAGAATAATTCTATTGCTCATCATCAACCATATGCCTTTGATTTGGGGCTATGGGTTAAATACAATGTACAACATCACGATGCACGGAGAGCTGAATTCCATCCTGCAAGTGGAATTTATTCAAGTAGAGAGCGGCTGCGATACGGCCGGCCACTCGCTAAGTGAAACTCGAGCTCGGGGGCAAACCATCACATCAAGGCTAAAAATGGGTTGATACACGACGATCCTTCGCACAACTCCATACTCCCAGAGTGCGAGACGGAGTATAAACATCTACTTAACTCCGTACTCCCAGAGTGCGAGACGGAGTATAAACATTGATCAACTCCGTACTCCCAGAGTGCGAGACGGAGTATAAACATTAATCAACTCCATACTCCCAGAGTGTGAGACGGAGTATAAACATTCGCTTAACTCCGTACTCCCAGAGTGTGAGACGGAGTATAAACATTAATCAACTCCATACTCCCAGAGTGTGAGACGGAGTATAAACATTAATCAACTCCGTACTCCCAGAGTGTGAGACGGAGTATAAACATTCGCTTAACTCCGTACTCCCAGAGTGCGAGACGGAGTATAAACATTAATCAACTCCGTATTTCCAGAGTGCGAGACGGAGTATAAACATTAATCAACTCCGTATTTCCAGAGTGCGAGACGGAGTATAAACATCTACTCAACTCCGTACTCCCAGAGTGCGAGACGGAGTATAAACATACATCAACTCCATACTCATCCCCAAAACTGGGGGCAGAACCAAAGCAAAGCATGCTAGTTGAACATTTGTCTAAAAGAAGATTGCAACGAAACGATTAAGAGACGACTGTCAAGCAATCAACTGAACGGAAATATTCAGCATGAAAGACTGCGGTTTTTCAAAGCACGTCATGTTTACACAAGACGTCCTTTGGGGGGCAAATGTTATCCCGCCTTTTGGCAAGGCCGTGACACCAAGAACTTGATTAGAAACCAGTGACAGTTCGTCTTGGAGATCGGTTACACAAAGGCTCACTATGGATATCGATGGATTTTGTCCGAGTCTGGATCGAGCCACGATTAACAAGACATAACAATCAAAGCCAGGGAAGCCAACGTTCCAAGTTTCAAGACGATCCGAGTTCGTATGCTCAACTTATGATCGATTCGAACAACCGATCATCCATCCATCGACCTCCACGTTTGACTAGGAGACCTAAGCAAGGCTTGGAATGGGTATGGCCTGATCATCCACTCAAATCGAGTCATAGAACAAAGTTCGAAAAAATAACAGATGCCCCTCCTGAAACTCAGTGGCGCCAGGATCTGTCTAGAGTGGACGTGATTTGATCATCTACACATCAAATCCTACCCCGAACACGAAAGGTTGTTCGAAAGCCCAACTTGAAGTAGCTATGGTAGACTGCCTACTCTAACCATCGCTCTCAATACATGGACGCGACTGCACCGTGAAACATATGCAACTTACTTTGTCTACCCAGTAATCCATCATCCTTGCTTTCTGGAAAGAGATACGAAGCAAATTGTGCGAGACTTGATTATCCAACCCCAGCATGGATGTAATCCAACCATCTGTCATATACCTCCTTCCTTGACTTGATTGGAAGAGCTATAATCACCAAGCGGACGAGAATCGATCATCCATTTTTCAAATTTCGTCCCTCATCCTGGGGGGGAGAATCCCATCCCGCGAGCAAACGTGGTTCGATTGTTCATTCGACGACATTAGCCTCGATACAGTAGATGAATACAAATTAAAGAGTGAAAATACGACTGCTCTCGACTTAAACCTCCAAGTCCCCAGAGCGCGGACTAGAGTATAAATGACTAAAACCTCCAAGTCCCCAGAGTGCGGACTGGAGTACTCTAAGTCCCCAGAGTGCGGACTAGAGTATAAACGACTTAAACCTCCAAGTCCTCAGAGTGCGGACTGGAGTACTCTAAGTCCCCAGAGCGCGGACTAGAGTATAAATGACTAAAACCTCCAAGTCCCCAGAGTGCGGACTGGAGTACTCTAAGTCCCCAGAGTGCGGACTAGAGTATAAACGACTTAAACCTCCAAGTCCCCAGAGCGCGGACTGGAGTACTCTAAGTCCCCAGAGCGCGGACTGGAGTATAAATGACTAAAACCTCCAAGTCCCCAGAGTGCGGACTGGAGTACTCTAAGTCCCCAGAGCGCGGACTAGCGTATAGACGACTTAAACCTCCAAGTCCCCAGAGTGCGGACTGGAGTACTCTAAGTCCCCAGAGAGCGGACTAGAGTATAAATGACTAAAACCTTCAAGTCCCCAGAGTGCAGACTGGAGTACTCTAAGTCCCCAGAGTGCGGACTAGAGTATAAACGACTTAAACCTCCAAGTCCCCAGAGTGCGGACTGGAGTACTCTAAGTCCCCAGAGCGCGGACTAGAGTATAAATGACTAAAACCTCCAAGTCCCCAGAGTGCGGACTGGAGTACTCTAAGTCCCCAGAGCGCGGACTAGAGTATAGACGACTTAAACAGATTGCGGACTGGAGTACTCTAAGTCCCCAGAGCACGGACTAGAGTATAAATGACTTAAACCTCCAAGTCCCCAGAGTGCGGACTAGAGTACTCTAACTCCCCAGAGTGCAGACTCGAATATAAGCGAATCGGATCTCCAAGTTCCCTGAATATGAACTATGACACAAATGACTTGAATTTGTCAAATCCCTGACGTACGGGCTAGAAAGTATTCTAAGTGCTCGAAGCACAGAATGGAAGTTCAACGACTCCCGAAGAGTTTCCGAGTTATATGAAGATGGACTGAGTAGTCTATGTTACTCACAACTGCTTGGATTAAAATCACAATCACAAAGAAAACTGAACAATAAGAGTCTTTTGTAAGACAGAAAAAGGAACTAAACCTTATTCAGAAATGAGTTTCTATTACAACCCCTCCAAAGTTCAAAGTCGACATTCTATCTACAAGGACTAAGGAAATAGATGAAAATAATTACATGACTTAAACTAACCCTCGTTGAACGAGGATAGTAATCACTTCTTGTGCTTCTTCAACTTCTTTCCAGACGGCTGCTCTCCAGAGCATTTACCCTTAGTACTCTTCTTTGATAGAGGGGTAGCAACTGAAGGAGTACGGGGGCCTTCCATGGGCTTGGACCCGCCAGGAAGGATGACCTTCAACGGCTTGTTCAAAGGATCGTCCAAGTCCACAACTCGGGGATCTACTATGACCTTGACCATCTCCTCCCTCTCTTTCTCGAGCCACTCCTCCATGCTCAATCCGGATGTGTGCTCAGAGGCGCCTGTAATTTCTACTTCATAACCCCCATCGGTAGGAGAGGAGGTTTCAGACTTGTCTTAGTCAAGCGCTCTGATCACCTGAGCGTCTGGACCGGAAGCCTCCCCTGCATGAGTGGCTTCACTTGTTTTCTCCCCCACTTCCTTGGCGACATAGCTCCTCGGAGTGGGCTCGGGGTCAGAACGGCCTGCACAAAATCGTGGAAAACAATAATGCAATAGTCCTGCATAAAGAATAACGACTTTCGAAATCTTAAAGAGAACCTTAAAGAGAAGGATTATCTACCAGGTTCGGGCAAACTCTCAGCCATCCGAGAGGTCTCACCCTCTGGAATGGGAGACAGAATGCGGACTAAAGTGCTCTAAGTCCCTGAGTGCGGACTAGAGTATAAATGACTCAAAAACCTCTACGTCCCCAGAGTGCGAACTACAGTACTCTCAGTCCCCAGAGCATGGACTAGATTATAGACGACTTCAGAAAAATCCCTAAATCCCAGAAGCGGACCAGATTACTCTAAGTTCCCAGAGTGCGAACTAGAGTATAAACGAGTTGACGAAAATCTCTGCGTCTCGGACTGTGGACTAAAGCGTAAACCGTTCGACAAATCTCTAAGTCCCCAGAGCGTGGACCGAAGCATGAACACAAATTGGGCGCGAGTCAACCGAGGGGAGAATAACACTAAGTTACCAGAATACAGAGTGGTGTATAAACTTGAAGTAGCTATAGACGAGTGGATTCCGACCATTTTCTATTCCGCAAACTTCGACCTGGAATCGACAGGAGGATTATTAACCCGCTGAGGATGTAGTTTGACCATCCATTCAGTGACCTGGCCAAATCATTACTGGGGGCAGGGGTACAAAACACTAAAAAGCTGAATACGACAGCTTATTGTAGCTCTAGCATGGCGTTCTTTATAACTTGAGGCAGCGACTAAAGGGAGGCCTCAATACAGAGCCAATCGAAACGGCATCCAAAGCTATGAGCAACCTACTATATCATACCTCAGACCAAGGGTCAATGCCGATCCGCACCAAGCACATACGAATGTGACTCGGATGTTTTTTGAAAAACTATGACCCCCAGAGTATGGAAAATAGGGTAAACCACGAATACTTGGTCAAAAATTCTCCAGCACCCTCGTTCGATTCGTCAGGAGGAGTATGAAACTGGATGAGCATAACCCGACTGCATTTGTAGCCAACTTTACCCCGAGATCTGATTACAGAGCATGAACCAAAGTGGACGTGGATGACCATCCACTGTCCGAATTACGCCCTGAAACTTACGTGGCATCGAAGTATTCCTCTTGGAATGGAAAACCGTGATAAAATCCAAGATAGGCGAGACCTAGTCTCCCATCGACTGACATGATCCCACGATCCAACGGGAAAGAGAGTAAAGCTAAAGTGGGCATGGCTGGCCTTCCTACTTATCGGTATATGCCCCAGACTTGGGGGCACGAGCAAGAAGCAAGATGAATGCGAACCGACTATTCACCAATCACCTCTATGTCTTTGGAGTGTAGGTGAAAACATAAACATAGCTAGGACGAGACTCAACCGCCCATGCAGTACATTTATCGACCCGAGACTGGGAGAAGACGCATGGTCATCCAAAAACTGGCTACAATAGCTCAGTATTAAAACCTATATATAGTGCTTACAGCTACTCAAGGCAACGACCGAAAGGATGCCTAGAGATAGAATCGTTAAATCGATACCTTAGCTCATGGGCAATTGACTTTCACTCCAACCCGAAGGACGGGTAAAGAATAATGAATGCATTAAATAGAAAGTGCGTTACTCGAATGCACAAGCAAATTCAAACTCATAGCAAGATCCAGCTATACAGTTGCGTGCCACTCGAGGCTGACCCCCACTCGACATTTCCTTTAATGCGCTTTTAAGCCTGATTTTTGGCCATTTGCTGATAATCTATTAGAGCATTCAGAGCCCTTCACTATTAGACTCAATAACTCATGACAAGACTCTAGGATTCGACTAGAGTAACCATCAACATTGGCCGTCCCAACCATATTTCACATTGAATGTTATGCAAAATAGTTACACCTTTACTCAAAGAATCTGGGATGGCACCTGCTAAGCTGACGGTCGACATTACAGCCAGCCATGGCGACCCTTTCCGGGTGCTGAATATCGGATCACAGCTCAGTGCAATGATGATAAAAGAATTAGTTGGATTTTTCTGAATAAATGATGATATGTTCCCTTGGACCCATTTTGACATGCATATGTGATTTCATTAACTATCGCGAGCCATGCATTGGATATCAACCTGAAGCTACAAAAGCTAGCACAATCTCTATTGATTTCATCATGAAAGCTCCACTCTTACTTTTAGGCTCACCCCATCAACGTCTATGCCTACCAGCCATTGCGACAAGGCATACAATGACCTGAGACGTCTGAAAGACTACTTAAATAGAATATCAAACTAAGCAAATTCGATATCACTTATTTTCCACGAAGGGCTATCCAAGGATGGAAATTAGCAGACCTCACACCCAAATTCACTACCTCAGATGACTACTCAAAGAGTAGCAGAGAACCAACCATAAGGTGGAAAATGTACACGGATGGAGCATCCAATGATCAGTGTTATGGCTTGATAATGACTCCTGAGGAACGATCAATCTGCTACGTCCTAAAACTCGATTTACCTGTAACAAACAACGATGCTTAGTATAAAGCCTTAACTACCAGCCTCAAACTTGCTAGAGGATTTGAAGTGAAAACTTTACATATCTTTTGTGATTCTTGATTGGTAGTATACAAATTTAAGGAAGTTGATCTTGCTAGGGGGCATTGTCTTGCTCCTTTTCTCGGCCAAGTCCAAGAGCCACTAAATGACTTCACGTATTACATCATTACACACGTACTCAGCGAACAAAATGAAAAGGTGTCATGGTTGACTCCTATCAAAGACTATCTAAAATGAGGAATTCTTACTGAACGGAGGAATGGCAAACGACGGATCCTCCTCAAAGCTTCACGCCAAATCATCTAAGAATAATTCGTGTGTCAAAAGGAGTTTATCCATCCCCACGCTTCGGCATATCGCCCATGATGATATCTTGAGCAAAGTCTATGAAGAAGAACGCGGTAATAACATCAGGGGGAAAACCATGATAAAGAAGATACTCTGCTACAGGTATTACTGGCCAACTATCAACCCAGAAGCGGTTGATCACGCTAGACAATGTGACGAGTGCAAGATGTTTGCGAAAAATCCGGGAACCCCGCCGATGGAAATTAGTCAAATGGCTAGTTCATAGCTGTTTCCCACTTGGGGGCACTAAAATCATCTTCTTGTCGATCCTCAAGATGGTGCGAAATACACCACCATAGCAGTTGATTATGTCACCAAATGGGCAGATGAAGAACTCTAACCTTGACCAAGATGAAGAAAATAATCAACTTCTTTATCCGTAACGTCATCTGTCCTTATGACCTTCCATGATCCATTATAACTGCAAATGGACAGGTTGAAGCTGTGAACCAAATCATAGAGTCTGTACTAAAGAGAGGTTTGGAAAACTCCTCAAGTGGCTGATTGCAACCCTTATTCCACAGAAAATACAAACAAGGAATCGCGATTGAATTGCAATTAAACTAGACGGAGTTGGTGACGACTTATGAGCATATAAAACGCATCCGAGAGCCAATGGCAAGAACATGTACCCGAACGTGCATGTGTACATCCTTAAAAGTTCGACTTCTTGAAATCAACAGAAATTGAATTCTCACTAAGGGTTATTAAGAAAAGACTAGATAAGATAGCCGAAGCTTATTAGCTCTGCAGAATTAGTCATGTATGGCCACTAATGAACCACAACCCTGGATTTATAATATTGGGAATCGACCAAGCATCACGATGACCAAAGAAGGATACAACACCTTGGGAGGATAAATTGGAGGATAATGACTATTCAAGAAACATGGTGGATTTCTTTCTGAAGACAAGGAATACTCGCTGATTCAAAGCGTGTTGTGTTGCTTCACACGACACACTTTGGGGGGCAAGTGTTTCCTGGAGATTTGACCAGGCAACTGAGTACTCGGCGTACAGGACGACTCGGTGTCAACTAGTGATCGGCATCTCATAGTACTCGGCGTAGTACTCAGCGTCTCATAGTACTCGGCATCCAGTGGTACTCGGCGTTAGAAGACGTTCGGCGTATACAGCTACTCTACATGGCAGCATCGTTCGGCTAAGAAGCATCGTTCGGCCAAAGGATCGTTCGGCTAAGAAGCATCGTTCGGCCAAAGGATCGTTCGGCTAAGAAGCATCGTTCGGCCAAAGGATCGTTCGGCTAAGAAGCATCGTTCGGCCAAAGGATCGTTCGGCTAAGAAGCATCGTTCGGTCAAAGGATCGTTCGGCTAAGAAGCATCGGTCGGCCAAAGGATCGTTCGGCTAAGAAGCATCGTTCAGCCAGAAGGCACGTTCGGCTTCAACTAACAACTGTTCTGCAC
Organism: Allium fistulosum; assembly: GCA_030737815.1. Classification (NCBI taxonomy): domain Eukaryota; kingdom Viridiplantae; phylum Streptophyta; class Magnoliopsida; order Asparagales; family Amaryllidaceae; genus Allium; species Allium fistulosum. Next base: position 312,657,009 of record CM060903.1, on the reverse strand, counting down.
TTCCCACCCATCAAACGTACCGTTCGACACTGAGAAGGTGGTTCGGCGTCAACGTGTTCGGTCTACTTGGTTCGGCATACAGCGACCACTACACTTGGGCTAGAGTGTTCGGCCACCAAGCCCACCTGGGAAGTCCAGCCCATATTTGTCTATAAATAGAGGGGCAGGGTCACAGTGAAAATGGACCTTTTTTGGGAGAACAATGGGGAGACTCTGCCACTTTTTATACTCTCCTCTTTTTAACTCAAACTTGTATTCAAGTCATTAATATATGGATTGTATCTGTATTCAACTACTTATGAAAGAAATAAAGATCAAAACTCAAAGTGGATGTAGGCAGTTACGCTGAACCACTATAAATCCGGTGTTCTTACTTTCTGCATTTAAATTAGCATATTCTTCCTTGTTTAATTTAACTTCATCACTTACATCTCTACACAATCTTTTTCAACGAGGTTAGTGACCAATTTTGGTGCTAACAGTAGTCATTAAGCCTCCATTTGGTTTTGGAATGTTAATATTTCATTTTCATTTAAGATGGTCTTCAAGGTTATTCTATTTTGAACAAGATATTTGAAGATTGATTTGACAATTGTTTTGAATATTATATAAAGAAGTTTATGAATAATTTTGAGGTATTCATAAAAGGGGTTTTAGAAACAGTTTTGAATGTTTATAAAAAGATTTTATAACTGGGTTTGATGTCTATAAAGAGAAGCTTTATACAAGGTTTGAAAGTTTATAAAGAAGTTATATAACCGGGTTTGAATATTTATAAAGAGTTCATAATGAGTATGGAAGTTGATAAATGTTTGTAAACGGGTTTGGGTTAAAGCAAAGAGGATTTCATGGATAAAGAAAATTTATAAAAGAATTTATTTAAGATAAATAAAACGGGAATTTGGGGTTTGGGTTTCTCGAGGTTGACTTTTTAAAATGGTGACATGAAACATCCATTCCACACTTTACACCGAAGGAATAGTGCTTAGAGTTATCCTTTTCTCCAATTTAAATAATGTAATTAAATACTTTTTAGAAATTTGGTAATGGAAAATCTTACAAATGTTTTACGAATATATTTATGTCAGAAAGATAAGTATATGAATGTTTTTGAAAGAGATTTAGTAAACAAAGATATGTTTTGAGGCTTAGTGGTTGCTATGGATAAATAAATCTCAAATGGAATAAGTTGTTCTTTGCTTATTTGATAGTTAAATAACCGACTATAAAATATGGCCTAATTTGACTTGGGAAATATGAATGTAAAATTTGAGTTTCTGATAAAGACTCGAATACTTATGTAATGACCCTAAAATAAAATAAAAATAAAATGAAAGATACATTTATATTAAGAAATTCTGAAATTATAATATATATATATATATATATAATGCATTAAAACAGAAAAGAAAAATTGGCAATAAATAAAATTGCATGGGAGCTTCTGTTTGATAAAATGCAAGGAGTTAAGGTGATTAAAAGAAAATTGGCACTCAAAATAGATATAGTTCTATATCCAAAGAATTATATAAATACATACATTTAATATATGGGGTGTTTTCTGTTTTATTTAAAGATAGAATAAAATGAAGTTTAATAAAAAGGTTTAAATGTCTTATATTTGTGCTAGAAATAATTAGCATAATATATGTGATTTTTTTAAAGATATAGGAGGAGTTACTGTTTTGACAAAAAGGCAGAGATATATATATATACATACAGGATCAAATAAAAATTTCCATATCTTATATTTATTTCAAGCAAATAACATGGTGTGAATGATTTTACATTACATGATTAGGTATGATAGTATGCATGATTGAATGGAAATGATAGATAGGTAGAAAATACAAAGGGGATTTTCAGATTCTTTAAACTTATAAAAAAAAAAAATAAACCAAGGGTCACATGCTTATGGCATGAGTAAAATAGAGTAATGAAAATAGTATGGAGTGTTTAAAATGCTTGATTCCCGAAATAACTAATTAAGGTAACCAACAATGTACATTTCCAATTAAGGACCACATAGAGAAATGAATTGTGCATGATTTTCTAAGGGCATCAAGGAAATTACCCATATTTCTTAAACCCTAGAATGGTTTTATAAATAACTGCACATAACCATATCCATCATTCTCTCGGGATCAAAACAAAAATAAAATAAACTAGGAGAAACACTAGCTTGAGACTTTGGGGGATTTGTTGTTCAGGAGATTAAGTCAGTAAAAGGAGAATACAGGGTGAGTATTTATCCTTTGTATGCAATGGCATTAAGTCCTCTTGTAGGCAGCCTAAAATGTTATAAGTTATTTGAAGTCTCTGAAATGATTTGTTATGGGTGAGATGAATGTCTGTGTGTGTGCATTCTTGTTTGGAGTTCAAATCTGTATATTTTTTTAAGTTAAAAATGATTTGAGTATTTTTGTTCTAATTTTTTTATGAAGTATGGATCTAAATCATTTAGGAAATAGGCAGCAAGACAGTATTCTTGCTCATGTTTATTTCTTGGATAATGAAGCATTAAACTAAAATACTCAAGACACAAGTTAAAGGAGGATTTCTGGGTTTTTGGGGAATTTCTTTATTCATACGATTATCCATACATTCACAATAACATGGAAGAAAGATAGTAGGATCATGATGTTTAAAATATTCTTAGGAAAAAAAACTATAGGCAAACTGGGGGTATTTTTTGTAATAAGGAACATAAATGGGGAACATGGGGTTGAACTAGAAAGTATTAAGGAAGATAAGCCTTTATGAAACATGAATGAACTGTGAGTTTTATTATTAAATTCATAAGTAGAAGCTTAATAAAATAAGCTGAAACTAGAAGGGGGATTTATCAAAGAAAATTAAACTGGTCATTTGGAGTTAGTCAATGATCTGCTTGCTTCAGGTGGGAGCAAGTATATGCATGGTGCAATTGCACCCTGAGGCCTTTGTGTGATGGAATAAATTAAATAACCTGGAGTTTCCTTCACAATGCATACATGGTGTTCATTTGACAAGGAGTTAAAGACCATAAAATAAATGGGGATCGGTGTTTAAAAATCTGGATTATAAATATCCAGACATGATGTTAAATTAATCAAGATAAATATTGTGCTTTGATTAATTGCTGGGTGAAATTGGGAGTACAAAATCTGAGTTTACTTATTTAGAAATGGAGAAAATGAATCAAGAATTGTACATATATTTATTTTAACTGTTTGTCGTGTGTTATTTAAATAAATGAATGTGTCTTTGTATCACTTGGTATTAACCAAAACATGCTAAGTATAAAAATCTGTTAAACTAGGAAGACATTGCAAGATTACCAAAAATTATGAATATGTATACAAATTTGATAAATGCTCATACCAGTGAAAACTGACCCTTTTGGTTGCCCTTACAATCATCTGGGTGTCTCATTAAAATTGGGGCAGCTCAGTGAATTGCTTGCAGGGAATTGAAGTTGGATTGATGGATGAAGAAGGCAATTAGCTGCTAGTATAAATAAAAAGGAACCAGTCTTAAATTTGCAGTTGCATTGTAATGAATTTACTAGTCAAAATTCATTTTGTAATTGAAGTTACTTGTAGGAAACTTTCTAAGTATTTGGATTGAAAATATGTACTTAAGTAACCCTGTTGTGAGTGATTATTGATGATGTTTGGTTAACTACCAATTTTTATGGATGTCTGATTTGGAGAAATAAGGGGATAGACATATCATATACATATGATATGTGCATATATATATTTGATCTCTGATTTTTATTGCTTGAATTTATATTTTTCACTTTATGGAAATTAAAGAGATAAGGTGGTTGATTTTAAAAATGAACTCTCAAGATTTTAGTAGAGATATTCAAGTGAAATGAATTTGTGCATGGCAGGTAAGTGATACAGGCATGTGCATGAATTCTGGAGATTTACATGTATTTGTGTATCTAATTTCAAATAAAAATTATGAAAGAAATAAACCTGGAAGTTTTTATATTTTGAATAATGGATTGAATACATAAAAGGATGCATTTCCAGGAAATTTAAACTAGGCAAAAACATGTCTGTGTTAGGAGTAGCTCTTTGTAGAAGTTTGTTAATATGAGAGATATGGGTTTGCAAGTGGTAAAAGAGGGACTATGGCCGGCCTAGATTTCCATGGGTCAAACTCTTGGAGCTTGGAACCATTTCATTTCAATTAATGAAGTGTAAGTGCTTCCGGGACAAAACAAAAGAAAACACCAAGCAACCCTCAAATAACACCAAGCATATCCAATAAAACACCAAGTATGTAAGTCTGCACCATGTTAAACTTAAAAATGTAAAAAGACCTCAACTGTTCAACCTTAAATGATAAATGGAAATTAGTTCCAATATTCATGCCTGCAAGTATAATTTTTGTAGTAAATTCATAAAAGTACTTGATAACTCTCTTAAGGTCAATTAAATACCATTTCAGTGTTAATAAAATTATTTAGGCAGAAAGTCTAGAAAGCATAAGAAAAATGCACTGTGCATTGCAATATAAAAAAAATCTCTATCTTTGGAAGAAGAACAATATAAACTTAGGGAAGAATTAAAAGGTTATGTTGTCAACACATATGATAATTTGGTTTCCTGTTTGATTCAAACTCTCTTTGCAAATTTGTTAGCTCTGAATGGCAAAGGGAAACAATTATATATCTTCAAATATATAATTGTCTTAATTTGTTTATGCGCTGATATGATTATATTAGTAAATCCAGGGTCTTGGGAAAAATATTTGGAAATTGTATAAATATTCAAATATAAAAAAAATGGTGTTTAGTGGTGAATTCCTTTTGAATATAAAAAAAATCTATGTGTTTTAGAGTGAGGGTCACCACAGTTGGTATCAGAGCTATGTTTTCAATAACATAGTAAATATTGTTGGGTGCATATGGATGTTTGAATGCATTGTTTGAATTACTGGTGTTGAATGCTTTTGTTTTATAAAAATATATGTGTGCATGTGATACATGCACAGTGTGCACAGGAATAAAATGAACAAAGTAAAGACACCAAGAATGATGGGGGTAAATAAACTAACATAGAAATCATATTTATAGCAATATGGTAGGGGCAAGACATCACACAGGTGCAGGACCATCACGTGAGCCACCTGTGATAAACATGGAGGATTTCGTGAGAGCTTTGAGAGATGGAATAGCACCAAGGCATGACAACCCTCATGAGGAGCTCTCCAAACTACTTAAGACATGCACCAATTTGGGAGGAAAGGATTTTGAAGGCACTGAAGGAGCTATGGGTGTTCAAACTTGGATAAGGACTATGGAAAGGGTCTTTGCAGATATGCAAGTCAATAACCAAAGGAAGAGACAGATAGCTTCAAGGAGATTGAAGGGGGTTGCACTGGATTGGTGGGAAGTTGTGATGGCAGGAAGGCCAGAGAATGACATCACTTGGGATGAATTTAAGACCATGCTTGAGGCTAGGTTTGTCCCAGCATCTGCTAAGGCCACACTGCTAGAAGACTTTATTAGATTAAGGTAAGGAAGCATGAGTGTGAATGAGTACACTCAGAAATTTAAAGGATTGTCCAAGTATGGAATGGTGTTAATAGGGAATGAAGAAGCAAAGAATGCAAGGTATATTCAAGGCTTGAACCCTAGTCTGTCAAGAGCAGTGTTGCCATAAAAGGATAAAACTTTGATCAAGTAATTGATCTAACTCTCTCCTTTGAGCAACATGATGCCACCAGAGAGAAATTCAGGAACATGAAGTTCAACAAGAAGAAGGGAGGACAGAAAAAAGTACAACCTTATGACAAGAACAAGGCAAACAAAGGAGTTAAGAAGGGGGAAGTGGCAGTAGAACCTGAAAGCAAGAAACTCACTCATTGTTTTAATTGTGGAAAAGCTGGACATTATAGTAACCAATGCCCTGACCCTAAAATACCTAGAGGAGGCTGTTATAATTGTGGAAAAGTGGGTCATCTAAAGAAGGATTGCCCAGAGACTAATAAACGAACAACAAGGATAGGAGCTTTGGCAGCCAGCAACACTAGAAATGTTGGGCAACTTGAAGGTATAATTTTTATTCGTACCCAACCAATATCGGTAATATATGACACTGGTGCCTCACATTCACTAATATCTCTGGAAATTACAAAGAAATTAGCACTTGAATGTGTTTCTATTGATCAGCCCTTAATTGTACACAGTCCCATAGGGAGTCATTGTATGTTAGGGATGAAATGTATGGGTCTGAAATTAATTATAGGGGGTTATGAATTTAATTCAGATCTATATACCTTAAAATATCCTAGTATTGGGGTAATTTTGGGGGTGGATTGGTTAATGAAAAATAAAGCAATTTTAAATTTAGAAAATCTTACTATTTCTTTGGAGACAAATGAAGGTAAAAGAATTACCATCTTAAGTGAAATAGCAAAGAATACATGTTTTAATAAAATCTGGAGTATTAATGAAGTCCAAAAGGAATTAAGAATAGAGGAAATTCCAGTAGTCAATGAATATATAGATGTGTTTGGAGAAGTGAGGGGAATTCCTCAAAACAGACTAGTTGAATTCAAAATAAAATTAATGCCAGGAACTAGCCCAATCATTAAGAAGCCTTATAGAATGGGTCCAAAAGAGTTAGTAGAATTAAAACACCAACTAGAAGAGTTAGAAGAGAAGGGGTTCATAAGATCAAGCAGTTCTAGTTTGGGTTCCCCAGTGCTCTTTGTCAAGAAACATGATGGAACAATGAGGATGTGTGTGGACTATAGGGATTTAAATAAGGTGACTATCAAGAATAAGTATCCACTGCCTAGAATAGATGATCTATTTGATCAACTGCATGGAGCTAAAATATTTTCAAGGCTAGACTTAGCCTCTGGATTTCACCAAATGAAGGTTGCAGAGGAAAGCATTGAGTACACGCCCTTTAACACAAGATATGGCCTTTATGAATTTCTAGTAATGCCATTTGGTTTAACCAATGCTCCCTCCTATTTCGTAGATTTGATGAATAGAATTTTTAGAGACTTTTTGGATAAATTTGTCTTGGTATTTATAGATGACATATTAATTTATTAAAAGTCAGAAAATGATCAAGCTATGCATCTACATTTAGTATTATCCAGACTTAGAGAACATGAATTAAAAGCCAAGTATTCAAAGTGTATATTTTGGCAACATGAAGTGAAATTCTTAGGACACATAGTGTCACAACAAGGAGTGAGTGTGGATCCAAGCAAGGTCATGGCAGTTCAATCATGGAGTAGACCCAAAACAGTGACTGAAGTGAGATCATTCTTAGGTTTGGCAGGGTATTATAGGAGGTTCATCAAGGATTTTTCAAGAATAGCCGCACCAATGACCAAGCTAACAAAGAAGAACCAACCATATGTGTGGACTGAACAGTGTGATCAAGCCTTTGAAAAGTTGAAGCAAGCATTGGTAGAGGCTCCTGTCTTGCAAATCCCAGAGGTAAATGAAGGAATGGTTGTATACACTGATGCTAGTGGATCTGGGTTAGGTGCATTGCTCATGCAACATGGCAAGGTGGTGGCATATGCGTCAAGACAGCTTAAACCCAATGAGACCAAATATGCAACTCATGATTTAGAACTAGCTGCAATAGTGTTTGCATTAAAACTATGGAGGCATTATTTGCTTGGGGCAAAATTTGAATTATACACAGATCATCAAGCATTGAAGTATTTATTTTCTCAAAAAGATTTAAATATGAGGCAAGCAAGGTGGTTGGAGTTTCTAGTTGCATATGATTTAGATATTTTGTACACCCCTGGGAAAGCTAATAGGGTGGAAGATGCTTTGAGTAGAAATCATATTAGATTAGCAAGTTTGATGATTGATGAATTTAAAAACCTTGCAGTGCTTGGGGAGGCAGATATTTATAGCAGGGATGGAGAAAATTTTAAAGAGCATGGTGATATGGTGGAGTATGGTACACTGGGATTAATCACAGTGAAATCTAACCTGGTGGAGAAAATTGGTGGCATGCAAGATCAAGATCAAAATTTAAAGGAGAAGAAAGAAATGTTATTGAATAACATTGAGATGGAGAATTTTAAAATAGATCCCAAGGGATATTTGAGGAAAAATGAAAAGCTTTGTGTACCAGACTTTGCAGAATTAAAGGAAGAAATCATGAATGAGCATCACAAGACCAAGTACACCATACACCCTGGTGGTACCAAAATGTATCATGATTTGAAAAGGAGCTACTGGTGGCCAGGAATGAAACAAGCAGTGGCAAAATATGTGGCAAAGTGTTTAACCTGCCAGCAAGTCAAGGCAGACTATCAAAAGCCCTCTGGCCTGTTGCAACCTTTGGAGGTACCTCAGTGGAAATGGGAAAGTATTTCCATGGATTTTGTGGATGGTTTGCCTAGGACTAAGAAAGGTAATGACAGTATATGGGTAATTGTTGATAGACTCACCAAGTCTGCTCACTTTGTCCCTGTCAGGTCAGACAGAAATGCACATAGGCTTGCACAATTATTCATTAAGGAGGTGGTAAGATTGCATGGCATACCAAAGACCATTGTAAGTGATAGAGACACTTTGTTCACCTCAAGATTTTGGGAAAGTTTCCAGGAAGCAATGGGAACTCAACTTTGTTTAAGCACTGCTTACCATCCTCAAAGTGATGGGCAAACAGAGATAGTGAATAAAATATTGGAAGATTTACTTAGAGCATGTGTACTTGATTTTGGGGGTAATTGGGAGGATCATATCCACTTAGCAGAATTCACTTACAACAATAGCTATCAGTCAACAATAGGAATGGCTCCCTTTGAAGCCTTGTATGGGAGACCCTGCATGTCTCCTGCCTGTTGGTTGGATGTGGGAGAGGGTGTAATATTGGGGCCAGATCATGTTAAAGAAACTTCCAACATGATTGAGTTAGTTAGGCATAGGATGAAGACAGCACAATCAAGACAAAAATCTTACGCAGATAGAAAGAGGAAGCCAATGGAGTTTGAAGTAGGAGAGTATGTTTTTCTGAAGGTATCACCAATGAAGAAGGTGTTCAGGTATGGGAAATCTGGTAAGCTCTCACCAAGATTTGTAGGACCATATGAAGTCATACAGAGAATTGGTACCATGGCTTATAAGCTTAAGTTACCAGAAGAATTGAGTGGTGTACATCCAGTGTTTCACGTTTCTCAATTGAGAAAGTGGATACATGGTAAAGGAGCAATTTTAGAGTCACCTACTCAAATTCAAATTGATAAGAACTTGGTCTATGCAAACGAGCCAGTGGGGATTGTTGCTAAGGAAGAAAAGAGGCTGAGAAACAAGGTGATTAAACTGGTAAAAATTCAATGGAGCTTGGATCACAATGATTGTACATGGGAGGTTGAAGACAAAATGAGGGCTAAATACCCCAATTTGTTTTCTGATGGAGGGGTATGTTTAAGTAGCTTTATGAAGGTTTTCTGATTAATTTTATATATTGCTTACTTTTATAAAAATGTGAGTATGGGGTTGTGGAATTAAAACAGACTATGGATTAGTGCTTTTATTTGAAGAATTAGAAAGAAATTATGGGGACATAATTCCTTTAAGTGGGAGGGTATGTAATGACCATAAAATAAAATAAAAATAAAATGAAAGATACACTTATATTAAGAAATTCTGAAATTATAATATATATATATATAATGCATTAAAACAGAAAAGAAAAATTGGCAATAAATAAAATTGCATGGGAGCTTCTGTTTGATAAAATGCAAGGAGTTAAGGTGATTAAAAGAAAATTGGAACTCAAAATAGATATAGTTCTATGTCCAAAGAATTATATAAATACATACATTTAATATATGGGGTGTTTTCTGTTTTATTTAAAGATAGAATAAAATGAAGTTTAATAAAAAGGTTTAAATGTCTTATATTTGTGCTAGAAATAATTAGCATAATATATGTGATTTTTTTAAAGATATAGGAGGAGTTACTGTTTTGACAAAAAGGCAGAGATATATATATATATATACATACAGGATCAAATAAAAATTTCCATATCTTATATTTATTTCAAGCAAATAACATGGTGTGAATGATTTTACATTACATGATTAGGTATGATAGTATGCATGATTGAATGGAAATGATAGATAGGTAGAAAATACAAAGGGGATTTTCAGATTCTTTAAACTTATAAAAAAATAATAAACCAAGGGTCACATGCTTATGGCATGAGTAAAATAGAGTCATGAAAATAGTATGGAGTGTTTAAAATGCTTGATTCCCGAAATAACTAATTAAGGTAACCAACAATGTACATTTCCAATTAAGGACCACACAGAGAAATGAATTGTGCATGAGTATCTAAGGGCATCAAGGAAATTACCCATATTTCTTAAACCCTAGAATGGTTTTATAAATAACTGCACATAACCATATCCATCATTCTCTCGGGATCAAAACAAAAATAAAATAAACTAGGAGAAACACTAGCTTGAGACTTTGGGGGATTTGCTGTTCAGGAGATTAAGTTAGTAAAAGGAGAACACAGGGTGAGTATTTATCCTTTGTATGCAATGGCATTAAGTCCTCTTGTAGGCAGCCTAAAATGTTATAAGTTATTTGAAGTCTCTGAAATGATTTGTTATGGGTGAGATGAATGTCTGTGTGTGTGCATTCTTGTTTGGAGTTCAAATCTGTATATTTTTTTTAGTTAAAAATGATTTGAGTATTTTTGTTCTATTTTTTTATGAAGTATGGATCTAAATCATTTAGGAAATAGGCAGCAAGACAGTATTCTTGCTCATGTTTATTTCTTGGATAATGAAGCATTAAACTAAAATACTCAAGACAGAAGTCAAAGGAGGATTTCTAGGTTTTTGGGGAATTTCTTTATTCATACCCTTATCCATACATTCACAATAACATGGAAGAAAGATAGTAGGATCATGATGTTTAAAATATTCTTAGGAAAAAAAACTATAGGCAAATTGGGGGTATTTCTGTAATAAGGAACATAAATGGGGAACATGGGGTTGAACTAGAAAGTATTAAGGAAGATAAGCCTTTCTGAAACATGAATGAACTGTGAGTTTTATTATTAAATTCATAAGTAGAAGCTTAATAAAATAAGCTGAAACTAGAAGGGGGATTTATCAAAGAAAATTAAACTGGTCATTTGGAGTTAGTCAATGATCTGCTTGCTTCAGGTGGGAGCAAGTATATGCATGGTGCAATTGCACCCTGAGGCCTTTGTGTGATGGAATAAATTAAATAACCTGGGAGTTTCCTTCACAATGCATACATGGTGTTCATTTGACAAGGAGTTAAAGACCATAAAATAAATGGGGATTGGGGTTTAAAAATCTGGATTATAAATATCCAAACATGATGTTAAATTAATCAAGATAAATATTGTGCTTTGATTAATTGCTGGGTGAAATTGGGAGTACAAAATATGAGTTTACTTATTTAGAAATGGAGAAAATGAATCAAGAATTGTACATATATTTATTTTAACTGTTTGATGTGTGTTGTTTAAATAAATGAATGTGTCTTTGTATCACTTGGTATTAACCAAAACATGCTAAGTATAAAAATCTGTTAAACTAGGAAGACACTGCAAGATTACCAAAAATTATGAATATGTATACAAATTTGATAAATGCTCATACCAGTGAAAACTGACCCTTTTGGTTGCCCTTACAATCATCTGGGTGTCTCATTAAAATTGGGGCAGCTCAGTGAATTGCTTGCAGGGAATTGAAGTTGGATTGATGGATGAAGAAGGCAATTAGCTGCTAGTATAAATAAAAAGGAACCAGTCTTAAATTTGCAGTTGCATTGTAATGAATTTACTAGTCAAAATTCATTTTGTAATTGAAGTTACTTGTAGGAAACTTTCTAAGTATTTGGATTGAAAATATGTACTTAAGTAAACCTATTGTGAGTGATTATTGATGATGTTTGGTTAACTACCAATTTTTATGGATGTCTGATTTGGAGAAATAAGGGGATAGACATATCATATACATATGATATGTGCATATATATATTTGATCTTTGATTTTTATTGCTTGAATTTATATTTTTGACTTTATGGAAATTAAAGAGCTAAGGTGGTTGATTTTAAAAATGAACTCTCAAGATTTTAGTAGGGATATTCAAGTGAAATGAATTTGTGCATGGCAGGTAAGTGATACAGGCATGTGCATGAATTCTGGAGATTTACATGTATTTGTGTATCTAATTTCAAATAAAAATTATGAAAGAAATAAACCTGGAAGTTTTTATATTTTGAATAATGGATTGAATACATAAAAGGATGCATTTCCAGGAAATTTAAACTAGGCAAAAACATGTCTGTGTTAGGAGTAGCTCTTTGTAGAAGTTTGTTAATATGAGAGATATGGGTTTGCAAGTGGTAAAAGAGGGACTATGGCCGGCCTAGATGGCCATGAGTCAAACTCTTGGAGCCTGGAACCATTTCATTTCAATTAATGAAGTGTAAGTGCTTCCAGGACAAAACAAAAGAAAACACCAAGCAACCCTCAAATAACACCAAGCATATCCAATAAAACACCAAGTATGTAAGTCTGCACCATGTTAAACTTAAAAATGCAAAAAGACCTCAACTGTTCAACCTGAAATGATAAATGGAAATTAGTTCCAATATTCATGCCTGCAAGTATAATTTTTGTAGTAAATTCATACAAGTAGTTGATAACTCTCTTAAGGTCAATTAAATACCATTTCAGTGTTAATAAAATTATTTAGGCAGAAAGTCTAGAAAGCATAAGAAAAATGCACTGTGCATTGCAATATAAAAAAAATCTCTATCTCTGGAAGAAGAACAATATAAACTTAGGGAAGAATTAAAAGGTTATGTTGTCAACACATATGATAATTTGGTTTCCTGTTTGATTCAAACTCTCTTTGCAAATTTGTTAGCTCTGAATGGCAAAGGGAAACAATTATATATCTTCAAATATATAATTGTCTTAATTTGTTTATGCGCTGATATGATTACATTAGTAAATCCAGGGTCTTGGGAAAAATATTTGGAAATTGTATAAATATTCAAATATAAAAGAAATGGGGTTTAGTGGTGAATTCCTTTTGAATATAAAAAAAATCTATGTGTTTTAAAGTGAGGGTCACCACAACTTACTTCTAAAAGAATCAGGAATGAGTCAACCTGAAATTATCGGTTGTTGGTACGTAGTGACCGGGATCAGATTTATATATCTGAAAACCACTCCGAACCAATGTACGTTCGAGTGGAAAACATCTTGATGATGATTGAAGATGGTGCACTTTGAAGTGCAAGGGCTACTGCTACTAATCCCGTGGGTGATTCCAAAATGGATGCAGTAGAGTTAGTGTCTTCCGTTTCGTTCGGACCAAGAATAAACTTGTATGGATGAATGCTGGCATTGCACTGATGCTTGGGGGATTCCAAGATGGATTTCCATTCAGAAAGGTAAAGCGTAGCCTCAAGCCTCACAACTGGCAGGAATGGCAAAACTAGGGCATGCAGCAGTGCTATATGGTTAGATACCATTAGAAGCGGTCACTCCATTCTAGATGTCCCTTTTAGAGTTGGTTTGCGCGAAAACACCGTGGTAGTATAAGGCTTCGGTGTCAAGAGGGTGAGGTAATCCAGTCTGCCATGTTAAACGGGCAGCCGGCTCTGTGTTAGCATCCGTGCATTTTCTAGAGGTGTATCATCGGAAGGTAGTCCCTTACTTTGCCATTGTTGGGAACCAATCTCCAATACGTGCCTTATGGTTTTGATTGTAGAGCCTAGTATGTTGGAATGTGAGATGCAAGCATTTCAACTACTTTATCTATTTACTTTAAACCTAAACACTATGGTAATATCACTGGATTTTGATATAAAATGTTTTATTATTGTAAGGTAAAAACCCATCCATTTTTATTTGGGGTGTGGTCTTACGAGATACCCTTTATTTGAAAGGTTTTCAAATGTAGAAATCAGTTTGGTTGTTCCTTGTTATCGAGTTTTACTCACACTGGTTTAACAAACTGACTCGGGCATTATTCCATGTAATGCTCGGGTCAGACCGAGCATGTTTTCCCAAGTTTAGCTGGATACTTTGTAGTTGGAGAGGAGCTAGATGGTCAAGACATATTCACGTATATTTTTCTTCCACTATATCATAGATTCTGTATGTTTATCAATGTAAGGACAGGTTTCTATAACTGTCCAAATTTAGGATAAGTCTAATGTACTCTGATGTTATATGAATAAAGATGTTTCCTTTTTGTAAAAATCATTGTTGTATTATATATTATTCGGTGCGTTGTAAGATTCTGTGTTGTTTAGTTTTCTTCTATCTTCTACCTTCTTCTTTCACCCTAACAAATTGGTAATTCCGGCACTTGAATGTTCGACATGTGATACAATGGATGTATTAGTGTCAATTTTCAAGTGTCAAAAATCTGGTTCGTTACACTTATAAAGATATTATTTTAGTGTTTTTAAGTTCATATATATATATTGAATTATTGTTTATAATTTAATATTTTGCAACTATAATGATTTTATATATATTATTTACATTATATTATTAAATCTTTTGAAATTATTTTATACACTTTTAATTAAGTTTTAATATGATTAAAATATGTATAAACTATGTTTAAATGTTTGTACAAAGTTTCAAAATATTTTACAAAACTTAATATTTTCACACTAATTTTTATTAAGTAATTTTTCGAAATACGATGGGATATGCCGACGTATCCTCCGCATGTATGTCGAAATACTAGCTATATTTTTCAAAATTCAAATTTGAATGAAAGTTTCTTTCTTTCATATCTCTTCGCGAATGGACATGACCATTGTTTCCCTATATATACCAGTCTTCCAAACGAATTTTTATTAACAACTTTCTTATTTTTCTCTCCTCTTTTCACTCTCTTGATTTCTAAAGCAATTTCTATCGAAACTCTGCCGAAATTCAACCAGAATCAAATTCAATCATTAATAGTTTGATTCTCTTTCATATACTCTCTGATTTCTCTCATCTCTTTCAAGATCAAGTTTTATTCAAGAGTTTTAGGATCAATCGTAACTAAGATCGAAGATCTAAGTTTGTAAATCTATCAAATCATACTCTTATACTCTATGGTGTGCTCGTTATCCTTGAAATCCAAGTAGGTATGACTATAGCATGATTAAATAAAATGGGTGTGCTTAGTAGCCCATAAATCTAGTGGGTGTGCTTGTGGGATAGAAATCAAGTGGCTCTACCTAGAGGCCGGGACTCTAGAGGGTGTGTCTCGTAGCCTTGAAATCGAGATTGTATTTGCATTTACTAGTTGAAAAGAAATCTTTACAAGGAATTGTATGGGATTGTATGTAGGGTAACTCCGAACCAGTATATGTGTGCTCTTTCCTTTTTACTTTTATTGCATTTACTTTTATCTGTACTTTGATTTTGTGATTGTTTATGTTTATTAATTCCAACATTCCAAGTAAAACCTTAACGAATTTGAATAATATTCATATAATCAATTAAACGCTATTCACCATCCTCCAGTGTTAATTTAGCCCTAAGATCCCTATTTCGCTAACTCATAAAAATCGCCAAAAACCTGTCCATTCTAGAACTACTAATGAAAACTACCGACTTAATACACGATATTATTTAAAAAATATAAAACATTGCTAAATGTATAGGATACAATTTCCATAATACAACTTATCAGAGTTATAATCATTTATCCTACAAGGTTTGCTTTAATACATACCAAACTCAAATACTATAAATCTACCGCTGGACAACTCTGAAGTGAGAGACAATAATAGTCATTCCTTCAAATCCAATAAATAAGTCAGGGAAGAATAAAATGATAAGTAGAAAAGATACAACAACACATGATAATTAGAAAACAATAAACAGGAAAAAATATATTATTGGGGCTCTGTCGCTACCACCCGTGCTTGCTGATGTACCCTAGTCTAAGGGTACCCAATAGATATAGGATCAAGCCAACATAGTTTTCCTATTCACAAATAGGACTCATGGAGTCTATGATGCAACAAACAATATGCAATTCCCAAACTACCCGCTTAGGCTTAATCTTCACATTTAAATTTTTGAAATTTAATTAACTTTATTATTTCAAAAATAATCTCTCTTAAAAATACTTATTCGAAAATAATCATTATGAACCAAATACCCAGTTTTCTTTACAAATCATGTGATATAATAGCATATACATCTTTTATATCAAATTATACTTTCCATCGGGATTTAAATCAAAACCTTTATCAAATACACTGTATAATGATACAGTGGTGTATCTTGATATATATTTATAAACCAAATACTGTTATAAGAATATGAAAATATACGCAACCATATCAGGAGGTTTCTCTCATAAACAATACGTTTGTGTCCCTACTTCCAGAAATAAATAAGTATATACCTCTATACAATGAGTGGACAATACCGAGGGTTAAATCACTTTTTGCCAACTTTTTAGTTATAGGTTACCCGAACATCAATAATATAACAAATCATTTTGTTTTCCAAAGTGACTAATCATTTTGCACCAATAATCATAGATACTTTCAAACACAGTATTGTTTATTTCCTCAAAAATCTTTGAAAAGCTATTATAAAACCATTGGGATATAAGTTTTTGAAATTAATAAAACAAATTTTATAAATATCTTTATATAAATCACTTTTATATGAAATCACTTCTTCAACATTTATTTCCAAATATTTCTACTAAAGGAAAACATTTTATTTTTAAACAATCTGTAGTTTCAAATAGCAAAGATGGCACTTCTAGAAATGCTGTCTAAAGTTCTGTTACAAGTTTTAACATGTTTTGTTACAACTTTGCGCCTAGTTTTTTGACGCCTTAAAAATTGATGTTAGATCCATTATTTTATAGTAGTTAGTATACTGGGTACTTAGAAACCATGAAGAAAAATTCCAAAGAATTGCTTTTAAATATTTATAGAAATTTTCGAACACAATATATTTTTCCGAAGTGTTCATATAGTGATTATTTCGCTATAAATTCAACCTCTTCGCTCAACTGGCTATTAAATGATTTAAGCTTCAACACTTTTAGAATAAGGATAATATATTATTTACTTGTTTAAAGGGTAAAGAAATCTTTAAGAAAGTTTCTACAAAAAAAAACGTTGTTCCCAAAAACAAGGGATTTGAAAGTGTCAATATAGTGACTATTTTGCTATTAACTTTTATAACTTTAGTTTGCGTTTTCTATAACTTTTCAAACATATTCTTTGCTTCCTAAAACACTTATATAAGTGTATATAACAACCATAACAAGTTATATATAAAGATATTTTCACAATTCACCAAATAACAAAAGTTATGGTTAATTTCATAATGCGTTTATAGCGACTATCGCTATACGGACAATTCCGTATTCGATTCAATATTAAATATCATTAAATTATATAAATATATATATGATTTCCAAATTTAAACCACATCACTATGAAACATGTATTAACATATATACTAATTAACATGTCCATATCAAGTGTACAATAGGCTTATTTTTAATAACACAATTCAAGGCTTTTTAAGGCAATATTTAAACAAATCACATGGTTTGTAGAGCACATAATTAAAGGTTATAACTTTAAGTAGTTATGATATAGTATCATAGTTTTTAGCAAGCAAATTAACTTGTTTATTAACAAGTAATTATCACATTTTAGCAAGCAAATTAACATGTTTATTAACAAGCAATTATCCCATTTTAGCAAGCAAATTAACATGTTTAGTCATGCCCTTGCTCCTCCTTTCCAAAATTTCACATGCTCTAGCCTTCCACCTTGCCTTTGTACACGGCCTAAGGCCATCCTCCCTCTCTATAATGCTCACGACCCTAGCCTTCTTACTCTCTATAACTCATGAACTAAGGCCATATTTCCCCCTCCATGCTCACGGCCCAAAGGAAGAAGAGGGGAAGAAGTGAAGCCATTTGATTCAAGAAGGTTAAGAAGAGAAGAGAGTGAAAGAGTGGAACTTGGTTAGAAATAATGAGAGCCTTCCTCTCTATTTATAAGCTTAGGAATTTATGGTAAAAGATCACAAAACCACTTCCTTAGCCATGAAGTAAAAGGACTTCAAAGCCATGAGACATGCCACAAAACATGCTCCTTAAAATAATATTCCTTAAAGTGCTCCTTAATCCATGCCTTGTTTAAGGCATGTCTTAGGCCTTATGTTTCCTTAGTCAAATATGTTTACTGTTATTAATTTGTGGTTAATTTATGTTACCCATTTGTTATATATGTTGTTCTATTACTTTACAAGTTACAAAATACTTATACAACTTGTATTGAACAAAAAGGTTGATTTTTAACAAAATGATTTCCCGTCATATTTTCAATATTTCTACAAAGTGCATATTTTTGCAAACATATTTTAAAAACAAGTTTCTATCTTTAGTTATTAGTTAAAAAGTGTTTAACAAGGTTGTAAAATCATATTTATCGACATTAAATCCTAGATCCTAATGTTTAAAAAAAAATTAGATATTTAATTATGAAGACTCAAAAATTACGAGTCATCACATTTTTCCCCTTAAAAGAATTTCTTCCTCGAAATTCAAAGGACATAAAATATAATGAAAGCCAAACAATTAATAAAATTTAAGTAGTCCAAAAATAATATCACTTATAACCCCAGTCGGAGGAACGGTGCCTTATCCTATCCATTTTTGTTTATCAAATTAAGGTAGTTTCATTTTAAAATTCCTTGGTTGATATACTAACCATAGGTGAATTTTACTCAAATGCCTAACCTAAGCTCTGATACCAGCTGTAATGACCTGGATTTTCCGACAAGTCAAAATCATTGAAAACCTATCTGCTCTAAAACTACTAATGAAAACTATCAAGTTAATGCACAATATTATTTGAAAAATATATAACATTGCTAAATGTATAGGATACAATTTCAATAATACAACTTATCAGAGTTCTAATCATTTACTCTACAAGGTTTGCTTTAATACATACCAAACTCAAGTACTATAAATATACGGCTGCACAACTCTGATGTAAGAGATAATAATAGTCATTCCTGCAAACTTAATAAACATGTCAATGTGAAAAAAAATGATAGGCATGTAAGATACAACAATACATGATAATTAGAAAACAATAAACATTATATTGTAATTGAGGCTGTGTCACCATCAATTGTGACTGCCTACGTACCTCTATCTAATTGGGTACCGAATTAGATACAGGATGAAGCCAACCTAGTTCTCCTATTCACAAATAGGACTTAAGGAGCCTACAATGCAACAAACAATATGCAATTCACAAACTACCCACTTAGGCTTAATCTTTAAATATAAATTTCCAAAATCTAATTAACTTTATTATTTCAAAAATAATCTCTTTTGAAAATACTTATTCGAAAATAACCTCTTCGAACCAAATTCCTAGTTTTCTTTTCAAATCATTTGAAATAATAGCATATACATCCTTTGTATCAAATTATACTTTCCTTTAGAATTTAAATCAAAACCTTTTCGAAAGCGGTATCAAATACTCTGTATAATAATACGGTGTGTACATTGATATATTTGTATGAACCAAATACTATACAATAAGCATATCAAAATATATGCAATCATATCTGGAGGTTTCTCCCATAAACAAGGCAACTTGGTCCTAGCCTTCCAAAAAAAATAAGTATATCCCTCTATACAAAAGTGGACAATATTGAGGTTTAAAACCATTCTTGGCCCACTTTTTAGTCATGGGTTTCCCTAACCTCAGTAATAGAACAAATCATTTTGTTTCCCGAAGTGAAAAATCATTTTGCACTAATAATCATAAATACTTTTAAACACATTATTGTTTATTTCCCCTAAAATCTTTGGAAAGCTATTTTAAAACCACCAAGATTTAAGTTCTTGAAACTTATAAAACACATTTTATAATTATCTTTATATAAATCACTTTTATATGAAATCACTTATTAAATATTTCCAAATATTTCTATTAAAGTAAAACATTTCATTTTTAAACAATTTATAGTTTCAAATAGCAAAGATAGCATTTCTAGATATGCAGTCTCAAGTTCTATTACAAGTTTTAACATGTTTTGTTACAAATTTGCACCTAGTTTTCGATGCCTTAACAATTGATTTTAGATCCATTCTTTTTATAGTAGTTAGTATATTAGGTACTTAGAAATCATGAAGAAAAATCCCAAAGAATAGTTTTTAATTATTTTTACAGAAATTTCTGAAAACAAGGTATTTTTCTGTAGTGCTCATATAGCACTATTGTTAGGAAATCAGTCTTATGGTTTCGATGATAACAACTATACAATAGAAATCAAATGCACATATATATTTCTATTCACAGGCAATTGTTAGAGTAACATCGTCAAAGAGACAAGAACAAGACTCAAAGAAAGTATCAAGAAGTTACAAGTCAATAGAATCAGAAGAGCAATGACATAGACACAAGAAAAGCAACATGCACAAGTTCAGACGTCTGGGTGCACTAGCCAGACGTCTAATTGAATCCTCTGGTTCGCAAATCAGACTGAATCAAACGTTTGGTTAATGTACTCAGACGTCTGAAAAGCAACCATATACAAATATATATATAAGTCAGACGTCTGAAACATTTTCCAGACGTCTGATTTTGAACTCGGCTGTTAACATTCAAAGAACTACTGTCACAATTGAAAAGACACCTTCGCTCCTCTTCGCTGCAACTCTTCATCACCATCAGGAGCAACCAAAGAACACTTGTTAATGGATGCAACTACTCAAGGAATCTCTCTACCACTATAAATAGCATCAAGAATCCAAGAGAAGATCTCACCATACTTACTTGCACTCTTTACTCTTATACTATGATACATTCTTGATCTCTAGCAATCTATACTTGTATTCTACTCTTCCAAATATACAGTTCCTCATAGACAATACTCTCTAGATATATATTGGAAGCATTTGTACTATATAGTAAAAATCCGTGTAATAGAGAACACACAGTTGACAAAGAAACTCTGCTATTGTAAACCTGTTCCTCCGGGTGAAGTAAGGGTTATTCGGTGAAAGGAAATTCCGAAGAGGAGCTTCAGGACTGGACGTAGGATGGGAGGTCCGAACCAGTATAAAATCCCTGGTGTGATTATTCTTATTTACGTACTTTAATATTGTTACAATATAGTTTAAATTAGTCATACACTTGCCATTTGTATAATCGATCCACCATACTATAGATTTTCATTTGGTATCAGAGCAAGGTTTTATCAAAGAACAGTAACATGTTTTTGAATCATTTTAATATGGCAAGTCTTTTTCAAGAAGGACAATCCACAACACGACCCCCACTTTATAATGGCTCTAACTATGCATATTGGTCAACACATATTAGAATTTTTATGGAAGCTAATGGTCTAGAAATTTGGTCAGCTACTCAAGATAAATATGAAGCACCTACTACTGCTATGAACACATGGACCGATGCACAAAAGACCTTAGCATCAAACAATGCTAAAGCTATGAACGTTTTATTTTATTCACTAGATAAAAATGAATTTTCACGTATCATGTTATGTACAACTGCATTTGACATTTGGCGTACCTTACAAATCACACACGAAGGTACAACATAGGTCAAACAAACTAAGATTTCAATTTTGCAAAACCAATTCTCATCATTTAAAATGAAGCAAAATGAAACTATTATTGACATGTATTCTAGATTTCAAACTATCCAACATGATCTTATGGCATTAGGAGTTAAGTTTACCGATTTTGATTTAGTTTCTCGAATACTGATCAACTCTTTAACATCAGATTGGGAAAGGAAGGTATTAGCTATTGAAGAAGCTAATGATCTTTCTACTCTCAAAACTGAAGAGTTGATAGGAAATTTAATGTCCTATGAAGCTAATTTGCAGGCAAGAAAAGAACTAAATTCGGAAAAGAAGAACATAGCATTCCTAGCAACAAAAAATGATGACTCTGATTTAGATGAAGAAGAGATAGTCTTCATCGCCAAGAATTATAACAGATTCAAGAAATTTAGAAAGATGACTAAATTCCAAAAAGAAGGGAAGTCCAACACAACAAACCTATCTCAAATCAAGTGCTATGAATGTGATCAATACTGACATATGAAGAAGGATTGCCCTAAACTCAATAATGATAAAAGGAAGAACAAATTTGAAAAACTCAAAAAGAAGAAGGCTTTCAAAGTAACATGGGATGACTCAAATTCTTCATCATCTGAAAGTGATAGTGATAGTGATGGAGAACAAGCTAATGTGTGTTTTATGGCATAAATTGATGAGGTATGTCCGGAACTTAGTTATGACGAATTATTAGAACTTAGCATGGAATTAGATGATAAATTTAGACAAATTAAAAAATTGAACAAAGAATATATAGCCAAAATAAATATATTAGAACTTAAAGTAGGAATGTTAAAAGATGAAAAAATTATCTTAGAAGAAGAACTAGAATTATCTCAAGAAAAAATTAAAAATAATTTGATAGAAAGTAAGGCTATTATTATTGATTTTGAAAACACCAAAATAGTGAAGGATAATTTGCTAAAAGAAAATGTCAACTTGAAAAGCAATATTGAAATATTGAAAATTGAAAATTTAGAATTAAAAGAAAAATTAGATAAAATTACAAATAACATGTCAAAATTCAATAAAGGAAAACAAGATTTGGAAAATCTTATCAAAACTTCAAAACCATCAGGCAATAGAAATGGAATAGGATTTAAAAATACTTCTAAACAAAAAGGAAATGATGCAAAAAGTTTAGGTATAAAAAAACTAAAAGTTTACCTACGTCTAATATGAATACCAAAAATATGAAAATTTGGATTCCTAAGACAAATAATAATTTGATTAAACAAAAACATATTAATAATTTCTTAGAGAATGTAGTCTATAATAAAAATTATATTTATAAAGGTACCAAACCATCTTGGGTATGGCTATCTTCTCCTAACAATTAGGACCCCAACAAAAGTATATGGGAACCAATTAAAACATTTTTTATTTTGCAGGTACCCAAAATAAAACATAATGAGAAATGGATACTAGATAGCAGATGCTCCAAGCATATGACCAGAAATTCAAAAATGTTATCAAATATAACATACATCGATGGTGGAACGGTAACCTTTGGAGATAATTCAAAAGGATATGTCGTCGGCACTGGAGAAGTCATCAACTATGGTATTTCTAATTCTCCTATTATTACAAATGTTTTATTAGTAGAAAATCTAAAACACAATCTACTAAGTATTAGTCAATTATGCGACAAAGGTTTTCAAATAAATTTCGAAAAAGATAGATGTAATATTTTAGATAATAACAAACAACTTATATTTGAAGGTTTTAGAAACAAAAATATCTATGTATTAAACATGAATATAAATAAAAATTCAAATTTATGTTTAACCGCCAAACATAATGATCCATGGTTATGGCATAAACGATTTTTTCATATCAATTTGAAAAATATTAATAAGTTGGCAAAATATGAGTTAGTTAGAGGTTTACCTAAAATAAATTACAAAGTAGAAAATTTATGTGACGACTGTCAAATTGGAAAACTAAAGAAAACCTCTTTTAAATCTAAAAATAATATTTCTACAAAACAACCATTAGAATTATTACATTTAGATTTATTTGGTCCAACACAAATACAATCTATAAATCACAGCAAATATGTTTTCGTGATAGTTGATGATTTTTCGAGGTATACATGGACCTTGTTTTTAAAACATAAAAGCGATACTTTTGGAATGTTTAAAATATTTGCTAAAAGAATTAGAACACAAATGGACTTGAAAATTAAAAATATTCGAAGTGATCACGGAGGAGAATTCGAAAACGATCTTTTTACTAATTTTTGCAATAAGAAAGGAATAAGTCATAATTTTTCTTTCCCTCGCACACCTCAACAAAATGGTGTAGTAGAAAGAAAAAATCATATGTTACAAGAATGTGCATGAACACTACTAAATAGTAGTAGTTTACCAAAACACTTTTGGGCAGAAGCTATTGCCACAGCTTGTTTCATATTAAATCGAGTAACCATACGGCCTATGACTAAACAAACTTGTTTTGAATTATTTTTTGGAAGAAAACCTAAATTATCATACTTTAAAACTTTCGGTTCAAAATGTTTTATATTAAATACAAAAGATAACTTAGGAAAATTTGACCCGAAGGCCGATGAAGGTATCTTTATTGGATATTCGGATCGTAGCAAAGCATATAGAATTTTTAATAAACGAAATAATAATATTGAAGAAAGTTTACATGTTTCGTTCGACGAAAATCTATTTAACCATCATACTAATGATGAAGAAGAGATTATACCAATAACAAATTCAACAAATTCTATTAATAATGAAACAAATGTGCAAAATAACACTTTAATATCATCCCCTAGAATTCTTAAGAATCATCTAAAAGATAATATCATTGGAGATCTCAATTCTAGAGTAACTAGAAATCAACTTAATCAAATAAGCCATGTAGCATTTGTGTCAAATTTTGAACCAAAAAATTATAAAGAAGCTTCAAATGATAACTTTTGGATAATGGCTATGCTAGAAGAATTGAATCAATTTGAACGTAATAATGTTTCGGAACTAGTACCAAGACCTGAAGACCAAACGATTATAGGAACAAAATGGGTATTTAAAAACAAAGCAGACGAGAATGGAAATATTGTTAGAAATAAAGCACGCTTAGTTGCTCAAGGTTATAATCAAGAAGAAAGTATCGACTACGATGAAACTTTTGCACCAGCAGCAAGACTCGAGGCCATACGAACATTACTCGCTTTTGCAAATCATCACAATTTTAAACTATTTCAAATGGATGTCAAAAGTGCCTTCTTAAATGGTTTTATCAAAGAAAACGTATATGTTGAACAACCTCCATTATTTACTCACGAAAAATATCCCGATCATGTTTTTAAATTACAAAAAGCTTTATATGGTTTAAAACAAGCTCCACGAGCTTGGTACGAATGACTTAAAAATCACTTAATTACATCTGGTTTTCAAATAGGTAAAATCGATACAACTTTGTTTATTAAATGAGAAAATAACGATATTTTAGTTGTGCAAATTTACGTAGACGATATTATTTTTGGTTCAACTAATGAAAATCTTTGTAACCATTTCTCAAATAATATGACCAATGAATTGGAAATGTCTCACATGGGAGAATTAAATTTCTTCTTGGGTTTACAAATAAAACAACTTGAAAATGGTATTTTTATTCATCAAGAAAAATATTGTAACGACCTATTACGACGCTTTGGAATGGATAAAATTTCAAGCAAACCAACACCGATGAGTACTACTGTTCACTTAGAAAAGGATGATAACAGAAAAGATTTTGATGAAAAATTATATCGTAGCATGATTGGTTCTTTACTCTATTTGACGGCTAGTCGACCCGATATTATGATGAGTGTATGTATGTGTGCTCGATTTCAAGCAAAACCAAAAGAATCTCATCTAAGAGCTGTTAAGCGTATTTTACGTTATCTATCTAGTACTAGAGATTATGGTTTGTTTTACCCTAAAGGATCATCGTTTAAACTAGTTTCATATAGTGATGCGGATTTCGGTGGATGTAGAACAGATCGTAAGAGTACTAGTGGAACATGTCACTTTATCGAACAATCATTAGTTTCATGGCTTAGCACATATTCAAGGGGAGATTTATAATTTATATATAAGTACATTGAATAGTTGTCATCATCAAAAAGGGGTAGATTGTTAGGAAATCAGTTCTTTGGTTTCCATGATAACAACTATACAATAGAAATCGAATGCACATATATATTTCTATTCACAGGCAATTGATAGAGTAACATCATCAAAGAGACAAGAACAAGACTCAAAGAAAGTATCAAGAAGTTACAAGTCAATAGAATCAGAAGAGCAATGACACAGACACAAGAAAAGCAACATGCACAAGTTCAGACGTCTGGGTGCACTAGCCAGATGTCTGATTGAATCCTCTGGTTCGCAAATCAGACAGAATCAGACATCTGGTTAATGTACTCAGATGTCTGAAAAGCAACCATATACAAAAATATATATAAGTCAGACGTCTAAAACATTTTCCAGACGTCTGATTTTGAACTCGGCTGTTGACATTCAAAGAACAACTGTCACAATTGAAAAGACACCTTCGCTCCTCTTCGCTGCAACTCTTCATCACCATCAGGAGCGACCATAGAACACTTGTTAATGGATGCAACTACTCAAGGAAACTCTCTACCACTATAAATAGCATCAAGAATCCAAGAGAAGATCTCACCTGACTTACTTGTGCTCTTTACTCTTATACTCTGATACGTTCTTGATCTTTAGCAATCTATACTTGTATTCTACTCTTCCAAATATACCGTTCCTCATAGACAATACTCTCTAGATATATATTGGAAGCATTTGTACTATATAGTCAAAATCTGTGTAATAGAGAACACACAGTTGACAAAGAAACTCTGCTATTGTAAACCTGGTCCTCCGGGTGAAGTGAGGGTTTTTTGTTGAAAGGAAATTCCGAAGAGGAGCTTCGGGACTGGACGTAGGTCGGGTGGTCCGAACCAGTATAAAATCCCTGGTGTGATTATTCTTATTTACATACTTTAATATTGTTACAATATAGTTTAAATTAGTCATACACTTTCCATTTGTATACTCGATCCACCATACTATAATTTTTCAACTATTTCGCTATAACTTAAGCATCTTCGTTACTAGCTATTAAATGATTTAAGCTTCAATACGTTTATAATAAGAATAATATATTATTTACCTATTTAAATGGCAAAGAAATCCCTAAGAGAGTTTCTACAACAATAAACGTTATTTCCCAAAAACAAGGAATTTAAAAGTGTCGATATAGGGACTATTTTGCTATTAACTTTTATAACTTTGGTTTGCGTTTTCTATAAATTTTCAAACATATTCTTTGCTTTCTAAAATACCTATATAAGTGTGTATAACAACTAAATAAAGTTATATTAAGATATGTTCATTGTTTGTGCCAAAATTGGTCACAAACCCCATAAGTAGTGAAAGCACTAGTGTTTACACACAAATCCTCAATATCCAAATACAGATCTCAGATCCAAACGATGTAGAGAACAGAAATGAAGAAATAAGAAAATTAAAATGAGCAAGAAAACAAAGAACATAAGGTTTATAGTGGTTCGGCTATCTCCGACCTACGTCCACTTTGAATGAATCCTTTTATTCCTTTTATACTGAGATTACAGTTAGAAACCTTTGAAATCAAAAACCAAAATGGCAAAGTCTCGCCTAGAAAAGCAAAAGAAGCCCCCACTTTTAGTTGCCATGGAGTCGCTATTTATAGGAGTAGATCTGGAAAAATCTGCCTCAAAACTCGGAATACCTTTTCTGATGCGCAGATGGGCCCACATGATCGATCAAAGGTGGTTTGGGATCGATCCCCGATCGATCCATATCAATTTCATATCAATCAAGAATCACTCCGATTAGACTAGGATCAATCATGGTGAAAGACAATAGTGCCAAGTCCTTGCTTTCCAAATTTCATGAAATTCCAGTGTGTGGCTTGTGAGATATGATCGATCCAAGTTTGAGATTGCAAGTGCAGAGATCAATCCCTGATCGATCCATATCAATTTCGTATCGATCAAGAATCGCTCCGATTAGGCTGGGATCGACCATGGTGAAAGACAATAGTGCCAAGTCCTTGCTCTCCAAATTTCATGAAATTCCAAATGGTGGTTTGTGAGATATTATCGATCCAAGTTTGAGATTGCAAGTGCAGAGATCAATCCCCGATCGATCCATATCAATTTCGTATCGATCAGGAATCGCTCCGATTAGGCTGGGATCGATCATGGTGAAAGAAAATAGTGCTAAGTCCTTGCTATCCAAATTTCATGAAATTCCAGTGTGTAGTTTGTGAGATATGATCGATCCAAGTTTGAGATTGCAAGTGCATAGATCGATCCCCGATCGATCCATATCAATTTTGTGTCGATCAGGAATCGCTCCGATTAGGCTGGGATCGATCATGGTGAAAGACAATAGTGCCAAGTCCTTGCTCTCTAAATTTAATGAAATTCCAGTGTGTAGTTTGTGAGATATGATCGATTCAAGATTGAGATTGCAAGTGCATAGATCGATCCCCGATCGATCCATATCAATTTCGTATCAATCAGGAATTGCTCTGATTAGGCTGGGATCGATCATGGTGAAAGATATTAGTGCCAAGTCCTTGCTCTCCAAATTTCATGAAATTCCAGTTTGTAGTTTGTGAGTTATGATCGATCCAAGTTTGAGATTGCAAGTGCAGAGATCGATCCCCGATCGATCCATATCAATTTCGTATCGATCAGGAATCGCTCTGATTCGGCTGGAGAAAGCACCAATGTCTACACACAAATTCTCAATATCCAAACACAGATCTCAGATCCAGACGATGTAAAGAGCAGAAATGAAGAAATAGGAAAATTAAAATGAGCAAGAAAACAAAGAACATAAGGTTTATAGTGGTTCGGCTATCTCCAGCCTACGTCCACTTTGAATTAATCCTTTTATTCCTTTTATACTGTGATTACAGTTACAAGCCTTTTAAATCAAAAACTAAAATGGCAGAGTCTCGCATAGAAAAGTAGAAGAAGCCCCCACTTTTAGTTGCCATGGAGTCGCTATTTATAGGAGTAGATCTGGAAAAATCTGCCTCAAAACTCGGCATACCTTTTCTCATGCGTAGATGGGCCCACATGATCGATCCAAGGTGGTTTGGGATCGACCCCCGATTGATCCATATCAATTTCGTATCGATCAAGAATCACTCCGATTGGACTGGGATCGATCATGGTGAAAGACAATAGTGCCAAGTCCTTGCTCTCCAAATTTCATGAAATTCAAGTGTGTGGTTTGTGAGATATGATCGATCCAAGTTTGAGATTGCAAATGCAGAGATCAATCCCCGATCGATCCATATCAATTTTGTATCGATCAGGAATCGCCCCGATTAGGCTGGGATCGATCATGGGGAAAGACAATAGTGCCAAGTCCTTTCTATCCAAATTTCATGAAATTTCAGTGTGTAGTTTGTGAGATATGATCGATCCAAGTTTGAGATTGCTAGTGCAGAAACCGATCCCCTATCGATCCATACCAATTTCGTATCGATCATGAATTGCTCCGATTAGGCTAGGATCGATCATGGTGAAAGACAATAGTGCCAAGTCCTTGCTCTCCAAATTTCATGAAATTCCAATATGTAGTTTGTGAGATATGATCGATCCAAGTTTTAGATTGCAAGTGCAGTGATCGATCTCCGATCGATCCATATAAATTTCGTATCGATCGGGAATCGCTCTGATTAGACTGGGATCGATCATGGCGAAAGACAATAGTGCCAAGTCCTTGCTCTCCAAATTTCATGAAATTCCAGTGTGTAGTTTGTGAGATATGATCGATCCAAGTTTGAGATGCAACTGCAGAGATCGATCCCCGATCGATCCATATCAATTTTGTATCGATAAGGAATCGCTTCGATTAGGCTGGGAACGATCATGGTGAAAGACAATAGTGCCAAGTCCTTGCTCTCCAAATTTCATGAAATTCCAGTGTGTAGTTTGTGAGATATGATTGATCCAAATTTGAGATTGCAAGTGAAGAGATCGATCCCCGATCGATCCATATCAATTTCGTATCGATCAGGAATTTGCTCCGATTAGGATGGGATCAATCATGGTGAAAGACAATAATGCCAATTCCTTGCTCTCCAATTTTCATGAAAATCCATTGTGTAGTTTGTGAGATATGATCGATCCAAGTTTGAGATGACAAGTGCAGGCTGATGATTTCGTATCCATCAATTCGTATCCATCATGTGGTATCCATCATTTGGTATCCATCAGCTGGTATCCATCATTTCGTATCCATCATCTGGTATCCATCACTTCATATCCATCAGCTGGTATCCATCATTTGGTATCCATCATCTGGTATCCATAGTGATGCATACAAGAACATCGGTATGGGCCAGTTTTTCATTAATATTGATCCATCCATAACTTGAGCATATGAACTCCGATTGACTTGAAATTCGAAGTGTAGCCTCACCGAGCATTGTTTATCATTCTCGGTCGATCCCACCTTGATTGGAGCTTGGTCCAATTTTGATGGTATCGATCACAACCTTGTTTCCAATTGATCATACGAATAGTGATCCATCTAGAACTCGAGCATATGAACTCTGATTGACCTGAAATTCGAAGTGTAGTCTTAACGAACCTTGTTTATCATTCTTGATCGATCCCAACTTGTTGGAGCTTGGTTCAATTTTGACGGTATCGATCATAGCCTTGTTCCCAATCGATCATACGAATATTGATCCATCCATAACTTGAGCATATGTACTCTAATTGACTTGAAATTCGAAGTGTACCTCACTGAGCCTTGTTTATCATTGTGACGCCCCACCTCTATGCTCACAATAAAAAAGAGTATTAAAAGAAATACTGTCTGTTATTACGAAGAATAAGGCTGGATAAGAGCAGCCATCCGTAGTTAGGCCTTACACTAGTATTGGTTACCTCGATAGGAGTGGAATATTTATTTTTCTTTAATCTCTGTTTATTACTCCCATCGACATACCCAATTCCAGTATAAAACGAACTACGATGGTTCATAATAGTTTAGGACAACATATATAATAATAACACAGATAAGCTAAATGCGGAACACAGCTAATATAAAATCTTATATATATATAACTGAAGGCAGTTATAATACATGTGATACAATACATATGATACAACTACAACTGTCGACACTGGAAGTTACATATACAAGTACATTATTGTAAATAATATACATGAATACATATCATCCTATACTATGACAACGACTACTCCAAAAGGTATGAAAAGACTTCATAGCTCAAGCAGCAACCCAAAGCAAGATATCAACGACCTGAAATAACTCGGTTTGACCCGAGTATTAAATTCAACAGAAAATAATACACGGGTCAGTCTAATTCAAACTCAGTTATTAAAGCACGGAAGAAATAATAATTAAATAATCAAATAGACGACAGTCACAATAAATCTCATATATCCAACCCTTTAACAAGGAAATCAGATAACGGTAGATATAACACTAAATAGTGTTGAATAACAAATCAGCGAATTCAAATCATCAACAAGGATAAATAATATCAATGAAGATAATATGAAAACCACAAAATTGCCTAAACAGCAATTAACAACAAAATCTAATTATTAAATAAATAATTAGAAACTCATAATCTAATTATCAAATAGATAATTAGACAACAACAAAATGATCAAATCAAATCAAATAAGAATACAATTTCAAAATACTGAATTGAACACACGAAACAATTCAAACAATTGAAATATCAATTAAGATATCAATTCTGTGTGGCTGCAGTACACGCACGCGTGCACTGCCTCGCCACTACAGCATATAAAATCATCACAACACCAAATGCTAACAGCAAATCGAAACTGCAGTGGTCAAGTCACGGCTATCATGACTCAACACAACTACAAACAAAATGAATCAGTGAATTCAACCCAAACATCAGCAACATTAACCATGGCTATAATAAATACATGAAACTACATTGCAACATATATTCCACGGGTCTGAAACAAATGAAACTCAGATGTAAGCACACTCAAGGCGCAGTGCACACCAAACCAGAAGTGTGCTCACAGAAAATCCACCAGATTCAAGTCACGCATGAAAATAACTCAACTGCTGCAACCAAAACAAAAGCAACAGTGGAAAGCAACAAACTCAGTGAAACTCAAAGCCACACAACAATGAAGACTATGAGTACAAGTCCAGATACAACAAGGATATGGCAACACAGCACCGAAGCACGAAGGCTCGAATGACCAAGTGCACGAAGGCAGTGGTACAACTACATAAAGACAGCAGAATGAAGGTGAGAGCACCAAAATATGGCACCACAGCACACAACAGTAAAAGACACAGAATAGCTTCAAATGAAAATAATGTCACCAGTGAAACACAGTGACCAAATGCAAATGAATACAATGCATCTATGCACTGTATCAGTATAAATGCACGAAGAATTGAACGAGACTCAAAGTCAAAACAATGCACGGGTAACCAAAACAGTGAAACAACACTGTCCCAAAGCCACTCGACTAAAACAGTGGACAGAACAAGGCTACAACCCAAAACCACAAGCAAATTGAAACAGGCAGTGGCAACAACAATGATTCAATGCCGAAGTTCAGATTGTAATCAAGTCGAAGCCATTATCAACAGAGATCGAAGTCACAAAAGAAATCAACATCGTCAACTAAATTCAATTGTAACAATTTCAAACCAAAACCATAAGTCAATCAAGTGTTCAAAACCGAGTGAATTGAAAACATCAGAGAAATCAAAACTTTATTATTCAAGTAAATTGAAAAGTCAGTAATCAATCACCAACATCGAATCAACATCAGCAAAATCAATTCGAGACCGTGGTGACCAAGTAAAGTAACCAAGTCGCAAATCAACACTGAGAGTATCAGGTAACAAATTACACAAATTGGAACAAGCCAGTAACCATCTCGAACATCCAAACAGAGATCGAATGGCCAACGCAAATCAGTTGACAACATCAGACAAACATATATGAACGCAAATAAAGGAGAATGAACTCATATAAATGAAATCAAGATCTCAAATCATATATAACAGAAGATTGAAATAGATGTGAGTGAAAATATCACTCACCTTGTCTCGAAGCAAAGACGAACTCAAATCGGAAATTGGGGGAGCCGTGTGCTAAGCAGAGAGATCATCGATTGACGAAGCAACACGCGAATGACCACTGTATCGATCAACCAAAAGGCGCAGCTTCGAAAATAATCACAAAGCCCTAATTTGCAAAGAGGAACGAACAAAATAAACAAAGCCGCCATTTTTTTCCTTTTCTTTCGTCTGTTTATTTTTAGGGTTGCGATGATAAAGAATAAAGGGGGAACAAGTCTTTGTTATCACGGCACTAAGCAAAAGGAACGTGGGCCAAGCTTGAATTTCATAAAGCCCACATAACCCCATAACAAAATTATTAAAAGAACTTCAACCGATTAAAAATTCCCAACAACAATTAGCTATCAACATTAATCGTCTAATGACGATAATTAATCGGCGCAAAACCCCGGGTTGTTACAATCATTCTCGATCGATCCCACTTTGATTGGAGCTTGGTCCAATTTTGACGGTATCGATCATAGCCTTGTTTCCAGTCGGTCATATGAATATTGATCCATCCATAACTCGAGCATATGAACTCCGATTGACCTGAAATTCGAAGTGTAGCCTTACCGAACTTTGTTTATTATTCCTGATCGATTCCACCTTGACTGGAGCTTGGTCCAATTTTGATGGTATCGATCATAGCCTTGTTCCCAATCGAGCATACGAATATTGATCCATCCATAATTTGAGCATATGAACTCCGATTGACTTGAAATTCGAAGTGTAGCCTCATCGAGCCTTGTTTATCATTCTCGATCGATCCTACCTTGATTAGAGCTTGGTCCAATTATGACGGTATCGATCATACCCTTGTTTCCAATCGATCATACGAATATTGATCCATCCATAACTCGAGCATATGAACTCTGATTGACTTGAAATTCGAAGTGTAGCCTTACCGAGCCTTGTTTATCATTCCTGATCGATCTCATCTTGATTGGAGCTTGGTCAAATTTTGATGGTATCGATCATAGCCTTGTTTCCAATCGATCATATGAATATTGATCCTTCCATAACTTGAGCATATGAACTCCGATTGACCTGAAATTCAAAGTGTAGCCTCACCGAGCCTTGTTTATCATTCTCGATCGATCCCACCTTGATTGGAGTTTGGTCCAATTTTGACGGTATCGATCATAGCCTTGTTTCCAATCGATCTCCAATCCTGTTATACATCCTTTTTAGCTAATTTGTTGATATCCCGGCCTTGACCAAAAGGCAGGGTAACATTTTCCCC
Source organism: Allium fistulosum (assembly GCA_030737815.1). Lineage (NCBI taxonomy): Eukaryota > Viridiplantae > Streptophyta > Magnoliopsida > Asparagales > Amaryllidaceae > Allium > Allium fistulosum. The sequence continues at coordinate 312,622,914 of CM060903.1, read as the reverse complement.
CCAAAACATGCCTTTCGGTAAGGAGACATGTTTTGAAAAACTTTAAATCCGACATCCAACGTCCATATTCCATCCATAACCATTCTATCTGAGTTCCATGTCCTTATCCAAATCCACGACTGCTCTAAGTCGATATCCGATTCTGAATCCAGTAATCAAATCCTTAGCCAATTCCATACCCATCTGAACCCGACAACAGAGTTCTAATCCATCCATATCCAGTAACCAATAATCAAATCCATGACCTCTTCAGGTCGATATCCAAATCCGGGACCGCTCCGGGCCCTTAGCAAAATCCTTAGCTATTCATAGCTAATATATGAATCCGTAACCTCTCTGGGCTCTTGCCAAGCACAACCCACACTCGACAACCTGTGTTAAGCAATGCCTTGCTCAACAGTGATCCTGGTTCAGTGTCCTTGAACGCTAAGTAATGTTGTGGCTTAAGTCCTAAGCCGAATCCTGGTCGCTCTGGACCCTTGCCAAGCATAGTCCATACTTGACGACCTGAATAAGCCGTCTCGCCATGTTCGGACGAAGCAACTTACTCCTTGCCAGGCATAATCCATACCCAATGATCATTTACCAAAAACTAGATAAAAATCCAGTCAAAATCCAATCCGAAATCTAGATTAAATCAGAAAACCAAAAATCCATACCAGAAATCCAAACTGGAAAACAAGCATCCACACCAAAGTCCAAACCAGGAAACAAACAAAACCAGGAGTTCAAACCAAACTCCAAAACCAAACCAAAAAAAAGCAAATGTCCAAACCAAAAAAAGAAAAAGCAGATTTCATAAACTTGAGCGTCACAGTTTATCATCATCTCAGAGCATGCCTAGGGGCTATCTCCATCCCCGTACATGAGTAAGTGACTTAGCCGTTTGCCCAGAGTTTGCTACTTATTCCATATCATTCCGATCAGTCGATAAACAATCGACCATCATTCCTGGGCCTTGCGCCATCGTCATTTGAGGTAGACGGTGGCTGCTCCTGTTCCACCATCGGATTTCGAGCCCCGACATATTGCCGCAGCTGACCACTCCTTACATGCTCCTCGATTATATCCTTTAGATGCCTGCAGCAGTTGGTATCATGCCCGTCCAAGTCATGAAAGAGACAGTGCATTCCTGATGCCGTCTCACATTCCGAGGGTTCTCTCCTTGCCGGCCTTCGGTAGGGAAGGCGATCCCGGGTTTCCATGTATATCCACTCCAACGTTTCGTTCAATCCTGTGTAAGTGGAGAATTTTGGTTCTCCCCAGCGTTTCCTTGCCCTGCCAGAATCGTTATCCAACTTCCTCTTCCCTTTATCCTTATCCTTATCTGAGCTCTCACCGGATGGTCCTCCATCCTTAACAACGTTTACTTCCTTTGATTTCATATCCGAACTTGCATCCTCCTGCCAAAGTAATCTCTCGGCCTCGTGAAAGAATTCCCCGAGATCCATTGGTGGATCCAGTATCAATGATACCTTGAAATCTGAATTGTCCCTGACTTTTGATACTACCGCCATTAAAACCATTGATGGATCTGGTCGATCCACCGAAGCAACCGCTACATTGAACCGAGTTAAGAATGTCCTAAGCAATTCCTTTGTCCTCTGCTTCACTGATGTCAGTGTCGTCACAATTTTCAGCCTCTTGATATGAACCCGAAACTGCTTCAAAAACCTGTCCACCAATTTTGTCCATTTCCTAATAGATCCATCTTCCAACTGCCTGAACCACATAGCAGTTATATCCATTAAGTACAGGGGCAAACTCCGGGCTAATACTTCCTCTGATGCCCCGAACACTTCCATGTGTCTCGTGTACCTCATCAAATGATCGATAGGATCAGCCCTGCAATTGTATACTTTCAAAGTAGGCATCTTGAACTCTGGTGGATTCCTAAACATCCTGATGCCACGGGTAAATAGACTCATGTTCACCCCTTCCAGATCTCTGTTCGTCATACCTCTATGCATAGTTCGCCCGATAATCTCAACTAATCCAGTGTTGTCCACCAAGGATTGCCCCCCGAGTCCCTAAGGGAATTCTAGTACATACTCTTCATCACGTTCTCTCATGCTTCTGCCGAGACCATGTTGTGCGGTGTCACTTGGAATCCCTCCATGGATTGGTCTATCATTGCGTGGTGGTGTGCCCCCGAGTTTGGATCCATCCAAATTGGTAACTCTGTGTTGATTGGGGACTGCGCCCTGTTGAGCTGCTGCATCTGCTTGCCTGTTGAGTCCTTCTGTTCCAGCTCCGTGGATCTGAACTTCAGTAGCTCCAGTTGTTCCTGCTTGTCCAAACTGTCTGAGAAGGTTCTGCATCATTTCCTCATGCCTTTTCAATAATTATTCCTACATAGCTCCCATCATCATCTCTATCTCATCTCTGGTGATGAAAACTGAGGCCTGATTTGCTCCTGAGGAAGCCTCCTGACTCCTTTCGTGCTGACTCATTTCCGCTCTTTGTCTCCTTGTTGATTGCTTTGTCATGGTTCCTTTTAGATCTGATCCTTTAGCTTTTCAAATCTGAACTCCAAATCCGGTATAGCGGGTGCTAGTCTTTCTCAGCGAAAGCATCAAAGTGTTTGCGCCAAAATTGGTCACAAACCCTAGAAGTAGTGAAAGCACCAGTGTTTACACACAAATCCTCAATATCCAAACACAGATCTCAGATCCAGACGATATAGAGAGTAGAAATGAAGAAATAAGAAAATGAGCAAGAAAACAAAGAACACAAGGTTTATGGTGGTTTGGCTATCTCCAGCCTACATCCACTTTGAATTAATCCTTTTATTCCTTTTATACTGTGATTACAGTTACAAGCCTTTGAAATCAAAAACCAAAATGGTAGAGTCTCGCCTAGAAATGGAGAAGAAGCCCCCACTTTTAGTTGCCATGGAGTCGCTATTTATAGGAGTAGATCTGGAAAAATCCGCATCAAAACTTGGCATACCTTGTCTCATGCGCAGGTGGGCCCACATGATCGATCCAAGGTGGTAAGGGATCGATCCCCGATCGATCCATATCAATTTCGTATCAATCAAGAATCTCTCCGATTAGATTGGGATTGATCAAGGTGAAAGACAATAGTGCCAAGTCCTCGCTCTCCAAATTTCATGAAATTCCAGTGTGTAGTTTGTGAGATATGATCGATCCAAGTTTGAGATTGCAAGTGCAGAGATCAATCCCTGATCGATCCATATCAATTTCGTATCGATCAGGAATCGCTCCGATTAGGCTGGGATTGATCATGGTGAAAGACAATAGTGCCAAGTCCTTGCTATCCAAATTTCATGAAATTCCAGTGTGTAGTTTGTGAGATATGATCGATCCAAGTTTGAGATTGCTAGTGCAGAGATCGATCCCCGATCGATCCATATCAATTTCGTATCAATCAGGAATTGCTCCGATTAGACTGGGATCAATCATGGTGAAAGACAATAGTGCCAAGTCCTTGCTCTACAAATTTCATGAAATTCCAGTGTGTAGTTTGTGAGATATGATCAATCCAAGTTTGAGATTGCAAGTGCAGAGATCGATCCCCGACCGATCCATATCAATTTCGTATCGATCGGCAATCGCTCCTATTAGACTAGGATCAATCATGGTGAAAGACAATATTGCCCAGTCCTTGCTCTCTAAATTTCATGAAATTCCAATGTGTAGTTTGTGAGATATGATCGATCCAAGTTTGAGATTGCAAGTGGAGAGATCGATCCCCGATCGATCCATATCAATTTTGTATCGATTAGGAATCGCTTCGATTAGGCTGGGATCGATCATGGTGAAAGACAATAGTGCCAAGTCCTTGCTCTCCAAATTTCATGAAATTCCAGTGTGTAGTTTGTGAGATATGATCGATCCAAATTTGAGATTATAATTGCAGAGATCGATCCCCGATCGATCCATATCAATTTGGTATCGATCAGGAATCGCTCCGATTAGGCTAGGATTGATCATGGTAAAAGAAAATAGTGCCAATTCCTTGCTCTCCGAATTTCATGAAATTCCAGTGTGTAGTTTGTGAGATATGATCGATCCAAGTTTTAGATGGCAAGTGCAGGCTGATGATTTTGTATCCATCATATAGTGTCCATCATTTGGTATCCATCAACCGGTATCCATCATTTCATATCCATCAGCTGGTATCCATCATTTCATATCCGTCATCTGTTATCCATCACTTTGTATCCATAAACTGGTATACATCATTTGGTGTTCATCATCTGGTATCCATAGTGATGGATACGAGAACATCGATACGGGCCAGTTTTTCATGAATATTGATCCATCCATAACTTGAGCATATGAACTCCGATTGACTTGAAATTCGAAGTGTAGCCTCACCAAGCCTGGTTTATCATTGTTGATCGATCCCACCTTGATTGGAGCTTGGTCCAATTTTGAAGGTATCGATCATAGCCTTGTTTCCAATCGATCATACGAATATTGATCTATCCATAACTCGAGCATATGAACTCCGATTGACCTAAAATTTGAAGTGTAGCCTTACCGAACCTTTTTTATCATTCCTGATTGATCCCACCTTGATTGGAGCTTAGTCCAATTTTGATGGTATCGATCATAGCCTTGTTCCCAATCGATCATACGAATATTGATCCATCCATAACTTGAGCATATGAACTTCGATTGACTTGAAATTCGAAGTGTAGCCTCACTGAGCCTCGTTTATCATTCTCGATCGATCCCACCATGATTAGAGCTTGGTCCAATTCTGACAGTATCGATCATAGCCCTGTTTCCAATCGATCATATGAATATTGATCCATCCATAACTCGAGCATATGAACTCCGATTTACCTGAAATTCGAAGTGTAGCCTTACTGAACCTTGTTTATCATTCCTGATCGACCCCACCTTGATTGGAGCTTAGTCCAATTTTGATGGTATCGATCATAGCCTTGTTCCCAATCGATAAGAATATTGATCCATCCATAGATTGAGCATATGAACTCCGATTGACTTGAAATTCGAAGTGTAGCCTTACCGAGCCTTGTTTATCATTCTCGATCGATCCCACCATGATTGGAGCTTGGTCCAATTTTGACGGTATCGATCATAACCTTGTTTCCAATCGATCATACGAATATTGATCCATCCATAACTCGAGCATATGAACTTCGATTGACCTGAAATTCGAATTGTAGCCTTACCAAACCATGTTTATCATTCCTAATCGATCCCACCTTTATTGGAGCTTGGTCCAATTTTAACGGTATCGATTATAGCCTTATTTCCAATCGATCATACGTCATCCATCCATAAATTGAGCATATGAACTCCGATTGACCTGAAAGTCGAAGTGTAGCCTCACCAAGCCTTGTTTATCATTCTCGATCGATCACACCTTGATTGTAGTTTGTTCCAATTTTGACGGTATCGATCATAGCCTTATTTTCAATCGATCTCTAATCTTGATATCCATGCTTTTTAGCCAATTTGTTGATATCCCGGCCTTGACCAAAAGGCGGGGTAACATTGATAAATCACTAAATTACATATGTTATGTGCAAGGGATTCAAAGTGCTTTTATGGCAATTATCGCTATACGGATGATTCCATATTCAATCCAATATTAAATATCATTCAATTATACAAACATATATGATTACTTAATTCAAAACACTTCATTATGAAACATGTATTAACATATGTACTAATTAACAAATCCATATTAAATGTCCAATATGCTTAATTAAAATAAAACAATTCAAGGCTTTTTAAGGAAAATTATTTAAACAAATCACATGCTTTGTAGAGCATATAATTAAGGGTTATAACTTTAAGTAGTTAGTGTATATTATCATAGTTTTTTGCAAGTAAATTAACATGTTTATTAATAAGAAATTATCACTTTTATAGATTCATTTATAATGAGGATATCGCACTTTTATTTCAACTAAACATCACCATCTTCCTACCAACATTCAATCAATCATCACAACACTCCATCTATACAACCCAAGTACATGACCAAGCTGCTCCTTTCCAAAATTTCACATAGCCCAGTCTCCTCCTTGCTTCTGCACACGGCTTAAGGCCATCCTCGCTCTCCATAATGCTCACGACCCTAGCCTCCTTCATCTTCATAACTCTTGGTCGATGGCCATATTTCCCTCCCCATGCTCATGACCCAAAGAAAGATGAGGGGAAGAAGTGAAGCCATTTGATTTAAGAAGGTTAAGAAGAGAAGAGAGTGAAAGAGAGGAACTTGGTATGGAACAAAGAGAGCCTTCCCTTCTATTTATAAGCTTAGGAATTTATGGTAAAAGATCACAAAATCCCTTCCTTAGCCATGAAGTAAAACAATTTCCAAGCCATGGGACATGACATGAAACGTGCTCCTTAAAACAAGGTTCCTTAAAGTGCTTCTTAATCCATGCTTTGTTTTAAGATATGTCTTATGCCTTATGTTTCCTTAATTAAACATGTTTATTTTAATTAATTTGTGGTTAATTTATGTTAACTTGTTATATATGTTGTTATATCACTATACAAGTTACAATATACTTATACAACTTGTATTGAACAAAAACATTGATTTTCAACAGAATGTTTTTCGGTCATATTTTCTGTATTTCTACAAAGTATACATTTTTGCAAACACAATTTAAAAACAAGTTTTCTATCTTTAGTTTTTAATTAAAAAGTGTTTAATAAGGTTACAAAATCATATTTATCAACATTAAATCCTATATACGAATATTTAAATAATTCAGATATTTAAATACGAAGACCCAAAAATTACGGGTCACTACAGTCCAGCTCAGTCAGCTCTCGAAAAGCTAATAGAAAGGATGAGGTTTATTTTCAATAATGACTGCACCATCATCGACGTTCATTTTCGAGTTTCTAAATGATGGATTATTACCATAGTTATTTGCTGTAAAAGGTTTGTTTTGGTAAAAAAGTTTGATTTAAATCCCAAAAATATGATTTGTTATCAATTGAGATATATTATATATTATTTCAAAATAGAGTTGAGATAAATCCAGGTGTTGAATTCTAAAGTTTTCAACTAAGTATTATATGGACGCATGTAGGCTACGCATTAGAGTAGATTTGTTGTGTATCTCATTTTGATATGTTTGTTATTTTCCATTTATTAAAATGAAATGGAATTTTCGATGATTTTTGGACAGTCAGAAATTCTAAATTGGATATAGAAATTGAGCTAAGTGTTTTGAGGAAACATAAGAAAAGGAATTTTGCTAACTTATAAATTTATGGAAAAAAGTGAGAAAACGGAATTTTTTAATTTGTTAGACATTTGGGTTAAGTAAAACAAAGTTGGATAGTTTGTATATACTCTTAGGATATAAAAGAGTATTATAAGAATGTAAACTTAAGTTGTAATTATAGAATGTGAATGAACTTAAGTAAGGGTTTATGAAATTATTTATAGGCGATATTAGTATTTAAGGAAATATACTAAGTAAATATATGAATGTGAATAAAAGAATTGGATATAGTTAGAAACCAATTAGCATGAATATTTAGGTTGTAGGCAGATCATTTTATTCGCATAATTGTTTGATCCAAATTTGAATATAAGATTTTGAGATGATTTACATCGGTCCGAGTTAGGATTTTTCACTCGATTCTTGACGGCGAACGCTGGATTCAAATTTTTGATTGATTCTGAAGTTCTTTATCATATTATATGGCTATGCAAGGAGAATGGCGGTTCTAATCAAGGAATTGGATCAGAGTCAGCCCTAGGGTGGTCAAGTGGATGATAATAGTTCGGAAGATAATTTGTGTGATTGAGTGAGCGATCAGATTGATATTGCGTATGGATGGTATATGTACATTATACGGGCTTTGATAAATTAAATGTTCGACATCGGAATTTGTAAACTAATATGATTATGAATTATATGATTGGATATTATTGGTAAATAAAATGCAGGTATATAGAAGCAAAAGCTAGTTTGATGCCTTTGGTTTAATGAATAAAATCGATTGCTTGGCAAAAAGGTACATATTTATATGTTGTTTGAATTTGATTGTTTTATGCCTAGCTGCTTGGCCTTTATTCTTTAATGGTTGGACTCGCAATGATGATTTGTAGTTTTTCCGATCTAAACGCGCAAAGGAGATGCTAGCAAAATTTTCCATAAATTTAAAGAGTTAGAAAATTTTATAACAAGTTTCAACCAATTGTTTTGGAAAGTTAATGGATTGGGACATATTTCTTACCTTCTAAATTTCGAGGACAAAATTATTTTAAGGAGAAAAGAATGTAACGACCAATACTTTTACTCATTTGAATTTGAAGTATTTAAATTAGTTTTAAATATTGAAATATCGGTTTTATAAGTTAAATAGCTTGAATTTCAAATATAGGAATTTATTCAATAATGTGAATTGTTAATTTAATATGGAATTTGTTTAAATAATTTAATTTAGGATTTAGTGTGGATAAAATGGGTTTAATAATAACTCATTTTAATTAACGTATGAAAAAAGCATTCCGAGGCATTATCTCGGATTTGACGAAACTAGTAAATTATTATATATTAACGAATTTCATGGTGATCCGATGTATCGTTTGGTCAAGCGAGCTCGAAATGCTTAGAAAACGAATTAAAGAAATTAATATAATATAAGTGGTTTTGAAAAGCTAACTTCTACATATGATCGAATTAGGTCTCGAGAATAGTTCCATTATGTTCAGAATAGGGTTATTTAGTATGGAACATCAGTAAGTAACCCTCAATTGGAGTTTAGAATTTTAGGAGGCTCAATGGTACCGGATATTATAATATAAATAATCCATATCCATACCCACATCAACTCACACCATACCCCTTTCATTGTACATGCCATAACTCCCGTACCTCACCTTGTACCTCTCCTCCCTTATAAAACGCTTCCTATAAAGGAAGAATGCAAGCTTTTTAAACTTTAAAAATTAAAATCAAATTTGTTTCTTAATGAAAAATTATAAAACAAACTCCTTTGCACTCGATTGGTCATTATCTTCATTTCTATACCCATCTCGTAGCTTGCAACTTTGAATTTAAGGATTCGACAGTTTGTAAGTTAGCTAGGGTTGGGGTTTTATGGAAAATAAGGAGCTGTTAGTCGAATTGGGGGTTGGTTCCAGGTTTGTCGTGAGTAGAGGCTTCGGTGAGCGGGTTCCGAAGGGGTGCATCGGTGATTTGAAGTGGGCGACGCGGTTGTGTCGAGCGTGGAGGAGGCTGGAAACCGCATTTGGTTAGAGGGCTTCGAGTTCAATGTTTTGGGTATGGAAGCGTGGAGCTCGTGAATGGGAGTGCAGCGGTGTTGTCCGCTCGTCAAACGATGATGGATGAAGAGAGAGGGAGTGAGGCTTGAACGTCAACCATGGCGAGGGAAAGAACTAGACGAGCGGGAGTTAGAATTTGAGAAGATGGATTTAAATGTTAATATTGGTAATTAGTGTATAATTATGAATTTAGTGTAATTAAATTAATTAAATTAATCGATAACTTAAAATTTGAATATCTAACTCATATTAGGTCCAAATCAAACATAGTCAGTTGCGTTAGGATTGTATTGATGTAGGCTACGTTATGGAGTTGGTTTGGCGAATTTGGATGGAATTAGAATGCCTCGACGATAATTGGAATAATTATGAGTTAAACTCAACTTTTGGTTAACTAGTATGTTATATAGTTGATAAAAATTATTGATTGGATGTTTAGATGATTTACTGTTTTATCAGTTGGTTTGGTTTTATTCCAGCCCCTAGAGTGGACGACCTTTTATATACACACGTCTAGTAGCGGATGACCCATATTATATAGTTATATAATGTGGTGATGCAAGGGAACAAGTTGGAGGAATCCAACAGGATTCCTCACCACTATTGGTTTTATTTACATATATATGTGCTGATATATATAAGTTGTGATGCTGGGGAATAGGTTGGAGGGATCCAACAGGATTCCTCTCCATTGTTGAATTGTTTCCAATAATATTCCTCCTATTTGATTATTTAATATGAAACCTGATTTGTCGACACTATTGGTTATGACATTGTTATATATTCAAAACTTAAATTCTATAGTGATAGAAAATCAATATTGATATTAGTTAAACGTTGGGTAGTTATTGGCCTCAAATTAGTACTTTTAAAATACTATAAATTTCCATTTTAGTTGAAGTTAGCTTTGAGACAGAAAATGATTTTAAATTTGAAATTAGGTTTCAGAAATATTTTGTTTTAAAGGATTTAACTTCTACTTTGCTCCAACCTTTTTATTTGTCTTTTCTAAGTTATTTATTTATATTTAATATTGTTTTAAGATTATTTATATTTAATATAGTTTAAAGATTACTTATTTATATTTAATGTTGTTTTAAAGTTATTTGTAAATATTTTAATATTTTGAAAAGTTGACTATTTTAATTAATTAATATGTTTTGAATTTAATAATAAGGATTTATTAACAATGTTTTGGAATAAATTATTACTATTTATAATAATGGTAAAGATTAATTATTATTGTTTATTTAACAATCTTTTGAAATTATTAAATATTATTTTTAAGAAGTTTTAAAGTTAATAATTATTATTTATTTTTAATGTTTATTGTTAATAATTATTATGATATAATAGTGCTTTGATGTAAATGATTTTTATTTATTTATAATGTTTTTGAAGCTTATAAATAGAGTTTTATAAACAGACTTGGGTTTTATAAGGGGAGTCTTATAAAATGGTTTAAAGACTTAAAGGAAGATTATGTACAAGGTAAAGGAGTTTTGTAAATGGTTAGATATTTATACACGAATTTTAGAAATGGGTATATAGATTTATTGGGGGAGTTTTATAATTAGTTTTATGGATTTATAAAGAGTTATAGATGATCTGAGAAATGATTTAGAGATGTTTATAAATGGTTTCTAGAGATTTATAAAGTAGTTTATAAATGGTTTAAAGATTTATTAAGGGATTTATAAATGATTTTAAAATTGTATAAAAAAAATCTTTCTCTGTTTTGTAAATGTACTTATACCGTTAAGATAAGTATATAAATATTTTCCAAGTATTGAAAAATATAAGGGTTTGTGAATGAATCTTTGTAAAACTATTTTAATACTAGTATTTACAAAGTGATATTAATTAATGAAAAGATTAATTAAAGAGGTTAGTGGTTGCTTATGTGCTTTACCAATGTTAGTTTTCCCTATGGAGTTAGATCCCTGATTTGGATGTGTGATGGCCCGCCCTTCTTACTCCAAAAGACGAGTCGTAATATAGAAAGAAATAAGAAGAAAAAGATAGAAAGAAAGAACTAAACAAAACACAAAATCTCACAGCAGAACGAAATAATATATATTCATAACATATATCACATTATACAATACATCAAAGTCATAATTATACAGGCATCATATCTAAACAGTGATAACGACCTGTCCATTCATTACAAGTCCAAAATACCGATACAAATATAGCGGAATATAGATAATAACTAGTTTAGCATTGAAGCCACCTGCTCCAGCTCCTCCAAAATGCATCGTGAGAAACCTGGATCACTTGGCTACTCATAAAAAATTGAGTACCCAAGAGTTTAGGAAAAACAGAAAATAAACTCTGGGTCAGACATGGGTCTGGTGTGAGTAAAACGGTTAAATTACTTTAAATTGAAAACCATTTGAAAATAAGGGTATCTCATAAGACCACGCCGCACATAAACATGGACGGGTTTTTCCCTTACGATAACCAAAACACTTTTTATAAGATATCTAATGGTATTATAATAATGTCTAGGGTTTTCCAAATAAATAGAACATAGTTGGAATGTTTGCATCTCACGTTTCAACATATTTGGGCACAATAAAAAACGTACGGTGCTTATTGGAAATTGGGTTCCATACAATGACTGGGCTACTAGGGTACCTCCCATCATGGTCCATCTCTAGATAAAATAACACCGAGGACCTCTCCGGGATCCCCTGCTACACAAGGCCGGTTCTACCTCTATCCTGGGTAGTATCGAATAAGATTACCCATCGGTTGGGATCAGCAACCGTACCGAAGCATACCTAGTAAAATATGGACTCTAGATAGGGATAACCTTACCCTAATTCGGTGCGACCCACTTACCCTTGCTGCATCTCCCATGTTTTAGTCATTCCCGGTTGATGAGGCTTGAGGCTACGATTACCTTTCAAGAACACATTTCTTGGAATGCTCATCGTCCTCCAATGACGATGTTCTGATAGCATTCATCCATACAAGTCTGTTCTGGGTTTTAACGGAACCGAAGGCACCATTTCCACTACACTCATATTGGAATAACCCTCAGAGTTAATGACACATAGCCCTTGTACTCTGAAATCTTCATTCTGGATCTTTCCTTTGAATCTTCCCAACTCGATCGCTTATTTTGGATCGATGTGGTTTTCGAATATTACTGATATCTGATCCCAGTCTCATCAAATCCAAACGTTAGATTTATAAAGGCCAAGTTGTTTTTAAATAAAACAATTAATATTTAGGGTGTCAACCTCTACATATGGAAAAAAAATTTACATATATTTATTTTCAATAAAACATGTCGATGTTTTATTCCAACCATTCAATTCATTTGGCTACTTAATGGCACAGGCACAGAACAATCGAAATAAATATTCAAGAGTAATTAAGCCAAAACACAGATTATTAACTATTTTAACAATTAATAAATAATATTAACACAATTCACAAATCATCATTTAATTAATTTAAATTAATCGAATCTAATTATATTCCTAACCCAAATTACTTATATTTTAAATTAATTATAAGAACTATTTATTTTTAATTTAATTAAAATTAACAATCCCTTTAATAACACATTTTATTAATTAACTTAAGATTTATCAACTTAGAATTTAATTATTTATTAATTTTAATTATTAAAATTAATTTAATTTTATATTACCAAAAACTTAACAAAATTAATTAGGCTTCAAATACTAAGTGATTTGATCAAAATACAAAAGTTTCATGTTGATTGGAATTTAGATAAAAAAGGAAATAAACGTTTTAAAAGTTGAAGAGATATTTAATGTAAACATTTGATAAACTTACTTCTTACTTTTAATGTAAAAGTTTAAGATTTTCTTTGATTTTTGAAAACAATGACCTGATTTGAAAATTAGTGGACTTGATTTCTAGTTGACAAGAAGATTGAATGATTTGATTAAATTTGTGCTTGACTTGATATTTCTCTTTATGATGTTCCCTTGTATATATATATATATATATATCATATAAATACATATATATATTTTCCTACAAGTCTTTTGACTACATATACTTGTTTGCCTATTTACATAACTTTGTCATTTTAAAGTTTCGTATTTCTTTGTATCAATTGTTATATACATACTATATTTAACATACACAAGTATATAAATCCACTTATATGTATTTATCTTCTTATTACTAATATTTTATTTTTATTTTTATATCATAGTTTTTTGTACATACATACATACATACATACATACATACATACATATATATATATATAATACCATATTCGAAATGTGAAGTTTATTTAATTATTTTCCAAAAATTAGATTTTTAACTTTTAACCCAAAGCCTCTAGAATATATAAATATTTATATATATACATATATATACCAATATTCCATATATTAGAAATTATTATTTGACCGATAAAATTAACATTTCAATATTTAAAATCAGTTGATTGTTCTAATAACGGGTGTCAAAAATCCGGGCTATTACAGGATGTGTGTTTGTTGATAGTTAAATAGCATACTATCAAATATGGATCAAAACGTAACTTTGGAAATATCTAAGAGAAATACATGAGTTATATGGCATAGTCATCTCCGATGATGCTATACTATCATATAAATCAAGTTTCGTTCTTTTAGGACAAATTATGAGGAAATCCATCCACTAACGGTTAGAAGGTGATCTTCGCTCTAATCTTTGACTGTTTATTTCCTAAAGAACCGGGGTTGAGTTTACCAGAAATTATCGAATGTTGTTTGAAGAGACTAGGATCAGATATGTTATCCGAAGACCACTTCGATCAAACTCAAGCATTTCGAAGTGAAGACATCTTGAAGATGATGGAATGGAAGACGGAGCTCTTTGAAGTGCAATGGCTGCTTGCTACTAATCCTGAGGGTGATTCCATAATGGATGTAGCAAAATTAGTACCTTCGGTTTGTCCATCTCCTGGACAATTTGTATGTATGAATGCTGGCATTGCATTGTTGTTTGGAAGGCAGTGTTAGCATTCCAAGTGGGAAGTGCTATATATAAAGGTAAAACATACCCTCAAGCCTCATCAACCGAGAATGACTAAAACAGGCAAGATGCAGCAAGGCTAAGTGGGTCGCTCCCAATCAGGGTATGATCATCTCTATCTAGAGTCAATATTATATCTCGTTCGTATGCTTTGGGCCCATTAACAAATGAGTGATCATATTCGGTATTGCTAGTCAAGTGGTCGGCCGGTTCTGTGTTGGTACGGATCTCGGCGAGGTCCTCGATATTATTTTATCTAGAGATGCACCATGACGGGCGATACCCTAGTAATCCAGTCATTATATGGAATCCATTCTTCAATACAAGCCTTTACAGTTTTAGTTGTATGCCTATTATGATAAATTTGATAACGTAACAATTTCGGCTATGATTAATATGTATTTGTACTCTAGATATTATTATAATATCAATTGATTTTCTATAAATAAAATTTGGTTATTGTAAGGTAAAAACCCATCCGTGTTTATGTTCGGCATTGTGATGCCCCACCTCTATACCCACGCTAGACAAGAACACTACGGTGTAATGCTATCGACTAGCACGGAGAATAAGGCTGTGGAGGAGCGACCATCCGTGTAATTTCTTTATGCGAGCATCGATATGTCAGATAGTATAGCATGCATTTCATTTAAGGAGGAAATCCGACATACCGATACAAACTCAAAGCTATCACACAGTGGCTATATAATCTTCGGAAACAAGCATAGAAATAAACATAACACTAATCAGTCACAGACATCCATATCACAAAGGCGGAAGAAGATATGAATATAACACATAAAAGTGTACATCAGTGTAGTGGTCTGAAAGATCCACAATAACACAACATGTGCTATACAAAAGAATAAGTATACATCATAGAGTCTACATATCAAATGTAAACAACAAATACTACTAATCTAAGTAGTTAACCAAAAGCCAGAGTAATCCCAGAAGAGAAGTCAAGCAGAAGCACCTGTAATATCTCGGTCTGACCAGAGTATTATTTCATAAGAAAATAATAAATGGATCAGTCTAGCTATAAATATCAGATGACATGATATAGAATAAGATATATGGCATAAACGTATAATAACCATAATGGCATACTACTATAAGTATGTAAATGATAAACAACAAGAGATTAATCAATAACACAAGAATCTTCTCAAAGATCCAAATCCACAAAAAGGTAATGACACACGAATTCACCAATGCACAAAAATTGATAAAACTTATCAATGAAAATCACGAAAATTGGTGAAGCACAAATTCCAGAAATCAACACACGAAATCCAGAAATCACAAAAAGGGGGAGGCCTATCACAAGAACGGGAGCATGAAAGCTCACCAACACGTGTATCACAAGACGAAAAGCTATTCCATGGTTGCTAACCATTTTCACTAGAACGGCTCGAAGACCATGAGTCAAAACTCCACTAAAATGGCCCGAAGACTATGGGGCGCTACCCAACATATGTGAGTAGAAACATCACACAAACGGGGTCTAGTCTCCCTCGCAGACAAAGAGACATCGCTCAATTGCTATTCTAAATCACAAAAATGATCGTCATGATCATCAAGAAGTGTCAATTACACTAGGCTAGTAAATATATGAGTTTAGCTTCATGTCCCATAACTTAACTTAAATATTTACGAACAAACTGTAGATCTTCACTAGGAAATTGTCACAAAAGGTTCAGTCGAGCAAGTCCAAGAATTAACCGACGAAGTAAACGCAAGCGTTTCATACCACCTGTTTTACCAAGCCGTTTAATTAGATTTCTCATCTGAGTGAAGTTAAGGCTTGTATATACTAATAGATTGGAAAACGGTTTAGAAAAAGAGCTTTGTAATAAAATAGAGTTGAAATCGTTTTGATGAAAGAGTTTTGGTATTTACTACTAGTATTGAAACCTTTATGCTTTTAAAAATGGTAAATCACGTAAATTGATTGTAGAATCAACAAGTCACAAAAATTCACGTTCGAAGACGTGAATGAAATCCAAGGAAATCACTTCCAAATCCATCAAAGTAGAAATACCCATGCGACCTAAAAAGGCCGAGCTAAAGTGCAATGGAACGACCTAAAGTAAAATAGGTCGAACGAATTAAGGATAACATGCCGAGCGACCTAAGCATGAGGCGCGACCTATAAGGACTGAATGACCTATAGCAGGTGTGAGTTATATAGGTAAAACGACTTAAGGTCTAACGACCTAAAGGCGAACGAGTTAAGGCATTAACGGCCTAACAAGGTAGATGTAAGCAGTGGTACGACCTAATAAGGGGAAGCGACCTAACAAGGTTGCATATGCCGAGCGACCTAACCATCTAAGGCCGAACGACCTAATTAATCTCACGACCTAAGAAAGTGACGAGGCCAAGCGACCTAACCATTTAGGGCCGAGAGACTTTAAGGTGGAATGGGGTCAAGCGACCTAACTAGGTGAATGGTCGAGCGACCTAAAGTGGTGAGCGACCTAATATGGCAACAGGGTCGAGCGACTTAAAGGTGTAAGGTCGAGCGACCAAGGAGTTGCAACTTAACTTGGTAACCTGGCCGAGCTAAGGTAAGGCGCGACCTAACGAGGTGCGATCTAATAAATAGGTAAGGTTGAGCGACCTAGTGGAGTGGGCATGAGGCCAAGGTGGTGCGACCCAAGGGGTACGCGACCTAAGGAGGTGTGGGTTAAATAGGTCGAACGACCTAAAGCTTCGAACGACTTAAGGTCTAATGACCTAAGGGGAAAACGACCTATGGTCTAACGACCTAAGGGGAAACAACCTATATGCCGTATGCGACTTTTCCATGCCAAAGCGACCTAAGGCCCATCGACCTAAGTGGCACGAGCTAATTCCGAGGCAGAACGACCTAAGCCCAGGAATTCACCAAAAACACTAAAAATTGGAGTTTTTCGCCAATCCAATCCAAACCAAATGCAAGTGTACATGCTAAAGTGATAGGAATTCATTCCCAACAATCCAAGATAGTTATAGACAAGAATGTGAGATAAAAATATCACCTTTTCACGGAAATTGAAGGAGATGAAGCTTGAAAGCAAAACAAGAACAATAACAAGCTTGAATCAATGTCTTCTTCTTGAATTTGGAGTTGAATGATGGATTTGCAAGAGAACTTGAGCTTGGAATTTTAATTTCCCATTCCCTCCTCCATTTTTGATGAAGCTTATGTTGTTAGGAAATTATGAAGAAGGAAGTGATGAAGAGGAGATGGGTTGGGACTGAGTTAGCAAGTGGTTCAGCCCAAACCAAAGCCCTAAGCGAAAAAGTGACAAAATTCCACTAACTCCAAACATATCGAAGTTTATACTCAAAAAGATCGAAAACGTCATTTTGAACTCAATGGAAGTGGTCTCGAGTCCTAATTTGATTATATGCAAAAAGTAGCTTTTCGGACTAAGATCCGACTATCGATTAAAATATTTAAATAAGATATTCAAATACATAATCGTCGAATATGCGAGTTGTTACAGACTCCCCTCCTTAAAGAAATTGCATCCTCGCAATATATAAGGTGGAAATAAAAAGTAACAACCATAAAAAGCATATTAACACCAAAAGAAATTTGAAATAAGAAGTTCACCTCAAAAGAGCATGAGAAAGTAAGTCCGGATGTGTTCGCTCGATGAATTCTCTAGATTCCCAAGAACAATCCTTAGGATTTGAGGACCATTGAACTTCCATAAGCGGAACATCTTTATTTCGAAGTCGTTTGACTTCCGAAGCGATAATACGAATAGGATGTTGCTCAAAAGTTAAATTAGGCAAAACTTCAATTTCTTCCACAACACCGGACTCAAGAATAAAATCGGAATCTCGAAAGCATTTCCGTAATTGAGAAACGTGAAACACGTCACGAATAGTAGAAAATTTGAGCCGGTAATAAAAGGCGATACGCCATGGAATCACTACGTTCAGTGATAGGAAATGGCCCAATATATTGAGGCGCTAATTTTTCCCGATCGACTGAAACGTAAAACACCCTTAATAGGTGAAACACGAATAAAATCTAGACCTAAAACCAGCTTCTCACCGGCCTCAAGCCAACAAGAACGAGATCGGCATGGCCTTCCATAGAGTACCTCGAAAGGTGCCATACCAATACAAGATTGGAAGCTATTATTATAGGAAAACTCAACGAGAGAAATATGATCTTCCCAACTTCCATCAAAATCAAGCACACAAACACGAAGAAGGTCTTCAAGAGTTTGATTCACACGTTCGGTTTGTCCATCGAACTGGGGGTGATAAGTGGTGCTAAAATTTAGCTTCGTTCCTAAAGCTTTTTGAAGACTCTTCCAAAATCCACTAGTAAACAATGGATCTCGATCGCTAACAATAGAAGTAGGAACACCATGCAATTTAACAATTTCTTCGATAAAGAATTTGGCCAAAAGAGGAACGGTTCGGTTAGGCCGAACGGGAATAAAATGGGCGGATTTAGTAAGTCTATCAACTATCACCCATAAACAATCGTGACCCGAACAAAAACGGGGAAAGCCATCTATAAAATCCATGGAAATTTGGTCCCACTTCCAAATTGGAATTTCTAAAGGCTGCAATAACCCACCGGGCCTTTGATGTTCGGCCTTAACAAGTTGGCAAGTCATGCAGCACTTAACAAAGTTAGCGATAACAGATTTCATTCACTCCCAATAATAAAGTCGCTTCATATCCGCGTACATTTACTACTACCGGGATGAATGGTAAATTTAGAACGATGAGAATCTTCTAAAATATCTTTACGAAGATCACTAATATTTGGTACGATAAGTCTACCAAATTTTCAAATGCCGCCACGAAAATCAATATCGAAGTCTTTTAACTTTCAATATTAATTTTATCCCTACAACTTTGGCTAAGAAGAGCCAATTCAGGATCTAGCCTTTGAGCTTCAAGAATGCGGTTTAAAAGAGAAGGATGAGCCTCAAGGCTACATAAGATGAACATGAAAGGGAAACACGATCTCGAATTTCACAAGTGGATAAAACCTCGAGATCCTTCCATACTGATATCATCATGAAAACAACCGCTTGTCGCTTGCGACTAAGTGCATTGGCAACACAATTTCCCTTTCCGGGGTATAAAGGATATCAAGATCATAAGATGCAAGAAATTCGAGCCAACGTGGTTGACACAAATTAAGTTCCTTATGAGAAAATAGATATCCCATTGAGTTATAATCGAGGTGGAGAACATTTTCTCCCCCAAGATGATGATGCCAAACTTTGAAAGCAAAAACAATAGCCGCAAGCACCAGATCATAAGTGACATACCTAGTCTCTATCGGCTTTTATGATTTTAGAAGTACAAGTGATAGCACGTTCTCTTTTGCAAGAGAATGGCATCCATACCAATTACGATTAGCATTGGTACTAAAGATAAAGTTTTAGTTCCCTTCGGGAATCACAAGAATAAGAGTATCGAAAAGAAAGAATTTAATCTTCTTTCCCGAAAAGTTAAAACTTTCAAATTCACAAATACCTTTATAGAAAGATTTACATTTTACAAGTCAATTTATTGTGTCTGATTGTCTCATCAAAGCGTTTAGGAAATCCCTATCGATAACGTTGATCAAGCGCATCGACCAGAATTCTTAAAACACTAAATGGGCAATACAACACAAAATCATCTTCTATATGATGATAATATCTCTTAAAAATTTTGAGAATATTCTTTGCTCGTTTAAGATTAAAAATAAAATTGTACTTATAAATAAATCTTATGAAAAAGATTTGCAAAATTTTAAATTTCTATTTTCATCCATAATTAATAAATACAAGAATGGAATTATTGAGATATTCATAGAATACTCGATTTATAAAATGGATTAAATAAGCTGGATAAACCGAATGACATAATAAGTCATTCATAAGAATCATAACGAGTGCGGAATGTGGTAAGTGGAATGCTAACTCCCGTAACTCGTAGCTAATAAAAACCGGTTGCAAGGTCAAACTGGAAAGACCTTAACACCTCTCAAAAGATTGCTTAGGTGATGATCCTAAGACAAGCTCAAAGATTCTGGAAAATTCACAACTACCCAATTGAGAGAAATAATTCTTTACTCAACATGTGAGCTTAAAGAATAAAATGATGCCATTAACTTGGAATCGAAATCATAAAGGAAAAATATGAATCTTCTTAACAGATTAAAAATGTCGAAAATGAATAGTCCATTCGGAAAAATAGGATATGGACCTCATAATGATTAAGCCAATCCTTTCACGCAAATCAATTCCGAAGCCTAAATAACGCATAATATGCAAATCGGTTCGGAAAGAAAAATCACATGAAATAATTTCGACATTAATAAAAAGCAAATTGAGTGTTGCGGATCCACCAATCCGGATTTGAAATCCTCAAAATAATCATCAAGCCCAAAATATAAAAAGAAAGAGAATCAACAAGTTCTTTTGATATAAAAATGATGGGATGAACCCATATAAAAAAGATATCGAATAGGATAATCACAAACAAATGAAATCAAGGATTGAATAAGAAATACCTTGACCAAGAGAAGAGTTGCTAGGGGCTTGCAGCTTCCCTTTTTCTCTTGCTTTGAAGTTTGGGACATGTAGATAAGTAATTACCCAATCCTTTGCAATATAGGCAATAAAGGGGTTTCGGGCACTTAATTACATAATGGTATGTGGAACCACAATTGAAGCATTGTTTACGACTTCGGGTAGGTGTCTTGGCTACTGAAGTTTCTGGTTCCACCTTCTTCTTGCTTAGAAGTACGGGGCAGACAGAAATATGATGACTAGAATTTTTGCAATAACGACAAAGGAGTGGTTCCGGACACTCCTTTGCATAGTGATCCTTAGAATTACAATTGTAGCATCCTCTACAAATAGAGTTTGGAGTCTTTGCTAACAAAGTAGGTTGCTTCACCTTCTTATTGGGATAAGGGCTTTTGAACTTAATATGCCTCTTCTCGGAAATCCCGATACCACTATCAATTCCTTTATTAGCCTCTTCTTGTCGAAGAGTGATATCTACAAGTTGATTGAAAGGAACTTCAAGTTTCAGAGGTAAAACCATTTCGGGGTTCTTACACAAAGTAGAGATAAACCTTTGATTCTTAGCAAGATCCAAAAGTTGTTGGGCAAACATGAATGCGCCATCCAGAGAAGAACTACTGGATTGACCCACGCTAGGACTGCCAGAACTAACCATCTCTTCTTCTTTAAGAAAGAAAGGAAGAAGAAGGAAGAGGTTATTCTTAGAATAAAATATCAAGCAATCTTGATAGATAAAATAAGGAATCATAAAGGAAACAGGATGAATCGGTTCGAAGACTCGAACTAAATCCTGAAGCACGACTCCTAAGGTGGACTTAGGATGATGATCCTTGTTAAGTTATTCTACATTGTTCCGAAGTTTGGCTCTGATACGAAGCTGTGACGCCCCACCTCTATACCCACGCTAGACAAGAACACTACGGTGTAATGCTGTCGACTAGCACGGAGAATAAGGCTGTGGAGGAGCGACCATCCGTGTAATTTCTTTGTGCGAGCATCGAAATGTCAGATAGTATAGCATGCATTTCATTTAAGGAGGAAATCCGACATACCGATACAAACTCAAAGCTATCACATAGTGGCTATATATAATCTTCGGAAACAAGCATAGAAATAAACATAACACTAATCAGTCACAGACATCCATATCACAAAGGCGGAAGAAGATATGAATATAACACATAAAATTGTACATCAGAGTAGTGGTCTGAAAGATCCATAATAACACAACATGTGCTATACAAAAGAATAAGTATACATCATAGAGTCTACATATCAAATGTAAACAACAAATACTATTAATCTAAGTAGTTAGCCAAAAGTCAGAGTAATCCCAGAAGAGAAGTCAAGCGGAAGCACCTGTAATATCTCGGTCTGACCCGAGTATTATTTCATAAGAAAATAATAAACGGATCAGTCTAGCTATAAATATCAGATGACATAATATAGAATAAGAGATATGGCATAAACGTATAATAACCATAATGGCATACTACTATAAGTATGTAAATGAAAATCAACAAGAGATTAATCAATAACACAAGAATCTTCTCAAAGATCCAAATCCACAAAAAGGTAATGACACACGAATTCACCAATGCACAAAAATTGATAAAACTTATCAATGAAAATCACGAAAATTGGTGAAGCACAAATTCCAGAAATCAACACACGAAATCCAGAAATCACAAAAAGGGGGAGGCCTATCACAAGAACGGGAGCATGAAAGCTCACCAACATGTGTATCACAAGACGGAAAGCTATTCCATGGTTGCTAACCATTTTCACTAGAACGGCCCGAAGACCATGAGTCAAAACTCCACTAAAATGGCCCGAAGACCATGGGGCGCTACCCCACATATGTGAGTAGAAACATCACACAAACGGGGTCTAGTCTCCCTCGCAGACAAAGAGACATCGCTCAATTGCTAGTCTAAATCACAAAAATGATCGTCATGATCATCAAGAAGTGTCAATTACACTAAGCTAGTAAATATATGAGTTTAGCTTCATGTCCCATAACCACTAGCTTAACTTAAATATTTACGAACAAAATGTAGATCTTCACTAGGAAATTGTCACAAAAGGTTCAGTCGAACAAGTCCAAGAATTAACCGACGAAGTAAACGCAAGCGTTTCATACCACCTGTTTTACTAAGCCGTTTAATTAGATTTCTCATCTGAGTGAAGTAAAGGCTTGTATATATTAATAGCTTGGAAAACGGTTTAGGAAAAGAGCTTTGTAATAAAATAGAGTTGAAATCGTTTTGATGAAAGAGTTTTGGTATTTACTACTAGTATTGAAACCTTTATGCTTTTAAAAATGGTAAATCACAGAAATTGATTGTAGAATCAACAAGTCACAAAAATTCACGTTCGAAGACGTGAATGAAATCCAAGGAAATCACTTCCAATTCCATCAAAGTAGAAATACTCATGCGACCTAAAAAGGCCGAGCTAAAGTGCAACGGAACAACCTAAAGTAAAATAGGTCGAACGAATTAAGGATAACATGCCGAGCGACCTAGGTGAGCGACCTAAGCATGAGGCGTGACCTATAAGGACTGAACGACCTATAGCAGGTGTGAGTTATATATGTAGAACGACTTAAGGTCTAACGACCTAAGGGCGAACGAGTTAAGGCATTAACGGCCTAACAAGGTAAATGTAAGCAGTGGTACGACCTAATAAGGGGAAGCGACCTAACAAGGTTGCATATGCCGAGCAACCTAACCATCTAAGGCCGAACGACCTAATTAATCTCGCGACCTAAGAAAGTGATGAGGCCAAGCGACCTAACCATTTAGGGCCGAGAGACTTTAAGGTGGAATGGGGTCAAGCGACCTAACTAGGTGAATGGTCGAGCAACCTAAAGTGGTGAGCGACCTAATATGGCAACAGGGTCGAGCGACTTAAAGGTGTAAGGCCGAGCGACCTAGGAGTTGCGACTTAACTTGGTAACCTGGCCGAGCTAAGGTAAGGCGCGACCTAACGAGGTGCAATCTAATAAATAGGTAAGGTCGAGCGACCTAGTGGAGTGGGCATGAGGCCAAGGTGGTGCGACCCAAGGGGTACGCGACCTAAGGAGGTGTGGGTTAAATAGGTCGAACGACCTAAAGCTTCGAACGACTTAAGGTCTAACGACCTAAGGGGAAAACGACCTATGGTCTAACGACCTAAGGGGAAACGGCCTATATGCCGTATGCGACTTTTACACGCCAGAGCGACCTAAGGCCCAGCGACCTAAGTGGGACGAGCTAATTCTGAGGCAGAACGACCTAAGCCCAGGAATTCACCAAAAACACTAAAAATTGGAGTTTTTCGCCAATCCAATCCAAACCAAATGCAAATGTACATACTAAAGTGATAGGAATTCATTCCCAACAATCCAAGATAGTTATAGACAAGAATGTGAGATAAAAATCTCACCTTTTCATGGAAATTGATGGAGATGAAGCTTGAAAGCAAAGCAAGAACAATAACAAGCTTGAATCAATGTCTTCTTCCTTAATTTGGAGTTGAATGATGGATTTGCAAGAGAACTTGAGCTTGGAATTTTAATTTCCCATTCCCTCCTCCATTTTTGATGAAGCTTATGTTGTTAGGAAATTATGAAGAAGGAAGTGATGAAGAGGAGATGGGTTGGGACTGAGTTAGCAAGTGGTTCAGCCCAAACCAAAGCCATAAGCGAAAAAGTGACAAAATTCCACTAACTCCAAACATATCGAAGTTTATACTCAAAAAGATCGCAAACGTCATTTTGAACTCAATGGAAGTGGTCTCGAGTCCTAATTTGACCGTATGCAAAAAGTAGCTTTTCGGACTAAGATCCGACTATCGATTAAAATATTTAAATAAGATATTCAAATACATAATCGTCGAATATGCGGGTTGTTACTGGCATGGTCTTACGAGATACCTTTATTTTTAAATGGATTTTGAAACATTAAAATTCAACTGAGGTGTGTTTTTCTTATGCTGGTTTACCAGACTGATCCAGGCGTTCTTCCCTTTCAATGCTCGGGTCAGACCGAGCATATTAACAGATTGCTTTGGATGTACTGGAGCTCAGTAGATGAGTTGGTGGTCCAAGTGGTATCTATGTATTTCTTCATGTTCTGCTGTGTTGTCTGTTGTTTGTATTTGCCAGCAATTGTAAGGACATGTTGTTATAACTATCCAAGCTGAAATAGGTTAGTGTACTTTGATTGGTGTATGTATATTACATTTTTTCTTTGGTAAAGATTTGCTGTATATTATAGATTATTCGTTCCGCTATGAGATTCTGTGTTGTTTATTTTTCTTCTTATCTTCTTCTTACTTCTTTTTTCACCAAACTTTTTACCCTTTTGTTCAAGTTGAGTAGGTCATGTGTGGTTGATTGTCCGCTTAAACTGTACGGAAATCCGGTTCGTTACAAAATTTACATGTATGAGTCACACAACCATAATGCTGAAGATTTTGAATGAATCAGGTAATTTATTTGATTTTTAATACCTAAAAATTAATTAAATTAATTAATGTTTATGAAATATTAATTATTAAATTTTATTTAATTTATTTGGATGCCATTAATATTTAGTAAAGTGTATATATAAAAGTTGTAAACCCACTTTCAATATACGATATGGGTAGGATGTCTAAATTTGATTTAAAAATAATAAATACTAGAAAGGGCTTTAAATAAATTAAATAAATTACTATTTGTTAAAAATTTCTTATTTGATTTGTTTGATTTCCATTAGTATTTCATAAAGTGCGTATATAACAGTTGTAGACGTACGTATCTATATACGATATCAATAGCAAATTTAAATTATATTTAAATGCAAATAATACTAATTGGTTTTTGGAATGTTTTGAAGTCCAAATAGCTCATGTAATGGCTGGCCTTACTTTGAGAAATAATAGAGGTCTTCTGGTTTTAATAGAATTTTCTCCTTTTCATTTATGTTACTCATTCTTATCTTCTTAAGTTCGAAATTTTCATGGGGATAAGGTTCTAAAATTTTAAAAACTAAATTCAAAAAAAAAAGAGAAAAAGGTGTTTGTCTTAAGAAAATTGCAGATCTGGAGATTGATTTGTAGAATATAGGAATTCTTCTTCATTCAAGGTGTATTCTCTAGGCTTCATCTGAAAGGGAATTTAATTTTATTTATATGTATCTAAATTATCATGTTCGCATGGCTTCAATTCTCCACATCTTCTATTTTTTCTCATTGTATGATTTTAGGTTTTATATGATTATCAAAGTTCTAATTTTGAATCGTTTATTTTGTCATCATATTGAATTTGATTATCCATATGATATTGATAATACCAATCTTAGATTATTTTCTACTCTTTTTTGTTTGATCATTATGTTTACATGTAATTTAGATCTAGATCTGATTGTCACAAATTCATATATGCCTGATTTGACTAATCCTTTTGATTCAGAAAACATTATTTGAATAAAATTTTGGAATCATTATATTACTGAATCATATTACATATTACAAAGTTATGGATTGAAGGATGTTTTACAAATCTTTTGAAATAGTTTGAGTATTGTTTACATGTAAATTAATTAAATTCAAATTTCATATGTTGTTTCAAAAAAAGGAGGGAAAATGGAAAACCTTTATCTATCCCTTGATTTCTTTCTTTATTTAATGTTTGGACTTTTGGTAAGCTATTTTGTTTTCGAAAATATGGTTTTGAATTGCTAGTTAAGTATAACTCTATGTCCTTTTATTTCAAAATATTAATTTAATTTGTTAATATACATATAAGTATGTATGTGAATATGTGTGTTTATACATACATGTGTGTGTGTGTGTCAAAGTTTACCAAATTTGCTTCAAAATAACGTATTGACATTTGAACTACCTCTTTAATCAGAGCCAATTTTAGATTGCCCTTTATGTCTTACATACATATTTATTTACATCTATATACATATGCACATGTAAAAAAAAATTAGACGATAAAGGCATATATGTTGGGGATATGTGACCGTGGCTATATTTGACCGTTGTGTGTATCAAAGACTAGGTTGCCGAGTCATATTCGACCAAAACAAAACATTAATCAATTCACCTCTCATTCACCATTCCTATGACTCAACAAACCCGAAGTTTAACTTCACGAATCCCAAAGTCAATTTCATAAAAACCCGGAGTTGGCTTCAAAAAGCCCGAAGTAATCCAGGTGTTTACCTAGATGGGTTGGTAATGGAAAAGAGAAGGTGACAAATTTGGGCTTGAAGATGGGTGGACAACAACGGCTTGATATCAATGGCCATAATAGGGTGGAAGCCATAGCGGGGACTATGGCTGCGACGGTGGTGTCAATATTAGAGTAGTCACCCCCTTAGGTAGATATTTGAAATGGCAGCAGCAAGGGACGTCGAAATTTGGAAATGGTGCTAGTGCAAGAACGGTCGATGACGATTGATCTTTAATCTTGATGAGCCAAATTAATGAACGACGACGGCAATTGGAAGTTCGACAACATCATGGAGATCTTGGGGAGCGAGTTCTTGAAAATCGAAAATAGTGTGATAGGAAATGATGATGATTTTGAAATGAGGGTGGAAACTTAGAAATTTTTGTAGGTATTTCTTTTATATTTGTTTGAAAAAGCAAGTCGTTACTAACTAAATCATGGTGGTATCGAGAAGTTTCGATCCACATGAAAAAAGAGAAATGGAAAAAGGGATGAATGAAAAAAGAAAAGAAATCCACCTAACCGAGAAATGGAATAGCTTTCAGATGGGAGACTTCCAGTACTTTTAAACTCGCATAAAAAGTGATTCAACAACTATGTGAAACAATGGATTAAGACTCTAAAATTGGATATAGCATTTCAAGACAACAGTTAAAGAAATGAAGAGTTCTTTGCAGATAACATCCAATCGTTTTTCTCGATGCAAAATATGTTTTGTTGTCACAAAAACTTACTTTGAGGGGTAAATGTTATTAGGCATTTAAATCGAATGACATCTCAATGGGCCTGAACTTCAAAATGATGAACAGATGGATCAATAAATGTAGGAGATGTCAAGAACTATGAATATATGGAGCACAAGAAGTTTGGTCAAGGTTTGCACAATGCCGAACAAGTCGGTACCAAAGTTGTTTAATCGAGTCGATAGTGAAAGGTGGGGGGAACCACTTTGAGCTATTGGTGATGTTGATATATGCCTTGAAAAAAAAGACAAATTTGGATGGACAAATATTATGTCAACATCAACATGTCAACAAAGATCCAAAACTCGAATAATTAAGCAAATACGAAGAAGAATCAAAGGCAAGTTAGCCAAACATGTCGGTACCAAGAAGCATTGGTTGTCGATTTTTGCACGTTTTTCGTGTAGAAAGCTCGGATTAGACTCCTTACATATGCATGCTAGTGACTATCAAGGAGGATCTCAACAAAAAATATACTTCCTTTTGCAACGATATAAGGACTGTTGGATCTTGATCTTGGTTCTAAACAACTAAACTCTGCCATTTTCTTTATCAGTTATTTGTATCCTAAATTGTTGTGTTTTTGGCTGAAGTTGCAAGAACAAATCGAAATAAAGTTGATATTGGACATAGGTAATCAAATTGAGACCGAATTACTTCAAAAATCGCATCTTTCTTCATTTTTAATTTCGTTTTTATTTGATTATTCTCGCTTTATGTGAATTGGTGTGTTTTACCATTTTTCGGCGCAGCACCGTCGAAATATTATTTTCGATCCATATTATAACACAAAAATTCTTGGGCGGAGCCAGTATATGGCCAGCTAGGGCACATTCGCTAGCTCAAAATTTGCAATTCCTTTGTAAAAATCATCATTTTGAAGATTCTGCCCTATTTGAAATGGTTTGCCGACCATATTTTACTCCCCGTCCTATCTAAAATTAATGTCTAGCTCCGCCGCTGTCAAAATTGTAGCAATTTAACCGAAACAGTTTATAATTAATGTTTCGCTACCACCATTGATTTTAATATTGAATTAATTTATTTTCTTCATTATTTCAATGTTTTCATAATACTTTCTCGTTATTTAAACATTTTCTTGTTCTGTGATTAGGTATATCTTTAAGTTTTACTTTCAAATGTCACTAATATATATCTTCTGCATTACTTAACTTATAAATATAAATTCTAGCTTCTAATTCATAGTTTATTATTTTAATTTTCAAATCGATTCATTCTAAATTCAAGTTTCTAAATCTAACTTTTAGTTTATAACTAAAACTTCTAATTTCTAGTATTAATCCATGCATAAAAATATACAAATTAATGACATTTAGATGGTAAGTTTTCTCGAACTTGAAAACATGATCAACTGGAGAAAAGATAAGTAGACTAAAATCAATAAAACATTGGAAAAACAATGAAATGCCAATAATAAAAAATATTCAAGTTGATCTTAATTTTTATTGACTTTGAAAGAATATATATATATATATATATTCAAATACTACTGTTCTTATTGGCAAGATATGGTCTAAGGATAATTTTCCAATTAAGCTATGAAGTTCAAAGCCGTCATAGCTTCAATATGTTAAAAAATAATATCTAGTACCATCTTCAACCAAAAATACTGTAACAACCTCCATTAAAATAATTTGTAAAGTTTCGCTACTGCGTTGAATTCTTTTTTAGCATGGCAAGCACGATTGAATGGCCCCTTGCTATTTTGTAAGGAAGGATGAAAAACAGGAGTAGGACAAATAGATCATAACTACTACAACACACATAACTAAACTATATCATCACAAGATTTACCAAACCAAATAACATAATAACATGTAAAAAAAGATACAAGAACGAACATTCAATCGTAAAACAGTTCAGAAAGAACTAAAGTCTGATGCAGCCAAGGAAGCGAATTCGACGATGTAAATCGAATCCGTCCAAGATCTCACATGATTAGCGAAAATAATCGGTGAATCGATGATAAATTGGTGAATTTAAGAATACCCAAAAGCCCAAACCCGTTGATCACGAAGATACCGGATTCTAGCAATCTTCGACACGTTGATCGCGCACGATGCCGTGAGAGAAGATCTACAATTCTTCGAACGTTGATCAAGCACACTTGATTCCGTGAATTGGCTTCAACAATCGTTGATTCGAGCGCACTCGAATGCCGAAGGTGGAGATAGGAGATAACACTCAACTACCAATTTCAAAAGAGGCACAAAGCTCTCAACAAATTTTATTCAAAATCAACTCCCCACAAATGAACCAACACCTGCCAATTTATAGGCAAATACAACTCACGCCTCCCATAAGTCGTATGCGACTTAACGACTTAACATAAGTCGACCTACGACTTAACGACTCAAACAAAGAAAATACAAACACTAGGTCGTTACATGACCTTCAACATACCTCATGACTTAACTACACAATGACATACGACCTAAGAAATTACATCAATACGACTTAACAATTAACGACTCATCATAGTACTCTGCAGCACAGCTTCATGCGACATAAGGAATCAGCGACCTAAAGAAGATGGCGGCATAAGTGGAGCGACTTAAAGACTGAGCAACATGAGATACCAGCGACCTATCATGGTGAGCGACTTAAAGATAGCGGCATATGGAAACGCGGCATAGATGAGCATAAGCGACATACGACTTAAGGATTTGCGACATATGCGACCTAACTCGCTATGTCGTAGCTCATTAGGTCGTAGCTCGCTGGCGACCTAAAGAAATGTGGCAGTATTGGTTTGGCGCGACTCGTTAGATCGCTTATCCGGTTGGCTGAGCGACTTAACTCGCTGGGCTTGATACCTTGGGTCGTTGACTCGCTAGAGTTAGGTCGCAACTCACTGGGTTGTAGCTCGGTAGGTCGTAACTTGTTAGGTTGCTGGCGACTTAAGGCCGAGCGAATTATGGAAGGCGACCTAATATCAGGCTGGGCTGCATCATCCTCCCCTGGTTGAGAAAAATTCTTCCTCGAATTTAAAAGTTCTTCCCCATTGGGTTGTTCCTCTCCATAATAAGGTATAAGATGTTTAACATTAAACACGTCAGAAGTGTATACATCCTCCGGCAGCTTCAACCTATAAGCATTTTCATTGATCCGTTTCACAATCTTTACAGGACCAATCTTTCGAGCTTTAAGTTTATTGTATGCTCCCACTGGAAAACGATCCTTCGTTAGTACAGCATATACTAAATCTCCTTCATTAAATTCAGTACTTCTTCGCTTCAGATCCGCAGATCGTTTATACTTCTCATTCGTCTTCTCCAATCGTTCCTGAATGATTCTATGGCATTCTGTCAACCCATCAACAAAATCAGCAACCCGCTTAACTGTCCCCTTCGGTTGTGGCACTATCATTAAATCCAACGGCCCCTTTGGCAAGCTTGAATATACAATCTCAAATGGGCTGAAACCCGTACTACGGTTGATAGCATGATTATGAGCAAACTCCGCTTGACATAACTTCACATCCCAGCTCTTCAGATTATCCTTCACAAGACACCGCAACAAATTTCCCAGCGATCTGTTCACAATCTCGGTTTATCCATCCGACTGCGGATGATAAGCACTACTGAAATTCAGCTTTGTTCCCACCATCTTCCACAAACTCAGCCAAAAATGACTCAGAAATCTGGTATCCCTGTCCGAAACTATAGATTCTGGTAAACCATGCAAGCGATAGATCTCTCTAAAGAACAACTGTGCCACATGGACTGCATCTGTCGTCTTCTTACAAGCAACAAAATGTACCATCTTTGAGAAACGGTCCACCACAACATATATAGAATCATTTCCCCGTTGAGTCCTCGGCAAGTCCAACACAAAATCCATGCTTACATCAACCCACGGTTTTGTAGGAACAGGTAAAGGAATATACAAACCCGCATTTGTAGCTGTCCCTTTCGAAACTTGACAAACATGACATCTTCGAACAAACTTTTCAACTTCCCGCTTCATCAAGGGCCAATAATAAGACTGAGAAATCAACTGCAATGTGCGATCCCGACCAACATGTCCTTCTTCATGCAACTCTTTTACAATTTTCATTCTCAAGCTGCAATCTGGTATGCACAATCTATTCCCCTTGAATAAGAATCCATCTACCAACACAAACTCATCAGTACTCCCATCCTTGACTTTCTCAACAATCTTCGTAAAGTAAGGATCTTCCTCAAACAATTCTGGCAATAGTTCAAATCCTGTCACCTCAACCTTCATCGTCGTCAACAAATGATTCCTCTTGCTCAAGGCATCAGCTACACGATTCGTCACCCCTGATTTGTGCTTTACAACAAAAGTAAACTGCTGCAGATACGCGACCCATGAAGCGTGTATAGCTGAAATTTTGTCCTACCCTTGCAAATGTTTCAAAGCTTCATGATCCGTATAAAGAACAAACTCCTTCTAAAACAGATAATGCCTCCAGTGCTTCACAACTTGAACAATTGCGTAAAACTCCACGTCATAAGTGATATATCTCAACTTGGCTCCAGACAACTTCTCACTGAAATAAGCAACTGGTCTTCCATTCTGACTCAATACTCCACCAATCCCAACCTTCGAAGCATCAGTGTGTAACTCGAACAATATCTGAAAATCCGGCAGTACCAGAATGGGTGTTGTCGTCAAAAGTGTCTTGATCTTCTCAAAAGCTAACTTTGCTTCCTATGTCCACACGAACTTCTTTCCTTTCATGCAATCGGTTATAGGTGCCATCACACTGCTAAAATGTGGAATGAATCTTCGATAAAAAGATACCAACCCATGAAAACTCCTCACTTCAGTAATTGTCTTGGGTTGTGGCCAACTCCTGACAGCTTCCACTTTGC
This sequence comes from Allium fistulosum, assembly GCA_030737815.1. Lineage (NCBI taxonomy): Eukaryota > Viridiplantae > Streptophyta > Magnoliopsida > Asparagales > Amaryllidaceae > Allium > Allium fistulosum. The sequence continues at coordinate 312,590,255 of CM060903.1, read as the reverse complement.
TTTCATGAACACGCACTTCTTCGTTGCTGCATAGAATTGCTCCTGTCGTAGAATCAACAGCACTTCTCGCAAATGCTGGATATGCTCTTCTATACTCCCACTATAGATCAAAATATCGTCAAAGTAAACTACTACGAACTTCCCAATAAATGGTCTGAAAATCTGGTTCATCACTCTCATAAAAGTACTAGGAGCATTTGACAAGCCAAACGGCATAACCAGCCATTCGTATAGACCTTCCCTAGTTTTAAAAGCAGTCTTCCACTCATCACCCGGTCTAATACGAATCTGATGGTATCCACTCTTCAAGTCAATCTTTGAGAACACAACAGACCCACTCAACTGATCAATCAAATCATCGAACCTCGGCATAGGAAACCTGTATCTCACGGTGATCTTGTTTAGAGCCCGACTGTCCGTACACATCTGCCAAGTCCCATCCTTCTTCGGTACCAATAAGGCTGGCACTGCACAAGGACTCAAGCTCTCCTGAACACGCCCTTGTTCTAACAACTCCTCCACCTGCCTTCTTAGTTCCTCATGCTCCTTAGGACTCATCCTGTAATGTGGCCTGTGAGGTAATGCTGCCCCTGGAACAAGATCAATCTGATGCTGAATATCTCTCAACGGTGGTAACTCCTTTGGCAACTCTTCAGGAAACACATCTCTGAATTCTTCCAACACTGGCTTTACTTCCTCTGAAACTTCAACAGATTCCGTAGCTTCATGTCCAATCAACAAGAACACCTCTGGACTCTCCTCTACTTCTTCAACAAACTCCTTCAAAGTTAACAAAGTCTTCAACTCCTCAATCTCTTCTGACTTGCTCTCTCCTTGCTGTCTCTTCTTCGGAACTAAAATGATCTTAGTACCCTCAAACATAAAGTTGTAGCTATTGGTTCGACCATCATGCTGCACTGCTCGGTCATACTGCCATGGTCTTCCCAAAAGCAAGTGATAAACATCCATCTCCACCACATCACACCAGATCTCATCTTTATACTTCTTCCCAATAGAAAATGTAACATGAACTCGCCTGTCCACCTTCACCTCTCCTCCTTTCCTTAACCACGCTAACTTGTAAGGATTTGGATGCTTCTCCGTCTTCAACTTCAACTTTATCACAGCTTCGGTAGAAATGATATTGTCACAACTTCCCGCGTCAATCACAAATTTACACACCTTCCCCAGTATAGTGCATGTTGACTGAAAGATATTACTCCTCACCCAACTAGCCTCCTCTTCCTGCTTCGGTGTCAAACATGATCTCCTCAACATTAGGTTACATCCTTCATCTCCCGACGCGATATCCTGTTCATCCTCTTCAACTGGACTAGAATAACCTTCATCAACATCCTCACCTTCCTCTTTAGTAATCATAGCTCGCCTCTTTGGTTTCGGGCATTCATTACTCTTGTGACCCACTTACTGGCAATTATAACACTTGAAACTGTTGTTGACCTTCGCCTTTGCAACTTCATTCACAACTGGTTTACTGACAGCTTTAGAAACATTGGAACTTCCACTAGCACCCTTGCTCTGAGTATTGGAAGTTGGAAACACACCACCTCCTCGTCTTCCCTGCTTCTCCCAAGGCAACGCCTTCTGGTGCGCTTCAGCCATAGATCTAGGGTCAAACATATTTACCATATCCTGGATCTGGATCCTCAACCCTCCAACAAACCTAGCAGTCAATTGTTCCTCCGTCTCCATAATGTCATTTCGAGCAATCGGTTGATAAAACTCATCAGCATAATCATTAACAGTCTTCGTCCCTTGCCTCAGATTCTGCAACCTCTGATACATGAATGATTGATAATTGCAAGGCAAGAATGTAGCCTTCATCATCTTCTTCATTTTCTCCCAAGCAACAATCTTCGACTTCCCCATCCGTTCTCGTGTAAGTTTGGTTTGCTGCCACCATGCCATAGCTCTCCCTCTCAACCTAGTAGCAACCAACTTCACTCGACGATCTTCCGAAACCTTCTTGAAATCAAAGATCTCTTCAACATTAGATAACCAATCTAGAAATTCTTCAGCCTGCATACCACCCTTAAACTCTGGAATTTCAATTTTCATTCCGGACTCCCATTTGTGATCATACTCTAAATGATTTCTTCCTTGGCTTCGATTTTGACCATGAACACTACCACCATCAAACTCCTCATCAAAATCTGATGCATATCGATGTCGATCATGACCACCAACATCTCTACCACCACCATTTCTACCACCATCATCCCTTCGATCTACATTCCTTCGATCACGGTCATCAACATTCCTATCACGATCGTCAACATTTCTACGATCATGATCTTCTCTTCTCTCCCGATCTGAATGTGGTGAAACTCTATTTCCCCCATGGCTCGATTCAGGTGAAACCCTTCTTCTACTTTGATTCATTTCAAGCATCATTCTCTCTAATCGACCAATCCCCTCATTCAACTTCTCATTGAAATTCTCGTTGATTCGTTGTTCCATTTCATCGGCCTCTTCTCTTCCATACAAAGCATCAACATTGCGATGACGTTGAGCTCGTCTCGGTGGCATGATTGAACTTCAAACAAATCTTCAAAAATTCAAACTTCACATTGCTAACACGAACACTTCACGAAAAATGATACACGGCTTTCACAAATCAATGGACAATCTCGACCCTCCAAGCTCTAGGTCACAACTCTCCAAACTTCAATTTGAGCACGACTTATGCAAAGGCGCACTTCCCAAACTTCAACTACCTCGGCCGAACGATATAGCGAAATGTTCATGACCTAAGGCGCAAACCAACGTGCAAAATTTAAACACTTTCCGAACTTTGATCCAAAATGATATTGATCGAAACTCCCAACTTGTTGCAACTTCACGATGAACACGATGAACACCAAACTTCTCAACAATGCAAATCCGATCTCCAAACTTCAAATTCTCGAAACCCAATTCTCCAAATGATGCAAACTTCTTGCGATCTAGCTCTGATACCAAAATAATGCAGCCAAGGAAGCGAATTCGACGATGTAAATCGAATCCGTCCAGGATCTTACACGATTAGCGAAAATAGTCGGTGAATCGATGATAAATTGGTGAATTTAAGAATACCCAAAAGCCTAAATCCGTTGATCATGAAGATACCGGATTCTAGCAATCTTCGACACGTTGATCACGCACGATGCCGTGAGAGAAGATCTAAAATTCTTCGAACGTTGATCAAGCGCACTTGATTCCGTGAATTGGCTTCAACAATCGTTGATTCGAGCGCACTCGAATGCCGAAGATGGAGATAGGAGATAACACTCAACTACCAATTTCAAAAGATGCACAAAGCTCTCAACAAATTTTATTCAAAATCAACTCCCCACAAATGCACCAACACCCGCCTATTTATAGGCAAATACAACTCACGCCTCCCATAAGTCGTATGTGACTTAACGACTTAACATAAGTCGACCTACGACTTAACGACTCAAACAAAGAAAATACAAACAATAGGTCGTTACATGACCTTCAACATACCTCACGACTTAACTACACAACGACATACGACCTAATAAATTACATCAATACGACTTAACAATTAACGACTCATCATAGTACTCTGCAGCACAGCTTCATGCGACATAAGGAATCAGCGACCTAAAGAAGATAGCGGCATAAGTGGAGCGACTTAAAGACTGAGCAACATGAGATACCAGCGACCTATCATGGTGAGCGACTTAAAGATAGCGGCATAAGGAAACGCGGCATAGATGAGCATAAGCGACATACGACTTAAGGATTTGCGACATATGCGACCTAACTCGCTAGGTCGTAGCTCGTTAGGTCGTAGCTCGCTGGCGACCTAAAGAAATGTGGCAGTATTGGTTTGGCGCGACTCGTTAGGTCGCTTATTCGGTTGGCTGAGCGACTTAACTCGCTGGGCTTGATACCTTGGGTCGTTGACTCGCTACAGTTAGGTCGCAACTCACTGGGTTGTAGCTCGGTAGGTCGTAACTTGTTAGGTTGCTGGCGACTTAAGGCCGAGCGAATTATGGAAGGCGACCTAATATCAGGCTGGGCTGCATCAAAGTCTGATCAAACAATGTGGATCTTAACAGGAGGCGAGACATAAAGTGACAAAGAGTAATCCTGAAGAGGTAAAAAATGAAGACCAAGATACGAGCTAGATGCATGCAATAAAGTACTCAACGTACTCATTCAGGTCACCATCCAGGTCAGTAGCATCGATGCGACAAAACGGTAGGAAGAGGAAGCGTAGGAGGAGGTTGTGGGCGATACTTAAAAGTATAATCGACCAGAGAAAAGGAAAGAAATTTAAAATCGAGACAATTATGGTGAAATATTGATAAAATATATGTTTAAGTTGGTACTTATTTCTCTTACAATAGTGTAATTTCATGAATTATTTCAAGCCAAAGTATTACACTCTTCTTTGGTAGAAAAATGATAAAGGGATAAATTTTCAATGAGCTTTGATGTTCATTATTGGAATAGCTTCAATATGTCAAAAATTTATTTCTTGGCCATTCGCCTTCCATAAAGACTTCAACAACTTGACTCGCATAATTTACAGAGCAACAGAAACATATGTTAAATGTGAACGAGCGTTTAGGGCAAAACAATAATGGATCGAGTATATCTCAAAAATAAATTTCCACGTTAGCAACTGATATGAAAGTGCTATGAGAGGCACGCAAGTAAGCTTGTTTAAATTCAAATGGAACTTATTGTGCATGCAAAGAACTCACTGAATTCACGAAATTTTGCTAGTGATTAGCATGTTTTAATGTATGTAGTTTTAACCAAGTTTGCGACGAAATTCAAATGGAACTTATTGCGCACTTCCAAAATTCACATAATTTACTAAGAGATTGGCTTGTCCTTTTTCATTTATAGACATAGATAAAATAGAAAATCATTGTTTTACTTGTCCCTCACAAAATAATCTCTGTTTAGCAAGTGTTTAATATGTGTGTTTAGCCTTGAAGTCATTGTAAATTTCGACTATCATTCAAAACATTTACAAATCTGTGTTTTTTCTGTTACACTTGAAAAATTGATGCTGCGCAGCTACGTTGTCTGAATTGCATTTTTCTGTATAGTTGCAAAATCGATAGTAAGACTTACTACTTGCAAAGTCGATGCGATGTGCTCACTAGTTAGCGCGTGATGTTGTCACATGCAAAAGTACAGCCGCTAATCAATAATTTTTGCCTTTGTCATTACATATCAAGGGATAAGGTTCCCTGCACGTAGAACTCGTGATTTGAAGCAAGTATTTAACAAACTCAATCCTGAATGAGTTTTCTTTCCTTATTATTTTACTTATCCTAAGAGACAAGTTTATTCACGTGCATCATTTTTAACTCAATGTCTTATTTCAATTTACTACTAGGCCCATTGACCTCCGTTGTTTCGCAAATGAATGTATCAACCTCTATCCCGTCATCAATAGGTGAAGTAGAAATAGATGGAATAGATGTGAACCTACTTTCACGAGTAGCGTATCTCTTGATTCGAATTCTAACATAATAACTTGGTTTGATTTGAATAATTGGTTTAACCTATTCTGCTTGGCTAATTCTATTCGGTACCTAAAAGAATAATCCAGTGGATACCAAATATAATAAATAGAAATTAGGCATATTTCTGATTGGTGCATAGTAGAATCGTTAAGGTCAGAACAATTTCCTCAATGAGAAAACTTCTTTCATTTAAGTCGGAATTGAGCAAATCTTGTACCAATAGCTTTGTATTACAAAGTAAAGTGCTCTAGTGCCTTCGAGTGTTAGCTAACCAAGCCAGGCTTAAATTTGCTAGGTAAACAACAAAACTGTAGGAATTAGACCAGTCGGATGCGGTGAAATAAGTTGATTTTTTTTTAAATCTATTTAGGCTATACGGTCTATAAATTCTAAAGTGGATTTTGGATCCAATCTAAAATATTTTAAATGAAAATTTTGTTTTATTTTATTTGTTTAAAAGGTTTTCTATAATATATTAATTTATGAGTGTATCAAATGCACTATTTATGCAAAAGTGTGTTAGAAATATGCTATTAGAAACTGCAATCGTTTTATTTACTTTTAATATGCAGTTTCTAATCTTAATGTGATCCTATTAATTAGGTCATAAATAGAACGTTTCATTTACCTTTAACGTTATGCAGTTTCTAATCTTAATGTGACTCGATTAATTAAGTCATAAGTAGACCGTTCTATAATTAAAACATTAGGTCTGTGATTAATCTTAAGCGTTGAATTGGTATATGATGGACGTACCAGATTTAGAGTTAAATGTTATATAAAGGATTGTGTCATTTCTCTCCCAGCTAACAGATGTATTCTTCTCCATCAAGAAACACATAAAGAAATAGGGTTAGAGAGAGAAACCGAATTTTGAGAAGAAGAGTAATTATTAGAAGTCAGAAGAAGAAGATGACAACCATTACATCTTTCTCTGTTAATCAAGGTACGTCATCTTAAACAATAAATCATATTAAGTTTTGTTTGTGAAATATTCGGTATTGTTGATCTTTGGGCTATTACTAGAAAATCGACTTTTGGTTACCTGTTTATGTTTGCTCAAGGAGCCATATCATGGAAAAGTGCGAAACAAACTATCGTTGCTTCATCTACAATAGAGGCAGAATTTGTGGCATGTTATGAAGCCACAATTCATGCATTATGGTTGTGGAACTTTATTTCAGGACTTGCGGTTGTCGACACCATTAGCAAGCCGCTGAAAATTTATTGTGATAACTCTACAGCAGTGTTTTTCTCAAAAAACAACAAGTACTCTAAAGGTGCCAAACATATGGAACTGAAGTATCTTGTTGTGAAAGATGAGGTTTGGAAACAAAGAGTGTCAATCATGCACATCAGGACAGAACTTATGATTGCAGACCCTTTGACGAAAGAGTTACAGCCAAGACAATTTAAGGAACATGTTCAAAGAATGGGTCTTGGTTGTATTAATAATAATTGATGTGTGACATTCTGAGCTCCTTTGTGTGTTTCTGATATACAATTATGTGACTCTTGTTTTAAGCAGTACGTACTTTATGTAATTTTAAACAAGAAAGAGTCTTATAAAGATATTATGTTTAATCATTATGATATAAGACATTATGTGGACCATTATGTTGTTTTATATAAATTATGAGTATAAAATGATGGATTGCTGGTATTGTAGTATATGGAAGGGAATGCATTGAATTAATAATGCACAACCGCCATAACTCTCAGCAATTTATCATAGTATGATGTTCAACACTTGATATTATGAATAATCAGGTCAAGTGGGAGAATGTTAGAAATCTGCTATTAGAAACTGCAATCATTTCATTTACTTTTAACGTTATGCAGTTTCTAATCTTAATGTGACCCTATTAATTAGGTCATAAATAGAACGTTTCATTTACCTTTAACGTTATGCAGTTTCTAATCTTAATGTGACCCGATTAATTAAGTCATAAATAGACCGTTCTATAATTAGAACAATAGGTCTGTGATTAATCTTAAGCGTCGAATTGGTATATGATGGACGTACCGGATTTAGAGTTAAATGTTATATAAAGGATTGGGTCCTCTCTCTCCCAGCTAACGGATATATTCTTCTCCATCAAGAAACACATAAAGAAATAGGGTTAGAGAGAGAAACCGAATTCTGAGAAGAAGAGTAATTATTAGAAGTCAGAAGAAGAAAATGACAGCCATTACATCTTCCGCTGTTAATCAAGGTACGTCCTCTTAAACAATAAATCATATTAAGTTTTGTTTGTGAAATATTCGGTATTGGTGATCTTTGGGCTATTACTTGAATTGTTCATCATTAATCATGAAAGATCGAACAGTAAAGAATTTCTGACATTTGGTATTAGAGTCACCAATCAATAACTAAATATTTTTTATGATCGCAATTGATCTGTTCTATGCTTTACTCATGATGTTTAATCAAGTATGTGTTATAAGTCATTTATGCACATGAGATTTATGATTTTCTTAATCACCAAAGTGGTCAAAATCAGAATAATCATTTAGTGCATAAGTGGCATAATGATTATTGATAGAAATTGCCAGTTATAATAATACAAATTAAAAACTGGCGTCACTAATGATAGAACCTGAGAACTTACCCAAAGGAAAGTCTTGTTCTATAACTATTTGACATGATGAGGTTTAATAGATATCCTGATTAAATAAATATTGATCATCCAAAGATGTCAGTTCTATTTAATTGAATATATTTATTACTTACTTATGTTTTGGTATTTAATTCTGTTAAGTATAAGATAGTATCTACCCAAAGGAGTGCTATATTATACTATTATGTACATATCTGAATCGCGTTAGCTATGAGCTTATAGTTATTTCAATTTTTTTTAAATTTAATTTGCAGTAGTTCCAATGAATACACATGCTTCATCTGTTACATGGTTCACTAGTGTTAATTTTTCTAAATGGAGAGAACAAGTCAATTTCCATTTAGGTGTTCAGGATCTTGACTTGGCACTCCTTGAGGATAAACCTGTTGCTCTTACAACAGCTAGTACTGAGACAGAAAATTCACACCATAAAGCATGGGAACGCAGTAACAGATTGAGCCTTATGTTTATTAAGATGAATGTTGCTAACAACATCAAGTCAACAATTCCGCAAACAGAAAGTGCTAAGTAATATATGCAGTTTGTGGAAGAGCATTTTCGTTCAGCTAATAAGTCACTCGTTGGTACTCTTATGGCAGAACTCACGACCATAAAGTTTGATGGGTCATGAACTATGCAAGAGCACATTATATAGATGACTAATCTTGCAACAAGGTTAAACTCCCTTGGACTTATAGTAGAGGATTCTTTTCTTGTCAAGTTTATCCTGAACCCGCTACCTTTTGAATATGGACCTTTTCAAATTAACTATAACACTATAAAGGATAAGTGGAATGTTAATGAATTGGCCAGTAGTGTAACGATCCAGAATTTCTGTCATTTGAAATTCATATATTTAATGATTATAAATATTAACAAGTGAAATTTGTAAGCTGAATAAATTATTTTTCGAATATCTAGATTTAATTGTTTAATTAAATCGATAATTTAATATTTGAAATTATAGAAATAATTGGAAATTGGGTTTAATGTGATTAAAAATGATTTATAAAGTTATATTAAATCGTATTGGAGTTATAATTATGTTATAGAACTTTTAAATTGAATTAAAAGTTAAATTTGTGATAATTGAATATTTTAATATTTAATTGACGACTAAAAATAGTCATTTTTCAAACAGTCTCGGATTTCGACGAAACAAGTTTCACCGGATCCGTAATGTTATATTATTATAAGGTTTCAAATTTCGTGTCAATCGGATTTACGGTTTGTCCGGGGCAAGCCGAAACGCATCAAAATCGTTTTAATCGATTTGATTTATAATTGATCGTTTATTTCCGTAACTCGCGCATATGACCGAATTAGCTTCCGAAACACGTTCCATTGTGTTCGGAACGCGGGTAAAACCTTAGAAACGCCAGCCGACACGCTAGATTTGGAGTTCGGAAATTTTTCGATGAATAGTGTTTTTGCAATCTTCTATAAAAGCCCTCCATCAATTCATTTTTCACCAAACCCTAACCAGGCTAGGGTTAGCCGCCACGTACAAAATCGATGGCCGAGAATTTCGATTTTTTTCCCCTTAATTTCTTCAAATCCATTCATCTATACGAAAAACTTCCAACACGAGATTTGTAGACCTCGACGATACCTTCGATTCTATACGGTGATGATCGAAAACGAAGCAACAAATCAACGGAAAATCGAGCTTGAATGCCTGATGTTCGCGCACGATTTTCAATGCTATGGTGGAACCGAGCTTCGCCTCGTTCAAGCTGAAAGTAGAGCTCGACTTTGGCTTCGAAGGGGAGGTAGTTGATCGACGTGGAAGTGAACGATGGTGGCTCGACAATTAGGGTTAGAGGCGGCCATGATTGGTTATTTGCGTTCGACATGTACGTGAACGATGGAAAAATAGGCGCGCGGCCAGATTTGAATCAAGCGAATTGAACGGCCAGATGGGCAAAGGTTTAAAAATAAAATAAAAATTGTGAAATTATTATTTATTAAATCGTATAAACTTTGAAAAATCATATCTTTTTGATGCGAGGTCGAAAACTAACGAAACGAAATGCGTCGGATTCGTTTTAACGAGCTCTTCGCGATGGAGCTTGTTTGGGATTGATTGGAGGTAGTGATAATTTTGGGTAAAATTAAACGTGCGTTTAATTTTATTCGAAACGAAACACTGCAACTGATATCGAAAACTCAAGGTGAGAACTCCTCACTCAATCGAATATTTGTTTCGATTTAAATTTTAAATAGTTAGATTTAAAATTGTTGATAGTGTTGATTGTGTGTTTGGATGATGTTGTTATCTATTGTATTGAATAGATCCTATACGCCGTATATTAAGCGGAGGTTATTTATTAAAAACATATACCGCGATAATTCCACAGTGAAGTGGAATTGGTATTATATTACGTATTTGGAGGTGATTTCCCGCATTATATAGCGGATGAGACCCTATTGCGCCGCATAATAGCGGATAATATTTATAAATCCCATATACCGCGATATTCCACTTCGAAATGGAATTGGTATTGTGCTAACATCTGTGGATGCAGGGAAACAGGTTGGAGGGATCCAACTGGATTCCTCAAACATTTGAATTTGTTTCATATGTTGTGTGTTGATTATTTATAATCTCCATGTGATTATATTTGTGAATTGGAATTGTTGAAGGCTAAAATTTAGCCGAATATATTTTTGGTATCGTTGGATACCAAAAATTAATAAAATTGGATTTTTGAAATTCAAGTTGAAAATTTATCGAAAAAATTATTTTAGAGAATTGGATAAATTTAAAAGGAGTTTTAAAAAGATAAAAGTTTATTTTTGGACTATATTGAATTAAATTCCAAATTTTGGGAAAAAGCCTTAATAAATGGATTTCGGGTAGTATTATTTATAAGTTAAAGGATTTATTTAAAATTGGTTTTAAATAGATTTGAAGAGATAAAGGAATTTATTTTAAAAAAGGAAATAACTTTAGAAATTTATCTGACTTTGAATTAGTCAGATAATTAAAGTAATCCTACTTGTGGATGCTTGGATTATATTGGATGTTGAATTGTTTGATATCCTAAATATGTGATGTTTTGTGATATATCCTGATTTGTGCTATGATCGGTAATTTGTTTATCTGTGATCGGTGAATGAAAGATAAGCATTATTGTTATACCGCTTATCAATTATATTGTTATATTTGATCTGTGATGGTTGAATGTTGTTGCACTATTGTGTTAAACCCGTGGACTACACAATACACACACAAATGTGGATTTCACGTGGAAATCGGTTAATTCACAGATTTTTTTTAATTTTTGAAAATTGAATTTTTGAATCCAAAATAGTTTTGAAATTCGAATTGAAAGCTTTTGAAAATGAGTTTCAAAAATATAAGTTATTTTAAATAACTTAATAAAATTGGAATTTAAATCATTTGATTTTAATTTTGAATTCAATATTTTGAAATTGAATTCAATAATTTGGGAATTTTGGTCTAAAAGATTATACAAGTGGAAAAGGGTGTTTATATGAATTTAAATCATTTTTTAAAAGTGTTATTGTCGAAATTTGAATTAACCCAAAGACCGTAACTTGTACAAATGAAATCAGTTTTTCCCAAAATGAAAACTATTTGTTTTCAAATAATAATAGCTTTCATAAAGTGAAAAGATTTCCAATTTGTAACGAAACATTCAAGTTGAAATGAAATTGTGAATAGTTTGGAAAAACTATGAATTAACCTTTGTGAAGATGATTAAGCTTTAATTTGAAATCAAAGAAGATTTTAAAAAGGTGTATCTTTTATATTATAAAAGACTTGAATTGTGAATAGTTTTGAAAGCTATAAATTAAATCTTAATTTAAAGATTTAATGGGTTAATCCAATTGAAATGGAAATTGATTTGGAAATCTATGAATGAATCTTTGTGAAACTGGGTAAACTTTGTGAAGTAAATCTTTTTGTTTAAAAATTTAAAATGGTAATTTGTTTAAACCATTTAAAGGAAAGGATTTGGGTAATAAGTTGTGACTTAATTGAAATCCCTATATCCATATGTTTTAAATATTGTGCTCACTATTCGGGTTAGCGGAGAAAAGACCTTTGTGTCATATAACCCATTCCGAATTAGTGATACGACGATATGGATCGTATTGAAGACCGGTGGTGAAGACCGGATATTTTCAAAAATGAAAGGACAACCTATCGAATGTCTCTGCACCGAGTTGCTCCGGTATAGAGATTTATATCCCTCTTCTTGTGATGGGAAGTCCGGACGTGATTAGTGAATATCCGGATTGCAAGGGCTTCTTTGGAAGTGCCTTCGGTTCCGTTCGATCCCGGAACGGACTTGTATGGATGTGTGTCTGACATTACACTTTGAGATGTAAAGCTGGTTTCTATCAAATACATTTCTGTTGGTGGCGGAGAATTTATTCTCTTAGCTTAACACCCTTCTCTGAGACGTACGAGCTCAGAGGTTATGTAGTTGATGGTTACTAGTGATACATTCACAATTTGGTAATGTAGCATACGAAGTGCTGTTGATCATTTGTTGATCAAAGCGTGGCTTTGTTAAAAAGCGTGGCTTTGTGAAAAAGCGTGGCTTTGTGAAAAAGCGTCGCTTTGTGGACGAGCTGGATGGCGAGGCGTAGCATTTGTATATGATATTATTATTCCGCTGCGTATTCTGTATGAGGACAAGTTTATATAACTGTCCAGTGTTGTATTGTTGTTGTAAACTCTGATGATGATGTAATGTATAAATTGATATAGTTCTTTGATTTAAAGATTATTCATTTATCTATTATATGTTGTTCCGCTGCGAATGTGAGATTCTGATATTGTTTCTGTTTCTTTTTTCTTTCTTTCTGTCTTCTTCTACCTCTTCTTTTTAACCATAACAATTCGGTTTTCCGGCATTCGATTGCTCGGCAGTTGATACAGTGGATGTATTAATGTCGATTTTCGGAAGTCAAAAATTCGGAACGTTACATTTGGTATCAGAGTGGCGCAGCGGAAGCATGGTGGGCCCATAACCCACAGAACTCGATGTCCGACAAACAACATCAAATTTGTATCGCCGGAGCTTTTAACAACATCAGATGAAAATAAACAGCGGAAACAAAATGAATATCATTGATCATAACACATGTACAACATAGATACAATATCCATTACAACATCGATTACTAATATCAGAGTGATACACAACAAAAGATACAACAATAAAGTGAAAACTCCACAGTGGAAAAATAGATACTCCAAAAAGTTTCCAACATACTTCAACTTGATAAGGCCTTCAAAAACTCCAAAAACGCCAAGCACTTCGAAAGACTTCCAAATCCAAAAGCTTTCCAAAATCCGATAGCTTCGAAACCCAAAAAGACTCCAAAATCCAGCTAACACCAAAGCACGGAAAACCTGCTACTAGGCTGCCCGTGTGGAAATTATGGGCACCCAGAGTTTAGAAAGGAAACAATAAACTTCGGGTCAGTCATGGGACAGGTATGAGTAAACTAAAGTAGTTGCTTTAAAACAAACAACAAAAGAATTTTAAACATTGAAATCCACAATGCTTTTGAAAGATGAAACTACCATAAGACGCCACACACACAATGCAATCGCAGACTTGGAGGAGATTTCTTCTTATGATAGTCAAATATGCTTAATACGAGAAAAATTCTTGAATATTATTACTAGTGAGTGCATAGTGTAGGAAACATTTCGAAAGTATAATATTAATCTTAGCCAGCATAGGTACCATTATACTATGCCTACTATAGCTGCTATGTTAATAGCAGGTTCTATAACTAAGACCGTACAGGGCGCGTATTGTTTCTTTGGATTTTCCAATAAATGGTCAGGCAAAGGAACTTCCTTAACGAAATGGGAACGCCTTTGGAAGGACGCCCCTGAGAACCTAACCGGATCTCTGCTAAAAAAGGCCGACGCTACCTCACGCTTTAACCAAGCTGTAACTAGGTTACTACAACACGAGTATGCCATTCCCGGTCGTTACCGACCTTTATCCGAGAGGCCCCTCAACCAACAAAGCAACATCACACAGTAATAAATTTACAGTGTCCACACGAGTTAAGTATCTGGGCTCCATACCATGATACCACCCTTTATCCAGAAGAAAATGGACATACCCTAGGGGCGCGACCCCTAAAAACCATGCTGCAACTTTCCTGTTTCGACCATTACCGGGTTGTGAGGATCGATGAAGTCTCATCCACAAAGCTACGCTTTTTCACAAAGCCATGATTTGATCACAAATGATCAACGAATGATCATCAACACACAACAACACTCAGCATGCCACACTACCAAATTGGGAGTATATCACTGATAATCTTCAACTACATAACCTCTGAGCTCGTACGTCTCAGAGAAGGGTGTTAAGCTAAGAGAATAAATTCTCCGCTACCAACAGAAATGTATTTGAAAGAAATCGGCTTTATATCTCAAAGTGTAATGTCAGACATACAACCATACAAGTCTGTTCCGGGTTCGAACAGAACCGAAGGCACTTCCAAAGAAGCCCTTGCAATCCGGGTATTCACAATCCCGATCGGACTTCCCATCAATTAGGGAATCTATATACCGTAGCTACTCAGTGCAGAGACAATCGATAGGTCATCCTATCGCTCTCGCAAATACCCGGTCTTCACCACCGGTCTTCAAATGCTATCTATATCGTCGTATCACTATTCGGAATGAGTTATATGACACAAAGATCCTCTCCCGGCAAAACTGAATAACGCGCGCAATTAAAAATCATATGGATATTGGGGTCTCAGTTAAATCACAGTTTAAAGCCTAAAACTTTTCATTCGAATGGTTAAAACAAATTACCATTTTCAATCTTTTAAACAAAAAGATTCAATTCACAAAGTTAACCCCATTCACAAAGATCCATTCATGGATTTCAAAACAATTTCCATTTTAATTGAATAGGTTTACTCGTTAAATCTTTAAATCAAGATTTAACTTATAGCTTTCAAAACTTGTTTCCAAAGATTCATTCATAGTCTTTCAAAACAATTCCATTTCAAGTTGGATTAACTCGTCCGGTCTTTGAATTAAAGAATCATTTCATAGTTTTCAAAATATTTCAATTCCATTTCAAACTTGAAACCTTTCAACACAATTCAGAAATCCTTTCTTAAAATGAAAGCTATTATTATTTGAAAACAAATAGTTTTCATTTCGGAAAAATTCGATCTCATTTATATAAGTTGAATCTTTGGGTTAGTTCAAATTCCCAAAAACAACACTTTAAAAATGGTTTAAAACCCTTATAAACTTGTATAATTCTTTTTAAATCATAATACCAATATAGGATTCAATTTCAGATATTGAATTCCAATTTAAATCAAATTATTCAAATTTCAAATCTTTATTAAGTTATTCAAAATAACTTACATTTTTAAAACACCCTTTCAAAGGCTTTTTACTTTAAACCCAATCCATTTCCAACCCATTTGAATTTAAAATTAAAATTGAAAATTATTTTAAAAATCTGTGACTTAACCGATTTCCACGTGCAATCCATATTTGTGTGTGTATGGTGTGGTCCAGGGATCTTACACAATAGTGCACAACATCAATCATCACAGATATACCAATATTGATAAGCGGTATAATTGATAACGCTCATCTTCATTCACAGTTTCACAGATAAAACAAATTTATCAGTCACAAAGATTCATCATTACAATTCGATGTGGGTTTCGGATAACCAACTGGAATTCGACTCCCTGTCGCATCGAAGTTTAAATTCCGTTTTAAGGGAAAAAAGGTTTTCACATACATATAGGGACAAATCACAAGTCACAAAGCAATCACAGTATCACAACAGAAATATCAATTCAATACAGAATATTTGATGATAGTCAATCATCTCCAATTTGGGTGAATATGATTAAGTGTATTAACCACACAATTATTTTATTAATTGCAAATCAATGATTAATTATTCTTAACTATGAATTAATTAAATCTTAATTACTTTCATAAATTAATCATTCTTTAATTTATCAACTTTTAATTATAAAATAATTACAATTTTAATTGTTCAAATCATCATTTAATCATTATAAGGAATTTTTGTTTTAAGTTAAAAATTCAAATATTTGATTTACTCTTCAAATATTTTATCAAGTTAATTTCTTAAAAAATTTTACTCTTAAAATCTAAGTTTTTAAAATACTTCATTTATTTCAGATAATCATTTCAAAAACAAATTTTAAACTCATGTTTCAAAATTTTCAAAACTTAAATCTTTACTGTTTTTAGGCCTGACCCGAGACCTCCCCCGAGTTACCCTCGAGAACAATACTTCCCCGCTTCGAGTTTCTAGTCAATTCGACCCGTGTGAGGATTTTTTCAAAAATTTTGTTTAAGTCTCAAAACTAACCCGATATCATGTTAAACAACTCGAGTTCGACTTCGAGTTTTCTTCCCAATCCACCGAGCAGTACTCCGGGCTACCAACCTTCTTCCCCAAACCATTGCAACTGACACCACCTCCTTCACGCCGTACACGTGCACGATGGCACGACTTGACTCCGACGAACACCAATGCCTCAGGCAAATCACAAATCACACTCCTACTCGAAATCCAAGTTCGAATTGCCTTCAAAAATTTCGAATCGAAATTTAGCATATGGTTCGAAATCTGTAGCTCAAACCAAAATGACATAACGACTTCGCCACCCCCGCAGAGACCACCGAAGTCACCCATATTTCGTCCACACCACGACAACACAACAAGCAACCATCCACCAGAGATTCGTGACTCTCGATCACGTATAGGAGTCGTACTCACCACGTTACTGGCATGAACAAAAACTTGAAATAAAACCCTAAAATGGATTCGACCCAACAATATATGCAATGGAAAAATTATCTGATAATTTTCTCAAAATCAATGATGTTTATACTTGCTTTAATCCAAATTTCAACATTTATAATCAGATTGATCACTAGAAATTCGAAAAAAAACAATTTGTGTTCAAACTCAAACTACTCTGTATATACCCAACTAAAAATCTTCATTTTTGTTTTAAAAATCATGATTTGCAGTAAGAATTGAAGCTATTAACTTGGATTAGCTTTTTATAATACTTGAGTTCATCACATTTTTTTTGATTGCCTGTAACCAAAGTTTCAGTGATGATATCTTACAACCTTAGTTCAAATCAGCTTTAAAAAACTAAATTTAAGTTTATTTATCTGATTAGATTTCAAACAGAAAGTTTTACTAAGATTCAGTTGAAAACAAATTGAGGTTTGAATAAAAAAAATCAACCCTGGTAATTTATACAGAGAGAAACAAATGTACAGAGTAACCTGGGTATACATATATCAAATCATATTCAAAGACAAATATATACAATGCCATAAAATAAATAAATCATCTTTACAGTTAAACTTAAAACCTTTAAGTTGATGTTTACTCACCTGAATATGGTTGAAACAGCTGCAGTTTGTTTTTTTTTCTTTTTTTCTTTCTTTTGAAAGCCTGCAGTTTGATCTCTTTTTTTTTTTCTTTTCAACAGATTGTATTTAGGCTTGAAAATAAGGTGATGTTTATATTTTTTCCTTTTCCTGACTTTGTTATGTTTATCATGAACAAATGAAGGGAATATAGAAGTTGATATATACCAAGATTGTGTACAGGCTGAGGTATAGACAAGTACAAGAATTTCTTTTATTTGGTCAGAGAAATTTGAAATTTGGAGGCTGATATGATTTTCTTCTTTGTGCTAGAGGTGATGGCATTAAATGCATGTTTCCATCCTTGTTAACATACAATTTTATTTTATTTTTGCAAGTACAATTTTGTTTTATTAAAAGATATTTCCTTGAATACATTTTTTTTGTTTTCTATGTTATCTTCTTGTTTGCATACAACTCCCAGCAAACACACTTATGCTATTTGATCTTTGTATGTATTATTGTTTCCTGGTTTGCATAATTTACATGCAACTTGTATGTATTTCATATGTCATTTTATAACCATGTGATTTTATCACAAACATATATTTTTTTCTATATTTTTTTCTCAACTTATAAATTCAAATTCAATATATATATATACATACTTATATAAGATGTTAAATCCAAGTGATTTAAATTCAAAAGAATTTGGAGTTTTATTCATTTAAATTGACACATATTTTATTTGTTTGAAAACTTTTCAAGTTAAACTTCCAAAAATTCAAATAAGTCACTAAATTCAAATTAATAATTTCTGGGATGTTACAATATACCCTCCTTAAGAAAATTTCGTCCTCGAAATTTGACAAGGAGATAACAAAGAACAGATAAAAGATATAGAAATATCTTTTCAGATCAAACCGGTTATCAATTCTGCATTTGGTTTACCAAATCAGAATTATCAACAATAGATATGAGAACAAACTCAATCAACTATGAAACAATTGAGTTATCTGATCTACGAAGTATACAGTGTATTGGTTAGTTCGAAGGGATAACTAACCATTCGTAGATTATATCGAAACCCAATGAAACAGACAGAAATAGATTCGATTATGATCTCAGATTCAAGATTTTAACTCACTTACGATTTGCTGAGAAATAAAACTATGGGTAGTTCCCGTGTCGGACAAAAATCCGAGAATTTTATCGTAAATGAGAAAGTTACCTTCCAAAATTCCTTTTCCCTTATCAGCCTTTGAGGTTGATGGATCATCTTTGATTGCATACACCTTTGCTACATGAGCTTGCTTCCTCTTCAGGCAATCTTTAACTTCATGTCCTAGTTTGTGACAGTAATAGCATTCCTTAACTCCCTGACCAGTCTCCACAGGTTGTTCTTTCTTAACTTGTTTCCTTGGATTCTTGCAGTTGTTTGCATAGTGGCCCTTTTCTTGGCAATTGTAACAAGTTATATCTTTCGCCGGGTTTCCTTGACTGTCCTTCTTTTCCTTGCCTTGATATGGTTTCTTGTTCCCGAACTTTCTTTTCTTCCAATTTTGATTGCTCGTATCTCCTTCTTCCCTTGGGGTTTCTTGGATATCAAGTGTAGCATATCTGTACCCTATATCAACCAAATCTGAAAAGGATTCCTTGACGTGGCCAGTCATCCTTTTGTGGAATTTCTTATTCATCCCACGAATGAACCTTTCATTCTTTTTTGAAGGTGCGTTTACCAGTTCGGGACCAAAACGAGACAATTCATTGAATTTGTTTAGATATTCCTCAAATGTCAAACTTCCTTGCTTCAAGTCCATAAATTCCTGGTACATTCGAGAAATACCAGCCGATGGCATATAGCGCTTCTCAAATACTTCTTTAAATCTCTCCCAAGTAAACTCGTCTTCTAGCTTATCTACAGTGGCTGTCTCCCACCATGCTAAGGCTTCTTCTTGAAGTTGCCAGGAAGCTATTAGTCGCATTTGATCATCTTCCAACTTTAGCCCTTTAAAAATCCTTTCACTCGATCTGATCCAAGCTTGGGCCTTAACAATAGACTCCTTCCCGGTGAACGGCTTACCACCAAGTCTCGAGAAGCTTTTATACAAATCAGCCAGATTTGGCTGATTCTGAGTAGGCATTGCTGCTTCTGCTGTTGGGGGAATTTGATTAGCTGTTGTGGCATTTCCTTGACTCCTAGCTCTTACTCTTCGTCCGCTCATTCTTACTATCTGTAATTAGTAAGAAAACTGGATTTAGATCCACGTACAAAATATCTCAAGGAATATCAGCAGTAAAAAGAAATGGACTAGGAAAATTCAAGGTTTCGGGTTATACTCATTCTAGGGTATACTTCACCCTATCTCTAATGAGCCATCTAATGTGTTATACTCCATAGCTAAAGTTCTTACTCAACCTTCAGCTCTGATACCACTTGTGAGAGTCCGAAGACAGTGGGGACCGGTAGGCTTTGCAACCATCCCAGACCCACCATGGCATACAATGGCACCTCGCATTTACTTTTACGGCCAGCCTCTCGACTGTCACAACCAACCCCTCCCACTCAGGGACATGTAGGGGTAAGAGTCTCCCGTTCGCCACCAAACGGCGAAGCGAGAACCTCCTATCATGCTGTAATATAACTTTATATATATATCACTCACATATTTAAACTGAGTAAGTACAGGTGTCGTGGCTGCCGTTGGCTGGTTGGTTCCGCTAAAATGCTTAATTAATAACTGCTTTGCTTAAAAATGCTAAAAGATACGCCTAGATAATAAAAATAGGAAATATGAACTGTTTTTCTGCTTTTCCGACCGTGTGGGTCGATGTATATATATATTTATGTCTATTGTGATCCTACTACGATCGAACCGCGCAAAGGAGGCTATGGCAAATGTTTCTGAAAATTTAAGGCGTTAGAAAATTTTTGGGAAATTTTGGAAAATTTGTGAAAACTAAATTTTGGATTTGGAGTTAAAAGTTAAACGATATAGTTTGTTTTGAAAAGTATAACTAAGTATAGATTTGAAAAACTTAGTAAAGTTTTTGAAAGAGTTTAACTATTAGATTTTGGGGAAGTTGTACACTTAAGTGATTTTGAAATCTAATTTGAACGAATTGTTTGAAAAGTTAATGAATTTGGGTCATTTTTCTTACTTTGCAATTTCAAGGATGAAATTCTTTTAAGGGGGGAAGATTGCCCAGAATTTCTATCATTTGAAATTCGTATATTTAATTGATTTTAAATATTAACAAGTGAAATTTGTAAGCTGAATAAATTATTTTTCGAATATCTAGATTTAATTGGGTAATTAAATCGATAATTTAATATTTGAAATTATAGAAATAATTGGAAATCGGGTTTAATGTGATTAAAAATGATTTATAAAGTTATATTAAATCATATTGGAGTTAGAATGATGTTATAGAACTTTTAAATTGAATTAAAAGTTAAATTTGTGATAATTGAATATTTTAATATTTAATTGACGACTAAAAATAGTCATTTTTCAAACAGTCTCGGATTTTGACGAAACTAGTTTCATCGGATCCGTAATGTTATATTATTGTAAGGTTTCAAATTTTGTGTCAATCGGATTTACGGTTTGTCCGGGGCAAGCCGAAACGCATCGAAATCGTTTTAATCGATTTGATTTAAAATTGATCGTTTATTTCCGTAACTCGCGCATATGACCGAATTAGCTTTCGAAACACGTTCCATTGTGATTGAAACGCGGGTAAAACCTTAGAAACGACAGCCGGCACGCTCGATTTGGAGTTCGGAAAATTTTCGATGAATAGTGTTTTTGCAATCTTCTATAAAAGCCCTCCATCAATTCATTTTTCTCCAAACCCTAACCAAGCTAGGGTTAGCCGCCACGTACAAAATCAATGGCTAAGAATTTCGATTCTTTTCCCCTTAATTTCTTCAAATCCATTCATCTATACGAAAAACTTCCAATACGAGATTTGTAGACCTCGACGATACCTTCGATTCCATACGGTGATGATCGAAAACGAAGCAACGAATCAAAGGCAAATCGAGCTTGAATGCCTGATGTTCGCGCATGATTTTCAATGCTATGGTGGAGCCGAGCTTTGCCTTGTTCAAGCTGAAAGTAGAGCTCGACTTTGGCTTCGAAGGGGAGGTAGTTGATCGACGTGGAAGTGAACGATGGTGGCTCGACAATTAGGGTTAGAGGCGGTCGTGATGGGTTATTTGCGTTTGACCTGTACGTGAACGATGGAAGAATAGGCGCACGGCCAGATTTGAATCAAGCAAATTGAACGGCCAGATGGGCAAAGGTTTAAAAATAAAATAAAAATTGTGAAATTATTATTTATTAAATCGTATAAACTTTGAAAAATCATATTTTTTTGATGCGAGGTCGAAAACTAACGAAACGAATTGCGTCGGGTTCGTTTTAACGAGCTCATCGCGATGGAGCTAGTTTGGGATTGATTGGAGCCAGTGATAATTTTGGGTAAAATTAAACGTGCATTTAATTTTATTCGAAACGAAACACTGCATCTGATATCGGAAACTCAAGGTGAGAACTCCTCACTCAATCGAATATTTGTTTCGATTTAAATTTTAAATAGTTAGATTTAAAATTGTTGATAGTGTTGATTGTGTGTTTGGATGATGTTGTTATCTATTGTATTGAATAGACCCTATACGCCGTATATTAAGCGGAGGTTATTTATTAAAAACATATACCGCGATAATTCCACAGTGAAGTGGAATTAGTATTATATATGTATTTGGAGTTGATTTCCCGCATTATATAGCGGATGAGACCCTATTGCGCCGCATAATAGCGGATAATATTTATAAATCCCATATACCGCGATATTCCACTTCGAAGTGGAATTGGTATTGTGCTAACATCTGTGGATGCAGGGAAACAGGTTGGAGGGATCCAACTGGATTCCTCAAACATTTGAATTTGTTTCATATGTTGTGTGTTGATTATTTATAATCTCCGTGTGATTATATTTGTGAATTGGAATTGTTGAAGGCTAAAATTTAGCCGAATATATTTTTGGTATCGTTGGATACCAGAAATTAATAAAATTGGATTTTTGAAATTCAAGTTGAAAATTTATCGAAAAAATTATTTTAGAGAATTGGATAAATTTAAAAGGAGTTTTAAAAAGATAAAAGTTTATTTTTAGACTATATTGAATTAAATTCCAAATTTTGGGAAAAAGCCTTAATAAATGGATTTCGGGTAGTATTATTTATAAGTTAAAGGATTTATTTAAAATTGGTTTTAAATAGATTTGAAGAGATAAAGGAATTTATTTTAAAAAAGGAAATAACTTTGGAAATTTATCTGACTTTGAATTAGTCAGATAATTAAAGTAATCCTACTTGTGGATGTTTGGATTATATTGGATGTTGAATTGTTTGATATCCCAAATATGTGATGTTTTGTGATATATCCTGATTTGTGCTGTGATCGGTAATTTGTTTATCTGTGATATATATATATATAAATAAATATATATATATATATATATCTGTGATCAGTGAATGAAAGATAAGCGTTATAGTTATACCGCTTATCAATTATATTGTTATATTTGATCTGTGATGGTTGAATGTTGTTGCACTATTGTGTTAAACCCGTGGACTACACAATACACACACAAATGTGGATTTCACGTGGAAATCGGTTAAGTCACAGATTTTTTATAATTTTTGAAAATTGAATTTTTGAATCCAAAATAGTTTTGGAATTCGAATTGAAAGCTTTTGAAAATGAGTTTCAAAAATAAAAGTTATTTTAAATAACTTAATAAAATTGGAATTTAAATCATTTGATTTTAATTTTGAATTCAATATTTTGAAATTGAATTCAATAATTTGGGAATTTTGGTCTAAAAGATTATACAAGTGGAAAAGGGTGTTTATATGAATTTAAATCATTTTTTAAAAGTGTTGTTGTGGAAATTTGAATTTACCCAAAGACCGTAACTTGTATAAATGAAATCAGTTTTTCCCAAAACGAAGACTATTTGTTTTCAAATAATAATAGCTTTCATAAAGTGAAAAGATTTCCAATTTGTAACGAAACATTCAAGTTGAAATGAAATTGTGAATAGTTTGGAAAAACTATGAATTAACCTTTGTGAAGATGATTAAGCTTTAATTTGAAATCAAAGAAGATCTTAAAAAGGTGTATCTTTTATATTATAAAAGACTTGAATTGTGAATAGTTTTGAAAGCTATAAATTAAATCTTAATTTAAAGATTTAATGGGTTAATCCAATTGAAATGGAAATTGATTTGGAAATCTGTGAATGAATCTTTTTGAAACTGGGTAAACTTTGTGAAGTAAATCTTTTTGTTTAAAGATTTAAAATGGTAATTTGTTTAAACCATTTAAAGGAAAGGATTTGGGTAATAAGTTGTGACTTAATTGAAATCCCTATATCCATATGTTTTAAATATTGTGCTCACTATTCGGGTTAGCCGGGAAAAGACCTTTGTGTCATATATCCCATTCCGAATTAGTGATACGACGATATGGATCGTATTGAAGACCGGTGGTGAAGACCGGATATTTTCGAAAATGAAAGGACAACCTATCAAATGTCTCTGCACCGAGTTGCTCCGGTATAGAGATTTATATCACTCTTCTTGTGATGGGAAGTCCGGACGTGATTAATTAATATCCGAATTGCAAGGGCTTCTTTGGAAGTGCCTTCGGTTCCGTTCGATCTCGGAACGGACTTGTATGGATGTGTGTCTGACATTACACTTTGAGATGTAAAGCTGGTTTCTATCAAATACATTTCTGTTGGTGGAGGAGAATTTATTCTCTTAGCTTAACACCCTTCTCTGAGACATACGAGCTCAGAGGTTATGTAGTTGATGGTTACTAGTGATACATTCCCAATTTGGTAATATGGCATACGAAGTGCTGTTGATCATTTGTTGATCAAAGCGTGGCTTTGTGAAAAAGCGTGGCTTTGTGAAAAAGCTTGGCTTTGTGAAAAAGTGTGGCTTTGTGAAAAAGCGTGGATTTGTGGTCGAGACTTCGTCGAGCCTCACAACCCGGTAATGGTTGAAATAGGAATGTTGCGGCAAGGTTTTTAGGGGTCGCGCCCCTAGGGTATGTCATTTCCTTCTGGATAAAAGGTGATATCATGGTATGGAGCCCAGATATTTTACCTATGTTAATGTTGCAAATTTATTATACTTTGTGGTTGTTGCTTTGTGGTTGAGGATCCTCGGATAAAGGTCGGTAACGACCGGGGGATGGCATAGCTCGTGTGTTAGCTACCTAGTTACAGCTGTACAGCGTGAGGTAGCGTCGACCTTGTGTTTGCAGAGAGCAGGTTGACTCTCGGGGCGTCTTTCCAGAGGCATTTCCTTTTTGATGTAAGGAAGTTCCTTTGCCTGACCATTTGTTGGAAATCCAAAGAAACAATACGAACCTGTACGGTTTTAGTTGTATTACCTGCTATGGAATGTGGCGGTAACCTGCTATTGAACATAGTAGCTATAGTAGGCATACAATAATGGTTGTATGTTGGCTAAGATTAATATTGTACTTTCGAAATGATTTCCTACACTATGCACTAATAATAATAATCCAATGATTTTGCGTAGTAAGCATGTTTGACTATCATAAGAAGAAATCTCCTCCAATTCTGCGTTTGCATTGTGTGTGTGGCGGGAGGTCTTATGGTAGTTTCATTTTCCAAAAGCATTGCGGATGTCTTTTACTGCCTTTGTTGTTGTTGTTTAAAGATAATAACTGTTTTAGTTCTTACACCAGTCCCATGACTGACCTGGAGTTTATTGTTTCCTTCCTAAACTCTGGGTGCCCACCAATTTCCACACGAGCAGTCTAGAGTCAGGTTATCAGGTCATTCTGGATTCAGGAGATGCTGTGGAGCTCAGTGGCGAGCTGGATGGCGAGGCGTAGCATCTGTATATGATATTATTATTCCGCTATGTATTCTGTATGAGGACAAGTTTATATAACTGTCCAGTGTTGTATTGTTGTTGTAAACTCTGATGATGATGTAATGTATAAACTGATATAGTTCTTTGATTTAAAGATTATTCATTTATCTATTATATGTTGTTCCGCTACGAATGTGAGATTCTGATATTGTTTCTGTTTCTTTTTTCGTTCTTTCTTTCTGTCTTCTTCTACCTCTTCTTTATAACCATAACAATTCGGTTTTCCGGCATTCGATTGCTCGGCAGTTGATACAGTAGACGTATTAATGTGGATTTTCGGAAGTCGAAAATTCGGAACGTTACAAGTAGACTTGTTCAGGAAGAAGGACATTTGAAAAATCAAGTGAATTACTCAGTAAGTTTTGTGAGTAATAAAGCTGGTAAAGAAAAGAATGGAAAATCAAGTCATTTCAAGGAGAAAAAGGCACCTGCTAAGAATGGGCAGGATAAGGAAAAGAAGGAACTAAAGGATGTTTGATGTCATTTCTGTAAAAGGAAAGGACATTATCTAAATGACTATCCAAAAAGGATAGCTTGGTTCGAAAAGAAAGGTAATCATCTATCTTTCGTATGTTTTGAATCAAATTTAGTTG
Organism: Allium fistulosum; assembly: GCA_030737815.1. Taxonomy (NCBI): domain Eukaryota; kingdom Viridiplantae; phylum Streptophyta; class Magnoliopsida; order Asparagales; family Amaryllidaceae; genus Allium; species Allium fistulosum. The sequence goes on along the minus strand of CM060903.1, from coordinate 312,564,114 downwards.
AAGTTCCTATTAATACATGGTGGCTTAATACTGGTGCTACAACTCATGTCTCCAATAATATGCAGGGATTTCTTATGATCCGAACCATAAATCCAAATAAAGATCGTTTTCTCTTTATGGGAAATGGAATGAAATCCACAATAGAAGGCATTGGGACTTATCGTCCAATTCTAGAAAGTGGATATGTATTAGACTTATATAGTACCCTTTATGTACCTTCATTATCTAGAAACCTTATTTTCGTAAGTAAGTTGGATATTTCTGGTTTTAGATGTACGTTTGAATCTGGTTGTTTTGATTTATATAAGAATACTGATAATGTTGGTTCTGATATTCTAATTGATGGTTTATATAAATTGAAACTGAATGACACTTATGCGAATTCCTTACTGAATGTAATAAATAATGTTGGATACAAACGTAGCATGTTGAATGAAAATTCTGCTTTCTTATGGCATAAAAGACTAGGTCACATATCCAAAGAAAGAATGATGAGATTAGTAAGTAATGAAATTTTGTCAAATTTGAACTTTAGTGATCTAGAATTATGTGTGGATTGTATTAAAGGTAAACAAACCAAACATAATAAGAAAGGAGCCACTAGAAGCAGCCAGCTTCTTGAAATAATACACACTGATATTTGCGGACCTATGGACACTCCAGCCTTTAATGGAGAAAAGTATTTCATCACTTTTATTGACGATTTTTCCCGCAATGGTTATGTCTATTTGCTTCATGAAAAAACTCAATCTGTGAATGTCCTTGAGACATTTGTAAAGGAAGTTGAGAGGTAATTAGATAAAAAGGTGAAAATCATAAGGTCTGATAGAGCTGGTGAATATTATGGCAAATATAATGAGTCAGGACAGTGTCCAGGTCCATTTGCAAAATTCCTCGAAAGTCATGGCATATGTGCACAATACACAATGCCAGGTACACCACAACAAAATGGTGTAGCAAAAAGGCGCAATAGGACGTTAATAGATATGATTAGGAGTATGATGTCAGATTCTGCACTACCTAAGAATTTGTGGTCGTATGCTCTCAAAACCGCTAATTATTTGTTGAATAGGGTTCCTAGTAAAGCTGCACAAAAGACTCCTTTTGAATTATGGACTAACAGGAAACCTAGCTTAAGACACCTACATGTTTGGGGTTGTCCAGCGGAAGTGAGAATTTATAATCCACATGAAAAGAAATTAGATTCTCGAACGATTAGTGGGTATTTTTTAGGTTACCCTAAAAAATATAAAGGATATGTGTTTTATTGTCCTAATCATAGTCCAAGAATTGTAGAAACTGGTAATGCAAGATCCATTGAGATTGGTGAAGTCAGTGGGAGTACTAGAAGAGAAATAGTGGAAATAAAGGAAACAAGGGTAAATGTTACATTGCCTAGAAAAGTTCCTCCATCTACTATTACTCCAAATGTTGTTCTAGCTGTTGGAGAACAGCATGATGATGAACAAAATATAAATGAAGAAGTACTTCCTGAAGGAAATGACTTACATAATGTTGATATGCATGAACCACAACAAGTAGCATTAAGAAGAACTCAAAGAGATCGTAGGTCAGCTATTTCTAATTATTATATGGTTTATATGCAAGAATCAGATTATGATATAGGAATCAATAAGGACCCAGTTTCGTTTTCACATGCTGTAGAAAGTAAAGAGTCAAAGGAATGGATTAATGCCATGAAAGAAGAACTAAAATCCATGCAACAGAATGAAGTTTGGGATCTCGTTGAGTTACCACATGGTTGTAAAAGAGTCGGATGCAAATGGGTTTTTAAAACCAAACACGACTCTAGTGGTAATATCGAACGGTATAAAGCTAGACTTGTTGCTAAGGGTTACACTCAGAAAGATGGTGTTGATTACAAGGAGACATTTTCTTCTGTTTTGAAAAAGGATTCACTAAGAATAATAATGGCATTAGTAGCACATTATGATTTGGAATTGCATCAAATGGATGTGATAACAGCCTTTCTGAATGGAGATCTTGATGAGGATGTTTATATGGATCAACCTGAGGGTTTTTCTATAAAAGGTAAAGAACAATTGGTGTGTAAACTTAAGAAGTCAATATATGGGCTTAAACAAGCATCCCGACAATGGTATATTAATTTCAATACCATTATTACATCTTTTGGTATTAAGGAAAATACGGTTGATCACTGTTTATACCAAAAGATCAGTGGGAGCAAGTTTATTTATCTAGTCCTTTCTGTTGATGACATCTTGCTTGCTTCAAATAATTTAAGCATATTGCATGAAACTAAGGAATTTCTCTCAACGAACTTTGAAATGAAAGATATGGGAGAGGCATCCTATATGATTGGAATAGAAATATTTCGTGATCGATCACAAGGAATATTGGGATTGTCTCAGAAAGGATATATCGAAAGGATTCTAGAGAGATTTGGAATGAGTAAGTGTTCGCCTGGGAAAATTCCTGTACAGAAAGGTGATAAATTCAATCTCATGCAATGTCCTAAGAATGATGTTGAACGAAAGGAAATGGAATCAATTCCATATGCATCTGTAGTTGGTAGCCTAATGTATGCTCAAACCTGTACTAGACGGGATATCAGTTTTGCGGGCGGTATGTTAGGGAGGTATCAAAGTAATCCAGGAATGGAACATTGGCAAGCTGCAAAGAAAGTGTTGAGGTACTTACAAGGCACGAAAGATTACATGCTCATGTATAGTAGATCCAATGAATTGGAGGTGATTGGATAGAGCAATTCAGATTTTGCTGGATGCATCGATACTAGAAAATCGGCTTTTGGTTACCTGTTTATGTTTGCTCAAGGAGCCATATCATGGAAAAGTGCAAAACAAACTATCATTGCTTCATCTACTATGGAGGCAGAATTTGTGGCATGTTATGAAGCCACAATTCATGCATTATGGTTGCGGAACTTTATTTCAGGACTTGCGGTTGTCGACACCATTAGCAAGCCGCTGAAAATTTATTGTGATAACTCTGTAGCAGTGTTTTTCTCAAAAAACGACAAGTACTCTAAAGGTGCCAAACATATGGAACTGAAGTATCTTGTTGTGAAAGATGAGGTTCAGAAACAAAGAGTGTCAATCATGCACATCAGGACAGAACTTATGATTGCAGACCCTTTGACAAAAGGGTTACAGCCAAGACAATTTAAGGAACATGTTCAAAGAATGGGTCTTGGTTGTATTAATAATAATTGATGTGTGACACTCTGAGCTTCTTTGTGTGTCTCTGATATACAATTATGTGTCTCTTGTTTTAATGTGGTAGTATGTACTTTATGTAATTTTAAACAAGAAAGAGTCTTATAAAGATATTATGTTTAATCATTATGATATAAGACATTATGTGGACCATTATGTTGTTTTATATAAATTATGAGTATAAAATGATGGATTACTGGTATTGTAGTATATGGAAGGGAATGCATTGAATTAATAATGCACAAACGCCATAACTCTCAGCAATTTATCATAGTATGATGTTCAACACTTGATATTATGAATAATCGGGTCAAGTGGGAGAATGTTAGAAATCTGCTATTAGAAACTGCAATCGTTTCATTTACTTTTAACGTTATGCAGTTTCTAATCTTAATGTGACCCGATTAATTAGGTCATAAATAGAACATTTCATTTACCTTTAACGTTATGCAGTTTCTAATCTTAATGTGACCCGATTAATTAAGTCATAAATAGACCGTTCTGTAATTAGAACATTAGGTCTGTGATTAATCTTAAGCGTTGAATTAGTATATGATGGACATACCAGATTTAGAGTTAAATGTTATATAAAGGATTGGGTCCTCTCTCTCTCCCAACTAACCGATGTATTCTTCTCCATCAAGAAACACATAAAGAAATAAGGTTAGAGAGAGAAACCGAATTCTAAGAAGAAGAGTAATTATTAGAAGTTAGAAGAAGAAGATGACAGCCATTACATCTTCCGCTGTTAATCAAGGTACGTCATCTTAAACAATAAATCATATTAAGTTTTGTTTGTGAAATATTCGGTATTGGTGATCTTTGGGCTATTACTTGAATTGTTCATCATTAGTCATGAAAGATCGAACAGTAAAGAATTTCTGACAAAGTGTACATGCTACAAATATGAAGTATACATGACTAATGTGATCACATATAGGTACTGAGATTTACACTACAATGAAATCATTTGTCACCTTAAATATGCCTTCGTTGTCCCTAGTTTATATTAAAATATACGTATATAAAATGATAGAAATATAATTAAGAAAAGATTTAAAATTGAATTTTATAGTTTTACACAAAAGTCAATTTGATAAAATTTGAGTTAAAATAACATATATACACACGTTCATATATAAATAATTGTAAACTATGTTTAAATATTTAAAACAATACATGTATGTAAAGACTGCAGCCTAATATTTATATATATAATTTTAAAGTTAGCAAATCCAACTTTCAACTTAGAAAGGAATACTACAAAAAAATTACCCTATTACAACGTCGTTTTTACAATGGCCTTTAAATGCCTGTTGTAGTAGAAACCTACTACAACGGTATTTTCAAGGCCTATCTATATATAATAGGAATACCTCATTTTGAAGATTTTGCAATTACGAAAATATCCTTTCAAATACAATATTGTACTAAGGTCGATTTGGTATTTCCATCCCATGCACACGTTTTGAGCAAGTCCTCTTAAACAACTTCCGCTTATTTCACTTCCAATTCTAAACCCTATCTTCATTTCCCTTAGTTTCAAATTAGGACAGGCGCACTCTCTCACATCTTTGTGTGTGTTATGACTCGAGTAACTATCTGCTCCAGCTTCCATTACCCAACCTGAATTTGGTCATTCACGAAATTATACTCACTTTTCACTTGATCGGTAGTAACGATATTCATTTTATTTCTTTGTTGGTGAATAAGATGATAAAATAACAACAATGAAGCTCTAGAGGATCCAATCCATTGTTAAATATGCAATTTTTATCCTTTTCTTATTCAGATTTGTTCAATTACCATGTTGAATTATGCAGTTCAGTTGTTTTCTCCTATGCCGATAGTTGATAAACTATCATCACTTTTGAGGGAAAACTGGGAGTCTTAATTTGAAATGACTTGGATAGTATTTTTGATATCACCTATGAACTTCTCTTGGACAATGCATGAGGGATCTTCAAATAGAGTTGAAACATGTATAGTAATAATCAATGGTGTAAATCTATGATGCATAACTGTAATTCGGATTTATTTGTCTTTGTATATGCAGAGATTGAAGGAGAAACTCAAAGAAACACATAACAAATTGAATGTTGATTGTGTGAAAATTAAGTAAATTTGTACAAGTTGTCTGTAGCCAAGAAGACCATCATAATGTTTTTTTTCTTTAATCTAAATGTATGGGTGTTGACTACTACTAATTCATTTTTTGAAATTTGCTTCTTCAATAGTTGAAAATGATATCGAGAATGTGTAATTTCATGAATTTCATATCAATTCATAACATTTGAAGTTTCATTTCAAGTTTCTTCTGAAGCAGGCTTAATTTATAGTTTGTACATTATGCAACAAAGCTATTTGCTTATAAATTGAAGACGTGTTCTAAAGAAGATAACTTGCATAAACCAGTAGTGAATAAGCCATAAGTGCATCACTTACTCTATAGGTTGCAACGCTCATTAGTCATGCATGGACATCTTTATAACGAACTTATATTATACATTTAGTAACCGAAGCATTATGCTTACTGCATTTATTCATTAAAAACAAATTAAGAACCTAAATTATTTTGTCAACTATTTGTAGCATTACCTTGAGGGATTGCATGAAATTCAATGAAAGTTTAGTACAAAATTGAAAATTTTTGAAAAAAATATAATACTCACAAGAAATGTCCTCTACAAAGGCATTTGTTATCATGTAACCAAGGCCAAAATTAATTAAAGTTTATGGTTATCTTTCCATATCGTATTTATTTATTGTGAAGTTTGTTTAACTATTCAATAGTAATACCCATCTACAGTTACTTAATAGAATTTATGATGTAGTCCTAGATACTTTACAGTAACATTGATTGTATCTCTTTTTTTAACATACCTTACTTAATGATTAGATTTGAAACATGGATTTATGTCAAATAGTGAACAATAGCTTTAATGTTCAATGGTTACATAAACACTATGAACTATATCAAAATATCTCTTAAACAACGTTTTCAGCTTCACCGTTCATATCCTTTTGGTTATTAATACTGGCCTCAAGGTTGGATAAACGAGGAGGGGAACAACTAATAAAAAATGGTATACCGCTTGCTATTTATACTTTCATATTACTTCATTAGATGATTTTATTTCTTATGACTATTTTGACAGATTTCTAATAAATGAAGTTTGTGCACAATATTTTTTTTCTTTGGGTATTTACACAAAAATAAAATTTATGTATATGGTAAATACAATGAAATTTGTGTGCATTTGTACATACTATTTTGCACTAAAAAGAAGTCAATGTACGTTTTTTTTCACACGTCCAACGGACGTGCCATAAGTACTGGTTATAATAGTACCACTTTTCAATAGCTTTTTTACTTTGCACGTTGTAATAGACACCTATTACAATGTTTTTAATTTGTCTATTGTAATATATGCCTATCACAACTATTTTCTACCCATTGTAATAGATGCTAGTTTTCATCCCTACTTGTCCGTTGTAATAGATGTCTATTACAACCATCTTCTTTTACGTGTTGTAATAGATGATAATTTTACAACGGTCACAAAATGTCAGTTGTAATAAATTCCCATTGACAATTTTTGATAATTAATAATTACAATGCTTTCTTCAAAATTATTGATAGTAACTATTTAGTAATATTTAATAATTTTATCAATATTATTAATCGTAGGTTAAATTTGTTTGAGGAAACGATCACTACAGAAGAAGATCGAATTACGTTAATTTCTTTGAATATGTTTACTATTCCTTTAAATATTACAATAATTTATAATTAATAATTAATAACCAATAACACTTACTTAATAATTTATTAGTGGTAATTTATAAATAATAATTATAAATGTCAACTTATATAAAACAAAATTTATAACTTATAATTATTAATGATTATCAATTTAAAAATTTATAATTACTAATTATTATCTGTAATCAATAATTAATTTTTTATATTTAATAATTTATTATAGCTAATTATTAACAATTAGTAAATTACATTTAATATTTACTAATTACATTTAACAATTAATAATTAAAGTTAAATATTTCTATTAAATAAATAATAATTAGTAATTAAAAATTAAATTTTAATAATTAATATTTAATAATCAAAGTTTAATATTTGATATTTAACTAATTTACATTTCTAGTAATATTATTTAGTGATTTACTATATTTTAATAATTAATAACTAATAATAAATAATTATTTATTAATTTACTATTTAGTAAAATATTCGGTAATTAATAATCAATGATTAATATACTATTATCAATTAATAATATATATATATATAATAACTAGTATTTAATTATTAGTATTCAATTATAAATCAGAAGTAATAGTTAACAATTGATAATTAATAATTAACAAATAAGAAGTAATTTTTGATAATTAATTTTTAATAATTAATAATTACTATAAAATATTTTTTATTATCTGGTTAAGGATTAATATATAATTAAGACTAATATTTAATAATTAATAATTAAATTTTAATAATTAATATTCAATTATAACTAAGAAGCAATAAGTAATAATTAATAATAATTAAGAAGTAATATTTAATATTTTAATAAAAATTAATTTTCAAGAAATTCATATCATATTTAATATAAATTTTCACTTATTAATTCTAACTTATAATATTTATTTTTCAAATTTTGTTGAAAATTTGACTAACTAATATTTTCACTTATTTATTCTAAAAATCAATATTCAATATTTAGTATTAAATAGTTAATAAATTAATAATTAATAATTACTATTAAACAATTTACACTAAGTAACTAATAATTAATATTAATATTAAATAATCATTATTAGATAATTAAAAATAAATTATTAAAACTTGTGAAACTAATTTATAGTTAATAAGTTGTCCCCTTTTATTTTCACTGTCCAGATTCACTAAGCGCTCAAAATTTTCATGTTCCCTCCAAAGTTCCTTCCTCTCTCAATTAAACGTCTAGTAAATATCAAACACCACGCTTTTCCTAAAGCTAATCTACTCCATCCCTGTAAATAATTTCCTCCACCACGAGCTCTCTCCGCTCTCTCCTCTTTCTGCTCCACTATCCTCTCCCTCGGCTCGGAATCCAAGCCCGAACCCTAATCCACTTACAGTGAAATTGGGAATTTGTTGCTTTCAGAATTCATGAATTTGAGTATATTGGCTAGATAGATGTATATGAAATTCTCAAGCCTTTGGATTCTTGTTTAGGAGTATCGAGGATTCTTAGGATATCAGTAGATGAAGCGGTGTTCAATTCAACGGCCTTGGTTTATTTCCAAGTAACTTATACAATTGCTAAATGTCCTTATGATTCGTCAGAAAGAAAGAAGTGAATTCAAAGTATTTACAATTTTTTATCCCAATTTCATCGACGGTTAGGATTAATGACCTAGCTTATTAATGAGGTACCGGATCAATTTTTACTGAACACTGCCAGCTATAAACATGTTGTACCACAACTGTACGGAAAGTACCCAATTTCTGACATGGAACTGAATATCATAATTACTTTGCCAGCAATAATAATGATTGAGCCTCAAGTTGGAGCTTCATTTGTCGCTGATATGACAGTTAACGTTATCGATGTTAGGGTCAGCATTCCAATTGCATGCATAACTATGGTAGGCATACCTTTTTATTGGAGATAATGAAAATAACGCTGATATAATTATCCAGGGATATATTTGTAATTTTAACTTCGTACAGCTATAATAGTCGAAATGGTCAGTGCAAACCATGATAGCATATACTATATATTCAATAGCCATGTACAGAGACTATGTATTCAATTGAAAAAATTCAAACAGCACTTTATATTCAGCAATATACTTTCTTGCATTATTTCTAACTTGGTACTAGAGCATCAAAAATTTCCTAAGGGCAAGAGATTACCATGCCAACACTTGAGTGTGGCTGCAATCTTAATTTCCTCAGTCAGTTATCATCATTGGAGATAACTCAACATTTAACCAAGATTCTGTGTAAGTCTGTTAAGATTTCAATCTCAATCTTCTTAGAAAATTATCATCATTGGAGATAACTCACCTTTTCAACCAAGATTATGTGTGAATCTTTTCAAGAATCAGTTTCTTGCTCTCTATAGTTCTATGCCATGCCCAAAAGAGATCAGAGAAGCCTCATCATTTCACCTTTGGCTGCAACAGTACAGGATCATCAGAGTAAACCCTCATCATCTGATCAAAAATCAAGAAAATGGTTGGAGAAATCGATAATACTTCACAAATACCGCTCAAACCAACAATCAGATGTCAGAATTAGAAGCAATTTCCAAAAATATCATCAATCCAAGAAGTGAACTAGTCAGCATGCAACTAGATGAAAGCAATTTTCTGCTTTGGAAGTATCAGATCGCAACTGCCATTAGGGGATACGGCCTTAATGATTACATTCTTGGTACATCACCTACACCTGCAAGATTTATCACCAACAGTCAGGGAGAAACGGTAGCAACAAAGAATATGTGGTACATCAAAGACAAGACAATCTCCTAAGTGCTTGGCTACTATCATCAATCAGTGCCAATTTATTTCCCTAGATTTTTTGGTGCAATACTGCACATGAGATTTGGAACATAGTGGAGCAAATATTCAATACTCGGTCAACAAGAGTAATGCACTATAAGAGACAACTACATAATTTGAGGAAAGAGGGCATTCCTATAAGAGAATACTTAACCAAGATAAAAACATTGTCCGATTTACTAGGATCTACAGGTCATAAAGTGTCAGACTCGGATTAAATTCTGGCCATTCTAAATGGTTTAGATGAAGATTATGAGTCAACTGTATCAATTCTCTCAACAACGTAGATACTCCCAAGCACAATACGTTCATTCCACATTAATAGCACATGAGGGAAGGTTAGAGCAAAGAAAGGCAACAAACTCAGATTCCAGTATCAATTATGTCTCAACTACAGAAAATGTTAATGGAAAGAATCAGGTAAGAAATGATCAAAATAAACAAAGAAATTGTCAAACTTACAGGGGCAGAAGCAGAGGAAGATGGAATAACAACAACAACAGAATATAATGTTAGAAATGTGAAAAGTATAGCCATACAACAAGCAATTGCTATTTCAGACTTTATTTGAATTACACACTAAGTTAGCAAGGCAACAGTAGCCAAAGAAACTTCCACCCTAATGTTAATCTTGCTCATGCCAACCCAGATTCAAAGAATCAAGGGGATATCTTAAGAAGTCAGAGTGATGTGGAAGTCCTTACTAGACCAGAGGACATCTTAAATGAAAATTGGTATCCAGATTCAGGTGCAACCAATCCCATTACTAGCAATCTACAAAATCTGAACCTTGGAAATAAAGAATATAAAGGTATGCAAAATATTTTTATGGGTAATGGTGATTCTATAAAAATCACACATCCTAGAAATGCAATTATCAAGGGCAAAAAGGAGTTACATCTCAACAATTTACTTAGAGTACCACAAATTAAAAAGAATTTAATGAGTGTTTCTCAATTTGCCAATGATAACCAAGTTTATTTTGAATTTTACCCAAAATTTTATGTAGTAAGAGATTTCTAAGTAAAGAAATTTTGCTACAGGGTAATGTTCACAATGGCCTATATATTTTCAACCTGATGAAGAACAATATGGAAGTAGATGACAGAAATTGGTGTAACCTTTCTAATATAAGTGACTATGTAATTGATACAAGTATTTTGATCTTTGGCATTGTAAACTTGGCCATCCTAATGCAAATGTTTTAAGACAAGTTTTGAAGAACAACAATATTAGTTTTAAAGATATTTCACTACCATATATTTGTACATATTGTCAAATGAGAAAGAGCCACAAGCTGGCATTTCCAAATTCTATCAATGAGTATAAGAAACCACTTGAGTTGGTAGTTGCTGACTTATAGGGTCCAGCACCAATCAACTCAGTCTATGGTTATAATTACTATTTTTTATTTATAGATGCATATTCTAGATTCACTTGGATCTATTTTCTTAAGTCAAAAGCGGAAACATGGAAAGCAGTAGTGCATTTCATCAACGTTGCAGAAAAACAAACAAATCATCGGCTAAAGATCATGCAAACAGATAGGGGAACTAAATTCAAACCACAGAAAGAGTACTTCACAAAGAAAGGCATTGTACATAGACTTACCTATCCACATACCTCAGAACAAAATGGACTGATTGAAAGGAAGCACATGCAAATAGTGGAAACTGGCATCACATTAATGACTAAAGCATCATTACCCTTCAAATTTTAGCTAGATGCATTCTCCACTTCTATATACTTAATAAACAAAATTCCAACCAAGGTACTAAAATTCAGAACCCCTAGTGAAACTCTTTTCAACATCAAAACTGACTATGCAGGTTTGAAGACTTTTAGATGCTTATGCTTTCCATGCGTAAGGCCTTACAATGCTCATAAGCTCAGTTTCATATCTGTACCATGCACTTTCTAGGCTATGCATCTCAAGCGAAGGGATACAAGTGCTTAAGTAGTGAAGGTAGGATCATTATATCAAGGCATGTTGCCTTCAATTAACAAGAATTTCCATTTGCTGCAAAAGACATGAAAGTCAGTCAAAAAGTATACAATTCTAGAACATCCATAACTCCCATACCTTTATACCATTAGGAGAATAGTGAAATCAGTATTGGAAACTGCAATGAATCAGATTCCCAACACACCGAGTGTCTGAGCAGACCAGGTCAGGAATTACAAGAGGCATCAGCACATTCAGACAGTCCCAGTCAAGTCAATGACCATCTACAAGAGCAGGAACTTCATGTAGACAGTCATCATCATGAAGCTCCTCAATCTCATAAACAGCCTCCTACACAAACTGGACATCATATGATAACCATATCAAAAGGTGTAAATTTCAAACCCAAGCCATACACATCTAGCACAATATCAGAAGAACCAACTACATATGAACAGGCAATGAAGAGTAAAAAATGGAAAGCAGCCATGGATGCAGAATACAATGCTCTTATAAAAAATAAAACTTGTGAATTAGTATCTCCACCAGAACACAAGAATGTGATTGGGTGCAAGTGGACTTACAAGTTAAAGTTAAAGAAAAATTCAGATGGAACTATCTCCAAGTACAAAGCAAGACTAGTTGCTAAAGGATACACTCAAAAGTATGGATTTTATTTCAGAGAAACTTTCTCTTCTATGGTTAAGCCCACAATAATCAGAATAATGCATACTGTAGCACTCCATAATAATTGGAAAATCGGGCAACTAGATGTCAACAATGCCTTTTTGAATGGTGAACTACAAGAAGAAGTATATATGGAGCAGCCACATGGATATAAACAAGATATCAATGACAACAAAGTGTGCAGATTACACAAAGCCATATATGGATTAAATCAGGCATCAAGAGTATGGTATGGCAAACTAAAGACAACTATAGTAAGACTGCGATACAAATCAACCAAGTCAGACAATTCCTTATACACAAAGATCAGCAAAAGTGCAACAATTTATATACTGGTATATTTGGATGACTTTATAATTACTGGAAGTTGTTATGATGAGGTTAACAGAGAAATACAACATTTAGATGAAGAATTCACAAGTAAGGATTTAGGAAATTTAAATTATTTCCTAGGCATAGAAGTCTACAGGAAATCAAATACAGAATTAACTTTATGTCAAAGGAAATACATTAGTGAGATTCTAACCAAGGCTAAAATGGATCAAGCTAAAGCTCCCCCAACTCCAATGGTTAGTAATCTGCATTTATCTAAAAATAAAGGTGAACCCATAGATAATGCGAAACAATACAGGAGTATAGTGGGTGCTTTGCAGTGTGTTACAATTACCAGATCAGACATATCATTTAGTGTAAAGAAGGTGTCAGTTCATGCAAAGACCACTAGACTAGCATTGGAGTGCAGTTAAGCGCATCTTAAGGTATTTAAAAGGCATAATTGATCATGCCATAAACATAAAATCAAGTAAAACTCTTGAAATTAAGGGCTACTCTGATGCTAACTGGGCAGCAGATATAGCTAATCGCAGATCCACTTCTAGATACGGTATATACGTTGGAGAAAATCTAGTGTCTTGGTGCTCCAAAAAACAGCCAACCATCTTTAGATCTAGCACTGAAGCTGAATATCACAGCATTGTAAGTACGACAGCCAAAATTATATGGATTGGATCACTTCTTAGCGAAATTGGAATTGAGCCCAGAAGAAAGCCAACAATTTGGTGCGATAATCTTAGCACCGTATCACTATTAGCTAAACTCATTCTACGCTCATGAAAAAACATACAGAGATAGATCTCTATTTTCTTCATGAGCGAGTAATCGAGGGAAAGATAATTATCAATCATCTTCTTGCCTTCTATCAACGCGCTGACATACTCATGAAAGCTCTTTCATCAAAAAAATTCATGCGATTAAAGTCAGAATTGAAGAGTGAGCATGGCGGCAGACTAAAGGAGGAAGAATAAGAAACCGTAGATCAAATTGAGGAGGGGTATTGGAGATAATGAAATAACGCTGATTTAATAGTCCAGGGATATATTTGTAATTTTTACTTTGTACAGCTGTAATAGTTGAAATGGTCAGTGCGAACCATGATAGCATATACTATATATTCAATAGCCATGTACAGAGACTATGTATTCAATTGAAAAACTTCAAACAACACATTATATTCAGTAATATACTTTCTTGCATTATTTCTAATTCTTTCCATATTCGATACTTGATGCATTAGATAATGTTAGTATAGTAGTAGACTAACATGCATAAAGAGTTATCACATCTTTTGATTACATTATACATATTGTTTGTATTAGATTTTGAAATTTTGTGCCATAACATAGCGAATTATAGCTTTCCTTTATGTGGTTTACCTTTCAAGCAGTTGATGTATCAGGTTTTTTCAAGATATCTGGGAATAATTTAGGTGGCAAAGTGGAACTGAATGACTTCTCGTTGAGTTTTAAGTGGAGTGAAGTCGGCAAATTTCACATGTCTTTGATTCTGGTAATAGATTAATTCTGCTTTCTTTATTGTTCAGTTTGTTTCCATTTCCTTAGTTTATTTCAGGCTAGTTCTTTCAGCATTAGTTTGTGCTTAACTCCAAATACACTAGTACAGAGCACTCGTGAAACATACAATAACAAAACATACAAGAACAACTTTGATTATCACGGTTAGAATCTAAAATGAATCAGGATGAAAAAAAATTGCTGAACTCAATTCTGAAGTAACAAAGGTCAGCCCTCTATACCTAAATCTAAGTATTTGTGAAATGAAATAGATATTTAAAGGGTGGATTGAAAAGAAAACATTGGCCCCTGCCAAACCTGGAACTGGCATAGTGGTTGATATCAAGAAACTAAATAGATAGCTTTCAAAGACACAAGGAATGGCTTGTTTGAATACCCTCTTTTTCTTCATTTTCTAGTATCCTGTTAATTTCTGATCTTGTAATGAATATATTCATATTTCAAACTATTAATGAAATTTATTGTCGGTGACTTGTTTCAATGTTTTGGGTAGACGAATCATCCTCTTGGAATTTCTCACATGATGAAATTTTCTATACCACATAGAACTTCTTGAAATATTAGGCTTATTGGATGGGAATTACTTCAAACCTAATAACCTACACATAACACTCTTTGGATTGGTATTTCAAGCGAAATATGACTGCAATTCAGATTTTTTTTTGTATGAATATAGATTATTAGTACAGGCTAAACAGTAAAATAAATAGGACACTGGATTATTCATTCTTCATTTTTGTATGAATGTCATAAAATGGTTCAATATGCCACAATGGAATGTACGAAACTTCACGTTCAAAAAACAAGATTTATATATAATATTGTATTTGTCAATCTGGTTACCGATATAAGTAGATTTGCAGGCAGAAGTAACGTTCCTAGGCCAATGTCGGCATAATAATTTAGTGAAGCTTATTGGATGCTGCTGTGAACCTGAAAACAAACTTCTAGTGTATGAATTTGTACTGCGGGGAAGTTTAGAGAATCATTTATTGAAGAGTATGTTGCTTTCTTCACTTATTTTTGCTCAAAATTGCCTTTTTGCTCTGTTTAAATAAAATCCCAACGCTATCATTTCCCAGGGTATATTTTTTACACCATGTTACTATTCATTAAATGATGATAGATGATGAATATTAACAAAGCAAGGGGCAAAGAAACTATCCATATGACACAAACAATTTTCATTTACCTAGTAGTATGTGAAATACTATGTCTCCTAGATGTATTCTTGCATTTTTGTATTACACCGGCATTCTTATTACAAATATCATAATGGCTTCTCAAGCAAGAGTGAAACTTATACAAGGATTTACTGTTTTTGAGTAGATGGAAGCTTTTACAATTGAATCCGATCGTGTACTCTTTCTGTTGTTACAAGCGTTATTTTAGTTAAAACTATTATTTTTGTTACAACAATTGTTATCACAATTTCACAAGCGGATTCCAACTAGATCCAATTGCAACGGATAAGAACAAAATTTATGTATTATTATTATTATTATTATTTTAATGGCATCGGCACTCGTATTTGCAGGTAAAATTATTGTCTTCTTCCTCTTTTAATTATCGTTTCGCTTCCTCAAATTGGAGTCCAATTATTTTACGATTTGTTTTATCTCTGATCATTTTAGCAGATCTGTAACAACCCGGAGTTTTATAACAATTAATTATCGTTGTTAAACGATTAATGTTGATAGCTAATGGCTATTTGGAGTTTTTAATTGGGTTAAAAATTCTTTTGGTAATTCGTTGAATATTGTGTGGACTTTGAGATGCAATTTGGCCCATGTTTCTTTTTGGTTGCCGTGTTAATTATCTACCCGTCTCCCTTTACTCTTTATCATCAAACCCTAAAGCAAACGAACGAAAGAAAAAAAATGGCTGCTCAATCTATTTCTCGTTCGTCTCCAAAATTAGGGATTGCTCGTTCTCGTTCATTCCGCTGTGAAGATTGGGGTTTTGATTTTCGAAGGCGCCGACTTCGATTTGCTCGATCGAACGCTGGGTTTCGTTGCTTGCTCGTCGAAGAAGGTGAGTGATTTCTCACTCACATCTAATTCATTTTCGTATATTCAAGATTTTCGTTGCTTGATTCTTGGTTAGCATGGGTGTCGAATTCTTTGGCACTTGATTTTAAATTTTGTATGGATGTTTGGGATGTTTTACGACTTGTTCATAATCGTATATATAGGCTTTGATTCATTTCGTGATGACCATGGCCTGATCGATTTGAACAGCTCGTTTCTTGTTAACTTCGATATTGTTTTCGAACCTACAATATACTTGTTGGCCATGGTCCATTTGATTTCTGACTTGTTCGATTTTGGGATAACACGGCTTTGAATTCTTTTGGCTTTGAGATGAAAAATTGACTTGTTCATTCTCGGCTTCGACTTGATTTTTGAATTACTGTAACCTGTACGTGTGCACTGGACTTGACTATCTGATACTATTGGTTACCTTTGTGTTGATTTTGTTTTGGTATTGATTTTGAATTGTTCCATGACTTCGACATTGTTCATGGTTGATTTCACTTCTCTATTGGCGTTTTCCAGTTCAATTAAGTTGGTGACTTCGGAAGTACTTTGAACTACAGTTGTTTGAATTCAAATAATTTGTTTTGAAAAAGGCAATATATTTTACTTGTGCACTTGATTACTTGCGGCCTTGATTTTGTTATACTCTGCATATTCTCTCTGATACATGTATATGTGCTCGAGCTCTGGCTATTAGCTCATCTCCGATGCATTTGTTTATTTGGTTCAAGTGTACTCAGTTGGGCTTCTATTTGGCCCAGACCTGACCTAGGGTGATTCCTTGGTTTTCTGGAATTTAATTATGATACTGTATATAATTTCATTTTGTGCATGTGTACACCTCAGTTCTGAACATGAGTTTGCACTGTGATTGTTCATCTCGGCTGTGTCTCGGTCTTTGATGATCTTTTTGGTATTGCTGCTGATTTTGAGTTTGTTGTATATACGAACTTGGTTCATATGTAATCTGAGCACTGAGCATTGCTTCGAGTCAGTGTACTCGAGTGTTATCTGTGCATTTTTGTCATGTCTGTAGCCACTGGTTCATTTTGATTGATCTGTGTCGATTAATTGTTTCGAGTTACTGCAACTTCATTGTAGCTGTCTTGACCATTTGTATTTCGATCCTTTAACCTCGGTATGCTTTGTTGGCCTCGGCTTCAATGTTTTGACTTGTTTGATTCTTTGCTTGAAACTGCTGTGACTTCGACATTGCTTTTGACCCGATGTTTGATCATTTGTAGTTGTCGTAGCATTGCAGTCGTTGACATTGTTTTATTCCACTCTGTTGACTTTGGGTTTGTTATATATATGAACTTGATTCATATGTAGCATTGATGTGTACATTCTAGTGCATGTCACTTTTCATTTTGAATTATGTTGGTGCCATTTGCTTTCGATTCATTGAGGCAGTTTGTATATGGTTTGACTTAAGTTTGTGCATTTATTTGGGCTTGCCTGTTCTGGAAATTGTCAAGTGCATACTTGTTTGCTTGTGTTTGTAGTTGTGTTGAGTCATGATAGCCGTGACTTGACCTCTACAGTTTCAATTTGCTGTTAGCATTTGATGTTGTGATGATTTCATATGCTGTAGTGGCGAGGTAGTGCACGCGTGCGTGTACTGCAGCCACACAGAAGTTTGGTTTGATTTGATCATTTGAGTTTGTTTAATTATCTATTTGATAATTAGATTATGAGTTTCTAATTATTTATTGAGTAATTGGATTTTGTTGTTTATGCCGTTTCACTGGCTTGAGTTTTGCTTTGGCCACTTGTTGTTAATTGTCGTTTAGGCAATTCTGTTGTTTTCAAATTATCTTCATTGATAATATTTCTATTTATCTTTGTTGATGATTTGCCTTTGCTGCTTTGCTGTTTAATGCTGTTTCGTGTTATATCTACTGTTATCCGATTTTCTTATTAAAGGATTGGATATACGAGATTTATTGTGACTGTCGTCTATTTGGTTATTTATTATTATTGCTTCTGTGCATTAATAACTGAGTTTGAATTAGACTAACCCGTGTATTATTTTCTTTTGAATTTAATACTCGGGTCAGACCGAGTTATTTCAGGTTGTTGATATCTTGCTTTGGGTTGCTGTTTGAGCTATGAAGTCACTTCATATCTTTTGGATTAGTCGTGTCATAGTATAGGATGATATGTATTCATGTATATTATTGTCAATAATGTACTTGTATATGTAATTTCCAATGTCGACAGTTGTATTTGTATCATATGTATTGTATCACATGTATTGTAACTGACATCAGTTATATATATATATATGAGACTTTTATTATCTGTGTTCCGCATTTAGCTTATCTGTGTTATTATTATATTTATTGTCCTAAACTATTATGAACCATCGTAGTTCGTTTTATACTGGAATTGGGTATGTCGATGGGAGTAAATAAATAAGAGATGGAAAATAAAAATATATACCACTCCTATCGAGGTAACCAATACTAGTGTAAGGCCCAACTACGGATGGCCGCTCCTATCCAGCCTTATTCTTCGTAATAACAGACGGTATTTCTTTTAATACTCTTTGTTATTGTGAGCATAGAGGTGGGGCGTCACAGTTGGTATCAGAGCTTGGGGTTTATGGACATAATATAAAACATAACTTAGATGGAACATGTGTTACAACTATTTGTTGATGTTTTATTTGTGCCTTGAGTCAAAACTAAAGTTTTTAAATTATGATGAAATTTTTAAATATCTTTATTTAAAAATAATAGTGAAACTGTGTTTTGATGATTAAATAATTTGTGTTTTGTTTATCAGGGTGCACAGCGGAAACAGTGATACTGTCTTTGCTGAATACAGCTGATAACCTTTTTGATTTAAAAATCAAAATATGAAATTGAAATAAATTTCATTTGTTGTTTACATAGCTGGGTTTATTTTGTTTCTTTGAAAATTTCGAATCCGATTTGAGGATTCGAAGCGATTGCGGTTATGTGATTTTGTTGAGATTTTTACTATTTTGAATTATCTTCATTGAAGATACATTCGAATGATTTCTTTGTTCATTTTGTAGTGTACGTGCAGATTTGAGTTGCACGTTACTACATTAATTTTACGTTGAACCGGTGTTTGGTTTGAACGTATTTAGTTGTCGTTATTTTATAACGGGATTTTTACACTGGTGCTAAATTTTTGAAGCACAGTGTTTTGTTGACATTTGTAATGAATGAAAATTCACTGGTATTATATTTTGATGCAAATTATTTGATGAGATTTTGACGTATAAAAATTACTGTCGCTTTGGCTTCAGTAACCGTCAAATTTCAAAGTGGATTTTCAAGCGGTTATTCCACAATGCTGATTTGATACCCATTTTTACGATGTTTTGAGAAGTGTGATTTCCTTATCGGAATTGCTACAGATGTGGCTGTTTTAATCACATGTTTTGAAAATTGTTTTAAAATTCTTTACAGTTTGCGCTTTCAAAAGAATGAGAAAGCGATTTAAACGCTTCAGTAAAATTGAGGACTATGAACCCTCACTTTTACCGATTCGCTTAATTCCGGACTTGTCCGTTTGAGAACGTAAAAATGCCATTTATATAAAATACAAAAATTTTACAGTTTGCGCTTTCAAAAGAATGAGGAAGCGATTTAAACGATTCAGCAAAATCGAGGACTATGAACCCTTACTTTTACTGATTCGCTTAATTCCGGACTTGTCCGTTTGAGAATGTAAAATGTATTTATTTAAATACACAATTTTGCACTTTCAAGGAAACGATGAAGAGAATCAAACGATTTAGTAAAACACGTGGTATGGGACATGTGCGTTTGCTATTTCGGTTAATTCCGGACTCGTTAATTGAAACATCTGCTGTTTGATGATTCTGATGATTTGTTGGGCTTTCGGGCCACTCTGCTGGACCTTCGGGTCATATGATGGACCTTCGGGTCATATGTTGGACCTTCGGGTCATATGATGGACCTTCGGGTCAAATACCAGTACTAGACCTTCGGGTCACTCTGCGGACCTTCGGGTCATCTGATGGGCGCCAAAATTTATAGTACTTGGTAGGCTTCGGCCATATGTTGTTGCACGTGCGGCGTAGCTAAAAACTCGCCATCTGATGGGATCGATCCACCTTTTATGTTGATTTTCTAGAGTATCTTAATTGATTTCTAGATATTCGTTGTTTCTAATTATCTGCAGGTAATTAGATATTTGCTGTTATGAGATTTAATTATCGTATCGATAATTAGATATTTGTTGTTATGAGATTTAATTATCGTATCGATAATTAGATATTTATTGATTTGAGATTTCTGATTACCGTTTTAGATAATCGGATATTTGTTGTTTCTGATTATCGTTTTTGATAATTGGATATTTGTGCTTCTGATTATCGTTTTTGATAATTAGATATTTGTTGTTTCTGATTATCGTTTTTGATAATTAGATATTTGTGTTTTCTGATTATCGTTTGTGATAATTAGATATTTGAGATTTCTGATTATCTTTTTTGATAATTAGATATTTGAGATTTCTGATTATCGTTTTTGATAATTAGATATTTGCTGATTTGAATTCTGATTATCGTTTGTGATAATTAGATATTTGTTGATTTTTGATTTCTGATTATCGTTTGTGATAATTAGATATTTGTTGATTTGTTGTTTCTGATTATCGTTTTTGATAATTAGATATTTGAGATTTCTGATTATCGTTTTTGATAATTAGATATTCGAGATTTCTGATTATCGTTTTTGATAATTAGATATTTGCTGATTTGAGTTCTGATTATCGTTTGTGATAATTAGATATTTGTTGGTTTGTGATTTCTGATTATCGTTTGTGATAATTAGATATTTGTTGATTTGTTGTTTCTGATTATCGTTTTTGATAATTAGATATTTGAGATTTCTGATTATCGTTTTTGATAATTAGATATTTGAGATTTCTGATTATCATTTTTGATAATTAGATATTTGTTGATTTGAGTTTTGATTATCGTTTGTGATAATTAGATATTTGTTGATTTATGATTTCTGATTATCGTTTTTGATAATTAGATATTTGAGATTTCTGATTATCTGATGTTTTTTTATTATCGTTTTTGATAATTAGATATTTGTGTTTTCTGATTATCGTTTTGATAATTGGATATTTGCTAGCTTTGCTGATTATGAAGTTCATGTTTTCTAGTTATTTGTTGGATAACTAGATATTTGCAGTTTTGCGAATTGTGATTTATGTTTTCTAATTGTCTTTGTTGGTAATTAGATTTTGCTGTTTTCTAATTATTGTGTCGATAATTAGATATTGTTGTTTTGTGATTTCTGTATTCTAATCATCTAATTGAAAATTAGATATTGCTGATAATTGTATTTATTCAGTTTTGCTGTTTTCTGATTATCTATTGATAATTAGATTTTGTTGAGAAATTGGTGAATTTCTTTTATGAAATTAAAAGATTTCTTTGGTGTTTGTGTTCTCGATCTTTATTTTTCTAGCTTAACCAGTTTATGTTAGAAAAATAATTGTTATAGACGACTTTAATTATGAAAATTGCGGGGACGCAATTTTTATAAGGAGGGGAGTCTGTAACAACCCGGAGTTTTATAACAATTAGTTATCGTTGTTAAACGATTAATGTTGATAGCTAATGGCTATTTGGAGTTTTTAATTGGGTTAAAAATTCTTTTGGTAATTCGTTGAATATTGTGTGGGCTTTGAGATGCAATTTGGCCCATGTTTCTTTTTGGTTGCCGTGTTAATTATCTACCCGTCTCCCTTTACTCTTTATCATCAAACCCTAAAACAAACGAACGAAAGAAAAAAAATGGCTGCTCGATCTATTTCTCATTCGTCTCCAAAATTAGAGCTTGCTCGTTCTTGTTCATTCCTCTGTGAAGATTGGGGTTTTGATTTTCGAAGGCGTCGACTTCGATTTGCTCGATCGAACGCTGGGTTTCGTTGCTTGCTCGTCGAAGAAGGTGAGTGATTTCTCACTCACATCTAATTCATTTTCGTATATTCGAGATTTTCGTTGCTTGATTCTTGGTTAGCATGGGTGTCGAATTCTTTGGCACTTGATTTTAAATTTTGTATGGATGTTTGGGATGTTTTACGACTTGTTCATAATCGTATATATAGGCTTTGATTCATTTCGTGATGACCATGGCCTGATCGATTTGAACAGCTCGTTTCTTGTTAACTTCGATATTGTTTTCGAACCTACAATATACTTGTTGGCCATGGTCCATTTGATTTCTGACTTGTTCGATTTTGGGATAACACGGCTTTGAATTCTTTTGGCTTTGAGATGAAAAATTGACTTGTTCATTCTCGGCTTCGACTTGATTTTTGAATTACTGTAACCTGTACGTGTGCACTGGACTTGACTATCTGATACTATTGGTTACCTTTGTGTTGATTTTGTTTTGGTATTGATTTTGAACTGTTCCATGACTTCGACATTGTTCATGGTTGATTTCACTTCTCTATTGGCGTTTTCCAGTTCAATTAAGTTGGTGACTTCGGAAGTACTTTGAACTGCAGTTGTTTGAATTCAAATAATTTGTTTTGAAAAAGGCAATATATTTTACTTGTGCACTTGATTACTTGCGGCCTTGATTTTGTTATACTCTGCATATTCTCTCTGATACATGTATATGTGCTCGAGCTCTGGCCATTAACTCATCTCCGATGCATTTGTTTATTTGGTTCAAGTGTACTCAGTTGGGCTTCTATCTGGCCCAGACCTGACCTAGGGTGATTCCTTGGTTTTCTGGAATTTAATTATGATACTGTATATAATTTCATTTTGTGCATGTGTACACCTCAGTTCTGAACATGAATTTGCACTGTGATTGTTCATCTCGGCTGTGTCTCGGTCTTTGATGATCTTTTTGGTATTGCTGCTGATTTTGAGTTTGTTGTATATATGAACTTGGTTCATATGTAAGCTGAGCACTGAGCATTGCTTCAAGTCAGTGTACTCGAGTGTGATCTGTGCATTTTGTCATGTTTGTAGCCACTGGTTCATTTTGATTGATCTGTGTCGATTAATTGTTTCGAGTTACTGCAACTTCATTGTAGCTGTCTTGACCAATTGTATTTCCTTTAACCTCGGTATGCTTTGTTGGCCTCGGCTTCAATGTTTTGACTTGTTCGATTCTTTGCTTGAAACTGCTGTGACTTCGACATTGCTTTTGCCGATGTTTGATCATTTGTAGTTGTCGTAGCATTGCAGTCGTTGACATTGTTTTATTCCACTCTGTTGACTTTGGGTTTGTTATATATATGAACTTGGTTCATATGTAGCATTGATGTGTACATTCTAGTGCATGTCACTTTTCATTTTGAATTATGTTGGTGCCATTTGCTTTCGATTCATTGAGGCAGTTTGTATATGGTTTGACTTAAGTTTGTGCATTTATTTGGGCTTGCCTGTTCTGGAAATTGTCAAGTGCATACTTGTTTGCTTGTGTTTGTAGTTGTATTGAGTCATGATAGCCGTGACTTGACCTCTACAGTTTCAATTTGCTGTTAGCATTTGGTGTTGTGATGATTTCATATGCTGTAGTGGCGAGGCAGTGCACACATACGTGTACTGCAGCCACACAAAAGTTTGGTTTGATTTGATCATTTGAGTTTGTCTAATTATCTATTTGATAATTAGATTATGAGTTTCTAATTATTTATTGAATAATTGAATTTTGTTGTTTATGCCGTTTCACTAGCTTGAGTTTTGCTTTGGCCACTTGTTGTTAATTGCCGTTTAGGCAATTCTGTTGTTTTCAAATTATCTTCATTGATAATATTTCTATTTATCTTTGTTGATGATTTGCCTTTGCTGCTTTGCTGTTTAATGTTTTTTCGTGTTATATCTACTGTTATCTGATTTTCTTATTAAAGGATTGGATATACGAGATTTATTGTGACTGTCGTCTATTTGGTTATTTATTATTATTGCTTCTGTGCATTAATAACTGAGTTTGAATTAGACTGATCCGTGTATTATTTTCTTTTGAATTTAATACTCGGGTCAGACCAAGTTATTTCAGGTTGTTGATATCTTGCTTTGGGTTGCTGCTTGAGCTATGAAGTCACTTCATATCTTTTGGAGTAGTCGTGTCATAGTATAGGATGATATGTATTCATGTATATTATTGTCAATAATGTACTTGTATATGTAACTTCCAGTGTCGACAGTTGTAGTTGTATCATATGTATTGTATCACATGTATTGTAACTGACATCAGTTATATATATATATGAGACTTTTATTATCTGTGTTCCGCATTTAGCTTATCTGTGTTATTATTATATATATTGTCCTAAACTATTATGAACCATCGTAGTTCGTTTTATACTGGAATTGGGTATGTCGATGGGAGTAAATAAATAAGAGATGGAAAATAAAAATATATACCACTCCTATCGAGGTAACCAATACTAGTGTAAGTCCTAACTACGGATGACCGCTTCTATCCAGCCTTATTCTTCGTAATAACAGACAGTATTTCTTTTAATACTCTTTGTTATTGTGAGCATAGAGGTGGGGTGTCACAAGATCCCTCTGTTGGGTATTTAGATACGATAATGAGTATTGGTTAAACTTGACAAAGGTGAAATTTTTACCGGTGCTTTCATAATAAAGAAGTTTTTTAATGTTCAATGTCAGTTGGGAGTACAGGGAGTACTTGTGCAAGATTATGATCGATACCGTCAAAATTGGACCAAGCTCCAATCAAGGTGGGATCTATAGGAAATGATAAACAATGTTTGGAAATGCTACACTTTAAATTTCAGGTCAATCGGAGTTCGAATGCTCGAGATATGGATGGGTCAATGCTGGAAAGCAATGATTTCGTATCGATATCCTCGTATCGATACAGTTCGTATCGATCAATGATGAATTGGTTTTCTACTTCGGATCGATACGGTTCGTGTCGATCGGCATAAGTCACTTCGGATCGATGGTTGTTGCTCGTATCGATATGGTTCATATCGATACGAAGGAGGAATCAGCTGGATGGATGCGAATATGGATAACACACATGGATTTGGACCGATAGTAGTTCGTATCGATCAGGGATGGACTCAACAGTTCAATTTGGATCGATGGTTTCGTATCGATCGATACGAGCAAGGATAAGGGAAATGCACTTGGAACTTTGCTTTGGATCAGTCACAGTGCATATCAATCATTTTCCCGATCGATACGAAATGCTACGCTTGCGGTCGATACGAACAAGGGAGTAGCCGATGGGTATGAAGAAGCAAAGCTCGGATCGATACGAAGGATAGATATGGAGTTGATGGATACGAAGGAATGTGTTTCTCAGGGCGGCATTAGATCGATACGAAAAAGGGTCGGTCGATAGATACGAAGAAGCACATGCCGATGGATGCGAAGCATGGATACGAGGTAGTGGAGTTGGTCAAGCAATGAAGCACTCAACATGGATGTAGGCGTGGAACTCGGATCGATGAGAAGGACACGGCTATGGATATGGGGATAGGATGGATACGAATTGGATTGAGGCGAGTTGATCGATACGAACGATTCAGCCTTCATGCAAACACCAACTTGGATCGATCATAACTCTCAAACCATAGATCCAAATGCTTTGAAATTTTCACTGGAGTTTTCTTTTTCACTTAAGAACGTCCATGATCGATCTCAGCTTCGTCGAACTACTTTTGGATCGATACAAATTGTACTCGGATTGATCTAAAATCACTCTGGATCGATCTGGCGGGCCCAACTGCACAAGAGAAGAGGTATTTCAGGTTTTAAGGTAGATATTTTCTAATTTACACTTATAAATAGCGGTCCTATGGCAACTAGAAGGGCGATCTTTTTGCTCTTTACGCCGACACTCTGTTAGTTTGTTCATTGATGTTCAAAGGCTTGTAATTGTAATCTCAATACAAAAGGAATAAAAGGATTGATTCAAAGTGGAAGTAGGCCAGAGATAGCCGAACCACTATAAATCTTGTGTTCTTTCTTGCTTTCTCATTTTAATTTTGCTATTTCTTCATTTTTATTCTCTATTGCTTGGATTTGAGATCTGTGTTTGGATATTAAGGATTTGTGTATAAACACTAGTGCTTTCACTACTTCTGGTGTTTGTGACCAATTTTGGCTTAAACACTTTGGTGCTTTCACTAAGAAAGACTAGCACCCGCTATATCGGATTTGGAGTTCAGATTTGGAAAGTTAAAGGATCAGATCTAAAAGGAACCATGACAAAGCAACCAACAAGGAGACAAAGAGCGGGAAGGAGTCTACACGAAGGTAGTCAGGAGGCTTCCTCAGGAGCAAATCAGGCCTCAATTTTCATCACCAGATATGAGATGGAGCTGATGATGGGAGCTATGGAGGAAGAATTGTTGAAAAGGCTGGAGGAAATGATGCAGAACCTTCTCAGACAGTTCGGATAGGCAGGAGCAGCTGGAGTTCAGATCCATGGAGCTGGAACAGAAGGACTCATTAGGCAAGCAAATGGAGCAACTCAATAGGGCGCTGCCCCCAATCAACACATAGTTACCAATTTGGATGGATCCAGACTCGGGGGCACACCACCATGCAATGATAGACTAATTCATGGGGGGGTTCCAGGTGACACCATACAACAGGATGCCGGTAGAAGCACAAGAGTACGTAATGAAGAGTATATACCAAAATTCCCTTGGAGACTCGGGGGGCAACCCTTGGTGGACAAAACTGGATTAGCTGAGATTATCAGGCGAACTGTGCGCCGAGGTTTAGTAAACAGAGATCTAGAAGGAGTAAATAGGAGTCCGTTTACCCGTGATGTTAGAATGGCTCGGAATTCACCAGAGTTTAAGCTCCCTACTCTGGAGGTATACGATGGCAGGGCTGATCCTGCCGATCATTTGATGAGGTACATGAGACATATGGAAGTGCTGGGGCATTGGAGGAAGTTATGGCCCGGTGTTTCCCTCTGTACTTGACGGATATTGTTACTATGTGGTTCAGGCAGTTGGAAGATGGATCTATTAGGATATGGACATAATTGGTGGACAGGTTTTTGAAGCAGTTTCGGGTTCATATCAAGAGGGCGAAAAATTTGATGACATTGACATCGGTGAAGCAGAGGACAGGGGAATCGCTCAGGACATTCTTAACTCGGTTTAATGCAGCGGTTGCTTCGGTGGATCGGCCGGATCCATCGATGGTTTTAATGGCCGTAGTATCGGGAGTCAGGGATAATTTGGATTTCAAGGTATCATTGATACGGGATCCACCAATGGATCTCGGGGAATTCTTTCATGAGGTCGAAAGATTTCATCGATAGGAGGATGCATGTTTGGATATGAAATCAAAGGAAGTAAATGTGGTTAAGGATGAAGGACGATCCGATGAGAGCTCGAATAAGGATAAGGATAAAGGGAAGAGGAAGTCGGATAACGAATTTTGGCAGGGCAAGGAAACGCTGGGGAGAACCAAAATTCTCCACTTACATAGGATTGAAAGAAACGTTGGAACAAATATACATGGAAACCCGGGATCGCTTTCTCTATCGATGGCTGGCAAGGAGAGAACCCTCGGAACGTCAGAGGGCATCAGGAAGGCACTGTCTCTTTCAAGACCTGGACGGGCATGATACCAACAGCTGTAGGCATCTAAAGGATACAATCGAGGAGCATGTAAGGAATGGTCAGCTGCTGCAATATGTCGGGACTTGGAATGCGGCGGTGGAATAGGAGCAGCCACTGTCTACCTCAAATGACGATGGCACGAGAGCCCATGAATGATGGTCAATTGGTTATCAACTGATAGGGATGATATGGAATAAGTAGCAAACTTTGGGCAAACGGTTAAGTCACTTACTCATGTACGGGGATGGAGATAGCCCCTAGGCATACTCTAAGATGATGATAAACTGCGACGCTCCAGTTTGTGAAATCTACTTTTTCTTTTTCGGTTTGGGCATTTTCTTTTTTCTAGTTTGGTTAAAACTCCTGGTGTTGTTTGTTTTCTGCTTTGGACTTTGGTTTGGATGCTTCTGTTCTGGTTTGGATATTTGTTTGGATTTCTGGTATGGATTTTTGGTTTTTTGATTTAATATGGATTTCGAATTGGATTTTGATTGGATTATTATCTGGTTTTTGGTAAATGGTCACCGGGTATGGATTATGCCTGGCAAGGGGTAAGTCGCTTTGTCCGAACGTGGCGAATCGGCTTATTCAGGTCATCGAGTATGGGCTATGCTCAACAAGGGTTCGGAGAGACCATGATTCGGCCTAGGACTTAGGCCTCGTATTATCTATCAGTTACTATTTCAGGTCATCGGGTATGGACTATACTCAGCAAGGGTCCGGAGCGACCAAGATTCGGCTTAGGACTTAAGCCATGGCGTTACTCAGCGTTCAGGAACACTGAACCAAGAACACCAAGGCGTTGCTTGGTACAGGTCCTCGAGTGCAGATTGCGCTTGGCAAGAATCCAGAGAGGTTATGGATTTGGATATTGGCTATGAACAGCTGAGCATTCGGATAAGAGCCCAGAGTGGTCCGGGATTTGGATATCGACCCGGAGAGGTCCTGGATTCGATTATTGGTTATTGGATATGGATGGATTAGAAATAGGTTGTCGGGTTCAGATAGATATGAAATTGGTTAAGGATTTGGTTACTGGATTCGGAATCGGATGACGGCTCGGAGTGATCGCGGATTCGGATAAGGATACGACTACGACACTTGATAGGATGGCATGTAATATATTGGATTATGGATCAGATAGAATTGCTATGGATGGAATATGGACTTCAGATGTCGGATTCGATGCTATTCAAAACATGCCTTCTTACCACAAGGCATGTTTTGGGGGGGAAAATGTTACCCCGCCTTTTGGTCAAGGCCGGGATATCAACAAAATTGGCTAAAAAGAATGGACATCAGGATTGGAGATCGATTGGAAGTAAGATTATGATCGATACCGTCAAAGTTGGACTAAGCTCCAATCAAGGTGGGATCGATAGGAAATGATAAACAATGTTTGGAAAGACTACACTTCAAATTTCAGGTCAATCGGAGTTCGAATGCTCGAGATATAGATGGATCAATGCTGGAAAGCAACGATTTGGTATCGATACCCTCTTATCGATACATTTTGTATCGATCAACGATGAATTGGTTATCTACTTCAGATCGATACGGTTCGTGTTGATTGGCATAAGTCACTTCGGATCGATGGTTGTTGCTCGTATCGATATGGTTCGTATCGATACGAAGGAGGAAACAGCTGGATGGATGCGAATATGGATAACACACATGGATTTGGACCGATAGTAGTTCGTATCGATCAGGGATGGACTCAACAGTTCAATTTGGATCAATGGTTTCGTATCGACCGATACGATCATGGATAAGGGAAATGCACTTGGAACATTGGTTTGGATCAGTCACAGTGCGTATCGATCATTTTCCCGATCGATATGAAATGTTATGCTTAGGGTCGATACGAACAAGGGAGCAACCGATGGGTATGAAGAAGCAAATCTCGGATTGATACGAAAGAAAAATATGGACTTGATGGATACGAAGGAACGTGTTTCTTAGGACGGCATTAGATCGATATGAAAAAGGGTCGGTCGATAGATACGAAGAAGCACATGCCGATGGATGCGAAGCATGGATACGAGGTAGTGGAGTTGGTCAAGCGATGAAGCACTCAACATGGATGTAGGCGTGGAACTCGGATCGATGCGAAGGCCAAGGCTATGGATATGGGGATAGGATGGATATGAATTGGATTGAGGCGAGTTGGTCGATACGAACAATTCAGCCTTCATGCAACCACCAACTTGGATCGATCATAACTCTCAAACCATAGAATCAAATCCTTTGAAATTTTCACTGGAGTTTGCTTGTTCACTCAAGAACGTCCATGATCGATCTCAGC
This sequence comes from Allium fistulosum, assembly GCA_030737815.1. NCBI lineage: Eukaryota > Viridiplantae > Streptophyta > Magnoliopsida > Asparagales > Amaryllidaceae > Allium > Allium fistulosum. The sequence continues at coordinate 312,533,863 of CM060903.1, read as the reverse complement.
TTCATCGGACTACTTTTGGATCGATACGAATTGTACTCGGATCGATCCAAAATCACTCTGGATCGATCTGGCGGGCCCACCTACGTAAGAGAAGAGGTATTCCAGGTTTTAGGGCGGATATTTTCAGATTTACACCTATAAATAGCGGTCCTATGGCAACTAAAAGGGGGATCTTTCTGCTCTTTACGCCGACACTCTACTATTTTGTTCATTGATGTTCAAAGGCTTGTAATTGTAATCTCAATAAAAAAAGAATAAAAGGATTGATTCAAAGTGGACGTAGGCCGGGGATAGCCGAACCACTATAAATCTTGTGTTCTTTCTTGCTTTCTTACATTTTAATTTTGCTATTTCTTCATTTTTATTCTCTACATTGCCTGGATCTGAGATCTGTGTTTGGATATTGAGGATTTGTGTATAAACACTAGTGCTTTCACTACTTCTGGGGTTTGTGACCAATTTTGGCGCAAACAATTTTGTTCCGCTGCGATTATGAGATTCTGTGATGTTGTTTCTGTTTCTTCTTCTACTTTTTCTTCTTTACCCTAAAGATTCATATTTTCCATTCAATTTGAGTTGGACTGATGTGAATTATGGTCGACTCAAGGGGTACGGATTTACGGGCCTTTACACCTGGTATCAGAGCTGAAGGTTAAGCGAGAACCTTGGCTCTGGTGGGAATTACTCATTAGAGATAGAGTCAGTAGTAATCTAGAATGAGTTTGAGTGTAATAATAGATATGAGCGTGTATTTGTTAGTGAATATAAAATGGTTTTATATTGTGTTAATTTATCTATTGAGTGGTATATAAATTCTGTTCGAGTGGTGGGATGCCACTAAATCGATAGAAGTTTCTAAACACTTGAATAGAGTAAATTGACGCGCTATGGTTTTGAAGCAGGTAAACGAAATAATTTTACCCAAATTATATTTTTATATAAAAGGAATAATTTTCTAAAATTAGTATGGTATATTTGGAGTGTTTGGATGATAATATTAAAATCAAAACAAGATTATAAAATCTGGAGTTGGTTATATATAAACAAATGGGAATTGTATAAGTATGGATTATACAATTGAATTAAACTAAGACTTGATTAAAACCAGAGTTTGAAAAAAAAATCCCAGAGTTTTTTGGAAGTGTTTTCCAATGATTTTGATATAAATAATAGTATTATTGTTTTGGAGATATTTTTGAATAGAAAAATGTTTTTAAATGGATTTTGGAAGGTGATAATAGCACTGAACTCACTTCGATCGTTGGAAAATAATCCTGATGATGACTGCGCAGCATCATCAGTATTCATTTTCGAGTTTCTAAGTGACGGATTGCTATCGTAATTGATTTGTTTAGATTTGTTGGGAAAAGCAGTTTTGTTTTGGAAATTCCAAAGGGAATTTTTTGGATAAAAACCGGGGTTGGTTAAAAATTTAATAGTGTGATTTGGAATATTGAGATCTTAAAATGATTTGAAATAAATGCCGGGTGTTTGGATTCTGGAATCCTTATTTAAATAATTTAGAGATCATCGAAAAATTAGTTATAAACTTATAAATTGAGAATGATTCTAAATAAAAAAAGAAAGATATAGAATTTGAATTTTGGAAATGAATTTTAACTTGAGTAAAGTTAAGATGGATATAAATTAAACTTAAGCATAGCAAATTGAAATAAATAAAATGAATTGAATTTGACTCATTGTAATATCCCTGAAATTTGAGCAATATCAATTTAATAATCTGTTAAATAATTAAATTGATATTGATGGTCTTTGATAATGAAATCTGAATTTAATTTAATAATCTGATTTAAATAAGTATTTAATTGATGATTTAGTCTTTTAAAATAGTTAATAAGATATTTTCTATTTGAATATATATATTTATTTGTATATATTGTAAATAGAAAGCTTTGGGCAAATTGGAAATTTAGATTTAATTTAATATGACTTTTCAAAGATATTTAAATAAATAACTTTATAGTTTTAAATATACTTTAGGTAAATGTTTAAATTGGTTAAAATATATTTTAACTTAAGTTTAAATATAAATAAGATTAACAAAAATGGTTTGTTTTATTTCTTTTTAAAATATTACTTGATAATATAATCTCTTATATAAATTATTTAAATATCAAATATGTTAATTTCAAATAATAAGTATAATATATTATTTTTAATTTTGTATGAATAGATTTTAAAAGACTATAGAATTGTTATTTTTAAATTGATAAATAATTGTATATTTTAATTGAATCTTAGGATCTAATTTAACTTGAATTTGGTTTTGATATATGCTGCTTTGTGAGATGAATGTTGATATGAATTATCAATTGTGATAATATGATTTATCTATCTGTTTATATCATCCTGAATAAGTTTAAATGTTTAAACCTTTAAACAACTTGGCCTTAAAAAAATACGTTTTGGATTTCGATGAGACCGGGATCGGATTTGCTACAGTACAGCATGATAGGGGGTTCTCGCTTCGCGGTTTGGTGGCGAACGGGAGACTCTTACCCCTACATGTCCCTGAGAGGTAAAGGCCTTGTGAAGGTTGGTTGCGAGTCGAGAGGCTGGCCGTAAAAGCAAATTCGAGGTATCACTGTATGCCACGGTGGGTCTGGGATGGTTGCAAAGCCTACCAGTCGCCACTGGCTCATCCCGTTAAAGTTATCTTCAAGGTAATTATAAAGGAATGTTTTAATTAGATTTAAAATATATTTAAATGAATAAGTTTAAAGATATAAAATTTGGGATTTCCAAAGTTAAATTATTGTTTATTTAATTCAAATCAAACATATTTGGGATAATATTCAAAGATTTTAAGTGTGTTTAAATTAGGTGTTTGAATTGTTGTTTATAAATAAAATCATATTTCAAAAATTGATTTTTAAATGGGTTTTATAAAGTAAATAAATTTGAGTTTAATTAAGGATAATTAATAATTAAATTAAAGCTTAATTACTTAATTGAAATTAAAGATAATTACTTAATGAAGTAATTAGTGGATGGTTAATGAATTAATTAGAGATTAAGAGATGATTAATTAGTTAATTAATTAATGTAATTAATTTTAGATTTCTTTATTTAGTCTATTTAATTTAAGATAATCAATGTATAAGTAAGTGAGTAAATTCCTTAATAAAGTAATTAATGGATAATTACTTAAAGTAATTAGGAGGAGTAAATTACTCATAGGAGTAATTAGCTGAGGTGATTAATGGGTAATCACTTAATGTTATCAATTAAGGAATTAATTAATATAATTATTTTGAAGTTAATTAATTATGAAGTAATTAATTAATTAAGAATTATTTAATGATGGAATTAATTGTTGGTTAAGTAATTAATTAAGAAAGTAATCAAAGTTTTTAATGGAAGTAATTAGAAGATAATTACTTATGTAAGTAATTAAGAGTTAATTACTTAATTATTTTAGTTAATTAATTAATGTGATTAATTAAATGTGTTTAATTTAAGATTAATTGCTAAGTGTAATTAATCAAAAAGTAATTAATTAATAAAGTAATTAATTAAGAATTATTTGTTAATTTAAATTGATTAATAATTACTTAATGAAGTAATTAAAGATTAATTAATTAGATTAATTAATCAAGGTTAATATAATTAATTAAGAAGAAATTAATTAAGGTTAAGTAATTAAAAGATGGTTAATTACTGTTTATAATTAATTAAGGTTAATTAAGGAATGTAGTTAATTAAAGATTAATTATTTAATTAACTAGAAGGTAATTAATTAATGAAGTAATTAGAGGATTATTAATTAATCAAGGTTGATTAATAAAAGCAATTAATTTAAGTATGATTAATTAATTGTAATTAATTAAGGATTAATATAATTAATTATAGTTAATTAATTAATGAAGGTTCATTAATTATTGTAATTAATGATAGTAATTAAAGGTTAATTACTGTATATGGTTAAGAATAATTACTTGAATGTAATTAAAGTATAATTAATCAAGGAAGATTAATTAGGGAAGATCATTAAGAGATGATTAATTAATTAATTTGTAATTAATTAATGCTAGTAAGCAGGATTAAGGTAATCCAAGTAATTAAAGGATAGTAATTAATTTAATTAAAGGTTAATTAAATTGATTAGAGTTAATCAATTCTGTTTAGATAATTGATTAATACTGGATGTTTGATATTGGGTGATTGGTTGATATTGGATGATTTGAATATCTCTGATATATATATGATATATGCTGCTTTGTGAGATGAATGTTGATATGAATTATCAATTGTGATAATATGATTTATCTATCTGTTTATATCATCCTGAATAAGTTTAAATGTTTAAACCTTTAAACAACTTGGCCTTAAAAAAATACGTTTTGGATTTCGATGAGACCGGGATCGGGTTTCCGTATACCGGAATTCCAGGTCTGGAGACCCGAATACCACATCGATCCAAATTTACGATAGGTCGTGAATCTCAAGTGAAGATGAAGATTCAGAGTGCAAGGGTTATTGTCGTTAACTCTGAGGGTGATTCCAAAACGAGTGTAACGAGATAATGCCTTCGGTTTCGTTCGAACCCGGAACGAACTTGTATGGATTGAATGCTTTCAGCACATCGTCAGGCGGACGATGAGCATTCTAAGTGATATGTTCTGATTAAAGGTAATCGTAACCTCAAGCCTCATCAACCGGGAATGGCTAAAACAGGGGAGGTGCAGCAAGGCTTCGTGGGTAGCACCCACTGAGAGCAAGATAGATCCCTGTCTAGAGGTCCCTTTTCTTTTCATTCGGCTTAGTGTGTGGTTGGTCGCGCCAACTACGGGGTTATCTTGTTCGAAATTATCCAGTAAGGGATGGTTCCGGCTTTGTGTTGCAGGGGAGCGGGCGTACTCCTCGGTACGGTGATCTAGGCCACGTACTGTGACGGGCGGTACCCCAGTAGCCCTGCCATTGTATGGAAACCCATTCTTCCTACGTGCCCTTACGGTTTTGATTGTATAACCCACTTTGTGGCTAGTATGCTGGAATTTAATAATGTAACAATTTCAGCTATTTCATATTTATTTGAAAACCCTAGACCCTATTATAATAAAATCAAATTTCCTATCAAATGTTTTGGTTAGCGTAAGGTAAAAACTTACCCATGTTTATTTGTGGGAAGTCTTACGTGATACCTTTTCTTTCTAAAGGTTTTGAAGTTAAGCAAGTTTAACCTGTTACTCACACCAGACCCATGTCTGACCCAAGTGTTTATTTCTGTTTTATAAACTCTTGGGTACTCAAATTTTTACGAGTAGCCAAGGGATTCAGATTTAGCTTTGACGAATATTCTGGAGGAGCAATGGAGCAGGAGGCTTCGGCGTTCGTAGATATAGTATTCCGCTGTGTTGATATCTGTGATAGTGTCTTGTCTTGTATTTGAGTTATAATGTCTAGACAGATATTTATAACTGTCTAGTAAGTGATGTATATGCTGTGTAACTCTGTAAATTGTTGTATACTATGTAATAGTTTATGTTATTAATATAATTTATTCGTTCCGCTGTGAGATCGTTGTTGTTGTTTCTTTCTTTCTTCTCTTCTTTTCTATTTTCTACCCTTTCTTTCTTCATAATGATGCGACTTTCTGGGCATAGGAAGTCGGGTCGTCGAATTGACTAATTGGTAATTATGGATTAATTAAATTGGTAATTAAGTTGTTAATTAATAATTAAGCTTTATTAATTAATAATTAAGAGATAATTAATTAGTTAATTAAGTTTAATTAATTAATTATAAAAGTAATTAGGGATTAATTACTTTGTATGAAGAAGATATTGATTAATAATTAAGGTTTATTAATTAATAGTTAAAGAATTATTAATCTGTAATTAGGGATTAATTAATTTGTTTAAAGGGTAATTAAGGATGAATTACCTAGTTATGATTTAGGAATGAATGTGATTTATTTAAGTTAATTAATTTGTTAATTAATTAAAGATAGTCACTTGGTAATTAAGTATAATTACTTAATAAGATTGGATAAGAGTAATTACTTAATGTAAGTAATTGATAAATGAATTATTGTATGAAATTGGTGTAATTAATCAAAAAGGATTTATAAAAGAAATTAAAGTAATTAAGAATAGTTAATTACTGTTGATGATTATGTAAGGTTGATAAATGAAAGTAATTAATTAATGTATGATTAATTAATGTAATTAATTAAGGAATAATGTAATTAATTATAGTTAATTAATTAATTAAAGTAATTAATTAAGGATAATTAATTATTATAATTAATGAGAGTAATTAAAGGTTAATTACTATAAATGATTAAGGATAATTAATTTGTAAAATTAATTAAAGGATAATTACTTTATGTAATTAATGAATAATTAATCAAGAGTGATTAATATTTAATGATTAATTAATTAAAAGGTTGTAATTAATTAATGATTGATTAAGCAAGGATAGGAATTAATTCTTAAGTAATTAATTTAATTTAAGTTGATTAAATTGATTATAATATGGATTAATAAATGATTGCTTATGGATGATTGTTTGAGTAGAATGTCTGATTTGGTTAATATCTATTTGATGATATACTATGATATTCTGTGATATGATATTGAATATATCTGTGATAAATGTGTGATATTTATCTGTGTTAAATGCTGTGTTAATTCAAGTATTGAATTGAATTGTTTAAACCTTTAAACAACTTGACCTTAAAAGATACGTTTTGGATTTCGATGAGACCGGGATCGGGTTTCCAGATTTGGATATCCGAATACCACATCGATCCAAATTAACGTTAGGTCGTGAATCTCAAGTGAAGATGAAGATTCAGAGTGCAAGGGTTATTGTCGTTAACTCTGAGGGTGATTCCAAAACGAGTGTAACGAGATAATGCCTTCGGTTTCGTTACCCGGAACGAACTTGTATGGATTGAATGCTTTCAGCACATCGTCAGGTGGACGATGAGCATTCTAAGTGATGTGTTCTGATTAAAGGTAATCGTGACCTCAAGCCTCATCAACTGGGAATGGATAAAACAGGGGAGGTGTAGCAAGGCTTCGTGGGTAGCACCCACTGAGAGTAAAGTCATCCCTGTCTAGATGTCCCTTTCTATTTCGGCTTAGTGGTGCGGTTGATGTACACAACCGTGGGGTGATTTTATTCGGAATTACCCAGTAAGGGATGGTTCCGGCTTTGTGTTGCAGGGGATTGGGCGTGATCCTCGGTACGGTGATCTAGGCCACGTACTGTGACGGGCGGTACCCCGGTAGCCCTGCCATTGTATGGAATCCAAATTCCAATAAGTGCCGTACGATTTAGTTGTGCCCAACTATGTTGGAACGTGAGATGTAAGCATTCCAGCTATTTATGTATTTTACTTGAAAACCCTAGACCCTATTATAATATAACTGGATTTCCTATCAAATGTTTTGGTTATCGTAAGGTAAAAGCTTTTCCGTGTTTATGTGCGGGAAGTCTTACGAGATACCTTTTGTTTTCAAAGGTTTTTCAAAAGTTAAGCAACTTAACCGTTTACTCACACCAGACCCATGTCTGACCCAAGTGTTTATTTCTGTTTTATATAAACTCTTGGGTACTCAAATTTTTATGAGTAGCCAAGGGAGTCAGGTTTGCTTTGACGAGTTATCTGGAGGAGCAATGGAGCAGGAGGCTTCAGCGTTTGTAGAGATATAGTAGTTCCGTTGTGTTGATCTCTGAGTCATTTGTTATCTGTGTTGTATCCTGTATTGTAAAAACTAGACAGGTGTTTATAACTATCTAGTATGTGTTGTATATACTGTGTAACTCTGATAGTTGTTGTATATGATACTATGTAATAGTTTATGTGATTAATATAATTTATTCGTTCCGCTGTTTAGATTCTGTTGTGTTTCTTTCTCTCTTTTCTCTTTTCTATCCCTTTCTTTCTTATTGACGACGCGTCTTTCATGTGGAATGAGTGGCGGGTCGCTACATTAATGTGATATCCCGGGTTTTTGGGCAATATAAATTTAATAATCTGTATTAATAATTTAATTGAATTGATAATTTTCTTTATAATTTTAAATTTAAATTGGTTAATTTAATATTTTAAAGGATAAAAATATTTAATCTGGCAATATTGATAAGATAAATTTTCAAAGCTAATAAAATTTTATTCTATTTATAATATATATATTTGATATATATTGTGAATGAAAAATCTTTTTGTTTAAATAAAAGATGTACTTTCAAATTGTAATATATATGTATGTATATATTATTATTTGAAGTTGTATTGAAATTTAATATGATAATTCTCAAAATTTATGTTAAAAATATTTTCTATTTAGATATATATGTATATTTGTATATATTGGGATTTTGGTTTGAAAGTTAATAAAGTGTTTCAAAATTCTAATATATATATATAATTGTAATTTGTAAGTATAATTTAATATAATACCTTTCAAAAGCTATTTAAAAACTAATCATATATTTTCAAAACTCTTAAGGTAAATATTTATTTTATTAAAAGTATTTTAGCTCTAGTGTAAATAAGATTTAATAAAAGATTTTATTTTGTTTTCTTTTAAAAAAAAGTACTTAATCTAAAAATAGTTATATATATATATATAACTAATTAATTGTAATTAATTAAGGATTAAAGTAATTAATTATAATTAATTAATTAATGAAGTAATTAAAGGATAATTACTATATGGGTTAAGAATAATTAATTTGTGAAATTAATTAAAGATAATTACTTAAATATAATTAAAGTATAATTAATCAAGGTGATTAATTAAAATGGATAATTAGAGAAAGATTAATTTATTTATTTGTAATTTATTTATATATAAGTAAGATTTATAATGAAGTAATTAATTTAATTTAGTTTAAATTAATTAAGAGATGAAGTAATTAATTTAATTCACTTTAAATTAATTTAAGGATAGAGATAGTTAATTTAATTCATTTTAAATTAATTATGTTATGATTAAGTAAATCATTGCTTATATAAGAATGAATGACATTGATTGACTAGAATGAATGTTATCTCAGAAATGAGATAAGTAATGTTGTGTGGTATGAATGCTTGGTTGCATTATAATGGTAATATAGATTAACTATTGTGATGTTGATATGGATTACCTATTTGATTATGAATCATCTGTTTAAATGATAATGTGATTATCAATTGTGATGTGTGAATTATCTATCTGTATGAATATAGATAAGTTAAATTGTTTAAACCTTTAAACAACTTGGCCTTAAAAGATACGTTTTGGATTTCGATGAGACCGGGATCGGGTTTCCGTATACCGGAATTCCAGGTCTGGAGACCCGAATACCACATCGATCCAAATTAACGATAGGTCGTGAATCTCAAGTGAAGATGAAGATTTAGAGTGCAAGGGTTATTGTCGTTAACTCTGAGGGTGATTCCAAAACGAGTGTAACGAGATAATGCCTTCGGTTTCGTTCGAACCCGGAACGAACTTGTATGGATTGAATGCTTTCAGCACATCGTCAGGCGGACGATGAGCATTCTAAGTGATATGTTCTGATTAAAGGTAATCGTAACCTCAAGCCTCATCAACCGGGAATGGCTAAAACAGGGGAGGTGCAGCAAAGCTTCGTGGGTAGCGCTCACTGAGAGCAAGATATATCCCTGTCTAGAGGTCCCTTCTTTTTATTCGGCTTAGTGTGTGGTTGGTCGCGCCAACTACGGGGTTATCTTGTTCGGGATTATCCAGTAAGGGATGGTTCCGGCTTTGTGTTGCAGGGGAGCGGGCGTACTCCTCGGTACGGTGATCTAGGCCACGTACTGTGACGGGCGGTACCCCAGTAGCCCGGCCATTGTATGGAATCCAAACTCCAATAAGTGTCGTACGTATTAGTTGTGCCCAACTATGTTGGAATGTGAGATGTAAGCATTTCAGCTATTTCTGTATTTTACTTAAAAACCCTAGACCCTATTATAATACAATCGGATTTCCTATCAAATGTTTTAGTTAGCGTAAGGTAAAAACTTACCCATGTTTATTTGTGGGGAGTCTTACGTGATACTTTTGTTTTCAAAGGTTTTCAAAGTTAAGCAATCTAACCGTTTACTCACACCAGACCCATGTCTGACCCAAGTGTTTATTTTCTGTTTTATTAAACTCTTGGGTACTCAATATTGTATTGAGTAGTCAAGGGATTCAGGATAATCTTGACGAATTCTGGAGGAGCTGTGAAGCAGGAGGCTTCAGCGAGTAGATATATAGAGTTTCCGCTGTGTTTGTATTAGTCTGTATTGTACTGATGTACTTGTGTTGTATAATAGACAGAAGTTTATAACTGTCTATTCTGTGATGTATAAATTGTGTACTCTGATGTATATGATACTATGTAATATCTTATGTGATAATATATTTCTCGTTCCGCTGTGAGATTTCTGATGTGTTGTTGTTCTCTCTTCTTTTCTTTTCTTCTTCTATCCCTTTCTTTCTTCATAACGATGCGTCTTTCTGGGCAAAGAAAGCCGGGTCGTTACACTCATGAAAGTTAAATAGATTGAATTGGTAAAAGAAAATTTGAATTTAACTTAAGGAAAGTAAATTAAATAAATAAACAAAGGGATTATAATAAATGGGATTTTAACTTAAGTGAATTAAATTAAATTGAACAAATTGAAATTTAACTTAAGTTAAGTCGAATAAAAATTGGGTTGAATTTGGATTGAATTGAAATAAAATTGAATTGAGTTATAGATGATTTTGAATGGAATAAATAAACTTCAATAGCTTATAAAAATTGAAAAGAATTGAATAAAAATATACTTGGCTATAAATAGATGTATAATCTCGAGTAAAAATAAAATGCGAATATATTCGAGTATAGAATTGATAGAAATGTGAAAAATATGTTGTGTGACTTATAAAATTGAAAATTGGAAAGATAAGCCAAAATAAAAAGAGTTTGATATTTTGGAAATGAAATAAAAATCCAAACTTGAATTATAAAATAAGTTTTAACTCAAGTAAATTGGTTATAGAGATTTTTGAAATAAATATCAGATATTGAATCATAAAGTGGAAATGAACTAATTAGATAATTAATTAGTTAATTGCATATAAAATGGATATTAACTGGGTTGAATAAATTTCTATTGTGAGTTAAAAATGGATATTGGAGATAGAACTGGGGTTGTAAATAAAATTTGACTTAGATGGTAAGCGAATTAAATAAAACTGGAAATGTGTCGAGTAAAATGGAAATAGTTTGAAATGGGGATAACTCAAGTTATAAATAGATTCAATCGAAGTGTAAATAAATTTATATGACTTGGGATATTAATTAAAATGAGTTTGAATATGGAATTGAATTTGGAGTAGAATAAATGAATGAACTAATTAAATAAATTAGTAATTGGATGAAATTTGATTGAATGAAAAAAAAGGTCAAATCAAAAAAAATTGTGAATGAAATGGAAGTTGGTTGGAATAAAAAAATAAACTTAAGTTATAAAGTTGAATTAATTGGAAATGAGGTGAATTAAGTTAAGTTAATAATCTTGGATAGAAGTTTGGCTTTAATAAAATCTATGAAATGGCTAATTAATAAATTAGCACGGAATGATTTCAAGCCAAGTAAAAAGGATTTGAAAATAGATATGGATGGAATGTAAACAAATTGATTTAGAATCAATCTAGAACAGAATAAAATTAAATATAAATTGATTTGAAATCAATTTAAAATGGTTATAAGCGAAAATGATTATTCTATTAAATGAATATCGCCAAATTTGCATAGAAAAATTGGTCGTTTGACGTAAACAAAAATAAATTAAATTCTACGAATGAATGGAAAGTGAATAAATTGATTTTAATCAATCTGGAATGAATATTAATTTGTTTAGTACAAATGTGAATTGAATGTAAGCAAATTGGGTTGTAAATCATTTCAGATTGAATGAAATGGCATATGGATTGATTGAAAACAATTAAATTAGTATCTGAACCTCATAATTGCTTATGAATATATGTTAGCATGCATTGTTATGAAATCTATGTGTTTTAACCATTTAAATGAATGAAATGTGATTAAATTTCATGTTTTGGTACTTACGGGTTTGAATTGAGTAAGTACAGGTACATAGAGCTGTTTTGCTTGACTTTGGTTGTGCGAATTGCAAAATAAAATAAGCCGCTTGCTTAAAAATGCTAAAATAAGGTACGTTTTCGGATTAAATACTGCGAAAATATAAAATATTGTTATATATTTTGTTTTCTGACTGTGTGGGTCGATTATATATATATATATATATATATTTATCTCTCTTGTCATATTGCAGAAGGTCCTCCGTACAAAGGAGACTCTGCCAAAAATTTTTGGAAATTTAGAGTGTTAGAAAAATTTTGAAATTTTTGTTAACGACAATTTGATTTCGAATTGTAATTGAAATAAAGAATTCTGGAATTAAAATTTAAAACTAATTGTTTGGGGTGGAACTAAAAGATTAGAAAAGTGAATACCAGGTTTTCACTAAGTGGGTTTTGGTAAGTTAATGGGTTTGGTGAGTTTTTCCTGCCTTAGAAATTTCGGGGACGAAATTCTTTTAAGGGGGGAGGAATGTAACGACCCGGATTTTTCGACATTTAATTTGGAATATTTAAATGGTTTTAAATATTGAATTTGAATAATAGATTGATTTTGAATAGGAAAATTTGGGTTTTTATTTATAAAATAAATTCAGAATTTAAATATAGCGATTTATTGAATAATTTAATTATTGAATTTTATAATTGAATATTGGTTAAATTATTGTATCTTGAGTTTTAAGCTCGTTAAAAATAATTTAAAGGCTTGTAAAATTTACATTAATAATAATAAGGATAATAAAAGTTTTAAAATTTAATTTAAAGGTGATCTGTTCAATTTTAAAAATGGCTTGTTCGTATTGACATTTAAAAATAGCCGTCCAGGTCATAGTCTCAGAATTCGACGAAACTAGTTCCATTGGATCTGTAATAGTGTATTATTATCGGATCCTAATTTTCGTAGTGTTTGGAGTTATCGTTTGATCGTATGGTATATAAACGCGTTGAAAATAATAACGAAAATTCAATATAATAATTGGGTCCAAAGAGCTACCTTCTCCATACGACCGAATTAGGACTCGAAACTTTTTCCATTGTGTTCAGAATAGGGGTATAGCATTATATACGCCTAGTGGCACGCCTCAATAGGGGTTCGAGATTTTTAGCTGTGTAATCGATACGATTTGAAATTTTAAAATAATGTATATATATCCAAGTCAAAGTCAAAGTCAAAGTCAGGGCTATCATCCTCAAATTGAAATGTACATGTTTCCTTTATCTTCTCAAACACGCGACATTCCCTTCCCTCAATCATTTCAAAACCTATTCGATAAAACCAAGCCTCCTTTCTTTTCCTCTTTCAGTCTGAACGCAAACGAAATCGTTCAAAATAAAAAAAAGGGTCGCGAGCCTTTTCTTCCATCAGAACGAATCGTTCAAAATCATGGCGACTTTTTTTCCTCTGAAGTTCGATAGAATCGCCTCGTATATAAAAAAAATTAGCGAATGGCATTTTAATTCGTGCTCGTCGAAGACTTTGGATCTCGCGCACGAAGGAGGAGGGTTTGCGTGGTGGCGACGTGCCGATGGAGGCAGGGTGATGCACGACCGCGCACGTGCGCTCGTGGAGCCTGAGGAAGGTGGCGCGATAGGGTTTGGCGGTGGTTGGCGTTGACAAGGTGATGGACGCGTGGATTCGACCTGGAGGAGCACGAGGTCACAACTCGTCTTCAGTGGATGCGTTGCTACGTTGGGGGGCTCGCGGGAGGTAGGCACATCAGCAGCCTCAAATGGTGGATTGAGTGCTCGAGTGGGTCTGGAGGTTACGTCTTAATGTCGAAAAAGGGTAAGCGAGTGGCGCTGCAGCTGGTGGCGGTTGGGGTGGTGCCAGTGGTGTAGATGTTGTTTCTAACATGGAGGAATCCACATGCGATAATCATGGGTAAGTTGTAATTTAAAACCTGTAATTTAAGTTAATGAATTTTTGTTTTACGAATCATATCTTATAAAATTTATAACGTTTCCATACGAGATCGAATTTGAATAAAACAAGTTGCAATGGGTTCTTTTCAGCAAATCTGTGTATAGGGAAAAAATGGGAACGATTAACAAATAAAAAAATCATGGTGATTAAATCTCACTCGACTTGGATTATTTGTTAAATTTAAACTTGTTGAAATCACTTATTTATTGATTTGATTGATGGATAATAATTATTATCACTTGGATGTTATATATACATATATATATATATATATAGTAGTATATATATTTGTAGTTGGATTGATATTCCCGCATATTTTAGCGGATGAGACCCTATGTGCCCCGCATAATAGCGGATGACCCTATATACCACGATATCCCCCCCGAAGTGGGATTGGTATTTTTATATTGTATTAACATTTGTGGATGCAGGAAAACAGGTTGGAGGGATCCAACTGGATTCCTCAAAATGTGAAATTTAATTTCATATATTGCGATATATAGATTGTGTAGAATAATCTATATAGATTATTGTAGTGATTGGAATTATTGGATGCTATTGTAGCACTAGCCTGAATCTTGATAATTTAAATACTATAAATGTATTTTTTAAATTTATGGGATTAAAAGGAATTTGATATAAAAAAATATATATTGGAATTGGAGTTGTTTTAAAGAAATTGAATTAGGAAAAAAATATATTTGATTTTTGGTTATACTTAACTATTGGGAACTATTGAATGAAGATTTTTAAAAATGAATTATATAAGAGATTTTATAAATGATATTATGGAAATATACAAAGAGTTAAAATCAATATTGAAATAGATTGGAAGTATAAAGGGAATTTATAAGGAATGAATTTATATAATGGAATTTGATAAATAAGATTTATTTTATGGACAGGTAAAAAAAGGGGGTTATGGAATTTATAAACGATGTTTATAAATGAAGGAATTCGATATCAGATGAAAATTGGGAGAATATGTAAGACAGGTTTGAGAAAAATAGTAGATTTTATTTTTGAAATGAGAATGGTTAGGAAATCGACAATGAATTGATATGTTATGAAATCGAGAGGAAGTTATAAATTAAATTGGTTATTGAGATTTTAAAAGTATATTTAAATTTTTTAAAAAGTGAGTTTGTTTTAAAAGGTCTTATTTTAAAACTATGGAATTTTAAACTAGTTGAGATTGAAATACCTCGGTAAGTAGATTTTGAAATGTTAAGTATTTATTTAATAAATTCTAACTTTAAAATTCAGCTTTGGAAATTTATTTGTTCACCTAAAATGAGTTATAGACGTTATAAAAGTGTTTTCAATATTTTAAATAATAACTTAAATATATTTTAAATAAACTACTATTCTTTAAAGAAAATACTCGTTATTTATAAATTCCCTCGAAATGTGAAAACCGGTTTATCAAAGGGTGAGATTTTGTAAGAGAAATCTTATAAATGGAATGTTGGAGACTTAAGAAAATTTCCGATGTCTAGATGCGATAGCTTCGGGAAGATTTTGAATCCATTAAGATAAGTTATAAATGGTGGGTTGGGATTATAAACAAGTACAATTGGTTTGGAAATTGTAAGAAGAATTTATTAAAAATTTCGAAGACTTATGATATAAGTATGAAATATTTCCAAGTTAGATATTAAAATGATTTTGGAAATTTTACATATAAATATTTGCCTAATTATCGAAAGGGAGGTTTTGGAAATATTTTTAGTGGGAATTGATTGGAATAGAAATATTTCCTAAGTGTTGTAAAAATGGAATTTGGAAATATTTCTAAGTATTGAAATGGTAAAATATCATGTTATGGATACAAGTGTTGAAATTGTTTTCAAATATAGAATATTGAAGAGACTGAATATATATATATATATCTTGGTGAAGATGTTTGGAATAAATATTTTGGGGATTTATAAAATTTGTCCTAGTGACTGCTTATGGATGTTTTGTTGATAGTTAAATAACCGACTATCAATATTGGCCAATTTCGTTAATCGTTTCGAAGAGATCGGTATCAGATTTAATTATCCAAAAACCACTTCGATTCGGTTTGAATGTTACGAATGAATACCGTGAAGACGATGAAGACGGTGATTGGGTTTGTCCAGACCCAGGACAACTTGTATGGATGAATGCTATCAGAATATCATCATTGAAGGACGATGAGCATTCTAAGTAAAATTGTTCTTGAAAGGTAACGCTTAGCCTCGAACCTCATCAACCGGGAATGACTAAAAAAATGGAGATGCAGCAAGGCTAAGTGGGTCGCACCCAAGTTGGGTATGTTATCACCTTTCTAGATGTCCTTGGAAACCTTTATATTATGGATATGGTTGTGCATGGAAGGAGCGCTCGATGGTAAGGGTGGGAACACCCGAGGTGATAACATATTTGGTCTATCCAGGTTAGGGGCAGGCTAGTCTTGTGTAGCAGGGAATCCCGGTGAGGTCCTCGGTACATTGTTCTAGACGTGTACTGTGATGGGCGGTACCCCAGTGGCCCAGTCATTCGATGGAATCCATTTTCCAATAAGCGCCGTATGGTTTTGATTGTACCCAACTATGCTGAAACATGAGATGCAAGCATTTCAACTATTTTCTATTTACTTTCTATAGACACTATTATAATATCAGATGATTTTGATAAAATTATTTTGGTTATCGTAAGGTAAAAACCCGTCGTGTTTATGTGTGACGTGGTTTTACAA
Organism: Allium fistulosum; assembly: GCA_030737815.1. NCBI lineage: Eukaryota > Viridiplantae > Streptophyta > Magnoliopsida > Asparagales > Amaryllidaceae > Allium > Allium fistulosum. Next base: position 312,517,095 of record CM060903.1, on the reverse strand, counting down.
GATACCTTTGCTTTTCAAGGAGTTTTGAAAAAAAATTAATAATTCAAATTGAGTATGTTTTCTCACGCTGGTTTTCCAGACTGACTTGGGTGTTATTTTATTATAACGGTTGGGTCAGACCGAGTATTACAGATTCAAGATAGGATGCTATAGAGCTCAGAAGACGAGCTGGATGATGGAGACTTATTGCCATAATTGACTTATAATTCCGCCGTATGAGGACAAGTTGCTATAACTGTCCGGATTGATGTATGGATTGTTGTACTCTTATGATTGTAAGTATATAAACTGTTACAGATTCTTTTGTATAAAAATATGATATTATATATTATATTTTGTTCCGCTACGATTGTGAGATTCTGTGATGTTGTTTATGTTCTTCTTCTTTACCCAAAAGATTCGTATTTTCCGTTCAATTTGAGTTGGACTGATGTGAATTATGGTCGACTCAAGGGGTACAGATTTACGGGCCTTTATATTTTTCCTACGCTTTGGATTTTCTTCTATTTTTAGTTTTCTTTTATTTCTTCTTCTTCTTCGCGTATGGATTAGAATAGATTAAATGCGAATTTGGATTAAATTACAAGAATACTGAAATAACGGAAGATAAGATGTAAATTGTAAGGACTGTAATAAAAATGGAATTGGACTGAAATTGTGATGTAAATATTAGAATTAGACTGAGTTAAAGAGATTGGCCTAGTTATAACTTAGAATTATAACTTAAAAGAGTAAAAGATGAAAGAAGCTTATTTTCACACTTAGACCTTGGGTTAAGTAATAAGGAGGATTATAACATAGGTCATAATAAGAAAACATAACAAAATGAGGCTTATTTTAAGACTTAGGATAAATTAATAAGCACAGATAGTAAGAATAATAATAAAGGCTTGTTTAAAATAATTTATCTAAGTTAATAAGCAAAGATGAAAGTAGGATCCGTATCGACAACATTCCCCTTATGTTGTTTAGGGTAGATAAGTGGTCGATAAATATAAAGTAGGATTCGTACCAGCGGCATTTCCTTATGCTGTGTAGGGTAGATAAGTGGTCAATACTTAAAATAAAAGATCCATACCGGCAGCATTTCCCTTATGTTGTTTAGGGTAGATAAGTGGTCAATACTTAAAAGGAAAGATCCGTACCGGCAGCATTTCCCTTAGGACGCGCTTAAGCTATTAGGGTAGATAAGAGGTCAATAATTAAAGGACTAAATCATGGGGATTTGGACAAGGGATGCAACTAGATTTTTTTTGACAGGGACCAATACCAATAACATTCCCTATTTTCTATGGACACGGTGTCTCACAATAGCCTGAAGTGAGACGAGAGCATGCTTATGCTGTCTAGGGTAAATAAAAGGTCAAAAGAGGGAGCAATAGATAGTGCGAACCAGCGGTGACCGAGCGTGTGGCATCGATTAGGGGAGATAAGTCGCTTTTGAGTCCAAGCGCTTAGTGTGTGTCTTTCGTAGACACCATTGCCCTATGTGTAGGGAGCTATCTAGCGTCTAGTCCACAGTAGGTACTATGGAGTAGCAAGCCGATCAAATGGTAGAATTAAGATTTCAGCGTAATTAAGATAGGATTAGGAATTCAGCCTAATCCAAGCAGCTATCAAGGACAAGTGCAAACAATCAAAGTTAATCAATCATATTAATTTAGTTATTTATTTCCAGCTTGTTCCTTCTTCCTATTTCCTTTGTTTCCTTTTATGCACTAGAACTGTTGTAAAGTCTATTACCTTTACTTTGCTTAAAGATTCTAGTAATTACTATCATTCACCAGACTTTTAGTCTGACCCACTCCTCTATTTTTCCATTTCCCCCCCATAGGCAATCAAGGAAGAGGACAATAGGTTGCAGTTGCTTGGAGGTTTCTTTGAAGGAGATTCCACTTTGTACTTCCACTTCTTTTATTTCAGCTTTTTGTTCTTTACTTGTACTGGCACATGTTAGGGATAGTTGTACTCTGATTTTTGAGACTATGGTTTTCTTTGATTGCATAAGACATATATGTATTTTGATATATGATGTATTTGGTATTTGGTGACTTATTTGGTTTTTAAAGCAATTATGAAGTTCTATTCTAAATAAGTTATTATTTAAATTTTTTCCACTGTTTTTACCTATTTTTGTCTTGTGAATCTTAGTCTCTGCTAGTTTTAGTTATACCTACAGCGCTCCATGCCTTTTTGTGTGTCCCTTTGGGTATACTAAGGGGCGTGGGGTGTTTCATGATTAGCTAAGGATAGCCATGCCATGTTAATGTTTAAACTAAAATGAAATAACCTAAGCTAATGTGTTAGGATACGAGAAGGGCAATATGGGAAATAGGTGGAGCTTATACCCTAAACCCTTAGGAGATAGAATGCTCACGTTCATTTCATTTTACTGAAACAAAAATTACTAAGGCCAGCCACCATTATCATTCTCTAGAAGAAGGTTAAAGCTAGGAATCAAGAGAAGGAAGATAATCAACTTAACCAAGATCTAATCTCACATCTTATATCTCAAAGCTTAGGTGAATAATCACTGCATCCCATTTTCGTTGAGTTTTCGGTTTTAAGATTAGATCCGAAATGTTTTTGCAAGTATATGCCATGTTTTGATGACTAAAGTTATATATATTTTTGTTGATGAATTATATATGTCCATGTTAAATTTTTATGATATTTTTGACATGAAAACACTATTTAATAGCATCCAAATGCCTTGAAAATTTAAATATAGGTCAAAAATGATATTTTAGGGATGGGTTTCGATTCTCATAATTTTTTGAATTAATATGGATTTTATATTAATTTCTAGTGAAGGAAATTGTTTATTGGGTTATAAATTATTTTCGGCTAAAATAATAATTATTTAGGGTTGAAATTTTTATATGTTAGGCAACATATTAAAATAGATTTTCTGGGATTTTCCAGATTTTTCCTAAATGTTTTGATGAATATATAAAATTATTCAAGGTATGGGACTTAAATGTTTTATATATTTAATTAAGGAGAAGGGGCATTTTGTAAAACTAAAATAATTATTTTTGTTTGAAAATTGTGGTGGCACATTTCTAAAAAGAATTTGTTAACCGATGAGGATTTGACAAACAAAGGCATGTTAGTTGAAAAGTTATCCTTTTTAAGTTAAAAACAAAGAAATCACACTTTTAGCATGTTTCAGCCTATTATAGCTGTAAACCTTCCATCCCAGACCTTCTGACAAGGTCGAGAGGTTCAAAGCTTTCGGCAAGGTCATACCAATGCATATAGTATAAAGTTACTTGGCACGTAATGAATTGGACGAGGTCGAAAGGTTCTCAGTCGTAAGGTTAATGGCAAAAGTGGTTGGGGTATGTTTGTTTTATAAACCAAAAGCTTTCACCTGCTTTGCTTTTGAATAAGAGCTTTCGACTTGGTTGCTTACGACCAGGTCAAATGTCTAAACAAAGGTTTTTAAAACCTTTCGACATAGTTGAAAGGTTACTGCCACTTTGTTTGATTTTGAACCTTTCAACAAAGACGAAAGGGTTACTTGTTTTAAAACTAACCTCTTCTCCTTATGCTTTCGAAAGGAAGCTTTTGACTTAGGTGACTTTCCCTTGTTCAATAAATTGAAGTATAACCCAAAGCTTTCAAAAGAGTTGTTTTAAAGGATATGTTTAAACCTTTCGAAGCAGAGCTTTCGGCTAAGTCAAATGGTTGTTTCCAATGACTTCGAAAAGTTTTAAAAGAAGGTTTTCCATTTGTTTTGAATTGACCAGTAAACCTTCAAAAGGTTTAAGTGAATAATTAAAAAAGGTTTAAGTGATTAATTTTGAAAGGTTTGAGTGAATAATTTCAAAAGGTTTTAGCTGAAGGATTTCAAAAGGTTTCAAGAATGGTTTTGAAAGGTTTAATTCAATGGTTTCGAAAGGTTTTGGCTGAATGGTTTCGAAAGGTTTGATGATTAACCACGAAAGGTTTAAGTTCAATGGTTTCGAAATGGTTTAAATGAGTGATTGCAAAAGGTTTAAATGAATGACTTCGAAAGGTTCTGGTTAAATGACTTCGAAAGGTTTAAGTGAATGGTTTCGAAAGGTTTGAGATGGAAGGTTTCCAAGGTTTTCTAAGGCAATGTTTTAAAGACATTTTAAAGAAGGATATCTAAAGTTTTATTGTTTTCGAAAGATTTGATTTCGAAAGGTTTGATATTTGAATTTGAAATAGATAATTTCAAAAGTGTAGAAAGAGATTCTTTCAAATTTTTAATGGTATATCATATTTTATAATTAAATATCTAACAATTCAAATTTAACAACATATTTCAATTGTCATTTCATGTGAATTAAATTTACTAAATATAGGAATGTTAATCGTGAGTGATCGCTAAGCTTTCAATGCTAGAGAAAACAATGAGAATGAGAAGCACGGACATGGATACGCACGAACAAGCTAGAGTTGCGGAAATATTCTCCAAACAGCAATGGAACCAAGCAAAGCATGGTCGACGAACTTGGATTTGATGAAAATACAATATATATATATATTATATGTTTTTTTTCAAAAATCAATATTTAATTTAAAACACATATCAAAATAAAATATCTATATATATATATATTTAAAAATCAATATTAAATTTTAAACTCATATTAAAATAAAATCTCTATATATATTCTATTTCAAAATCATTTTTTTTCTTAAACACATTTAAAAAAATCAAATATCTATATTATATATTTTGAATATCAATATTTCTTAAAAATCAATATTCTTTCTATACATACATACATACATACATAGATATATATATATGCGCTACTCAAAATTATATACAAACTATATATATATATATATAAACAAATATATGTGAGTTTCTTCAAACAAACATATGCAGACCACTATATATGTGCAAACAAAATATATATGTAGGCTAATCTATGCAGACACTATATAATATACAACTATATATATATATATATATATATATATGTACAGACTAATAAATATGCAAACATGTGATGCGACTGAGTCCCGGATGGCCTGGGTTCGCGTGGAGTGGCTTGGAGCAGGCTGCTGAGGCGGAGAGTGCTGATGAGCAGACGTCGGGGAAGGGCAGCTCGGCCATGGAGGCTTGTGCGAGTTTGCTTGGTGGAAGGACAATTTGAGGTGGCGGAGAGCATGAGATGATAGGGTTTGCACGGTTGTCAGAGGTGGAGTTCGATTTGCTGTTGTAACCGGGAGGTCCCTGGGTCACCATGGCGGAGGGAAGTATGGTGTTGTCCTGGCCATGACAAGGATCGGCAGTGGGTTGAAGGTGAGCTTGCATATGGAGGCCAGAGGGGTCGACTGTAAAGGTGGGGCTGCTGTTGTAAGGTCGGGGTCGTGTCAGTTGAGCAGGAGGTCGGGCTATTGGCTGAGGGAGGTGAGTGAATAAGGCGGACTCGGCAAGAGTTGAAAGATGGAGACTCAGTGTATAAATGAAGGAAAAATATGAAGGCTTCGACTGGGTTGCCATGGACCGTGTGGAGGCGGTTACAGATCTGGGCCAGGGGTTTAACAAGCGGTCGGGGCGGAGGTGAAGGGGTTGTGGTGTGGTGAGGCGTTTGCGTGGAGTGGGATCAGAGCAGTTTTGTGTGTGTGTGTCTATATATATATATATATATATATATATATTATAAACAGGGGATGCAGGCAAGCTTTGATGATGGAAGTGGAAGATGCCGCATGGTGGAAGAGAGGGGTGATGTGAAGGGCGAGGGAGGAGTTGATGCATGGAGAAGAAATAGCAAAGCGGAGAAAGCAAGCAGGAAGAAAACTTTATGTGAAAAAAAATATTTTATATATTGTCAGATAGATGAAGATGGAGGAGACAGAACAAAGAGAAAGGCAGAGCAAATGGAATTGAAAGGACATACAAGCATAAATATTACAATAAGGGAATAGTAAAAGTCCATTACGTGGATTCAGAATTTATTAATAGCTAGTGTCTATTCAATTTCTCATGTTGGATACACGAAAGGACAAAAAGAACAACAAAGATTCAAAAACGGGTACCAATATGACTAACTATTTCACGGTTTTCGTCGAGTACTGGACACCTGTTGGGCTATTTTCTCACCACCAAGCCAAGCCCACACCAAACTAGCCTCATCACCGGACGAAGACTACAGAACAAACTCATCGCCGGTCCAAGCCTTATATCCAACCGCCGAACCAAGTCTCCCACCGGATCAAGTCTCCCACCGAATCAAGTCTTCCACCGGACCAAGACAAGTCTCCCACCGGATCAAGTCTCCCACCGGACCAAGCCTTCCACCGGATCAAGTCTCCCACCGGACCAAGTCTCCCACCGGACCAAGCCTTCCACCGGACCAAGCCTTCCACCGGACCAAGCTTTCCCACCAGACCAAGCTTCCTACCGGACCATACTTACCACCGGACCGAGACGATACAGAACCAGATTTGCCAGGCCAGATTGTATCAGCCCGGGCCCATCAGCAGCTGTATACATCCAAGACCCCTACCTCCAACCTCACTCTATAAATAGAGGGGCAGGGGTACAACAATGGGGGACAAGTTTGAGAGCTCAAGCACGGAGAGAACTTTCAAACAACTTTCTTTTACTTGTATCAAAGCTTTGTACTTGTAATCAAAACAAGAGAAGAGAAATAACATATAAAGTGGACGTAGGCACATTCTGGCTGAACCACTATAAATCTGCGTGTCTTTTTATAGTTTAGCCCCTGCTTTTCATATATTTGCATAAATCACCCAAATCACTAAGAACAACATAAGATCTACTAAATCATACAACTTTGAGGTGTTTGTCCATTTTTTGTGCAAACATTTTTGGTGCTTTCACTGAGAGCTAGAAGCTCGAAGCTTCAGCTTCATCTACTTAACAAGTTTTCCTAACAGCATCGTCCGCCACTTGGAAAACATGCCTCCCAAACAGAGAAAAGATGTTAACAAAGGAAAAAACATCGCATCCAGCAGTCTTCCAGATCCAGCTGTCATGAATCAAGTAAATCGTCCTCCTCCAGCAACGGTAACAAATGAAGGACAGGCTAACCCAACCACTCCTGCCACAGAACAGCCTGCAGCAATTACAGGGCAGATTTGGACAGAGTTGTTGTTGAAGTAACTAACCGCTTAACGTCCCAGCAGGAAGCCTTGGTGGACCATCTCATGTCACGCTTGAGGGACGCTGAAGAATCCAACCGCAACACTGAATCATGGGGCGAGTCCCAGTCTGGAGGATCTCAGAGACAGCAAAGATCTTCCTTCTTCGAAGGAGCTAATGGCAGAAGTAGCCGTGGTAGGAGCCGAGACCGAGCACAGCCCGAAGTTAGGCCTGAGGAAACGTTTGGTACCGAACCCAACGGGGAAGGTACCGGGCGAAGGTCAACTGTAGCTGAGCCTGTCATGCTGCCTAACCACAGAAACACCAGTGAACGGGGCCGAACTAGAGTTCAGCCCGAAGTTGGACCCGAGGAAGTGCTTAGATCAGAACCCAACAGGGGAAGATTAAGGCAAGGGCCAACTGTAGCTGACCCAAGCGTGCTCCCAGAAGATCAAAGGCAGCCACTGGAAAATATGAGGAATGATAGACGATACCATCCCTACAGGTCGTCTGGACGGAATCAATCCCACAGAACAGAACCAAACTCATTTCTATCCGCTCCAAGTTCTGATGAAAGGATGGCACGCTTATTCAGAGAGTGTGTCCAGCGGGAGCAAAGAGATCGAGGGATAGGCGCTAGGGTAACCAGCCCTTTCGCCCGCAATATCGAAATTGCTATCACCCCCCGAGAATGGAAGATGCCAACAATGGAACCCTACAAAGGAACCTCCGATCCCGTTGTACACTTACAGAGGTACACACAGCATATGCTCATGAGTGGAGCAACAGAGGGAGTACTGTGCAAATGCTTTCCGCTCTTCTTAGCAGATCTTGCTACCTCCTGGTTCTGTCATCTACCCCAAGGATCCATCAGCTCATGGGAAATGTTGAAAGAAAAATTTATCAGTCAGTTCCGCATTCATGTGGAGCAACCTAAGGACGCTTATTCCTTATCTAGCGTCAAACAGAAACCCGGAGAAAAGCTGCAGCAATACCTAACCAGATTCAACGCCGCAGCAGCCGCAGTTCAAGATGCCGATGAGAAGCTTATCCTAATGGCCCTCTGCAGTGGGGTGCATCCGGACACTAAATTTGCTAGAAGATTGACAAAAGAAAAACTAGCTACTTTACCCGATTTCTTCCATGAAGCCGGGAAATACATGAGGCTTGAGGATGCTGCCATTGAGGGGCAGTCAGGACAGCAAAGTAAGACGACCCATGGCAACGCCCCTGCTGTGGCGAGGGACGTTCGAAGAAATGATTTCAGAGACAATGCTGGGGGCAAGAAGGTAGAAAAGCGCCTATATCGGCCAGGACCAAGATTCGACACTTACACCCCTTTGAACGAGACCGTCGAAAATATCTTCCTTGCCACCCAAGGCGAAGTTAGATACAAACGCCCACCATACAAGAAGGAATCAGATAACGCACAGAAGTCTGGAAAATTCTGCCGCTTCCACGAATCTCACGGACATGATACCAACGAATGCCATCATCTCCGAGATCTGATTGAGGAACACATCAGAAGGAAGAAACTGGAACGTTATGTAAAAAGTCAAGACAGGACTCCAGCCCCTGCCAATGAAAACCCGAGGCTACCCTCACCAGGGACCGACAGAGGAAACCGCAACGCTAGCAGCTCTAGTCAAGAGAAGATAGTGGTCCATACCATCTCAGGAGGTCCGCACATCGCAGACAGAAGTTGGAGAGAGATGGAAAGATATGGGAAGTCGCTTAGGGACAATAAAGACTGTGTCAATACGGTTATAGAAGAGCGCCACCCAAAGCGGAAAGAAAGCGATGACATCATATTCAGTAAACGCGACCTAGAAGGAAGACAGTACCCTCACATGGATCCCATGGTTATCTCTGCCCGACTCGGTCCCGCCGAAGTTTACCGAATCCTGGTAGACACTGGAAGCTCTGTAAATATCCTATTCAAACACGCATTCGACAAAATGAAGCTATCAATGAAGGATGTATCTCCCTGCGATAAACCACTACACGGTTTCACTGGAGATGCGAAGATGCCCCTCGGGCAGCTGGACCTCTTCGTTGAGATTGGAAGCCATCCCCGCTCCGTTGTAAGGAAACAAACGTTTGTGCTGATAGAAAACCATTCGGCCTACAATGCCTTCTTAGGAAGACCAGCCTTATCTGACTTCCAGATTGTCCTAGCCCCATGGTGCCTGAAAATGAAATTTCCAACAGACAATGGGGTAGGGGAAGTGGAAGGAGACCAGGATATTGCACGAGACTGCTATGTAACCGAACTTCGCAACAACCACAGGAAAGATAAAGGGAAAGGTGTAGAGATTGCCCTCTGCACAAAAAGCCTTGAAGCATAGCAACTAAAGAAAGCCCCTCCTCTTCGATACACCAGCGACCCTTTCAATGAATTAGACCCTAGGGACAAAGAGGAGGAGGCCACTGCCGAGCCTGCAGAAGCTATGGAGTTTATATCTGTAGACAAGCACGACTCAAGTAGGCTACTGGAAATTGGGTCCCAGCTGAAAGCTGAATTGAAGGAACAACTCATTGATTTTCTCCGCCACAACTTGGATGTATTCGCTTGGTCACACGCTGACATGACCGGAATCTCCCCCGACATAGCATGCCACGTATTAAACATTGATCCTACCAAGGCGCCTGTAAAACAAAAAAAGAGAAGTATGGGGGCAGAGCGATCAGCAGCCCTCGATGAAGAAGTAAAAAATCTACTCGCCAATGACTTCATACGAGAAGCTATTTACCCAGAATGGATCGCCAACCCGGTACTAGTAAAGAAGGCTAATGGGAAGTGGCGGACCTGCATTGACTTCTCCAACCTAAACGACGCCTGCCTAAAGGATTGCTTCCCGCTTCCCAGAATCGACCAACTTGTAGACAGCACAGCCGGGCACGAACTCCTATCTTTTATGGATGCATACTCAGGATATAACCAAATTCCTATGCATGCTCCCGACCAAGACCACACTAGTTTCATCACCGACCGGGGTTTATACTGCTACAAAGTGATGCCCTTCGGACTTAAAAATGCAGGAGCCACCTACCAGCGCCTCGTCAACAAGATGTTTGCAGGGCTAATAGGACAAACTATGGAAGTATATGTGGATGACATGCTGGTAAAGTCAAGGAAGGCCAAAGATCACGTAAGCCACCTAGGCGAGATGTTTCAAGTACTCCGGCAATATGGAATGAAGTTGAATCCACTAAAATGCTCCTTCGGTGTGTCGTCAGGGAAGTTCTTAGGATTCATCGTTCATGCCAGAGGGATAGAAGCAAACCCTGAACAAGTCCGAGCGCTAAGGGATATCAAGATACCTTGCACCCGAAAGGAAATGCAAAGCCTAAATGGAAAAGTGGCCGCCCTAAGCCGATTCATCTCCAAGGCAACGGACAAGTGCATCCCCTTTTTCGAAGCCCTAAAGAAAGATAAAGGAAAGTTCGAGTGGACTGACGAATGCCTGACCGCTTTCCTTCACTTAATCGAACACCTCCAGAAACCACCGATGCTCTCAACTCCAAGCGAAGGAGAAGATTTATACCTATACCTCGCTGTGTCATCCCACGCCCTGAGCGCTGCCTTGGTAAGGGAAGACAACCGCACGCAACGACCAGTTTACTTCGTCAGCAAAAGGTTTACTGGGGCAGAAGTTAGATATCCTAAGCTCGAGAAGTTAGCATACTGTTTACTAATCACCTCACGAAAACTGCGTCACTACTTCCAATCCCATTCCATCAAAGTTCTGACCGATCAACCACTGAGGCAGGTACTCCATCGTCCCGACACATCCGGGCGACTACTTAAATGGTGTATTGAGCTGAGTCAATATGATATCACCTATCACCCTCGCACCGCCATCAAGGGACAAGCCATGGCTGATTTCATTGCAGAGTTCACTACCAACGAGGATAAGGAGCAACTGGAAATAACAGAAGATATCAAGTGGAATCTCTTTGTGGACGGTGCATCTAACGAACAAGGCTCGGGGGCAGGTGTGGTAATAATCACTCCCAGGGGAAATAAACTGCACTATGTTATAAGGTTGGAGTTCGCTGCCACCAACAACGATGCAGAATATGAAGCAGTGATAGCTGGACTAGAAATCGCCATAGAAATCGGAGCCAATTCTTTGTGTCTTCACAGCGATTCTCAACTTATTGTTAATCAAATACTAGGAGAATTCCAAGCTCGAGAGGAACGACTCATAGCATATCTAAAGAAGACCAAGTTGCTTCTCAGCCGATTGGATCAGTACTTAGTCAAACACATCCCTCGGGAGGAGAACCAAGAGGCCGACGAATTGGCAAAGCAAGCGAGTATGAGAGACACCGCCATCTTCGGGGCAGTAACCATCTCAAAGCAAACGGTCCCAAGTTTTGAGCAAGTGAATCTGATAGCCGCAGCCGAAGAAGCAACTTGGATGACTCCCATCCGAGACTACCTACAAAGTGGCACACTACCCAACGGGCGTAATGAAGTCAAGAAAATCTTGAGGAAAGCGTCCCGCTATACAATACAAGAAGACATCCTCTATCGGCGCGGTTTCTCTAACCCATTATTAAGGTGTGTCGCCGGAAGGAAAGCCAAGGAAATCTTATCCAACATCCATCAGGGGAGCTGTGGAGATCACACCGGGGGGCAAACATTAGCAAAAAAGATACTCCGATACGGATATTTCTGGCCCACCCTAAGCAAGGACGCCTCAGATTTCGTCAAAAGATGTGACATATGCCAAAAATTTGCTAAGATTCCACGGCTACCAACAACTGAGATTACTCAAATGACCAGCCCTTGGCCCTTCGCAATATGGGGGATTGACTTAATCGGCGAGCTACCGATGGGCCGAGGCGGGGCCAAATATGCTATAGTGGCAGTTGATTATTTCACCAAATGGGTGGAAGCAGAACCTCTGAATAAAGTATCTTCAGCAAAAGTTATTAACTTCTTGATCAAAAATGTTCTGTGCAGGTATGGAGTCCCACTCAAAATCATATCAGACAATGGACTTCAATTTGACAGCGAGGAATTCGCCAACTGGTGCCAAGAACACCGAATTCATAAAAGCTTCTCATCCGTAGCATATCCCCAGGCAAACGGACAAGTCGAAGCAGTCAACAAAATTCTGAAAACTCTAATAAAAAAGAAGCTCGAAAAATCAAAGGGCGCTTGGGTGGATGAACTTCCTACGGCACTATGGGCCTATCTCACATCTTTCAGAACATCGACAGGGCACACTCCTTTCTCTTTGGCATACGGATCGGAGGCTATGCTCCCAGTTGAAACTATTGTGCCTTCCCACCGTCGGATCCACTATAACCCAGAAGAGAACGAAGAACTCCTTCACATGTCTTTGGATCTAATCGAGGAGAGAAGAAACGATGCAGTCCTCAAAACAGCAGCCCACAAGCAAAAAGTGGCAACACAATACAACTCCAAAGTCAAGCATCGTACCTTACAGGAAGGGGATCTTGTCCTCAAGCGAATCTTCCCTCGCCCCGGAGCATTAGACCCAATCTGGGATGGACCATATGTAATTCATAAAGATCTCCACAACGGAGCCTATATTTTGTCAACAGTGGACGGAGAGGTGTTCCAGAGGGCATGGAACATCCAACACCTCCGTCGATACTTTTCTTAACTTGTATTGCCCATATGAAGTGAATTAACAAAGAGAATCAGTGGACGTAGGCATTTTCGTGCCGAACCACTTTAAAAAACCCTGTCTCTTTTTTAACTTGTTCCTTTGTATCTTGGCTGCTTGTTAACTTTATCCTTTTCTGTTGAACAAAATCCTGAGTATATAGCATTTCTATTCAAAGCACTCCACAACGCAACTTCACCTGGACAAGACCCAATAGGTACTATGCGAATCTATGCCCTCGCCAATGAGACACTTTTGCTCCAGCATCCCTCTGCTGCGGGTTAACTCATTGCTCGCGACGGCCCTGAAAGCCAACTGTAATGAGCCGATTATAAGCCACCGAGAAGGCCGACTATAGCCGAGGCAGCTCATTACGGCGTTAGGCTCGCCGGCAACTGTGAACCGACTATAAGCCCCAACATAAGGTGTGGCCAGCCAGGGGCAGTTCACAGTTGACGATCGGCACCCACGCTAGCCGGCCACAGTAAATCGAATAATACCCACGATTACGGGCCATAATGGCCCGGGTAGTTACTGTGCGCGATCTCGGCTCCGATGTGTCTTAAGTGCGGCTGTGGTAAAAAAGAATTAACTCCCCGCGGAGGCGTAAGATGGGTGACGAATGTCTCCAAGACCCACGGCTAGGGAAAGTGACTACAAAACCCGTTTGCCACGAACTTAAGCACATCGAAGGCCTTCCGTGATTGGAAGTTTTACCTTTTTTACGTATTTCAATTTTACTTAAAAAGCTTTTTTCCTATCCCCTATAACAATCCCTAAAGTACATGATACAGAGTAGGAGATACTCGCCAATGGGTGTAGGGACTCACAGTGGCAGGACATTCGACTACATTCCATGCTCGGTCCTACAAGATATTCAAGACTGCCATCTACGATTAAAACATGAAAGGCGGTATTTTCTTCTTTTATGTACAAATACATGACTATAATTTGTTCACACCACACGCTAATATTGCAAGTCATAAAATTATGGTTTAGAACCAGAGTCTGACATCAAACACAATTTAATTACAAGAATATACATAGCTACATTTCTCATACGGTATGTCGAAATAACAACAAATATTCAAGAAACGACAAAATCAGCTTAAGTTAAAAAATTACACGTCAAGAATAATGTTGATTGTTACAAGTAGCAAGAATTACAACTTAGAAGTTACTCTACTGTCTTAAGACTAACGTATACAACCATGCCAAGCCTACAAAAAGAATTTTCCAGGTCTAATCAGGGAGCCGGTTGCGTCGGAGTCTTGTCCTTGCTCTGTTGCCCACCTGTCCGGTCATAAAAAGGATTCATTAGTAATAAGCAACCAAGTTAATCGGGAAGCTAAAAAGGAAAACTTACCAGCATAAGCTTACTGGCCACTCTGGTCGTCATCATCCACTTGCACCCCTGCCTCCTCAGCAGCGAGCAACCGCATACCCTCCTTCACTGCCACCTTCTCCCCCTTGGCAAACTGGGCAGTGACCGCATCCATGCTAAAGGCCACGCCACCATCTTTATCCGCATCGGCCTTGGCCTCTTCCAAAGCCCGAAGATAGATCTTAGCCATGACCCTGGGATAATCATCCATCCAAGAGAGATTGCCCTTCTTCCAAGTTCGGAAATACATGTCCTGGAGCATGTCATCCATCATTCCTTCATTCTCCTCAAACTCCCTCATCTGGGCCTCGGAAGCCGACAACCTTTCGACGGCAACATCTCTCTCCAATCTGTATCTCGAGCAATCAGCCTGAAGGGACCTCCGCATCACCTCCATCTCTTCCCTCAACTTAGCTTGAGCAAGCTCTGCAGCCTCAAGTTTCTCGGACAATTCCTCCACCTGCTCGAGATCCGCTTTCCGAACCTCGTCCACCGTGGCAATAGCCATGTCAATCCGCTCTTTGCAAGTAGCTTCCATTTTCCGCAATTCGGCCCGACTGGCCTCTTCCATGTTTTTCCTTAATCGTCCAGTAGCAGCCTCATGCTGAGAAATCTGAATAGCCTGATCCGCAAGCTGTTTGGCCTGATCCGAAACCACCAATCGAAGTCGGATATTGGCGCTCCCAATCTCCTCTCCGGCCTTAACCAGCCGGGCATGATGCCCCATCAGCTTCTTGGTCTCCTCCGCCACCCGATCAATATTAGCCTTGGCCTCGTCTCCCATAGTGACTATACGAGTAGTGAGCAAATCGAGATCTAAGGACTTGGCTTCATCAAGTACTCGTACCATGGGGTTACGGGGGAGAAGGTGTTCACCAGTGACTTCGTCAAAAGTAATATCATGAGAGCTTGGATCCAGATCAGGATGACCCGCAAATGGATTACGAGCCAAGTCGGGACGGTCGATATGAATAACAGAAGGGTTTCCAGACGGGTGCGGAGAAGGTGCAAACTCGCTACCCTCCTCAGTGATATCATGAAGAGGCTGAGCCGGAAGCTGAGGACCAGGCAAAGGTTCGGATAAAGGATGACTCCTCTTCCTCTACTGAATACCCTCTTCGATGACCCCAAGAAGAGGACGGTAGCCGACTACATCCCCAGAGCGTTGGGTCGAGGGCTTCGGCTTAGCAGAAGTTTTGGAAAGCTTATATTGCTCAAGCCTGTGTCGAAGATCTGAGGCCTTGGACGTCTTGCCTGCTCCTGATATAAAGGACAAGTGTCACAAACTTACATCACTATATGATTCGAGAAACGCGGTAAATTACAAGTTAAAAAAAGGAAAAAGAAACACAGCTGTGGTTGTACAAACCCTGGGGAGGAGTAGGATACTGCAATAAGTCCTGGATTTCATTCCAGGACGGGAGCGGGTCATAAAATATTCCTAAGTCCCTATCATTAATGAAGCATGCAGGAGTCAAGAGTTCACCTTGAGTCGTCGGAGCCGCCTTGGCTGGAATGGTCTGAGAAGACTCGCTTGCACCGGTCCCGGCCTTGTCCGCTTTCCCGGTTTTCTCTACCAAAGCCGGATTTTCGTCCAGCCCCTCGAAAGCCTGGTGGAACGCATCATCCGTCCACTCCTGAATCTTGCCCGCTTGCCCAGGAAGCAAGGCCCCGATGCCATCACTACCTTTATCACCTTCCCGACCATCTCCACCCTCACCTTTTTCCTCCTCTATATCTTCCTCCTCCTGGGTAAGTGGACAGTTGCTGGGGGAGGGACCATCCGACTTCTTGAGTTTCTTACCTCCGACGGCTGGAGGTTTCGTGAAAGGTTTCCGCTTGCTACTCTCTACCGTAACACCTTCCTTGGTCTGAGCAGCCGCCCTCTCCTCCGCCGTTTCCCTCAGCTTAACTACTGACTGCTGCGGAAGGATTAAGTTATGTTCCAGAAGAATCGCATTTCTGATCAAGAAGGCAGATGATCTATATTTCCCAAGAATGGCTTCTATCTCAGCCGCCGTCTGAACCAGGCGGTCAGTCTCCACAATCGGAAAGCCACCTGTCGCTAGCAAAAATGAGAAAGTATGAGAAGAAGCATCGCAATCGGAATAGAAATTATAAGTAAAAGCATCAACTTACATCCAGAAGAAAAGCGCCGGATTGAAACGGAGTCGTCCCTAACAAAGAACCACTCTTTCTTGAACATGCTGAATTTAGAGTACAGATCCAAGACCGGTTTGAAGGTCACGGCTGACTCCAAGCTAATGTATGGGGACCCCTTCTTATAGCCCCTCAAATTATACAAATACCGGATCTCCCGGTTGGAAGGAGCACGACCATACTTCCTTTGGAAAATGACGAAGAGGCTCACCAGGATAGCATAGGAGTTGGGTTGAAGCTGGAATGGGGCCACCTTGAGATATGTAAGGAAGCTGACTACCCAAGCATTAAGAGGCGGAATGGCACCACACATGCAGTGGTATCTGCTGTAAGCAAAGTACCCTTCAGGGGGGTCGTATGGCATAACATCTCTCCCAGGCAACAGCATTCGCGCCCTATCGATTCCGAAAGAACGAGAGATGACATCAAGCTGCTCCTCCTTGAGGGAACTAGGAAAACAATCGGGCGGGGAGTTCAGAATTTCCTGAGGGCCGTACCCGTCCACTAGTGATCTCGGGATTGGTCCGTGACGTTCGGGATTCGGCTGAGCTGGGGGCACGACAGAGGAGCTTCCTTCTCCCCCGGATTTCTTTTTGTCTGATCGAGTTTCCGCCTTACGAGACATTATCTGCAAACAAAAAGAAGAATGTCGTTAGAATAAAGGAAGTAAAGAAGCGAGTGTGTGCAATCTAGAGTTTCACTCATAAATACTCAAATTCCCATTGTCATTCGGCAAGGTGAAGTTTAAAGGTTCATTCGGCATTCACATATTGGAGTTCATTCGGTAAAAAAGTCCCATTCGGTATTCGTTTCATTCGGATATAGACCTGTATATGACTTCATTCGGTAGAAGTCCCATCCGGTATTCGTTTCATTCGGATATAGACCTGTATTTGTCTTCATTCGGTAGAAGTCCCATCCGGTATCAGTTTCATTCGAATATAAACAAGTATGTGACTTCATTCGGCACTTGGAGTCCCCGTGTCCATTCGGTAAAAAAAAAACATTCGGCAGGAAAGAAGAAGAACGATACCTGATTCGGTGAGAAGATGTTCTTTGGTTCGGCAAAACACTTTGATTCGACAATACTCCTGATTCGGCAAGAAGAGTTGGCTCGGCTGTCGTGTTAGGTAGGAAGTAACGAAAGCATGATGCCCCTACTTATAAGCAAACAAAGGCGACCGGACCAACAAACTCGGCATACGGACCGGATGAGAATGACCGAGCTAAAACAAAGCGAGGCATACGCTGGCATATGCCCCGCTTTGGGGGGAAAATGTTGGGCTATTTTCTCACCACCAAGCCAAGCCCACACCAAACTAGCCTCATCACCGGACGAAGACTACAGAACAAACTCATCGCCGGTCCAAGCCTTATATCCAACCGCCGAACCAAGTCTCCCACCGGATCAAGTCTCCCACCGAATCAAGTCTTCCACCGGACCAAGACAAGTCTCCCACCGGATCAAGTCTCCCACCAGACCAAGCCTTCCACCGGATCAAGTCTCCCACCGGACCAAGTCTCCCACCGGACCAAGCCTTCCACCGGACCAAGCCTTCCACCGGACCAAGCCTTCCACCGGACCAAGCTTTCCCACCAGACCAAGCTTCCTACCGGACCATACTTACCACCGGACCGAGACGATACAGAACCAGATTTGCCAGGCCAGATTGTATCAGCCCGGGCCCATCAGCAGCTGTATACATCCAAGACCCCTACCTCCAGCCTCACTCTATAAATAGAGGGGCAGGGGTACAACAATGGGGGACAAGTTTGAGAGCTCAAGCACGGAGAGAACTTTCAAACAACTTTCTTTTACTTGTATCAAAGCTTTGTACTTGTAATCAAAACAAGAGAAGAGAAATAACATATAAAGTGGACGTAGGCACATTCTGGCTGAACCACTATAAATCTGCGTGTCTTTTTACAGTTTAGCCCCTGCTTTTCATATATTTGCATAAATCACCCAAATCACTAAGAACAACATAAGATCTACTAAATCATACAACTTTGAGGTGTTTGTCCATTTTTTGTGCAAACAACACCAAAACACTCAAATGAATATACTACGGAGATCAGCACGACGAGACGAACAGAATGGTACATAGATACGAGTGATATGACCATCCTATCAAAAGTTGATATTCGCTGCCAAACTGCTGCTAATTTGTCAAAAATAAGATAAACGGAGCTAGAGCAGTCGAAATTTGGCGAAATGAAATATGACGTCTTACTCAGAAAATGACTTACATTTTTATTATATAAAAATATTCAGGTTCCGAAAATATTTAATTTCTGCCAATTTAATTGATTTAAATTGGAATTGAAAATTACACAACAGAATAAACTCCCGTATTTTCAAATAAAAATTTACCATTTTCTATGTTTAAATAGACGTATCCATTTTCATGAAAAATTAAGTTGATTACCTTATTTAAACCGTTAAAATTTACGAGTCGTTACACTCTCCCCCACTCAAAACTTTTCGTCCCCAAAAAGGAACGAGGTAGGAGAATAGGAACAACCAAAAAGAAAAGATAGATTGAAATACAAAATACAACAATTAATTTAAAACTATATGTATTTCATTAGTTTTCAATTCATTTTATTCAATCAATATATATTCATTGTATTCACATTTGGTTGATTTTAATTCATTGCCTTCATTCAATTGATTTGTTTTCAATTTATTAACATTTATTACAAACATTTTCTTTCAAAACAAAAATTTATTTTATTTAACTTATTTATTCAATCAGTTTGACATTACCTATCTTCAGTTAAGTTAATTCCACTAAAATTAAACTTTAACTATTCTTAAGTTCATATTTATTTACTTAAATAGCATTTTCTTTTTATTATTCAATTTATTTTACTTACATTTCTTATAACATCGATTAAATGTATAAACATTCATTATAACAACTCAGTTTTATCTATAAATTCCCTTAATAAAATTTCATTTTTGGGCATCTTATTGCTTATATTTATATTGTATACTATTCAATTACCATTCAAACCCTTTCTAGGTAAGTTTATTAATGCTTCTGAGTGTAATTGAGTACTATACAAATTTACCCTTTTATTTACAATATTTTATTAAGCAAAATTTAGTTTGAACATTTTATTACTTAAAGTTCCTATTGTATACCCTTTAATTACATATCCATGTTAACATTTAACTTTTTAAATATTTTAGGTAAGTTATATATGTTTTAGAATGCAATTGTGTATTATACAAATTAAATTTTATCCTAGTTCAATTGTTTCAAGTTGTTTCAATTTCATTTCTCATTTTAAACACTTCAATTATTCAAAATTTTATTTCATTTTAATAATTGAAAATAATTACTTATTATAAAACTTAAGAGTTAAATTTCCATTTTTACTTCAAACCATTTTGAAATAAATATATATATATATATATGGATATGCATCAAATTATACTCAAGAAATTCAAATCAAATCTATTTTTTCCCAAAACAAGAGTGTACCAAAGCTACTAAGTGGTCTCTCCACTTTGAGACTCGAAAATGAATGTCGATGATGCTGTAGTCACTATCGAAATTATTTTCTAGCAACAAAAGAGGAGAGTACTGACTTACTTCCTTTAAAATTCTCTTGAAAAATTCCATTCAAAAATACTCACAAATAATAATATTTCAAAACATTGAAAACCAAATTTTGAAAAGCACCGAAAATTTAGTTCTTAAATCCTTAATTTAAATTCATTCCATTTGCAAATCAGATTTATAAACAATGTTTTAAAATCCCGTCTTCTTATAACCTAGAATAATAGTTAATGATTTAGAAATGTTGACAAAACAATAATTGATAATCTAGTATTATCATTTCTAACAACCAATCCATTTAACTATCTAATTTCAGAAAATTATGCTTTTGCATATAAAATATAATCATACAAAAATTATTCCATTTACCGATTTCGAAAACAATATTGTGTCAGTTTGCTATGTTCAAGTGTTTTGGAAATCTTATCGATAGTGTTGGTTAGACGAATCGATCAAAACCCCAAATCAAACTTAACAACTCAAACAACACAATATAAAATAAATTTATATCAATTATAAACACACTCCCTCTTAGGATGATTCAAGAAAGGATTCTAGAACAAGGATAGAGATTCAAATTTAGAGGGACCCTAATCACAGAGAATTCTAACTAAGGAGATAAGTTCGAAAGGAAGATAGAATAATCAAATTACAAAAGAGAAAAGGTGGATAAACTTATATTAATCGCGGTGACCTTAACCGGGTCAACCGAGACTTAGAGAAAGATAAGAATACCATCAACGGAAACAAGGACGACTTGTTGAGAACATCGCGGAAAACGCGAATCTATGAGATCGATGAGGAAGGCAGGAGCATTGGTTAATCCAAAGAACATGACTAACCATTCATAGAAACCATTCGTCTGGGAGGAAGGACAATAGGTCGAGCTCCAGGAACAATATCGATGCAGAATTCAATTTCTTGCTTAGAAGGAAGAGAAGTGACTTCACCAAAACATCAGGATAATCCCTGACTATCGAGGTGGCGTCGAGATCACTAGGCTAAGAATCAAGCGAAAGATAAAATTGCGTGCATAACCTAAGGCAACAATATTCGATCACAAAAGAATTACCCAGGTCATCTACTAGAGAAACGATTCGGGCTTTTCAGGAAATAACATCGTCAAACCAAAGGATGTAGAAATCTCCGGTGAATCGATGTCTATTGTAAAGGAGTTCACCCCTTTACAAATCAGACAAAGGTTGGCGGGACCTCCAATGGGATTAGTCACACATAAGATGAAGTTTCCAATTGAGGTTTTATTTATTTCAACGATTAACAGAAATAGAGATTTGAGATGCTCCAGTATCAAAAGAACACGAACAACAAAGATAAGAATGGATTTCAGAACAAAGGGAATAGTTCCAAGATTCAAAAGAAGTCTGAATCAAAGAGGATCCTAACAAAGAATTTTAAGCTCGAACGAATATGATTCTATAATCAATTCTACTCATTCTAGGGTATTACTAACCTATCTCTAATGAGTGTTTTACTCAATATGTTAAGTTTTCCTAAAACAGAGCTCTGATACCAACTGTAACGACCCGCTGTTTTTTCGAACCATTCAAATCGACAATTATCCACTCATGTCAGACTTGCATTGCTCAAAACAATAAATTGTTAGTTTATATTTGGCAAAATTCAGCATATACAGTAAATAAAATCAATCACATACACAGATTTATACAACAATAAGCAGCAGAATAGATAAATAGTAGTTCATGAAGCTACTATAGAAACATCAGAGTTTAATACAAAATACAATAGAGAATCTCAAGTACATAAGAGTCACTAATACAAAACAACTGAAAAAATGAACAAACAACTGGAAATAGCTGGAAAAAACTGAAAGCTGAACAGAGATAAGACAGGTCTTTAAGCAAAACTCCAAGTTCCAAAGGTGAGTCTCAAATGCTGTGACACTCAGTTTGACCCGAGCATAAAGCAAAACACAAAACACTCGAGTCAGGATTAACATTCTTATACCAGTAAATTCAACTCAAGTGAATTGTCAACTGAAATATAATATAACTTAAAGGATGTTTAGGATACCCATCCTCCGAGGATCCGTTAAACTATCTACATACAAAGTACAATATGCTACATAGATAATGTCTATAGTAAAGTAAACTATTTAAATAGCATTAAGGCATTACCCATATCCCCCTTAATACATTTTATATATTCCCATAGTTTATATAGATACTGTAAGCTCCACCAAACCGGTGGTTTACTCCGGGAGCACTCTACAGGTATGGTACAAAACAAACTCGTAGAGGGCGTGATAAGGCATGTGACAAGGAACGCGTGGCAATGCCTAGGGTAGGATTCTACCATTTTGCAGAACCGGGCTGGTGGTAATGCATAGTAGCTATTACCGCCCACCATAAGACACACTCCCAAAATCAATGGTGCACCCAATAAAATCACAAAGTAATAGAGTGGTATCGTAGAAATGTGCCCGATCGGAGGTGCTACCTCACTTGGCCCAGGTATAGCTCCTGTTTTAGCCACATCAAGCTGACTCATGGGAGTCAGGGCTGCGTTAATACCTCATACAGAATCGTCGCCAACCATCCTACTTCGTTCTGGAATCTCCACCACCTGCACAGTTGTTAAAGTGGTTTCCGGTATTGGTAGAGAGTATGACAATATCTAATCCCGATCTCTTTACCAACCAAACGCTTATTTCACACCATATCCATTTTATATTTCAAACAGTTTATACTTCATATCAAAATATCATATTCATTTCAAAAATCATATCACTTTCGAAATCATATACACTTAGAATTCATATCGCTTTCGAAAACCATATCCACAAAATAGTTTAAACCATCATATCAAAATATTCGCATTTAAATCATTAAATCTAAATCATAACAGTTCCAGCTTAAATAGTTTGAATATTGAAAATAGTTTATATATTGAAAGAGTTATAAATTAAAATAATTGCATATTTAAAATAGGTTATGGATTTGAAATAGTTTATTTATTAAAATAGTTTATATAATAAAAATAGTTTATAATTAGAGTTGGTTCTTCCAATTTCACAAATCAGTTCAAATCAACTTAGGTTCCAAAAATGTAATCAAAATCAATCTCGGTTCAACAATTTCAATTAAAAGGTTCAATTCAAATTCTCGTTAAAACCATTTCTAATTTATATTGATTTCAAATCCAAGTTACAAATTTAAACCACTTCCAATTCCATACGTTTCCATATTCAAACAATTTACAATAACTCAATCTGATAAATTTCATTTACATTTCATAATTCAACTTTGATTTTGTTTAAACCTGAAATATTCACTTAATCACTTTTATAACTTTAAATAAATCTCAAATTACAAATTTAAATCAATATTAAATATTTAATTTAAATTTTATTTAAATTTGTAATATTCAATTAATCACCTTTAATCAAAAATTCAATTCTCAAGGTATAAAACATGTCTTTGAAATCTCAAATTTAATAAGTTCAAATCAATTTTTGTTTAAATACAATTCTTAAACAAATTAAGTTACAAATCAATTTTAATTTATCTCCAACCTTAATTTATTAAAGTTATTACAAAATCTATTTTTAATATAAAATTTGAATAAATATTTTAGACATATTATGTATATATTATAGTTAAATAAAATTCTTAATAAATTTCATTACATTAATTATTATTACATTAAATCTTATTATTGTTAAATCCATTTTAAATCTATTTTATATATTTTTAAAATAATAAAGTTATAAGTAAAATTAATAATTTACACTTTAAAACTTAACTTATAATATTGAAATTCCCAAAACATATAAATTTTAAAATCTAAATTTATAAATTTAAAATAAATATTTATATTATGACTTAAAATCAATATTTATCAAAACCCATATATTTTCCTTTAAAAAAATTCCGAAAATGTTTTTTTAAGTTAGACCAACGGTGTTCGTATATAATTTTCTATCCTATGGTCAAGTGATACGTATATTTATCATTTCAATCCACAATTTAAATTTAATATTTTACGGGAATATATCATTTCGACCCGCAATCCCAAAATTCCAAAATCAATGAAAATCGCTTGGGTTTATCATTTCAACCCATAACGATTTTCCCCTAATCTATAAAATCGTTCGGGTATGTATCATTTCAACCCATAGGGAATTTCTAAACTAACTGGGAACTTACAGAGTGAGAACAAATATGATAATAATTTAACATATCAACAACATGCATATATCATCGGTAACAAATTAAATATATACAACAGGTTATGGTGTCATATGTCATAGGTAAACAATTACATATAATGGCATATCATATTTTACAATTAAATATCTAACAATTCAAATTTAACAACATATTTCAATCGTCATCTCATGTGAATTAAATTTACTAAATATAAGAATGTTAATCGTGAGTGTTCGCTCACCTTTCGAGGCTAGAGAAAACAACGAGAATGAGAAGCACAGACATGGATACGCACGAACAAGCTAGAGTTGGGGAAATAATCACCGGACATAAATGGAACCAAGCAAAGCAAGGTGGACGAACTTGGATTTGATGAAAATACAATATATATATATATATATATATGTATGTATGTATATTATATCTTTTTTTTTCAAAAATCAATATTTAATTTAAAACATATATCAAAATCAAATATATATATATATATATATATATTTAAAAATCAATATTAAATTTTAAACTCATATTAAAATAAAATCTCTATATATTCGATTTCAAAATCATTTTTTTGTAGACACCTTTAAAAAAATCGAATATCTATATTATATATTTTAGATATAAATATTTCTTAAAAATCAATATTCTTTCTATACACACACAAATATATATATATATATATATCTATATAAGCTACTCAAAATCATATACAAACTATATATTTATAAACAAACATATGTGAGCTTCTTCAAACAAACATATGCAGACCACTATATATATGCAAACAAAATATATATGTAGGCTAATCTATGCAGACACTATATAATATACAACTTAATATATATATGTACAGGCTAATAAATATGTAGACATGTAGCGACTAGGTTTCGGATGGCCTAGGTTCGCGTGCAGTGGCTTGGAGCGGGCTGTTGAGGTGGAGAGTGCTAATGAGCAGACGTCGGGGAAGGGCAGCTCGGCCATGGAGGCATGGGCGAGTTTGCTTGGTGGAAGGACGGTTTTAGGTGACGGAGAGCGTGAGATGATGGGGTTTGCACGGTTGTCAGAGGTGGAGTTTGGTTTTCTGTTGTAACCGGGAGGTGGATGGGTCACCATGGCGGAGGGAATTATGGTGCTATTATGGCCGTGACAAGGATCGGCAGAGGGTTGAAGGTGAGCTTACGTGTGGAGGCCAGAGGGGTCGGCTGTAAAGGTGGAGCTACTGTTGTGAGGTCGGGGTCATGCCAGTTTGCGCAGGAGGTTGGGCTGTTGGCTGAGGGAGGTGAGGGAATTAGGCGGACTCGAAAAGAGTTTAAAGATGGAGACTTAGTGTATAAATAAAGGCAAATATATGAAGGCTTCGACTGGGTGGCCGTGGATCGCGTGGAGGAGGTGACCGATCTGGGCCATGGGTTTAACAAGCGGTCAGGGCGGAGGTGAAGGGGTTGTGGTACGGTGAGGCATTTGGGAGGAGTGGGATCAAAGCAGTTTTGTTTGTATGTATGTGTGTGTGTGTCTATATATATAAAAATAAGGGAGGCAGGCAAGCTTGGATGATGGAAGTGGAAGGTGTCGCATGGTGGAAGAAAGAGGTGAAGTGAAGGGCAAGAGAGGAGTTGATGCGTGGAGAAGAAATTGCAAAGTGGAGAAAGCAAGCAGGAAGAAAACTTTATATGAATATTTTTTTATATATTGTCAGATAGATGAAGATGGAGAAGACAGAACTAAGAGAAAGGCGGAGAAAATGGAATTGAAAGGACGTACAAGCATAAATATTACAATCAGGGAATAGTAAAAGTCCAACACGTGAATTCAAAATTTATTAATAGCTAGTGGCTATTCAATTTCTCACGTTGTATACACAAAGGACAAAAAGAACACCAAAGGTTCAAAACAGGTACCGATATGGCTGACCGTTTCACGGTTTTCGCCGCGTACTGGACACCGAAACATACAAATGAATATACTGCGGAGATTAGCACGACGAGACGAACAGAATGGTACACAGATATGAGTGATACGACCATCCTATCAAAAGTCGATATTCGCTGCCAAACTATTGCTAATTTGTGAAAAATAAGATAAACGGAGCTAGAGCAGTCCAAATTTGGCGAAACGAAATATGACGTCTCACTTAGAAAATGACTTACATTTTTATTATATAAAAATATTCAGGTTTCGAAAATATTTAATTTCCATTAATTTATTGATTTAAATTGGAATTGAAAATTAAACAACAGAATAAACTCCCGTATTTTCAAATAAAAATTTACCATTTGCTATGTATAAATAGACATATCCCAATATCAAATTTTCACTGTTAAATTTAACTGTTATATTTTCATGAAAATTCAGTTAATTACTTTATTTAAACCATTAAAATTTACGGGTCGTTACATTCTTTATAATACATACAAATTTAAATCAAATTTAAATCTCCATTTTAATAGTTTAAGCAAAATAAGATTTTATTTAAAACTTTATCAGATTGGATCGAATATACTTTAAACTTCATAGGCCCAATACAATCCAAATAGGAATTTTTCTGAAATCTACCTATTTCATCTGCTTTCGACTAGCCCGATTCTTTCATTTATATCAAAGCTAAATAATCTATGTAGTCTAAGTTAGTCATGTTAGAGCTAACCAATTAAGCTTACCGATTTAGTAGGGTGTCTAGAATAGTTGTGTCTAAGCTTGGTTTTTGGTAATCAAGTACCGTGCCCTCCCTGGGAACTGGCCTGACCCAAAAGGTGAAGTAAGCCCAAAGGTTACCCCATATCGAGAAGGCCTAATTTCAATTGGGTGTTGGGCTAATTTTCAAAATTGTTTTGAAAATTAAAAATGAAATTTTAAATTTAAAAGTTAAATATAAAATAAGAAATACATTATAGATGTTATAATATGATTTCAAAATTGTTTTGAAATTTAAATAAGATTTTAAATTTAAAAGTTAAATTAAAGTAAGAATTACTTTGTAAATGTTGTAATATGATTTTCAAAGTTAGCTTTTAAAACAATGTAAATTATAAATGTTATAATATAGTATTCAAAAGTGCTTTGAAAATATAGTAAACATAAATTTTAATTTTTATTAATAATATTAATAAATTAATTAAATAGTCAATTAATTAAAGTATATACATGTATAATATATGTAGACGTATGCTATATTATCTTGAATTGTATAAGATGATGAAGTATATGCACACACATACAAGAAATCTTCGAAATTAATATTTGATTATATTGTCTAATTGAATAAATTAATTATGTTGGAGTTGGACTAACCCGTAGTGAAAGAAATTAGTGAGTTCCAAAAAAAAACCATTTTGGATCTTATTTGCCTGTGAAGTCTAATTTATTCAGAACTTTCTTAAATTTCTTTCAAATAAAATCATTATTTTATTTTATTTTATGAATTAAGTTTTACTTTATATTATTTTGTAATATTTTTGAATATGCGTATGTGCAAGTGCAACTTAATAAAGTGTGGATGGTCTAACTTGCCCATATATAGGTGTTGGGATTTACACCGCAACTGACATGTTAGACCCTCGAGTATTCAATGTGCTATTTAAATGAAAATATGTATGTGTGTGTCTCTCTATATTTGTGTGCATGTGCGCATCAAAAAGATGTATATATATTTATATAAAATTATATATATAAAATACAATCACGTGTGTATATATATATCTGTGTGTGTGGGGGGAAATAATAATTGTAAAAATTTATATAAAATATTTAAGATGTTATTTATACAAATGTTCATTACATTAAATGACAAAAGTATTTAATAATTAATACAAAATAATTTTTAAATAGTTTTTTTATAGAATTGCTAATGTAAACCCGAACACAAAATTGAATTTTTTATATATTTAATTATAAATATTTATAAATATATAAACACATGTGCGCACAAACACATACACACACGTGCGCACGAGTGCACACACGCACACAAATATATATATATATATATATACATATACATATATATATATATAATTATATAATTTTGTAAAATTGATGAAAACTCTAAGCTTACGAAAAAATATTCAGATTTATAAAACAATTTTTAAATAAACATTTATTATATATATATACATATATATATACATATATATACATAATTATGTAAAATTGATGAAAACTCTAAGCTTACGAAAAAATATTCAGATTTATAAAACAATATTTAAATAAACATTTATTAATTAATTTAAAATGGTCAAAATTAATTATTAAAATTATTAAAAAATTATTTTTAAAGTTTGGAAATTATGTAATGTTATTATATAATTTTTTACATAATTTCAAATTGTATTGAATATATAAATTTATTAATATATATGATTCATTTCTTGTTAAATAAATAGTTATATTAATATTCAAATAATAATGGTGATTGGGATTTTCTATTTGATATGTTATTAGCAAGAGGTTTTAGTCGTAAATGGATTGGCTGGATTTTTACTTTGCTTAAAACTGGTAACTCCGCTATAATGGTCAATGGTATTTTAGGGAATAAATTCAATCTAAATGTGGTTTAAGGCAGGGTGATCCTTTAGTGCCTCTTTTGTTTAACTTATGCAACGACCCAGAATTTGACCACCCCCAAATATAACATTTAAAGTGATTTTAAACATAAAATATACAATATTTTATGATTCGAATAATATTAGATAGGATTTTGAAATGTTTGTATGCATAAATGTAACGACCCGTAATTTTCGATAATTAAAAATTGTAAATTTAATAAAGATTTTTTATTTAATGTTGGAAGAAATGAAAATTTGTGATTAATAATAAGAATATAACTGGAATAAAATTAAATAGTATTAATTTAAGGTAATTAATACCTGCTTTAAATGTAATTCCAATTAATTAAAAGGATTAAAGAGTTATAAATTGGTATAGATTGTAAATAAATTATAGTAATGTATGTATTAATTGATAATTGGATTAAAAGAGCAATTGGTAATTTAAATGTTAATTAATCAATGAAATAATGTGTAATAAATTGTAATAGAATAAAATTAGGGTTGTAGTAGTAATTATGACACTTGTAGTAGACAATAAGCTTATAAGATGTGACTAAAAGTTAATGGTGACAATTATTTTATGTTACCTATTAATTTAGCCTCTTAAATTAAATTAGAAATCAATTGCAAGTAATTCACTTGATTAGTGCAGTTAATGTAGATTAAATTGATAATTGTAGAATAGTAATTCAAAAAGATGTAACCAATGTAAATTTTACTCATAATATGACAATTGATTAAATAAAAAGAATTGAAATCAAGTTTGATCAATTTATTGGAATTTAAATTATAATAAATGGATTTACTACAATTAAATGTAATTAAATATTTCGTTAATGAAAAGTAAGACGATAATGGTAAAGTATTAGTGTAATAAGAGATAAACAAATGTTAACTATGTCTATAGAGTAATAAATGATTGAATAAAAGATCGACACCAAATTGAATCAATTTATTAGAATTAAATTATAATTAATTAGATTTAATTATAGTTGAAATTGAACGCTGTAATTAGTAAAATGATTGAAATTGAGTTGATATGTAATTTGTTCTAAATTATTGTAAATATCCAAGTAATCAAAAATGATGAAATTTGTTAGTTATTAAATTTGAATTGAAAAAAAGTGATTTAATTTAATTTAATATTAATTTATTTAATTAACGTGAAAATAGCCATTTTGGCCACTATCTCGGATTTTGACGAAACTAGTTTCATCGGATCCGTAACGGTGAATTATTGTAAGGTTTCAATTTTCGGAGTGATCGGACTTGTCGTTTGATCGTACGGACTCGAAACGCGTAGAAATCAATTTAATAAAATTCAACTGAAATCAATTTGAAATAAGCTGATTTTTTAAGCTAAATTCTTCATACGATGGAATTAGGACTTAAAACCTGTTCCATTGAGTTTGAAATTATCAAAAACGTCTATTTTGATATATGGGATGACTCATTTTCGTTCCGGAGACAGAACGGGCTTTTCGGGTCGTATTTGTCAATTCGAAATCTATTCGGATGTTTATTCATTTCTTATTGGGCTTCGATAGTATATATTGTTCTGTTCTAACCCTAGCAGTCTTTCTATTTCTTATTTTTGTATGTACATTTCCTTCTCATTTCCACTTTCCAATGGCAGACAAACAAAAACCAAAATTCCCGATTCCAAAAACAATTGCAAATCAAAATCAAATTGAAAAATTATATCTCAATTCGAAGCTCTCGACGAACGCAACCCAGATCTGCAGTTCGTTTTTGCAATCGAATCATTACTTGGCCAAAAATCCATGTTTTATTCTCGTCCGTTCATTGGCAATCGTCTTGTTGGACGGTGGATCTGCGACGAGGGTTCGATCGGAAGGTTCTGGGTCGTAGAGGAGGCTTAGTGTAACAACCCGCATATTTTACGATTTGTATATTTAAATGTTTTATTTAAATATAGAATCGTTAATCGGATTAAAATCCGAAAAAAGAAACTTTTTGTAAACAGTCTAATTGGGACTCGAGACCAACTCCATTGAGTCCAAAATGGTGTTTACAACTTTTTTGAGTATAAGCATCGATATGTTTAGAGTAAGTTGAATTTTGCTATTTTCTGTTGGGATTTAGGTTTGGGTTTCAGCCCACTAACCCATCTTAACACTCTAGCTCAGTCCACCTCTCCTCTTCACTTCATTCTTATTTTCCTAACATTCAAGCTTCAATAAAAATAGGGAGAGGAATGGGAAATTAAAATTCAAAACCCTAGTTTCCTTTGCAAATACAAATTCTTGCTCCAAATTCAAAGAGAAGCTTAGGTGAGCCTCCTCTTCATCTTCTCCAACTCATGCTCTCTTTAATCTCAGAAATTTCCTAAACCTAACTTAGGAAATGTTCTTCTTTTGAGCTTAGATTCAAGCTTCTAGAGTTGAAGTTGAAGAGTAGTTGATCTTCCTTTGCTTTCAAGCTTCTCCTTCATTGTTTTTGGGTTTAAAGGTGAGTTCTTTAACTCACATCTATGTCTATAGCTATCTTCGTTGTTAGGTATGAATTCCTAACACTTGTGCATAGTCATTTGCTTTTGATTTGAATTGATTTGGTGAACATTTCAATTTTTGGTGTTTTGAAGTCAAAACTTTAAAAATCATAGCTTTGATTTATGAACATGATTTTGGTGGTGTATCGAAGAGCCTAAAGGGCTGGGTTGTCGATTGGCAAAAAAACCCCTAAAGCCCATTGCTCGTCCGATTGCAAATGGAGAGAGTTTGCTCTTCATTTGAATAGGCTGAAAAACAGCCCCAGTGCCAGTCAGTCGACTGGCTGTAGAAAATGAGCGTTTCTGGGACTGTCTGCAGAAACTGGAAGTGTGACGACCCGGAATTTTTGAGCATTTGAAATAGGAATATTTAATTAATTTTAAATATTCAAAAGATAATTATTAACTTTAATTTCAAATATACAGTATTTATTTGGATAATTAATTATTAAATTTAATTATCGGGATTGGGTAAAATATTGAATCTTGATTTTAAGCCTGTTAAAAATAGTTCAAAGGTTCAGAAAATTTATATTGTTAATAATGAAGATGATAGAACTTTTAAAATGGAATTTTAAAGAGTTTTGTTCAGTTTTAAAAATATATCGTTGAAATTGAATTTAAAAATAGCCGTCCGAGGCACAGTCTCAGAATGCGACGAAACCAGTTCCATTGGATCCGTAATATTGTATTATTATTGGATTTCAATTTTCGTAGTGTTTGGAGTTGTCGTGTGGTCGTACGGAATGTAAACGCACTGAAATTAAATCGAAAATTCAATTTAATAACTGAATCCAAAAGGTTATCTTCTACTTACGATCGAATCGGGACTTGAGACCTTTTCCTGTGCATTCGGAATAGGGGCATAACATTATAAACGCCTGGCGGCACGCCTCGATAGGAGATCGAGATTGTGAGTTGCATAATTGTGACAATTTAAATCTAAATTTTAATTTAAAAATTATATATATATATATTTAATATAATACTGTTTTCACAAGGCAAATTACACATCTCTTCTCTTGTTAATTCAACACTTGGCAAATTAAAGACACGCGTTAGGCAAATAAAAGAAACCGAAATGTTTCTTCTGCTCGTACTTTTAAAAATCAAAGAATTGAATCTCACATTTAGTTCAAAAATCAAGCTCGTTTCTCTCGAAATCAAAACCATGGCCGATTCCCAGTGTATTTTCTTCATTCTCCTCTCAAATCCAAATTCGAGACTCCCTCTCCTCATCTTCAAAATTAAATCGAACGGAATAAGGCACCGGCGTACGCGACTTCAAGGGGCTCGATCTCGAGCATCATCGAAGGGAGGTGCATGATAGGATCGGTGCTTGATTGGGAAGCTCGTGAGTTGGTTTGGGAAGTCGAGCGTTTTGAAACGCCTACCTGGCAGTGTGTTCGGCAACGTCAACGCTAGGGTTCTGGAAGGCATGGTTGTCGACCGGCTGCGACGCTGCGAGATCGCGAGGTTGGGGATTTGGGGAAAACTGGGTCATCAGATCAGTTTCGCGACTCGAGTTGCCGATGGTTGACGCGAAGACAAGCTGGGTGGTTCTCGGGTGGAATTGTAGATAGGGCGATGGTTTTGGGTGGAAGCAGAGGGTCGAAGCGGCGCTTGTCTCATCGTGCTGTCAATGGGTTCGAGCTCGAGATTGTGGGCGTGGGTTAGTCGAGAGCGTCGATCGAGGGAGGTCTCAGGCTCTATCAGTGATGGCGGCGACAGACGAACGAGGGTTGTCGCGTTCTGGTGGATATTGAGCTAAGCCGTGGTGTTGAGTTTCTGTACGAATCGAGGTATAACTGCTTTCAGCTTAAAATCTACTTAAGTTTAAAATTGGCAAATGAATTCTGTAGCTTTAATAGTAAATTTGGAAATTTATAAAGTGTAGCTTAGTTAGAACCAGTAAAGAAAAGAAAAAGGATAAGCAGAAGTATTATAGGTTTGGGAAACATAGAAAAAGAAAATAATACAGACCTTATTTAAGTAATGAATTTGTTTACTTAACTTATTTAATCATTCTAGAAATGGTTAATGGAAAATTAGTTTGAACTTAAGTGTTAGTTAATTAAATTTATATAAATGAATATTCGGTTTATTCGAATATTAATAAAATCATATAAATATGTATTCAAGGTCTGGCATCGTGAAGAGGACTATTGATTTGGGTTGAATTGCAAAATAGAAGAGGCAAAAGGTGAGTTAATCTCACTCAGTTAGATTTAAATTTAATGGTTAAATTTAAATAATTGATTGGATGATTGCATTGATTGAATATGCTATATTATATATATAGTAGTATATAGCAATATATACATATTGGCATATGTATATATTTGAGTTGTTGATATTCCCGCATTTATATAGCGGATGAGACCCTATGCGCCGCATAATAGCGGATGATTTATATAAATCCCATATACCGCGATATTCCATTTTGAAGTGGAATTGGTATTGTGCTAACATTTGTGGATGCAGGGAAACAGGTTGGAGGGATCCAACTGGATTCCTCAAAATTATTTAGATTATTTGATATTCTGTTCTATGAATATTAATATCCTGTGATGATTTTATTGATGATTGAAATATTGGATGATATGGTTGGATTGAATATTTCAATACAAGGAGTTATCAAAATATATTGAATTGGATTTTGAAAGAAATAAAAGAGTAAATTTTAAGTAAATAATTCAAGTGAATTGGAATAAGAGAATTTCGAAATAATAAGGGAAATATTAACTTTAAACTAAAGTGATATTAAATTTAAAGAATAAAGGATTTATTTTGAATGTAAGGATTAAATTTAATTAAAGGCTAAAGAAGGAATTTTGGAAGTTTAAAATTGGTATTTTCAGTTAAAAAGGGTTTTAACTCAAATAAAGGAATAAATCTAAAAGTTAATGTATTTTGAAATAAATGAAGTAGTAAAGGAAATTTATTTCAAAGTAAAGTAAAGTAAATTGGAAAATCAATTGGAAATTGATTTAGTTATTTAAAATTGGAATTTTAAAAGAGAAGTGAGATTTTGGAGATATAAACTGGGTTTATAAAGTAAAATAAAATATAGTGGATATTTGAATATAAATTCAAGGTGGGAATTTATAAAAAGATATGGTTTGGTTTAAAAATAAATGTTGATTTATTTTTAAAAGATGGAAATGAGAAGTGTATTTCTCTGGATAGCCAAGTACGTTTTCAAAGCAATTTTAAATATAAGTTAAAAGTTTTAAGTATGTTTTAAAAAGCATGTTTTAGAAAATTGATTATTTCTAAATGTTAATTTTCAAAGT
The DNA here is from genome assembly GCA_030737815.1 of Allium fistulosum. Lineage (NCBI taxonomy): Eukaryota > Viridiplantae > Streptophyta > Magnoliopsida > Asparagales > Amaryllidaceae > Allium > Allium fistulosum. The sequence goes on along the minus strand of CM060903.1, from coordinate 312,482,690 downwards.
AGGTATATTTTAAAAATCTATTATTGTAGTAATTATATAAAAGTGATTTGCTATTCTGTTTTAAAAAGAGAAATTTGGTTTATATTTATAAAGTGGTTTAATTTAAAGTATATATTTTTAATAAAGTATTAAAGTAGTTTGATTTCAATGTTATAAAATATATTTTAAAATAAAGTGTTTTTAAATTATTTTAAAATCTAAAAGAGTTTTGTACTTGGTGTTTCAGAAAAATAAATATTTGGAAATGTGTTCCGTAAGCGGAAATTGTTTGAAATTGTTTTCAAAAAGGAGTTTGAAAATTTGGAAATATATCTTGGAAAGATATTTGGGCAAATAAATAATGTGGGAAATTATTTATTGTGTGATGGTTGCTTGTGGATGTTAATTGATAGTTAAATAACCGACTATCAATATTGGCCAATGCGCTGATCGTTTCGAAGAGACTGGGATCGAGTTTCCGTATACCGGGATTCTAGGTCTGGAGACTCGAATACCACTTCGATCCGGTTTGTACGTTTCGTGTAACGATTTCGGAGTCGAAGATGGAGCAGTGAAGTGCAAGGGCTAGTCGCTACTAATCCTGAGGATATTTCCAAAATGGATGTAGTAGGAATAGTGCCTTCGGTTCCGTTCAAACCCAGGACGGACTGGTATGGATGAATGCTTGCGAAACATCGTCAGCGGACGATGGGCATTCTAAGGGATATGTTCTCTAAAAGGTATCGTTTAGCCTCGAACCTCATCAACCGGGAATGACTGAAAATCAGGGGTTATGCAGCAAGGCTTCGTGGGTAGCTTCCACTGGAGGGTAAGGTCATCCCTGTCTAGATGTCCCTTTTTATTTCGGCTTAGTGGTGCGGTTGCTGATCCCAACCGTGGGGTGATTTTATTCGGGATCATCCAGTAAGGGATGGTTCCGGCCTTGTGTTGCAGAGGAGCGGGCGTACTCCTCGGTACGGTGATCTAGGCCACGTACTGTGATAGGTGGTACCCCAGTGCCTAGTCATTCGTTGGAAATCCATTCTTCCTACGTGCCTTGTACGGTATTTGTTTGTATTACCCACTTTTGTGGCTAGTATGCTGGAATTTAATAATGTAACAATTTCAGCTATTTTAATAAGTATTTGTATATAGACACTATTATAATATCAAAGGAATTTGATAAAAAGTGTTTTAGCTAACGTAAGGTAAAAACCCGACATGTTTATTTGTGGCGTGGTCTTACGAGATGCTTTTTATTTTTAAAGGATTTTTGAAACTTTAATAATCAATTGAGTGTGATTTTCTCACGCTGGTATTCCAGACTGACTCGGGTATTGTTTTATATGATGCTCGGGTCAGACCGAGTATTATAAATTACAGGAAATGATGCTGTGGAGCTGGATGGCGAAACGTACTTTCGTATTTGAGTTATATATTCCGCTGTGTATTCAGATTGTGAGGACAAGTTATGATTACTGTCCAGTTGTATGATATTGATGTGATGTACTCTGATGATGTATTGGGATGATGTATATATAAACAGATATAGATTCTTTTTGTGTAAAGATCTGTTATTATCTATTATAGTTTATTCCGCTGCGTATGAGAGATTCTGTTGTTGTTTTCTATTTTTCTTCTTCTTCTACCTCTTCTTCTTAACTCAAATGGTCCGGTTTTTCGTGTAGGAAAAACCCGGGTTGTTACAGTGGTATCAGAGCTTAGGCTAGCGATAACCTTGGCTCTGGTGGGAATTTTGAGAGTATTAATAGATATGAGCGCGTATTTGTTAGTGAATATAAAATGGTTTTATATTGTGTTGGTTGGTTTATTGAGTGGCATATGAACCTTCGTCGGCACAGTCTGGACAACTGTATCGAAGGGGTTTCTAAACACTTGAATAGAACAGTTCGACACAGTATGGTTTTAAATAGGGTAAATGAAATAATTTTGCCCAAATTATTTTTGTATATAAAGTAATTATTTGAAATTTATTATAGTTATATATTTGGATGCTTGGTTGTTAGAAAATGACAATAATGAGTTAGTCTCATTATTGAGTAGAAATTGAAAACTTATAACCTAAATTGAAGAATAAATTTATATAACAAAATGGAATATGAAATATAGACTATAAATGAAATTTATAAATTGAGATAAGCTTTATATACAAATGTGAATTATGAATGTGATTTATAATCAAATGAGGAAAATTCATAAACAAATGAATTTTGTAAATGTAAATTGTAAATGTAACTTATAACTTGAAATAAAATGTGATAGAATTCCAGAGTAATGTTTGGATATAAAATTGAGTGGATTTTGAAGTTTTGGGAAAGATTTAAATTCCTTTGGATTTAAAAATAGTTTTAAAGGTTTTGGGGAAATAATGGTGATATTATTTCATGAATATTTTTGAAATTGAATTGAAATCTGGTGGAATTTGGGATTTAAAAAGGTTTGAAATATTTCAAAGTGATAAAAGCGTTAAATTCTCTTTCGGTCGCTGGAAAATAATTTCGATGATGACTGCAGCATCATCGATGTCTATTTTCGAGTTTCCAAAGAGAAATTGCTACCAAACTGTTTTAAATTGGAAATGATTGTGAATTGGGTTGGTTTTGAAATTCAAAGGGAAAATTGTTTGGTAAAAGCAGATTATTTTGGAAATTGGGATTTGATGTGATATACCAGATGTGTATGAGTTATTTATGGATTCAAAATGGTTTTGAAATAAAACCGAGCAATTGAATTCTGGAAATTCTATTTAAAATTTAAATGTGGAAATTTAAATGAATCAACAATATAAGTATAGAATGAAGTTGATTGATCTAAGAAGGGAATGAAAGTTTAATTCTGGGATTATAGTTATGAGATGGAAATAACTCAATGAGTAATATAAGTTGGTAGATAAAAGAGTTAGAGAACTTGAAGGTGAATGAATTGCAAAACTTGTATAAAATTGTATATTGGAATTAAAATTTAAATTGAGTATATGAAGGTGAATAAAATATATTTGAATTTAACTTAAGATGAGTTAAATAAAAATTGAGAATTGGAATTGAATTAAATGTAAATAAGTTGAAGTCGAATTGAATTGGATATAAAGGTAATGTAAAATGCTTATAATTGTGTAAAGAAATTCATATTCTTAAGTTCTTAAGTGTAATAATTTGAAATTTGATATGAAGATGGAAATGGACTTAAATGAATAGTCCCAGATCTTAAGCATGTAAGTTAAACTTATGAATAGAAATGAAATTGTAAGTCATAAATGAGAATTCATTTCTTTGAACCATTAAGAGTTATAATTTGAAATTGTAATTATCAAATGGAAATGACTAAGATGAGCAATCTTAATTTTTAAGTAAATCCAAACTTGAATTATAAAATATATTGAACTTAAGAAAATTAAGTAAAGTGATATTTGGAATTAAAAAGCAAGTATTTAATTTTAACCAGCGAAGGAACTAATGAGATAATAAATTAGTTAATGAAATTGGATTAACATAGTGATGGTTTAAATTGCAAATGAATCCAAATAAGTAAAAAAATAAATTGGAAATGACCTGGTTATCAATAAAACAATTCCAGATGCATTGAGTATGGAAAATAAAATTCATAATGATTGAGTGAATGGACCAATTAGATTTAATAAATAAATGGATGGAATTTGATTAAATAAGAATCAAATGAAAATGGAAATAAAACTTTAAAGGGTTGGTTAAATGGAAAAATAAACTTAAGTTATTGACTTAGGTAAATGTTGAATGGAAACTGAACTCAACAGAGGAGTGGTTTAAATAAGTTGAGAAATAGTTATTGAATGAATTAACTTGGATTGTTTTCGAGCTAAATAAAATTCAATTTTTGGAAGTTGGAGATGAATTGAATTTAAGAAAAAAAATTGGAAATGAAGTAGTAAATTGAAGTAAGTTGGAATTCATATGAAATGGGAGTTCAATTTGAATATATACACTTCGGTGGTGATGTAGTAAATAAATATAAGAAAAATTTATATTGAACTTAAGAAGTGAAGAATGAAATTCTTAAGAAAATTTGTATTGGGAATATACTTAGTAATTTTGGAATGGAAAAATAAAAAAAATATATATACTAAGTGAATAGTTGAATGAAGACTAAAACTGAAGTTGTGAAATGGGATAGTTGTGAATAAGGGGATAACAATCAAAAAGGAATGTGAATAAAGGAGAATTGATATAACTAATAATCAATTAGGCTAATTTCGTAAGGTGTACGTATATTATTTTATTCGCATAGCTATTTGATCCGGATTCGAACACAGAATTTCGGGATAGATATATCGATCCGAGTTGGAATTTTTCACTCAATTTTCGACGGCGAACCTGGATATGGATTGTTGATTGATTCTGGATATTCTCTATCATAGTTTGTGACTATGCAAGGAGAATGACGGTTTCTGATCAAGAAACCAGATCTGAGTCCGCACTAGGAAGTCGGGTGGACGATACTAGTTCGGAAGTGGAATTGTGTGATCGATTGAGCGATCGAATGTGATATTGCGTACGGATGATATATGTGCATCGTACGGGCTTAAGTAAAACAAATATTGGAAATTTGTAAAGAAGTCGATAAAATGACTTTGGAATTGTGAGTGGATATTATTGCTTAGTAGGATATACAGGTGTATAAAAGCAATGGATAAATTGGGATTTTTGATTTAGAAGATAAAATTTAATGGCCCGTCAAAAAGGTATGTATTTGAATTTCTATATGAAATTTGATTGGGTTTTGGATCCAGCCACTTGGCTTTTTGTTTTCTTTTTGAGATTGGGAGGCCGTAGAGCCATTTTGTAGTAGTACCGAGCTAGCCGCGCAAAGGAGATGCTGGCGAAATTTTTCGAAAATTTAGGGAGTTAGAAAAATTTTGGAAAATTTTGATAAGTTAAAATTTGAATTCAAATTTAAATTTGAATGGATAAGTAGGTGGTATGAGTTGAACTTATGAATAAGTTTGGGAAGTTAAAAGATGATTAGTGTATCATTAATAAAAGATTGTTTGGATATTGTTAAAACTATTTGGATTGGGAAAAAGAACGGGTATCGAATCATTTCTCTTAACTGGTAATTTCGGGGACGAAATTCTTTTAAGGGGGGAGGAATGTGACGACCCGGAATTTTTGAGCATTTGAAATAGGAATATTTAATTAATTTTAAATATTCAAAAGATAATTATTAACTTTAATTTCAAATATACAGTATTTATTTGGATAATTAATTATTAAATTTAATTATCGGGATTGGGTAATATATTGAATCTTGATTTTAAGCCTGTTAAAAATAGTTCAAAGGTTCAGAAAATTTATATTGTTAATAATGAAGATGATAGAACTTTTAAAATGGAATTTTAAAGAGTTTTGTTCAGTTTTAAAAATATATCGTTGAAATTGAATTTAAAAATAGCCGTCCGAGGCACAGTCTCAGAATGCGACGAAACCAGTTCCATTGGATCCGTAATATTGTATTATTATTGGATTTCAATTTTCGTAGTGTTTGGAGTTGTCGTGTGGTCGTACGGAATGTAAACGCACTGAAATTAAATCGAAAATTCAATTTAATAACTGAATCCAAAAGGTTATCTTCTACTTACGATCGAATCGGGACTTGAGACCTTTTCCTGTGCGTTCGGAATAGGGGCATAACATTATAAACGCCTGGCGGCACGCCTCGATAGGAGATCGAGATTATGAGTTGCATAATTGTGACAATTTAAATCTAAATTTTAATTTAAAAATTATATATATATATTTAATATAATACTGTTTTCACAAGGCAAATTACACATCTCTTCTCTTGTTAATTCAACACTTGGCAAATTAAAGACACGCGTTAGGCAAATAAAAGAAACCGAAATGTTTCTTCTGCTCGTACTTTTAAAAATCAAAGAATTGAATCTCACATTTAGTTCAAAAATCAAGCTCGTTTCTCTCGAAATCAAAACCATGGCCGATTCCCAGTGTATTTTCTTCATTCTCCTCTCAAAACCAAATTCGAGACTCCCTCTCCTCATCTTCAAAATTAAATCGAACGGAATAAGGCACCGGCGTACGCGACTTCAAGGGGCTCGATCTCGAGCATCATCGAAGGGAGGTGCATGATAGGATCGGTGCTTGATTGGGAAGCTCGTGAGTTGGTTTGGGAAGTCGAGCGTTTTGAAACGCCTACCTAGCAGTGTGTTCGGCAACGTCAACGCTAGGGTTCTGGAAGGCATGGTTGTCGACCGGCTGCGACGCTGCGAGATCGCGAGGTTGGGGATTTGGGGAAAATTGGGTCATCAGATCAGTTTCGCGACTCGAGTTGCCGATGGTTGACGCGAAGACAAGCTGGGTGGTTCTCGGGTGGAATTGTAGATAGGGCGATGGTTTTGGGTGGAAGCAGAGGGTCGAAGCGGCGCTTGTCTCATCGTGCTGTCAATGGGTTCGAGCTCGAGATTGTGGGCGTGGGTTAGTCGAGAGCGTCGATCGAGGGAGGTCTCAGGCTCTATCAGTGATGGCGGCGACAGACGAACGAGGGTTGTCGCGTTCTGGTGGATATTGAGCTAAGCCGTGGTGTTGAGTTTCTGTACGAATCGAGGTATAACTGCTTTCAGCTTAAAATCTACTTAAGTTTAAAATTGGCAAATGAATTCTGTAGCTTTAATAGTAAATTTGGAAATTTATAAAGTGTAGCTTAGTTAGAACCAGTAAAGAAAAGAAAAAGGATAAGCAGAAGTATTATAGGTTTGGGAAACATAGAAAAAGAAAATAATACAGACCTTATTTAAGTAATGAATTTGTTTACTTAACTTATTTAATCATTCTAGAAATGGTTAATGGAAAATTAGTTTGAACTTAAGTGTTAGTTAATTAAATTTATATAAATGAATATTCGGTTTATTCGAATATTAATAAAATCATATAAATATGTATTCAAGGTCTGGCATCGTGAAGAGGACTATTGATTTGGGTTGAATTGCAAAATAGAAGAGGCAAAAGGTGAGTTAATCTCACTCAGTTAGATTTAAATTTAATGGTTAAATTTAAATAATTGATTGGATGATTGCATTGATTGAATATGCTATATTATATATATAGTAGTATATAGCAATATATACATATTGGCATATGTATATATTTGAGTTGTTGATATTCCCGCATTTATATAGCGGATGAGACCCTATGCGCCGCATAATAGCGGATGATTTATATAAATCCCATATACCGCGATATTCCATTTTGAAGTGGAATTGGTATTGTGCTAACATTTGTGGATGCAGGGAAACAGGTTGGAGGGATCCAACTGGATTCCTCAAAATTATTTAGATTATTTGATATTCTGTTCTATGAATATTAATATCCTGTGATGATTTTATTGATGATTGAAATATTGGATGATATGGTTGGATTGAATATTTCAATAAAAGGAGTTATCAAAATATATTGAATTGGATTTTGAAAGAAATAAAAGAGTAAATTTTAAGTAAATAATTCAAGTGAATTGGAATAAGAGAATTTCGAAATAACAAGGGAAATATTAACTTTAAACTAAAGTGATATTAAATTTAAAGAATAAAGGATTTATTTTGAATGTAAGGATTAAATTTAATTAAAGGCTAAAGAAGGAATTTTGGAAGTTTAAAATTGGTATTTTCAGTTAAAAAGGGTTTTAACTCAAATAAAGGAATAAATCTAAAAGTTAATGTATTTTGAAATAAATGAAGTAGTAAAGGAAATTTATTTCAAAGTAAAGTAAAGTAAATTGGAAAATCAATTGGAAATTGATTTAGTTATTTAAAATTGGAATTTTAAAAGAGAAGTGAGATTTTGGAGATATAAACTGGGTTTATAAAGTAAAATAAAATATAGTGGATATTTGAATATAAATTCAAGGTGGGAATTTATAAAAAGATATGGTTTGGTTTAAAAATAAATGTTGATTTATTTTTAAAAGATGGAAATGAGAAGTGTATTTCTCTGGATAGCCAAGTACGTTTTCAAAGCAATTTTAAATATAAGTTAAAAGTTTTAAGTATGTTTTAAAAAGCATGTTTTAGAAAATTGATTATTTCTAAATGTTAATTTTCAAAGTAGGTATATTTTAAAAATCTATTATTGTAGTAATTATATAAAAGTGATTTGCTATTCTGTTTTAAAAAGAGAAATTTGGTTTATATTTATAAAGTGGTTTAATTTAAAGTATATATTTTTAATAAAGTATTAAAGTAGTTTGATTTCAATGTTATAAAATATATTTTAAAATAAAGTGTTTTTAAATTATTTTAAAATCTAAAAGAGTTTTGTACTTGGTGTTTCAGAAAAATAAATATTTGGAAATGTGTTCCGTAAGCGGAAATTGTTTGAAATTGTTTTCAAAAAGGAGTTTGAAAATTTGGAAATATATCTTGGAAAGATATTTGGGCAAATAAATAATGTGGGAAATTATTTATTGTGTGATGGTTGCTTGTGGATGTTAATTGATAGTTAAATAACCGACTATCAATATTGGCCAATGCGCTGATCGTTTCGAAGAGACCGGGATCGAGTTTCCGTATACCGGGATTCTAGGTCTGGAGACTCGAATACCACTTCGATCCGGTTTGTACGTTTCGTGTAACGATTTCGGAGTCGAAGATGGAGCAGTGAAGTGCAAGGGCTAGTCGCTACTAATCCTGAGGATATTTCCAAAATGGATGTAGTAGGAATAGTGCCTTCGGTTCCGTTCAAACCCAGGACGGACTGGTATGGACGAATGCTTGCGAAACATCGTCAGCGGACGATGGGCATTCTAAGGGATATGTTCTCTAAAAGGTATCGTTTAGCCTCGAACCTCATCAACCGGGAATGACTGAAAATCAGGGGTTATGCAGCAAGGCTTCGTGGGTAGCTTCCACTGGAGGGTAAGGTCATCCCTGTCTAGATGTCCCTTTTTATTTCGGCTTAGTGGTGCGGTTGCTGATCCCAACCGTGGGGTGATTTTATTCGGGATCATCCAGTAAGGGATGGTTCCGGCCTTGTGTTGCAGAGGAGCGGGCGTACTCCTCGGTACGGTGATCTAGGCCACGTACTGTGATAGGTGGTACCCCAGTGCCTAGTCATTCGTTGGAAATCCATTCTTCCTACGTGCCTTGTACGGTATTTGTTTGTATTACCCACTTTTGTGGCTAGTATGCTGGAATTTAATAATGTAACAATTTCAGCTATTTTAATAAGTATTTGTATATAGACACTATTATAATATCAAAGGAATTTGATAAAAAGTGTTTTAGCTAACGTAAGGTAAAAACCCGACATGTTTATTTGTGGCGTGGTCTTACGAGATGCTTTTTATTTTTAAAGGATTTTTGAAACTTTAATAATCAATTGAGTGTGATTTTCTCACGCTGGTATTCCAGACTGACTCGGGTATTGTTTTATATGATGCTCGGGTCAGACCGAGTATTATAAATTACAGGAAATGATGCTGTGGAGCTGGATGGCGATACGTACTTTCGTATTTGAGTTATATATTCCGCTGTGTATTCAGATTGTGAGGACAAGTTATGATTACTGTCCAGTTGTATGATATTGATGTGATGTACTCTGATGATGTATTGGGATGATGTATATATAAACAGATATAGATTCTTTTTGTGTAAAGATCTGTTATTATCTATTATAGTTTATTCCGCTGCGTATGAGAGATTCTGTTGTTGTTTTCTATTTTTCTTCTTCTTTTACCTCTTCTTCTTAACTCAAATGGTCCGGTTTTTCGTGTAGGAAAAACCCGGGTTGTTACAGGAAGTCTCTGTTTTCTGTAGTCAGTCGACTGGCCTCTGCAGTCAGTCGACTGACTGCAGGAAATGAAATTTTCGAGTTTCTGCATCAGTCGACTGGCCTCTGTAGTCAGTCGACTGACCTGCTTGTTTTTGCCTATTTTTCCTATTTTGCTTGAGGTTCCAATTTTTATCGATTCGTGATTATCCGATTTATTGTTATCACTTATTATTGACTTTGATGACTTCTTTTTGGGATTTTTGAGAATATCCATTTTGTTGGATTCGGTATCGATTTCTTTGGATTTGATTCACGTCTTCGTATGTGGATTTTGGTGATTGATTGTTTCTACAATCATTTCTATGATTTGCCACTTTAAAATACAGAGGTTTCTATACTAGTAGTAAATATTCAAACTCTTTTACAAAGATGATTTTAAGTCTATTTTTAATTACAAAGCTCGTTTATAAAACCGTTTTCTAATCTATTAGTATATACAAACCTTTACCTCATTCATATGAGAAATCTAATTAAACGGCTTAGCAAAACAAGTGGTATGAAACGCTTGCGTTTACTTTGCCGGTTAATTCTTGGACTTGTTCGATTGAACTCTTGTGACAATTTTCGAGTGGGAATCTACAATTTGTTCGTAAATATTTAAGTTAAGCTAGTGGTTATGGGACATGAAGCTAAACTCATATATTTACTAGCTTAGTGTAATCAACACTTTTATTGATCGATGATGATCCTTTTGTGATTTAGACTAGCGATGTGCGATGTCTATTTGTTTGTTTGGGGATTACAATCCCCGTTTGTGGAACTTCGGTTCAATTTGGCGGGGTAGCGACCCGTGGTCTTAGAGCCGTTTGTGGAGCTACGGCTCAAAATTGATGGTTAGCGACCATGGAATAGCGTTCCGTTTGTGATACATGTGTTGGTGAGTTTTCATGCTCCCGTTTGTGATAGGCCTCCCCCTTTGTGATTTCTGGATTTCTAATTGATGATTTCTAGAATTTGTGTTTCACCTCTTTATGTGATTGGCAATGATATGTTTGTCAATATTTGTGGTTTGTGAATAAAATAAAGAATATGACATTTATTTTGGTGCTTTGAGATTCTTGAGATATTGTACGATTTTGTTGTTGTTTAAAGCATACTTGTCACAGTTTGACATTATTGTTATCATACGTTCTAGTTATATTTGTACTCTTATCTCATTTTATAAATGATAATTATAGCTAGACTGATCCGTTTATTATTTTCTTATTAAATAATACTCGGGTCAGACCGAGACGTTACAGGTGCTTCTGCTTGACTCCTTATTTGGGATCATCTTCTGACTTTTGCCTAACTACATTAGATTGGTAGTTTTTGTTGTTATACATTTGAGATAGAGACTCCGTGATGTATACATATTCTTTTGTCTAGCACTGGTATCTATTCTTTTGTAATATTATGGAACTTGTTGACCACTACTCTGATGTACACTTTTCTATGTTATATTCATATCTGTTTCCGCCTTTGAGATATGAACATCTGTGACTGATTTATGTTATGCTTATTTCTATATTTTTTTCCGAAGGCCTCATAGCCACTGTGTAGTAGCTTTGAGTTTGTATCGGTATGTCGGATTTCCTATTGAAATGAAATGCACGTTATACTATCTGACATATCGGAGCTCGCACAAAGCAATTACACAAATGGTCGCTCCTCAACAGCCTTATTCTTCGCGCTAGTTGACGGCATTACTCCGTAGTGTCCTTGGCTAGCGTGAGTATAGAGGTGGGGCGTCACAGCTTGGAATCAGAGCCAAACTTCGGAACAATGTAGACTAATCTAGCAAGGATCATTGTCCTAAGTCTTCCTTAGGAATCGTGCCATAGGATTTAATTCGAGTCTTCGAACCGTTCTATCCTGTATTCTTTATGATGCCTTGTTTAATCAATCAAGTTTGTTTGATATTCATTTTGCGAATAACCTTTTTCTTCTTTTCTTTCTTTCTTAAAGAAGAGAAATGGTTAGACCAGGCCGTCCCAGCGCCGGTCAATCTAGTGCTACTCCTCAGGATGGAGTATTTATGTCTGTTCAGCAACTTCTAGACCTTGTGAAAAATGCTCAACCTGCCGGACCTATTCCTGAGCCTACTCACCCTAAATCTGGGTTTACACGCTTGTGCAGTGATTACACCAATTTGGGTGGAAAGCCATTCAAAGGTTCCGAGAGCGTTATAGAAGTCCAGGCTTGGCTTAGAACATGCGACCGCATCTTTTCTCGAATGAATCTTATTGATCTTCATCGAGTCCAAGTGGCTTCTAGTATGCTCTAAGAAAGAGCATTAGACTGGTACGAGCTTTTGATCTATGAAATTATTGAAGCAGACCTTACTTGGGAGCAATTCCGGGAAAGGTTTGAGTTGAAATTTGTGTCGGAAGCTGAAAAGTATCTCTAGCTCGACGCTTCATTGACCTTGTTCAAGGTGAATCTTCTATGACGGATTACGTCGCTTCTTTTGAATCTCTATCTAAATATGGGGTCGAGTATATTAATACCCCATTGAAGAAAAATCATAGATTTGTTTATGGGTTGAACAAGAACCTCAAAAAGCCATTACTTCTTAAATTAGAAGTTTCTTTTGATCAGCTAGTTGATATCGCTCTTCGACTCGAAGAGGCCGATAAAGAAAGTGATGTTGAGGTCAAGAAAAACATCAATAAAAAGAGACCTTTTAAATTCAAGCCTAATCCCAACAAAAAGGGGAAGCAAACAACTTCGGTAGCAAATACTCCTAACTCTCATCGTGGAGAATGTTACAACTGTGGTTCTAAGGAACATTATGCAAACAAGTGTCCGAAGTCTCCTTCTTGCCGCTATTGCAAGAGTTCGGGTCATACTATATCTTTGTGTCCCTAACTTCAAAGCAAGAAGGAAGGCAAGCTAAATGTTGTATAAGCCCCTACCGACACTTCTCGTGGTCAAGGTATTTCTTATTCTATCCTTGATGGCATTATTATATTTCGTGATCTTCCTATTCGAGTTCTTTTTGATATGGGTGCATCTCACTCTTTTATATCAAAAGAACTTGTTGATGCTTTGTCTTTGAATGTTATTGGCTTGATGACTTCATTGAGAATTGCGAATCCGGTTGGTGGATCCGCAACACTCAGTTTACTTTGTAAAGATGTCGAAATTATTTTATGTGATTATGCTTTCCAAGCCGATTTGCATGTTATGCGTTACCTTGGTTTCAGAATGATTTTGGGGAATGGATTGGCTTAACCGTTATGAAGCCCATATTCTATGTCCTGAACGGACTATATATCTTCGGCATCCTCAATCTGCTAAACAGATTTCTCTTGTTATGAAAGATTCAGATTCCAATTCGAAAGCATCCTTGTATTCTCTAAATCCTCATGATGTAACGACAAACTATTTTGGACCATTCAAATCGACAATAATCCACACATGTCTGACTTGAATAATTCAAAACAACAGATTGTAATAAAATTTGGAGCAAATAAAATCAAATACAGAATCACAGACACAGAATATCAGAATAACTCGCAGCGGAAATAAAATACCATAGTAGTTCATGAAGCTACTATATACAAACTCTCAAAACATATACAAAATCTCATAGTCAAAATAAATATAATAGAAGTCAGGATACATAAATCAATAATACAGAGACAATACTGAATAGGAAATAACTGAAATAGAAGTCGATGAACCGATAGATAAATAAGCTCCAACAGATCTCTAGCTCCAGAAGGTGAATCCAAAGCTGTGATTCTCAGGCTGACCCGAGCGTAAAGTAAAACACAAAACACTCGAGTCAGGACATACATACTTATACAATGTAAACCAACTCAAGTGAACTGTAGTATAAATGCACAATAACTTAAAGGATGCTTGGGATCGCCCATCCTTTAAGGATCCATTTCCATTAATTTCGCAGAAATAAACGCTATCGAAAAAATATCCATATTAAAGTAAATCAAAACAAATAACAATGCTAATGTGACTAGGGTAGCGCAGAGCTGCAGTAATCTCTTACCTCTAGCCACACTCTCAAATCAAAGGTGTGCATCAAACAATCACAAGGAAATCCAATGGCACGCAAAGAATTGTACTCGTGGTTATAATTCCAAAATGGTTAATAATTTCGAATTAAAATCATTCATTTAAACCAAAATGGTTAATAACTCATAAACATTGAAAATTTCAGCCTTCCACAGCATCTAGAAAAAGCCGTTATAGGTTATACTTGAAAACATTTTAATTTAGCAAAGACAGCACTTTAAAAACTGTTGTTAATTTAGTTTAAAACAGCAAAGACATCATTTTCCAGAAATGCTGTAATAGCTTAAGTTCAAAATAAGGGTTTTATTTAATTTCAGCAAAGACATCAGGTAGCTACAGCAGTTTACAGAACTGCTGTAATAGCCCTTTATTTAGTTCTTTAGCATTTCATTTACTACAGCAACTACAGCATTTCAGAAATATTGTAATAGCCTCTTTTACTTAGTTTTAGTTAAGTTTTGAAACCATAACATTTCTGAATGCTATTAAAAGTCATTTACAGATTTTAGTGTATTTCCAGCCAAAAATAAAATTCATTTTAAACCCTTTTAACATTATAAAAATCATGTTTTTAACATTCAAAAATGTTTATTTATATCATTTAACACATGATTTTTATTAAAATAAATCCATTATAGTTGAATCAAATTTCAATAAATTATTTAACAATTTTAAGTGTAAAATTACTTTTTCTTCACATTTTTATAAATAGGCTTAACACTTAATTTTTTTTCATTTTACAATAAATTAAAATTTCCATTTTTATTTATATAACTTATTTTCTCATTTTTATCCAAACTTCCAAATTTTCCAACTTAAGTTATATTTTCAAAAATTCCATTTCTATTCATTTTTTTCAACATTTTTAACTTATTGAAAATTCCAAATTTCACTATTTAAACATATAAAAATTCAATCTAAATCAAATTTTCAAATTTTTATACTTTTTAAATTTTATTTAAACATTTTCAAAAACTTTAAAAATAACAACGGGCCTGTATATAGTTTTCTAGCCAAGTGATACAGATATATATCATTTCAATCCGCGGTTTACAAAGAAAAATCTGGGTTCTATCATTTCAAACCCACAATCCCAAGTAAAATAAAATAAATAAAAATCGTTCAGGTCTATCATTTCAACCCATAACGATTTTTCCCTATTCTAAAGTCCGTTCGGGTATGTATCATTTCAACCCATAGTGATCTAATCTACAGGGAACTTGAAGTGTGATAAACAGATATAAATGAACAGTTTAACAACATATATTAGTAACAGATGAGATGACAGGTAAATAAACAGGTTTAACATCATATAATTAATAATCACAGACAGGGATAACATAATATAATAGTACTACACATTCAATTATTGTCAATTCACATTTGCATAAGTATAAATGTCAGGTGAGATTTACTCACCTCTTTTGCTGGAGACGTAAGTTCAAATGACACAACAAAACCAGAACACAAAGACAAAGCTACGAACTTGAGTGGAGAGCGAGACCCAAGTTATAGATCTTGTGTTACAACCCAAAAACAAAACCAAAATAATAGTTAAAAATCAATACGATTGAATTTGAATAACTTTGAAACAAAAAGCAGTTTGAATACGAAACTTTTTGTCTTGCTTTCTCTACTTGTATGGATGGCCTAGGGGATCAATTAGGTCAGGTTTGTACTTGGTTTGGATCAGGTATGGGTCTGGAAAAGGTAAGGCTACAAGGTAGAACATGATGGAGGAAGTTACAACATAGGGTAAGTGAAGGGTTTCTAGGCAAATAGGTGGAAAATGGTCCAAACTAAGGCTCGACCATGGTCAATTTGGTTCGGCCAGAGGGTGTACATCTTAGGTCAGTAGCTGGAGTGATGAGGTAAGGTCTGGACAAGGTGGTGTTGGCGGCCAAAGGTGGTGGTGGTGGTAAATGAAGGGTATGGTCAAGGGGAGCTCGGCTAGCATTGTTTTTAAGGCATTGTTTGCATTTTGGTGGAGTTTTGTCATCATGGAGGGTTCGGCCATGGATGGATCTGAAGTGGTAGGTGGTGATGATGCCAAGGAGGAGTGGTAGGAGGTGGTGGCCATGACAACACTACAACAATTTGGACTTTTAATAGCGTTTAAAAAACGCCATTAAAGGCTTTTACAGCGTTTTTATAAACGCTGTATATCAACATGTTGTTATAAGTCTGTGACCTACGATAGCAACACCAAAAACGCTATAAATGAGTTCTTTTAATAGCGTTTCGAAAATGCTATAAATTGTTTTAATGGCGTTTTTGCACAAGCTGTAAAAAACATGTTATAAATAAGAAGAGTTATTAGACAACAAGAATAAAATGCCATAAAAGGTTCCTAACAACAGGGTTTTACCAACGCTATCAATACTCACTTAACAATAGCGTTTTTGGACTGCTATCAACAGTTGCATATTACAGCGTTTTAAAAACGCTATTGTTACCTTTTATAGCATTTTTTAATGCTATCATCTTATTGCATAAGATTTTCTGTGCCTCTTTTTGACGTTTCAATGCATATACGTACAACAAATTTAAATGTCACTAAGATCACATTTGATTACCAATACGTTATATGTAAACAAATAAAATTGCACCAAAACAACATATGTTCATTATATTTCATAACACGTGAAGATTACAAATGCAAGTAAACAAAACTAATATTATACACAAGCAATCTTACTAAAACGATACATAGAAGTATTCAAACACTAAAGATACACACGACACTATATATGACTTCAAATCACCTTGTTGCTACTTGCTAGCACCAAAATGTATTAGTTACCTGTAAAGAAAAAGTTCAATTATTAGTCGTAGTAGACATGATCCATGTAAAATATGCGTATAAAATGACACTTTTGAACAACAATATATGATGTTTATGAACTTATTCAATTACCACTATTGTATTTAAACAAGTACATATACCATTAATTTTTTTAAACTTATTTAACTTTCATAAAACTTGATTTATTTCTATAATACCAGTTTATTTTTTGGCAACTTAATTAACTTAGCAAAATCTTTATGGTACTTAATAAATTCTGTATAAACTTTGTTAATTTAGTTAAATTTTTATAAGACAATTTTTTTTATCAAACTTGGATAAATTTTACAAATTTAATTAATTTAGTCGAATGTTTATAAAACTTGGTTAAATTTTATAATAATTAGTCAAATTTTATTAACTTAGTTATTTTTTATGGACTTGCTTAATTTTTATAAAACTTAGTCAACTTCTATAGAAATTAGTTAATTTTTGTAAATTAGGTTGATTTTTATAAATTTTTTAATTTTTACAAAACTTTAATAACTTTGTTAAATTTTTATAAACTTAATTATTATTTTATAAATTTGCTTACCTTTTACAAATTTTTGTCAATATTTAGATAATTATTTAATTTATGTACAACTTGTTTAACTTATTAAATTTTCATACAACTTGGTTAATTTTTATAAATTTATTTTTAGTTATCCAAAACTTGGTTAAGGTAGAAAATTATTTACTTTTTCTAAAACTTGGTTAACGTAGTTAATTTTTATAATTTATCTAACTTAGTTTAATTTTACAAAAATTAATTATTATTTAATTTTAAAAAACTTAGTTAGTTTAGTTAATTATTATAAAACTTAATTAATTTTGTAAAAAATAATTAACTTAGTTAGATATCATACACGCATTTATTAGAAACTTTAATTGCTACAGTCTAATGTTAACTGCTCCCATATTCTCCTCGAAAGATTATCCTACACACAGTTTATTAGAAACTTTAGTTGCTACAGTTAAGAGTAATGTTTAACCAAATACAACAAAACTATGACCGATGAGTTGGTGATATACGACAAAAAGCAATGGTTGGTATCAAGCAATCCAACTAATTAAACTAAAGAAAAATTGGAAGAAATTGTCTACTTACCACAATAATCACTCTATAAGAGTCTTTAAGAAGTCGAAGTGCAGCATGAGAACCTATATAACCTGCACCTCCTGTCACTAGGACATGTACAACTCCAGCTTCATGGCGAGAAAACTGTATATAATGATGAAGTATTCTAATATCATTTTCCTAACAGGGGAACTTTGATTGTATACTAATTTGACTTCAATGTTGAATGAATTAATACTGTTTATTTAATTTTCCACGAGATTGTTTGAAACAAGTACTAAAATTGTTTGAAACAAGGTTAATCAGCCATTTAGTCGATTAAAATTACTTGCGTTATAAGCAACAAATAGTTTAAGTTTAATTTTTATGCGACGTTATTATCAAGAAGTCGGCAACATTCGCTGTAACGTGTGACTGCTGTTCAACAATATCTAATACTAGCAGTAACAAAAGTGTAGTTGTCCCGCATATGAATACATATACTTTAAGATATTAACATACAAAAGTATGTACATGCATGAGTGTGTATGTGCAATCAAATACTGAATGCTGGGCAGGCCAGGAAAGACAGAAAATACTATAAACTTGAGAAAGCAAAGCGACAGAAAGTAACCATCCTCATTTTTCAGTTTTGAACCTCAAAGCCTATATGTACACCAATCGAATTGAGAATGCTCTTAGGATTTCCGTGGAATCACAACTAAACATAGCCAGAGTACGTTTGCTTATATTTTGACAATGGCAATAAGAATACAAAAAAGAATACAAGGAATAAATAGCAACAAGTTGAACTTCGAATTTCTTTTTTTCTTTAGAAAAAACGCGCTCACATGCACAACAATATAAAAGGTTAATGCAATTTATAGTTTATACTTATCCAGACAGGCCTATCTATCAAATGTTTTGAATCTAATAAAAGAGGGAAAAAAAAGAATGCACCTCTAATATGGTGGTACAAAACTAGAGCTGAAGGGAGCTTGATGTTGACCCAGAACTGATTGCTATTATTGTTTATGAAAAATAATACTTACTTTATTGATGTCACTCCTCCTAGCATGTCAATCTCCAAACCAAAACTGAAATACTCTTCCAAATCACCACTCAAAATTTGAACTCGGATAGTAATGCATCATAAAGGCCAAATATCAGTGCATACTTACTTTATTGGATCTGCAATAGAATGGAGAATCATAGCCTAAAATGTTGAAGAAGAAAAATATTGTAAGTTTGCTACGGAAAAATAATCAGTGAAATATCAGTTTGGCCAACCATAAATGAAACCTGGTCATGGTCGATCAACAGCATCCTTAATTGCATCAGTTAATATAGAAGTTATAAGCACAGAATACAAAAGGCCTGCACATTTATATAGAGAACCCAGTAACTAAGTAGTTAGGAATAAAGGGTCTTACAGTAACAAAGTTATGAATCCAGTTCTAACAAACGTTTATACAAAAGGCCTGCACATTTATATAGAGAATCTAGTTCTAACAAACGTTAAAGCTTATTCAAATAGTCTGTAACGCATGCAACTAGAAAATTATGAATACATGCAAGTGCCCTCAAATAGATACGACATTAGCGCTATATGTGAAACAGACATAAACACAACATTTATAATAGTTTCAATAAGTACTCCAAAACTAACCGAACATACAGGATAAACAATGAAAGGCTTGAGAAAAATGAAGTAATGTAAATAGAAGGATTCTTCAGCTGCAAAAAGGACTTGGCAAAACATATATTAGCTGTAGTAGTGCGAAATTGTTACATGCATACTTTCTGACTGTGATGCTAGAAAACAGATTTTAAGTGATCAATTAAAGAAACAATTTTTCATCGGTAGATTGTGCGCTAAAGATATCGAGAAAAGGTAGAAAACATAATTATTTATCGCCTCACCTCTGTGCTCAACTCTAATTTTTAGCAAAATTTTATAATTTTCTGTAACTACGTATTTTTAATCCTTGCTTATTCCTCTTGATAATTGACACCTTTGGTCGGAATTTTTATTGACCACTTTACACACTCATGTAACAACAATTTTGTTTCATGTGGTTAAATTTATTTCTTGTCTTTCATGTTTGTTGAATTTGTCAAGGAAAAAGTACCTTTGAAAAATATCCAACCATGTGGCAGCCTCGATCATCACATTCACAAAGTATGTAAAATAAAAACAGATCCACATCATAGTACAATATCTTGTGATCAACGAAAAGTTTAGCCAGAAAACATAGATTCTGCCAATAAATCTTGTTCTTTTCCCTTCAACCTGCTCACAGTTCACATGATATAGTTATTGCTGATCAAGAAAACATTAAATTAATATTATTAACCGTTCTAACGAAGATGTATATAAGTGTAAGAGAAACTAAATTGCATACTGTGAGCTTGGTAAATGGTCGTAATCATCCAATATAAAAATTGTACCTCAAACATAAATAATGTGCCACTTCGGTAAATCTCATCTCCAAGTGGATGCTTCAAATCACACTTTTTCTGAAATAAAAGAAAATTTATTATTGTTGTAAGAATGGAAGAAAACTGAGCAAAACTGTGAGGAGAAATGCGATATTGACTCATTATTCCGAAATAAAAGCATCCTTCCACAAAATATACTAGGAAATGAACATTAGCAGGAAATGCTCATAATAGTTCAATCCTAATATTATAAATGAGTTTGCAGTAAACGTGTTGATTTATTAATGAAGTTCAATTACCATTGGCAAAAAAAAACTGCGTAAAAAACCCTTTGTATTAAACAGTGGGGTTTATCCCCATGTTGGTACTACACGTAAGAATTTGGTCTTGTGACAAATCGATTTCTTGATTTGAAAAGCTTGGGGCCAAAACTAAAATACTAGAGTTAGCATTGACTTGATTTTTTTGCCTGGGCCTGGATTGTCCATGCTGTAGCTCTATTTATTAGTTTCATACTTCGGTGCATATGAATATAGATGAAGGCGGGGATTTGAAAAGGCTGCCTTTTTTAATCAGGGTTTGTAACTAATAAGTGGGTTGGACCAGTGCTGAACGGCCGTGTGTATAATATTATTCTATAATACTGTAATTGTAATTTGTACAATGGCAATGATGAAATTTAACACTGCAATTTTTTTTTCAACGAATATAGATAAAAGGCTCTCAACTCAAAAAAAGGCTGAATTTTATCAGGTTTCATTTTATTCTCCTAATTTCTTTTTACCAGCTAATTTTACTTTTTTTTAATTTCAATTGTTGTGCATAATATATATAAAATATGCAGAATCAAACCTAATTTCATGAATAAGATACCAAAAATATCAACCAAACAACATTTAAGAGGGGGTCAGGTGCTCCATGCGAGCTTAAAGTAAATTCGCCCCCGATGGTACAAGGTAATGAAAGAGCAACAAGTTTAGTTTTAATTTTGCAAAACCAGAAAGCAGCAAGATGCTAAACAATTGATCAAAACTTATGCCTTCAAAATGGAATATGTAATAGCAAGATTGGTTGTCAAAAACGACTAGAAAACACAACCAATATACCATAGAAAACATGCAGTTCAGACATAGACTAGCACTTAACATATTCCAGCTCTTAACACATTGAACTTGTTTTTTATACATGACCATTTTCCTCATTATATTTCACTTACATGTGCAGAGTTTTCAAACTGCCATATAGCCTCTCAGTGTATGTATCAGTGAACAGGTGACATACAAAAGCAAGTACATACCTTATTGCATTCATCTTGCTCATCAATTCACAGCCTAGCAGATTCTTTTCAACATAAAAGGAGGAAGAAAAAGCACTTACAACTCACTGTACCAATCGATCTTTAGCATTCTGAACAGCATTCTGAAAAAGGTCACTCTACGTCAACCTCCTCCTCCTCGAATAACGCCTCCACTTCCAATTTCTCCTCCTCCCCAACTTTAAAAAAAGACGGATTGAATACCCAACTGTATTAACATTCGCACTTCTATTGAGGATCATTAAGGAGTTTACCCCTATACAAATTAGTATTAAATAATGGGTATTATCCCCTAATTAGAGATACGCGTAAGAATTCATTTATGTGACAAATCGAGTTTTATTTATACTGTACATGCAATGTTTCAAATCTGAAACGCTTCGAGGTTAAATTAAAATACTAAAGTAAGCTTTTGGGTTTGTTCATCTGCGCTGCGGCCATCCATGATGTATTTCTATATATATGTTTTTATACTTTCGCTACATATGAATATAGATGAAGGCGAGGATTTGGAAAGGCTGCCTTTTTTAACCAAGGGTTGTAACTGATAAGTGGGTTGGCCAGTGTACAACGCCATGTGTATAACATTTTTTAATTGTGATTTTGTACAATGGCATTAAAGAAATTTAGCTTTGTTATATTATTATTTATTTAAAAAATCTTTAAATATAGATAAAATGATCTTAGCTGGAAAATAAATCCACTCCGAGGAATTACTCATACATAGGAAGTATTGTGTGAAATGATAAGATAATCATAAAAGTAAAATAGCTTGTCCAGCATTGGTTTTAATGTCCGGCATGGCCCACATGTTGGTGATGTATATAATACACATCAGCCTTGGACTTTCATGGTGCAGTTTCTGTAATGCATACTGCAAAAAGAGGCCAAGGTCAAACTTACTGGCTTGACTTGTATAAAAGAGACTACAACTCAAAAAAAGTGACTCCTAAGCACCACTAGAGTAATTGATAGTGTTAAGATGTCACAACATATAATTTAAGAATTAAGAACGTATATGGATTCGTAAGTTTATTTGAGTAAAAAAGTATGATAAAAGTTCATCATTGAGAGTCTAGTATAGTAACGTACAATTGTAAAGATGGTCACTCGTAATATAGTTTCTTTTCCACAGCCTGGACCTTATGTTCACAGTCATTGCAACCACATGAAACAAAATGACTTAAAATGCTCATACCAACTGTGCTACCTAGCGGTGTTGCCTTCATCTTTCACTATAGTTATCTTTAAATTGTCAAATTGTTCTTGTTACATGTATATAATAATGATTTTATGGTATAGTTTGTAGTTTTGCGTGCTTTGTTTCAGAGTTTGACTGAACCAGTTTTTGCCGATGCCAAAAAAGCATGTGTTTTAAGCTTGAAGTATTGTCATTTATAGTGTCAGTCTATTACAAATATAATGATTCCTTTTGATAATCATCATTTAACATTATCAATGAGAAATATGTATTATTATCAACTTAGAGGTCACCATAAAACTCACTCATCTGACCAAACTACTCAGAAGATATCGTGGATTGTAGTTTATCCAGGTATGCAACAACTATACAAACAATCTCAATTTCAAGTGAGATGACATTCTCAAGCTAAACTCAGTTCAATACATAAATACGTACCCGGAACATATATAGTTATAATATATAGTTTATATGCTTGGCACGTATATCCCAATACATACCAGGCCTCCTTGTTACCATTGACAAAGTGTAGCTCGTCTAGGGCCTCTCCGTCCACATTGAACCTCCTCCCCCAAGCCGAACTCCAACCGCCACACTTTGCCTTGCAATCAAAACGAAGACGAGAACGCCCAATTTCATGCGAACCCAAACTTTAACCAGTAAAAAACCCTAAAGTAAGTGCTCCAGCAAAGAAATAAACCCTAATTTGAATTGATTTTAACCTAAAAATGGCAATAATATTGGATTCATGTGAAATTGAAGTCAAACTTTTTCCAGAACGAAATCTAACAGTAAATAGAGGGATTGATGAAAACTAGGGAGTACCTGCTATAAACTTTGATGACAGCCAAAGTGATATGGAGTTGCTAAGGGGATTGGGAGAAAACAGCGCATAATGATATGGAGTTGCTAAGGTGATTGGGAGAAAACAGCGCATAAAGAAGAAGAAAGATTAAGCGATTGCTTTTGTTTTGGAGACCCGCCGCTCTATTTTTAGGAGGATTAGTGCGGATGGAGGGAAGATGAATATGTTGCCGCTTTATTTTTTGGCACTGCATTTAATAGCACGGAGAAGATAATTAAGTGGACCTAAATAGCGAAATAATAGCTGGCCGGCGTCTAACGCTGTACTGATTTGCAATAGATAGAGGGTTTTCTTGTAGTGCAAGCAAGGGGATGGCCGAGCAAAAGGCAAGATAAACAAGGCAAAAATGACATGAAAATGAGAAGAAAAGTGAAAAGTAAGAAGATGCCATTACCACAATTGCTTTAGCCGTGAATAAGAATTTGAGAAATGAGTTTTGCATGAGAAATGAGATGGTAATTCACGGCTAAAACTGAAAAGTATACAGCCAAAAATGAATTAATGAGATGTTATGGCATGTGAAGAGTTTTTGGACAATGAAAGGACTTGAAATGAAAAGCCTTTAAACTCTTAATATTTCCATTTTCTTTAATTCAAATAAAACAAAATAAAAATCAATAAATGAATTTAAAAACTGAAACAAAGTAATATAAATTGAAAATAATTAATTAATTTTAAATAAAATAGCAAAAGAATGAAGAAATTGCTTAAAAATCCAAAACCGGGTCCAAAATTTACAAATAAATCATCACTAGCTTTAGAAAAATTTCTACTTCACTTTAAAACAAATAAAAGGTCAAATTAATAGAATAAATGAGGAAAAAAATAAGTGGGAATGAGAATAAAATAAGATCTTAAGGAAATAGAGAGATAAATAAAGAATTTCTTTAATTAATTGAAACTGGAGATTAAAAATTATAAACAGAATACAACCGATACTGGAAAATGTAAATTACACACACAAAAAAATGTTTTAAAACCAAACTATATACATAAAAGTTATTTTACCCATATAAATGTAAATTAGAACATTACATGACCAAATAAAATATTATTCATACAATTTAAAATAAACAATTTGTTAAATACAACAAATTACACACAATATTGAAAAAGGCATAACTTTCACATTATAAATCAGATTTCAACGATACGAAAAGCAGTATTCTTAAAATTTTATTTACTTTCATAAAATAAAGATAGATTTCAAAAATTCAAATTTTAAAATTTTAAATTAAAAGTCAAAGTTTGACCATATTGACCACAATTCACATTTCTGGAAAATATCTTATTTATTCATGTTTGAAATTCTAATTCACATCAAAATAAAAAATTCAAATGTAAAATAAAAAAATTATCAAATTTAAATAAATAAAATAAAGTTTTTAAATCAGGAAATTAAATTAAAGAAATTAAAATATACAATTAAAATAATCACAAAATACAGGGTTGTTACACATGACGACGATAATGATGATGAAGAAGATGTTATCTCTCATTCACATTGTTTGTGAATTTCCCGACATATTTGAGCCCGTTTTAGGATTACCACCTAAGCGAGCAATTGAGTTCAGAATTAATCTAATCCCTGGAGCTCTACCTATTACTCGTCCTCCTTATCGAATGTCCAACAAAGAAAATGAGGAGATGCGCAAACAATTATCCGAATTGGAAGCGAAGCAATTTATTCAATCTAGTTCCTCTCCATGGGGAGCTTCAGCTATTTTTGTGAAGAAATCTGAAGGTACACTTAGGCTTTGCGTTGACTACCGCAAGCTTAACGATCTCACCATCAAGAATAAATATCCCTTGCCTCGGATTGATGATTTATTCGATCAACTTAGTGGTGCTAAAGTCTTTTCACAGTTAGACTTAGCAACCAGTTTTCATCTGCTCGGTATTGCAGAGGATAGCATTCCTTTGACATCGTTCTATACTCATTATGGATCTTATGAATGGCTTGTTATGCCATTTGGTTTAACGAATGCTCCAGCTTATTTCGTTGACCTTATGAATCGAGTTTTCAAAGACTTCCTCGATCGATTTGTTCTCATCTTTATAGATGATATTCTTATTTATTCTAAAACCGAGGAAGAGCATGAAAATCATCTTCGGATTGTGTTGGAAACTCTTAGGAGCAACCAATTAAAAGCAAAATTTTCTAAATGCCACTTTTGGCAATCTCGTGTGAAATTTTTGGGGCATATTATTTCTGAATCCGGAATTTCCGTGGATCCTTCAAAGATTGAAGCGATTCAAAATTGGAAGAGACCGGAGTGTGTGATGGAAATTCGTAGCTTTCTCGGATTGGTGGGCTATTACCGTCGGTTCATAAAAGACATTTCTAAAATTTCCGTGCCTCTTACTAATTTGACAAAGAAGGGAGTTAAATACATTTGGTCAAACAAATGTGAAGCTTCTTTTCAGAAATTAAAAGAACTCCTTTCCGTGGCTCCTATTCTTGTGATTCCCGAAGGGAACCAAGATTTTATTGTTTACACCGATGCTAGTCATGTTGGTTTGGGTGCCGTTCTCATGCAAAGGGAACGTGTCATTGCTTATGCTTCTAGGAAATCAAAGCCTGCCGAGACTAGATATGCCACTCCTGATTTAGAGCTCGCGACTACTGTTTTCGCCCTTATAATTTGGCGTCATTATCTTTTGGGAGATAAATTTGTTCTCTACACCGATCATAAATCTTTGAAGTATTTATTTTCTCAAAAGGAACTTAATTTGCGTCAACAACGTTGGCTCGAGTCCCTTGCATCGTATGATCTTAATATTCTTTATACTCCCGGAAAGGGAAATCGGGTTGCCGATGCCCTTAGTCGAAAGCAACAAGCGGTTGTTTCCATGATGATATCCGAATGGAAGGATCTTGTGACTTTATCCACTTGTGATATTCGAGATTGTGAATCCAATTCATGTTCATCTCTTGTTTTATGTAGCCTTGAGGCTCATCCTTCTCTTTTAGACCGCATTCTTGAAGCTCAAAAGCATGATCCCGAATTGGTTCTTCTTAGCCAAAGTTGTAGGGATAAAATTGATATTGAAGGTTTGAAAGACTTTGATATTGATGCTCGTGGCGGTATTCGAAAATTTGGTAGACTTATTGTGCCAAATATTATTGATCTTCGTAAAGATATATTAGAAGATTCTCATCGTTCTAAATTTACCATTCATCCCTGTAGTAGTAAAATGTACGCGGATATGAAGCGACTTTACTATTGGGACGGAATGAAATCCGATATTGCTAACTTTGTTAAGCGTTGCATGACTTGCCAACTTGTAAAGGCCGAGCATCAAAGGCCCGGTGGGTTATTGCAACCTTTGGAAATTCCAATATGGAAGTGGGATCAAATTTCCATGGACTTTATTGACGGTCTTCCCCATTCTCGTTCGGGTCATGATAGCCTATGGGTGATAGTTGATAGACTTACAAAGTCCGCCTATTTTATTCCTGTTCGGTCCAATCGGACCGTACCTATTTTGGCTAAACTCTTTGTCAAGAAAATTGTTAGATTGCATGGAGTTCCTACTTCTATTGTTAGCGATCGTGATCCATTGTTTACAAGTGGATTTTGGAAAGGTCTTCAAAAAGCTTTGGGGACGAAGCTTAATTTTAGCACCGCTTATCATCCTCAGTCCGATGGACAAACCGAGCGTGTGAATCAAACTCTTGAAGATCTTCTTCGTGCATGTGTTCTTGATTTTGGTGGAAGTTGGGAAGATCATATTTCTCTTGTTGAATTTTCCTATAATAATAGCTTCCAATCTAGTATTGGTATGGCACCTTTCGAGGCACTATACGGAAGGCCATGCCGATCTCCTTCATGTTGGCTTGAAGCCGGTGAGAAGCTGGTTTTAGGTCCAGATTTTATTCGGGATGCCACATAAAAGATTGAACTTATTCGTCATAGGATGAAAGAAGCTCAAAGTAGAAAAAAATCCTATGCCGATAATCGAAGAAGGAAATTAGAATTTTCTATGGGAGATTTTGTGTTTATTCGTGTTTCACCTATGAAGGGTGTCGTGCGTTTCAGTCGATCGGGAAAATTAGCACCTCGATATATTGGCCCATTTCCCATCACCGAACACATTGGTTCTGTGGCTTATCGCCTTTTATTACCGGCTCAATTTTCTGCTATTCATGACGTGTTCCACGTCTCTCAACTACGGAAATGCCTTCGAGATTCCGATTCTTGATCCCGGTATTATTGAAGAAATTGAAGTTTCGCCTAATTTGACTTATGAGCAACATCCTATAAGTATCATTGCTTCGGAGGTTTAACGACTTCGAAATAAAGATGTTCCTCTTGTGAAAGTTCAATGGTCCTCAAATCCTAAGGATTGCTCTTGGGAATCAGAGAATTCATCGAGCGAACACATCCGGACTTGCTCTCTCGTGCTCCTTAAGGTGAACTTTTTATTTCAAATTTCTTCTTTTTGTGTTGATATGCTTTTATATTTGTTACTTCTTATTTATTTCTTAAAGATTGCGAGGACGCAATTTCTTTAAGGAGGGGACTCTGTAACAACCCGCATATTTTACGATTTGTATATTTAAATGTTTTATTTAAATATAGAATCGTTAATCGGATTAAAATCCAAAAAAAGCTACTTTTTGTAAACAGTCGAATTGGGACTCGAGACCAACTCCATTGAGTCCAAAATTGTGTTTACAACTTTTTTGAGTATAAGCATCGATATGTTTGGAGTAAGTTGAATTTTGCTATTTTCTGTTGGGCTTTGGGTTTGGGTTTCAACCCACTAACCCATCTTAACACTCTAGCTCAGTCCACTTCTCCTCTTCACTTCATTCTTATTTTCCTAACAATCAAGCTTTAATAAAAATGGGGAGAGGAATAGAAAATTAAAATTCAAAACCCTGGTTTACTTTGCAAATACAAATTCTTGCTCCAAATTCAAAGAGAAGCTTAGGTGAGCCTCCTCTTCATCTTCTCCAACTCATTCTCTCTTTAATCTCAGAAATTTCCTAAACCTAACTAAGGAAATGTTCTTCTTTTGAGCTTAGATTCAAGCTTCTAGAGTTGAAGTTGAAGAGTAGTTGATCTTCCTTTGCTTTCAAGCTTCTCCTTAATTGTTTTTGGGTTTAAAGGTGAGTTCTTTAACTCACATCTATGTCTATAGCTATCTTCGTTGTTAGGTATGAATTCCTAACACTTGTGCATATTCATTTGCTTTTGATTTGAACTGATTTGGTGAACATTTCAATTTTTGGTGTTTTGAAGTCAAAACTTTGAAAATCCTAGCTTTGATTTATGAACATGCTTTTGGTGGTGTATCGAAGAGCCTAAAGGGCTGGGTTGTCGATTGGCAAAAAAACCATAAAGCGCATTGCTCGTCCGATTGCAAATGGAGAGAGTTTATTCTTCATTTGAATAGGCTGAAAAACAGTCCCAGTGCCAGTAAGTCGACTGACCCCCTGCAGTCAGTCGACTGGCTGTAGAAAATGAGCGTTTCTGGGACTATCTGTAGAAACTAGAAGTCTTTGTTTTCTGCAGTCAGTCGACTGGCTGCAGGAAATGAAATTTTTGAGTTTCTGGATCAGTCGACTGGCCTCTACAGTTAGTCGACTGACCTGCTTGTTTTTTCCTATTTTGCTTATTTTGCGTGAGGTTCCAATTTTTATCGATTCGTGATTATCCGATTTATTGTTATCACTTAT
Organism: Allium fistulosum; assembly: GCA_030737815.1. Taxonomy (NCBI): domain Eukaryota; kingdom Viridiplantae; phylum Streptophyta; class Magnoliopsida; order Asparagales; family Amaryllidaceae; genus Allium; species Allium fistulosum. The sequence continues at coordinate 312,453,462 of CM060903.1, read as the reverse complement.
TATTGACTTTGATGACTTCTTTTTCGAGATTTTGAGAATATCCATTTTGATGGATTTGGTATCGATTTCTTTGGATTTGATTCACATCTTCGTATGTGGATTTTGGTGATTGATTGTTTCTACAATCATTTCTATGATTTGTCACTTTAAAATACAGAGGTTTCTATACTAGTAGTAAATATTCAAACTCTTTTACAAAGTTGATTTTAACTCTATTTTTAATTACAAAGCTCGTTTATAAAACCGTTTTCTAATCTATTAGTATATACAAACCTTTACCTCATTCGTATGAGAAATCTAATTAAACGGCTTAGCAAAACAAGTGGTATGAAACACTTGCTTTTACTTTGCCGGTTAATTCTTGGACTTGTTAGATTGAACTCTTGTGACAATTTTCGAGTGGGAATCTACAATTTGTTCGTAAATATTTAAGTTAAGCTAGTGGTTATGGGACATGAAGCTAAACTCATATATTTACTAGCTTAGTGTAATCGACACTTTTATTGATCGATGATGATCCTTTTGTGATTTAGACTAGCGATGTGCGATGTCTATTTGTTTGTTTGGGGATTACAATCCCTGTTTGTGGAACTTCAGTTCAATTTGGCGGGGTAGCGACCCGTGGTCTTCGGGCCGTTTGTGGAGCTTCGGCTCAAAATCGATGGTTAGCGACCATGGAATAGTGTTTCGTTTGTGATACACGTGTTGGTGAGTTTTGATGCTCCCGTTTGTGATAGGCCTCCCCCTTTGTGATTTCTGGATTTCTAATTGATGATTTCTAGAATTTGTGTTTCACCTCTTTATGTGATTGGCAATGATATGTTTGTCAATATTTGTGGTTTGGTGAATAAAATAAAGAATATGACATTCTTTTTGGTGCTTTGAGATTCTTGAAATATTGTATGATTTTGTTGTTGTTTAAAGCATACTTGTCACAGTTTGACATTATTGTTATCATACGTTCTAGTTATATCTCTACTCTTATCTCATTTTATAAATGATAATTATAGCTAGACTTATCCGTTTATTATTTTCTTATTAAATAATACTCGGGTCAGACCGAGATGTTACAGGTGCTTCTGCTTGACTCCTTATTTGGGATCATCTTCTGACTTTTGCCTAACTACATTGGATTGGTAGTTTTTGTTGTTATACATTTGAGATAGAGACTCCGTGATTTATACATATTCTTTTGTCTAGCACTAGTATCTATTCTTTTGTGATATTGTGGAACTTGTTGACCACTACTCTAATGTACACTTTTCTGTGTTATATTCATATCTGTTTCCGCATTTGAGATATGAACATCTGTGACGGATTTATGTTATGCTTATTTCTATATTTTTTTTCGAATGACTCATAGCCATTGTGTAGTAGCTTTGAGTTTGTATTGGTATGTCGGATTTCCTCTTGAAATGAAATGCACGTTATACTATCTGACATATCGGAGTTCGCACAAAGCAATTACACAGATGGTCGCTCCTCAACAGCCTTATTCTTCGCGCTAGTTGACGGCATTACTTCGTAGTGTCCTTAGCTAGCGTGAGTATAGAGGAGGGGCGTCACACTTAGGGGAGTTCATCTATATGGCTATGTCATGTCGAAGGCGTTCGAAATCGCCATAATAGGCAAAAATTTGAAGCGGCGGCACGACGAACGGTTGGGCGGCGGAGCACTGCGCGTTGGCGAGGTTGGTCGGCAGTGGTGGGGCATCACAGTGGTGTTGTTGGATCGAGTCATATTGGTCGTATAGGCACACGATCATGATGGGTGACGGGGGCATCGTGCATACTAGATCTGATCGTATTTGCGTTAGGGTGGGAAAAGGTGATTCAATTTACAAAAGTACCCTTTTTTATTTAATTTAATTTTAATTTTAATAGTTCTAATTATCATAACTTTCTCATACAAGCTCGGATTTGGATGCAGTTTTCTCCGCTGCGATCTGAAATTCCGACATTATGAACCTGGTTTGGACGAATTTTGAGATTTTTGAATTTTGGGCTTTTAATTGGAATTTAATTCGATTTAAAATCAAAGGTGAGTGTTTTGACCCACTCACAACTACTAGATTATCTTATGTTAGTTATATTAAATTTATGATGTGACTTAAAACTTATTGATTGATGTTTGGTAGGTTTAAATTGTCATTCAAGTTAAATTTGACTTTTATTACATTTAATCATCGTTTAATTTAATATTGAATTTAATTGTCAGTTTAATACCTGTTAATGAAAATCAGTTATCTACTGATGTTTATTGGTTGATTTGGATGATGATTGTGATGGATGTTTGAATGTTGATATTGGATGATTGGATGTTGTAATTTTAGATTGTTATAACACTGCAAAGTTCCCTATGGGTTGAAATGACACATACCCGAATAATCTATAGGTTAGGGAAAAATCGTTATGGGTTGAAATGATAAACTCGAGTGATTTTATGGATTTTATTTAATTCGGGATTGCGATTTGAAATGATATATAACCGTAAAATGTTAAATTGCGGATTGAAATGATAAATATCCGTATCACTTGACCATAGAGTAGAAAATTGTATACGGACAACGGATTGGTTAAATTAAATCATTTTTAAAATCTTTAAATCTTGAATTTAGTTAACTGGTATTTTGAAATAGAAATTGATTTGTATAAACTGAATTATTTTCAGAAATCCAAGCGTAATTGCTGGAATTGGAATTTGATTGGATGAATTGTTCAAAGGGTTTAAATTGGAATTTCAAGTTGAAGTGTCAAATATAAATGAATTTATCGGAATTGAGTTATTGAAAATGTTTGGATATAACTTTGAAATCTATTTTAAATAAATTTATGAATTTAAACCATTTTAATCAATTCAAACTATTTAATTTATTTTAATCTATTATAACCTATTTAATCAAATTTAATCTATTTTACCTATCTTAAACTAATTAAATTTATTTAATCTATTTTAAATCCATTTAATATAATTTAAATATATTTAATCTATTTTAAATTTATTTAATCTATTTATCCTATTTAATATAAGTTAAATCTATTTAACCTATATTTAATCAATTTAAATTATTTTATTAATTTTAAACTTAATAAAATCTATTTAATCTATATTTAATCTATTTAAAATCATAAAATCTAACTTAATCAAATTTAAATCTATTTAAACTAATTTTACTATTTAAACTATTTTAAATCTATTTAAACTATTTTAAATCTATTTAAACTATTTTTTTAAACTATTAAAACCATTTATGACTATCTAAACTATTTTCTAAAATTCCAGACTATGTAAAATTAAAGTAATTATATTTAAATCCTCGATGATGGTACAACCTAAGATGAAATTTGGAATTAATACCTTTGGTGAATGACCTATTTGAGTAAATATGATGATTTTGGAACTAGGATTTAATTAACCTATCTTATCGATAAATTCAAAAGTGAATATGATTTTGGAAGTAAATACAATTTTTAAAGTAAATATGGGTTTGAAAGTGAATATGATTACGAAGGTGATATGGTTTTGAGAATATGATATTTTGATATAAATTGTGAATTGACTTTTGAAATGTAAAGAACCATCTGGTGTGTAATAAGCGTTTGGTTGTTAAAGAGACCAGGATCAGATATTGTCATACTCTATGCCAATATCGAAAACCATTTTAACAACTGTGTACGCGGTGGAGATTCTAGAAACGAAGTAGGATGGTTTGATGAATGATTATGTATAAGGTATTTACGTGACCCTGACTCCCATGAGTCAGCTTAATGTGGCTAAAACAGGAGCTATACCAGGCCAAGTGAGGTCATTCCTCCTATTGGGCACATTTCTTCGATACTATATTCTGACTTTGTGATTGATATGGTGGCCAACCGTTGATTTTGATTATGGGAGTGTGTCCAAGGTGGGCGGTAGTAGCTACTACGCGTTACCACCAGTCTGGGAGTGCAATTGGTATATCTATCCGGGGCATTGCCTCGAGTGCCTTGTCGCATGCCTTATCGCGCCTTCTACGAGTTTGGTTTGTACCATACCTATGGAGTGCCCTCTGATAGCCCTCCAGTTTACGGAGGAATTACGGTACTTTATAGACTATGCGAATTATAAAAATGTGTTAAGGGGGATAGGGGTAACGCCTTAACGCTATTTTAACACTGTAGACATATTATAATAGCGTATTATACTGCATAGTAAATAGTTTAACGGATCCTTAGGAGATGGTAATCCCAAACATCTCTAAAGTTATTGCACTCACGTTGACACTGGATAGGAGATGTCAAACCCCGTAACCATCTCTAATGCAGTCGCACTCATATTTATTTACGGTTGATTTAACTTACATAAGATCTTTTAGTTCTGACTCGAGTGTTTTGTCTTTTCATTACACTCAGATCAGCTTGAGCATTTCAGGGTTGAAGACTATTTTCGGAGGAAGAAGACGAAGATTCTGTATATTATTTATTATTATTTATTCCACTACATCATGTTGTTCCACTTCATTTATTTATTTATTCCTATTGTATGTAACTTTGATCTGTATTGTAAAAGTAAAATCAATGTTATTTGTAAACAGCTTCATGAACTGTTTATTTGATTATTATATTTTGTCATTCCACTACGAGATTCTGTATTTGTTTTCTTTTTTTCTCTGCTTTTTCTTATTTACCCCATAACAATCTGCCATTTTGAATGGTTTGAGTCTGCCGTGTGTGTCTGCTTAAAATGTCCAAAAAGGCAGGTCGTTACAGTTGGTATCAGAACTTTGGTTTAGCGATAACCTTAGCTTTTGTGGGGTTTGACTCGTTTGATATAGGTAGTAATACCCTAGAATGAGTCGTTGAGTGTATATATATGAGAGAGCGTATATGTTAGTGTTATAAAAGGTTTTGTATTATGTTAATTTGTTCTGTTTTGTATTTATAAATTCTAGTCGGTACATAGGTGCTATGGAATCGAAAGGGATTTCTAAACACTTTATAGGGCAGACCGACACAATATTTTTTAAATATGGGTAAATGAAATAATTTTACCTATTATTATATTTTGTATATAAAAGAATGTGATATGTTTGGTTATTTGTTAGGAATTGAAATTTTATAAATATTGGTTGCAAAATGGGATAGTAAATAAAATGAATATAAGTTGGAAATTTAGAACTTAAGTTCCGGGGTTTTAAAGGATTTTGGAATATAATATTAGTATTAATTTGGAATAAAATATTTGTTTTCTACTATAAATATTTCAATATGGTTTGTAATAAATGTTTTAAAGGATTTTTGGAAGGAAATAAGTTCTGTACTCCCTTCTCTGTCGCTAGAAAATAATTTCGATGATGAGTGCATGCATCATCGACGTTCATTTTCAAGTTTCAAAGTGGGTAGACTGTTGTAATAGTTTTAATGCACTTTTTTTTGATAAAAAGGTTTTAATTTTTTTTTCTAAGTACGATCTTATATGAAAGATAGGTATATATATATTTGATTTGAAAGGAAACCCAGTATTCAGTTCTTAAGTTTCTGTAACGATCGGACTTGTCGTTTGATCTTACGGACTCGAAACGCGTAGAAATCAATTTAATAAAATTCAATTGAAACCAATTTGAAATAAGCTGATTTTTTTAAGCTAAATTCTTCATACGATAGAATTAGGACTTGAAACCTGTTCCATTGAGCTTAAAATTATCAAAAACATCTATTTTGATATATGGGATGACTCATTTTCGTTCTGGAGACAGAACGGTCTTTTCGGGTCGTATTTGTCAATTCGAATCTATTCGGATGTCTATTCATTTCTTATCGGGCTTTGATAGTATTATTGTTCTATTCTAACCCTAGCAGCCTTTCTATTTCTTATTTCTGTAGGTACATTTCCTTCTCATCTCCTCTTTCCAATGGCAGAAAGGCAAAAACCCAAATTCCCGATTCCAAATCCAATTACAAATCAAAATCAAATCGAAAAATTAAATCTCCTTAAACAATATCGAATTATATATCAATTCGAAGCTCTCGATGAGTGCAACCCAAATCTGCAGTTTATTTTTGGAATCGAATCATTACTTGGCTAGAAATCCGTGTTTTATTCTCGGCCGTTCATAGGCCATCTTCTTGTTGGACGGTGGATCTACGACGAGGGTTCGATCGGAAGGTGCTGGGTCTTAGAGGAGGCTTAGGGGAGTTCATCCATACAGCTATCTCGAGCCGAATTCACTCAAAATCGCCAGAATAGGCGAAGATTTGAAGCGGCAGCACGACGAACGGCTGGGCGGCGGAGCACTACGCGTTGGCGGGGGTGGTCGGTCGTGGTGGGGCATCGCAGTGGTGTTGTTGGATCGAGTCATATTGGATTGTATAGGCGCACGATCATGGATGAGCGGCGGTGGCATCGTGCATACCAGATCTGATCGTATTTGCGTTAGGGTTGGGAAAAGGTGATTCAATTAACAAAAGTACCCTTTGTTTTATTTAATTTAATTTTAAATTTAATAGTTCTAATTATCATAACTTTCTCATAAAAGTTCGGATTTGGACGCGGTTTTCTCTACTGCGATCGTATTGAAATTCCGGACATTTTGAACCTGGTTTGGACGAATTCTGTGACAGTTGAATTTTGGGCTTTTAATTGGACTTTAATTCGATTTAAAATCAAAGGTGAGTGTTTTGACCCATTTACAACTACTAGATTATCTTATGTTAGTTAAATTAAATTTATGATGTAACTTGAAATTTATTGATTGATATTTGGTAGGTTTAAAAATTCATTCTAGTTAAATTTGACTTTTATTGCATTTAATCATCGTTTAATTTAATATTGAATTTAATTGTCAATTTAATACCTGTTAATGAAAATCGGTTATCTATTGATGTTTATTGGTTGATTTGGATGATGGTTATGATGGATGACTGGATGTTGTAATTTTATATTGTTATAACACTGAAAAGTTCCCTATGGGTTGAAATGATACATACCCGAACGATCTATAGATTAGGGAAAAATCGTTATGGGTTGAAATGATAGACTCGAGCGATTTTATGGATTTTATTTAATTCGGGATTGCGATTTGAAATGATATATAACTGTAAAATGTTAAATTGCGGATTGAAATGATAAATATCTGTATCACTTGACCATAGGGTAGAAAATTATATATGGACACTGGATTGGTTAAATTAAATGATTTTTAAAATCTTTAAATTTTGAATTCGGTTAACTGGTATTTTGAAATAGAAATTGATTTATATAAACTGAATTATTTTCAGAAATCCAAGCGTAAATGCTGGAATTGGAATTTGATTGGATGAATTGTTCAAAGGGTTTAAATTGGAATTTCAAGTTGAAGTGTCAAATATGATGAATTTATCAGAATTGAGTTATTGAAAATGTTTAGATATAACTTCGAAATCTATTTTAAATTAATTTATGAATTTAAACGATTTTAATCAATTCAAACTATTTAATTTATTTTAATCTATTATAACCTATTTAATCCAATTTAATCTATTTTACCTATCTTAAACTAATTAAATTTATTTAATCTATTTTAAATCCATTTAATATAATTTAAATCTATTTAATCTATTTTAAATTTTTTTAATCTATCTAATCCTATTTAATATAAGTTAAATCTATTTAACCTATGTTTAATCTATTTAAATCATTTTAAATCTAATAAAATCTATTTAATCTATATTTAATCTATTTAAAATCATAAAATCTAACTAAATCAAATTTAAATCGATTTAAACTAATTTTACTATTTAAACTATTTTAAATCTATTTAAACTATTTTTTTAAACTATTATAACCATTTATGACTATCTAAACTATTTTCTAAAATTTCAGACTATGTAAAGTTGAAGTAATTATATTTAAATCCTCGACGATGGTACAACCCAAGTTGAAATTTGGAATTAATACCTTTTGTGAATGACCTACGTGAGTAAATATGATGATTTTGGAACTAGGATTTAATTAACCTATCTTATCGATAAATTCAAAAGTGAATATGATTTTGGAAGTAAATTCAGTTTTTAAAGTGAATATGGGTTTGAAAGTGAATATGATTATGAAGGTGATATGGTTTTGAGAATATGATATTTTGATATAAATTGTGAATTGACTTTTGAAATGTAAAGAACCATCCGGTGTGTAATAAGCGTTTGGTTGTTAAAGAGACCAGGATCAGATATTGTCATACTCTCTACCTAAACCAGAGCTCTAATACCACATGTAACAGCCCAATATTTTCAACCATTCGCATCCACACATGCCAGACTTGAATTGCTCAAAAAATTAGATTGTTAATTTATATTTGACAAAACTCAGCATATACAGTAAATAAAATAATCACAGAATCACAAACATAGAGTAATATAACAATAAGCAGCGGAAACAAAAGAATAGTAGTTCATGAAGCTACTATATATATATATATATATAACAGAGTTAAAATAAGATACAACAGAAGCCTCGAATACATAGAAGTCTCAATACAATAGTCAAATAACAAAATCAGAATATATCACTGGAGTCAACTGAATAACTGGTAGCTGAATAGATAGATGAATCTCCAAGCGAAGCTCCAACTCCAAAGGTGAGTCCCTAATGCTGTGGCACTCAGTCTGACCTAAGCGTAAAGAAAAACACAAAACACTCGAGTCAAGATTAACATTCTTATATCAATAAATCCAACTCAAGTGAAATATCAACTGAAATACAAGTAACTCAAGGGATTTTAGGATAACCATCCTCTAAGGATCCGTGGAACTATCTACTATGTAGTAATATACGCTACTATACTATGTCTATAGTAAAGTAAACTATTAAAATAGCGTTAAGGCGTCGCCCATATCCCCCTTAACACATTTTATATATTCCCACAGTCTATACAGTATCATAATCTCCCCGGTACTGGGCGTCGTCAGAGGGCACTCCATAGGTATCGTACAAAACAAACTCGCAGTGGGCTCGATATGGTAGGTGACACGGCACAACTAGGCAATGCCAGGGTAGATATACCAATTACACTTCCGGGCTGGTGGTAACGCATAGCCGCAGCTACCGCCCACCTCGATCCACACTCCCAAATCAAAGGTGCGCACCAAATCAATCACAAAGTAATAGAATCAAAGCTAACTCATGGGAGTCAGATCCACGTATATACCTCAAATAGAACGTCATCAACCACCTACTTCATTCTGGAATCTCCACCGCGTACATGGTTGCTAAAGTGGTTTTTAGTATTGGCAGAGAGTATGACAATAACCGATCTCGGTCTCTTTAACAACCAACCATTATTATAACATCGTGGTCATTTCAAAATATCATACTTCAAAACCAAAATATCATTTCCATTTCAAAACCATCTCAATACGATATCATTTCTCACTTAAAATAATATTCATTTCCAAAATCATAACACATTCCGAAATTATAACCTGTTCGAAATTATAACACTTGAAATTATAACACTTTCCTCTTAAATAGTTTAGATATTAATAATATATATATATATATATTAAAATAGTTAATAATAAAATAGTTAATATAATAAAATAATTTTTATATAAAATAGTTATAATTTAAATAGTTTGTATTAAAGTAACTAATATATTAAAATATAGTTTTATTTAAAATAGTTTATATGAAAAGAATTATATATTAAAATAATTTATAAGGTAAAATATTTATATATATATTTAAAATACTTTATATAATAAAATAGTTTCCTCAAAGTTCACAAATCGATTCAAATCAATTCAAATTCCAATATTCAGTTTAATTCATTCTCAATTCATCAATTTCAATTCAATTCAGTTTCTCAATAAACCATTCCAAATTATATTGATTTCAAATACAGATTTGAACCACAAAATATACCATTTCAATTTCAATATATTTCAAAGGTTTAAATATTCAACATTTTCAAAACTAAATTTGATAATTTCATTTATATCTCAATTTAGATTCATTATTATTTAGTTTTGAAATATTCACTTAATAAAATTCAATATCGTTTAAATAAGCCTTAATTTATAATTTAAACTAAATATTTTCTTCAATTTATTTAAACTTGAAATATTCATTTAATCACTTTACATCAAAATCAAGTTATAAAAATCGTATCGTTAAAATCTTAAATCCAATAAGTTTCAAATCTATTTAAATTTATCTTTCCAACCTTAATTTATTAAAATTATATAAAATATACTTTTAAAAAATAAATTTAAATAATACTTAAAACATATTATATACTAATTAAAGTAACTTTATTAAATCAAATCTTATTAATTACATTTAATTTATATTAAAGCTTATTTTATATATAAATTATGAGAAAATTCTTAAAATTTATAATTTCGAAACTAATTTATAATTATAAAATTTTCAAAACATATAATTTTATAAATCTATAATTTAAACTATTATAAAACACATTTATATATAATATCTTAAAATCAATATTTATTAAAACCATATATTCCTTTTCAAAACTTTGGAAATCATTTTCAATATATATATATATAAACCATCAGTGTCAGTATATAATTTTCTATCCTATGGTCAAGTGATACAGATATTTATCATTTCAATCCGCAATTTAAATATCTACGAGTATATATCTTTTCAACCCGCAATCCCAATTCAATGTCAATGAAAATCGCTTGGGTTTATCATTTCAACCCATAACGATTTTCTCCTATTCTACAAAATCTTTCGGGTATGTATCATTTCAACCCATAAGGAATTCTATACTAATAGGGAACTTGCAGAGTGAGAACATATATACTATAATATAACAATTAGCAACATGTATATATCATCAGTGATAAAATAAATAACAGATCATGATGTCAGATGTCATAAGTGAACAGATACAGATAATAGCATATATATAGCAATTTAAATAACTAACAGCCGCATATTTCAATTGTCATTTCAATTGAGATCAAATTTAATAAATATAAGAACGTTAATCGTGAGTGATTGCTCGCCTTTCGAGGTTAGAGACAAACGAGAATAAGATGAATTACGAATCCAAGCACGAATTCCAAAGCAAAGCAAGATTGAACGCGAATTTGATGAGCAAAGCTGGTAGCTTGAAATTGACGAAATCAAACCAAAACAGGATTGATGAAGATCAATTGTAACAACCCGCATATTTATCGATTTTATATTTAAATATTTTATCGTTAGTCGGATGTTAGTCTGAAAAGCTACTTTTTGCATACGGTCAAATTAGGACTCGAGACCACCTCCATTGAGTTCAAAATGACGTTTGCGATCTTTTTGAGTGTAAACTTCGATATGTTTGGAGATAGTGGAATTTTCGCCACTTTTTCACTTTGGACCTTTAGTTTGGGCTGAACCACTTGTTAACTCAGCCCAACCCCTTCCTTTTCTCCACCACTTCCTTCTTCATTTCTAAAACTTCAAAGCTTCTTCAAAAATGGTGGAGGGAATGGGAAATTAAAACTCCAAGCTCAAGTCTTCATTGCTAATCCAACATCAACTCCAAATTCAAAGTGAAGAACATAGATTCAAGCTTGTGGTTGATTCTTGCTTTACTCTAAAGCTCTCCATCATCAATTTCGTGGAAAAGGTGAGATTTTTAATCTCACATCTTGCCTATAACTGTCATTGGACTGTTGGGAATGATTTCCTATCACTTTAGCATCAACATTTGCTTTTGGTTTGGATTGGATTGGCGAAAAACTACAAATTTTAGTGTTTTTGTGAATTTCCTGGAGTTAGGTCGTTCTGCCTCGCAACTGGGCCGTTCGCATCTAGGTCGCTGGCTGTTAGGTCGTAGGTCGCTGGATCTTAGGACGCTCTGGCGTGGATCTGGACTTAGGTCGCTAGCTCCTTAATACCTTAGGTCGTTCGAGTGTGATGAGACCCGCCTGCATATAGCTCGTTCGGAGTTAGGTCGCTCGAGTGCTTAGGTCGCTCGAGTCCTTAGGTCGCTAGACCTTATATTCTTTAGGTCGCTCGACCTTGCTTGGAGCATAGGTCGCTCAGCCTTCCACCATTAGGTCGTAGGTCGCAAGACCCCAATACCTTTAGGTCGTTAGGCCTTATCTCCTTTAGGCCGTTGGACCCTATTACCTATAGGTCGCTTCCACTTAGGTCGCGTACCCCGTAGGTCGCATCTACTAGGTCGCTTGGCCTCTGATTTTAGGTCGTTCGCCACTTGGGTCGTATCCCTTAGATCGCGAACTCTTTAGGTCGTTAGACCTACATCCTTTAGGTCGCTCGACCCCATCCCCTTAGGTCGCTCTGCAAGGAGCGTTCTGCACTAGGTCGTGTGCCTAGCCCTCTACCTTTTAAAGGTCGCATGACCCATTAGGTCACTGGACTCCGTTAGGTCGCTCAACATTGACCTCGCTAGGTCGCTCAACACACTGTGTTGCTAGGTCGCTCGACTCTGGGCTTCGTTAGCTCGCTCGGCCTTGTCATTTTTTAGGTCGCGAGCCTTGCTAGGTCGCTCAACCGTTTACCTCGTTAGGTCGTAGGTCGCTCGACCTTATTACCTTGTTAGGTCGCGAGTCCCTTAAGTCGCTCGCCTTTTTACACATAGGTCGTTTGACCTATATTTCACAAGGTCGCTCGACCTGTTCTTCTGCTTGGTCGCACGGCAGTCTACCCTTAGGTCGTTCGACCTATTTGACTTAAAGTTTTTGCACTTTAATTCGACCACGTTAGGTCGCAAGTATATTCCTACTTTGATGGTTTTGGGACTGATTTCTTTGGACTTTGCTCACGTCTTCGAACGTGAATTTATGTGATTCGATTTGTTTCAACAATCATTTTGTGATTTGTCACTCTAAAGATATGAAGGTTTCAATACTAGTAGTAAATATCAAAGCTCTTTCATCAAAACGATTTCAACTCTATTTTATTACAAAGCTCTTTTTCCTAAACCGTTTTCCAATCTATTAGTATATACAAGCCTTTACTTCACTCGGATGAGAAATCGAATTAAACGACTTAGTAAAACGAGTGGTATGAAACGCTTGCGTTCACTTCGTCGGTTAGCTCTTGGACTTGTTCGATTGAACCCTTTTGTGACAATTTCCTAGTGAAGATCTACAGTTTGTTCGTAAATATTTAAGTTAAGCTAGTGGTTATGGGACATGAAGCTAAACTCATATATTTACTGGCTTAGTGTAATTGACACTTCTATATGATCATGACGATCATTTTTATGATTTAGACTAGCAACTGTGCGATGTCTCTTTGTCTGCGAGGGAGACTAGACCCCGCTTTTTGTGATGTTTCACCATCACATATATGGGGTAGCACCCCATGGTCTTCGGGCCGTTCATGTGTTAAAATTTAATGGATAGCTTCCATGAGATAGCTTCTCGTTCATGTGTTTCACGCGTTGGTGAGTTTTCATGCTCCCGTTCATGTGTTAGGCCTTCCCCCTTTTTATGTGTTTTTCTGGATTTCCTGTGTTGATTTCTGGAATTTGTGCTTCGCCACTTTTCATGATTCTTATTGATATGATATCAATTTTTGTGCATTGGCTATCTACTTAGATTATTCTGACTTGACTTCTCTTCAGGATTATTCTGACTTTTGGCTATTTACTTAGATTAGTAGTTTTTAGATGTACACATTTGAGATATAGACTCTATGTTGTGTATTTATTCTTTTGTATAGCACATGTTGCTATTCTTTTGTATTATCGTGGATCTTTCTGACCACTACTCTGATGTACACTTTCATGTGTTATATATTTATTCATATCTTCTTTCGCCTTTGTGATATGGATGTCTGTGACTGATTTATGTTATGATTATTTCTATGTTTGTTTCCGAAGATTATATATAGCCACCGTGTGATAGCTTTGAGTTTGTATCGGTATGTCGGATTTCCTCCTTAAATGATATGCATTCTATTCTATCTGACATATCGGTGCTTGCACAAAGAAGTTACATGGATGGTCGCTCCTCCACAGCCTTATTCTCCGTGCTAATTGATAGCACTACATCGTAGTGTTCTTGGTTAGCGTGGGTATAGAGGTGGGGCGTCACATCAATGGTATAAGTGAACTTATATATATAACTATATATCCATAAAGTCATATTCTAAATTTAAGCATATATTAAATTAAATATATATATGTATTTCAAAATCATTGTTTTAAACTAAAATTCATATATTAAAGTCAAACATATATATAAAAATAAAATTAGAATCAATACATTAAAAACTTAATAGTTTTATATAAACTTATATATATATATATATAAACTTATTATAAAATTACCAAACTTCTCATATAAACAAAATATATATGCATTAATATGACTTTTACCTTATACAACTTACATACATATTTAAAACAATATATATATATATATATATATATCATAAAAGTCAAAAAATTTATGCAACGTGAAACATATTATATATATTTTAAAATTTTACGAGCTAATGTATATATACAAACAAGCTAACAGACATACATACGTATATATATATATAAACTGTAAAGTATTTATATATATATGTACCACTAGATATACATGTGATGACTAACATATATGCAGGCTACTCACAACCCATATGCAGACAGAACAACCATATGCAAAGACAATATACTCACAAACCAACATATAATATAACTAATATATTATAAAAATAATATAAATTTATACTCAAAATAAATGTAAGTACATAAAATATGCTGACTATAAGCTTATATATACTAATATATACAAAACATTGTATTCATTATTATATACAAAACATTGTATACTAATATATATCAAAACTGTTTCAAACAATATACAATACTGTAACAACTAATATATAATATGTATACTAACATAAAATAATTCATAACACATATCTATAATCACATGACTATCTACACTAACCTATAAATAAATCAATGTTTAAACACATAGGATAAAACACATGCTTCAAAATCTCTGATATATATATATATATTAACTAACATTTATATGGAAGAATCAACTTACAAATACAAATATATAACCTATATATATACATATATATATATAATGTATAACTTATACCTTTAAACAATGAAATATGTTACTTCTATAATATAATATACTGTAAGCATATTTACTGCACACGCAACATTTCAAAATCTCATATATATACTTTACGAACATTATATATATATATAGACTAATGTATATATATTAATATATACTCACCTACATCAAAGCAAAGAGGAGGAGAATGGAAGCAAGGCGGCGAGTGGAGGAGGGAAGGCCGAGTAGTGGAGGCGCTATTGCAACCTAGGTCGGCGATGCTCGGTGATGGGTTAGCTATGCAAAGAGAAGGCGGAGGGTGCTTCAGTCCGATGGTGGGGAAGAAGCTAGAGATCGGGCTGTGAAAGGCTGTGACGTGGCCGTCGGTCACGGTTGAGGGGATAGGGGTAGCGGCTCGGGTTGATGGAACATCGGTGGAAATATCGAACGGAGAGAGATTGAGGCCGAAGAACAAGGGAGTTCGGCCATGGTGGCCTTGGCGCTCTGGGTAGCAGGCGAAGTGATGGCTACGGGGTGGTTCGGCATGAAGGGACGGAAGGTTGCGAGGGATGGCTGCCGACTGGGTTTGCATCAGGAACGAGGAGGCATAGGCGGCTATAGGGAAGAGGGGAGGCAAACAGCTTGACAAAATGAAGGGAAGAGGAATACTTGCTGAAACATGAAATCTTCACGCGAAATATATTTATATTATTCTTTTTCTCTTTTCACAAGCAGAACGGCAAATGAAAATTGAAGAGACCAAATGAACCGGCTTAAAAAAATTTGGATATAGGGAATAGAAAGGTCTGAATTGAATTTGAATTTATTAAAGTGGCTACTAGAATATATGGCATGCAAGTGAAAGGACTGTGCGGACAAAAGTTAAATACGAAACCGATAGCCAATCGTTTTGTCGTTGTCATCTCGTACCGGGTGCCGAAATGCACAACCGAATATACTATGGAGATCAGCACAACCAGATGATCAAAACGGTACACAGATATCAATGATACGACCATCCGGTCAAAAGTCGATATTCAGTACCGAAAATGCTGCTAATTTGCAAAAATAAGATAAACGAAGCAATAGCAGTTCAAATTTGAAGAAATTAAATATGACGTCTCATTTAGAAGATGATTTACAAATTTATTGTATAAAAATATTCAGGTTTGGAAAATATTTTATTATCAAATATTAACTGATTTGAATTTAAATAAAATTACACAATAAAATAAACTTTCATATTATCAGATGAAAATTTACCATTTGCGGTGTTTATATTGACGTATTCCAAATACCGGATTTTTATTTCAAGATTCAATTATTTAAAATTTCAGAAAATTTCAGTTTAATTACGTTATTAAAAACATTAAAATTTACGGGTTGTTACACTCTCCCCCACTCAAAACTTTTCGTCCTATAAAAGGAACAAGGTAGGAGAGTAGAAACAACCAGAAAGAAAATAGATTGAAAAACAAAATAAAACAATTAATTTAAGAACATATAAATTTCAATTTAAATTAATTAATATTCAACAATTAATTTTAATTCGTTTGATTTCACTTAATTTATTTTCTCTTATAATTCAATTATTACTATTTCTAAATTCATATTTATTTATTCATTGTCTTATTATTCAATTTATCTCAATTAATATCTTCTAAAATCATAAATTGAGTGTTTAAACAATTGTTAAAAATCATATTTATTCAAATCAAATTAATTCTCTTTTTCCAAATTAGTGGTTCAATTTATCCTCTTAATATATCTTATCACATAAATTAAGTAGATTGACACTTATTATAACCACTCAACTTTTATTTATAAATTCCTTTAACTTCATTTTATATTGTATACTACTTAATTACATAGTTAACTTCTGAGTAATTTAGGTAAGTTATATATTGGAATGTAATTGAGTATTATACAAATAAAATTTTCCAATTCAATTATTTAAGTTTATTTATTCAAGGATTTTGGCTTCGTTTTATAATTGAAATCATCCTTTAACATAAAATTTAAGAATTAACTTTTCGATTAACTTCAAACAATTTAGAGATAATATATATATATATATATATATATTCTATATATAAAAATAAAATCTATCAATATATATACCTATTCAGAAATTCAAATCAAATTCATTTTTCAAAACAAAAGTGTAGCAAAGCTACTGAATGGTCTCTCCACTCTGAACTCGAAAATGAATGTCGATGATGTTGCAGTCATCACCGTAATTATTTTCCAGCGACAATGGAGGAGAGTACTGATTTAAAACTTTTAAAATTCTTTGGAAACTATTTTTATTCGAAGATACTTTTTAAATAATATACTGCAAAAATTTTAAAACAATTTTTTCTAAAATACTAGAAATTTAATTCTCAAATTCTTTATTTAAAGTTATTTCAATTCCAAATCAATTTATAAACCATGTTTTTATAATTTCATTTATTTATATCATGTGACAATAGTTAATGGTTTCAAAACAATAAATGAAAATAAAATATTATCATTTCTGTTAACCAAATTAATTTCACTTTTTAGTTTCAGAAAAATTTATACTTATATATATATAATATAATCATACAAAATTATTTCATTAACTAAATCTGAAAAAAAATAACACGGTGTCAGTTTGCTCTGTTCAAGTGTTTTGGAATTCCTATCGATAGCGTTGATCAGACGAATCGATTGAAAACCCAAATCAACATAAACAACTCAACAACACATTATAAACAATTTATATAAATTACAAATACACTCCTTCACTCGATGATTCAAGGATGGATTTCAAAGCAAGGATAGAGATTCAATATTAGAGGAACCCGCATCAGAGAGAATTCTAGCTAAGAAGATAGGCTTGAATAGGAGATGAAAATAATTTTATTTCAAATAGGAAGATGGATATACTGATATTAATCGCAGGCGACCTTAACCGGGTCAACCGTGACTTCAAGAATAAGATCAATGCAGAATTCTGAGGTAAATCGACATCCGATCGCAAGAGATAGAATTTGAGCATAGTAAGAGATAACAGCATCTAAACCAACGATACAGAAATCTTCGATGAGTCAATGCCTGTTGTAAAGGAGTTTCCCCCTTTATAAATAATTCTAAGAGTGGCGGGACCGCCGATTCATTATAGAGATCAACCGAAGTGGAGTTATTGGATATTCCAGAATCAAGAAAACACGAATAGGGAGAGACAAGAATGGATTTCAGAATGAAAGGGAAGGTTCCAAAATTCAAAGGAAATCTGAATCAAGAGGAAGGAATTCAAGCCCGAACGAAGGCGATTCTGTAATTAAATTTACTTTATATGCTAAGTTTTGCCTATACCAGAGCTCTGATACCACATGTAACAGCCCGATATTTTCAACCATTCGCATCCACACATGTCGGACATGAATTGCTCAAAATATCAGATTGTTAATTTATATTTGGCAAAACTCAGCATATACAGTAAATAAAATAATCACAGAATCACAGACATAGAGTAATATAACAATAAGCAGCGGAAACAAAAGAATAGTAGTTCATGAAGCTACTATATATATATAACAGAGTTAAAACAAGATACAACAGAAGTCTCGAATACATAGAAGTCTCAATGCAATAGTCAAATAACATAATCTGAATATATCATTGGAGTCAACTGAATAACTGATATCTGAATAGATAGATGAATCTCCAAGCGAAGCTCCAACTCCAAAGGTGAATCTCTAATGTTGTAGCACTCAGTCTGACCCGAGCGTAAAGCAAAATACAAAACACTCGAGTCAAGATTAACATTCCTATATCAATAAATCCAACTCAAGTGAAATATCAACTGAAATACAAGTAACTCAAGGGATGTTTGGGATAACCATCCTCTAAGGATCCGTGGAACTATCTACTATGTAGTAATATATGCTATTATACTATGTCTATAGTAAAGTAAACTATTAAAATAGCGTTAAGGCGTTACCCATATCCCTTTTAACACATTTTATATATTCCCATAGTCTATACAGTACAGTAGTCTCCCCCGTACTGGACGTCGTCAGAGGGCACTCCATAGGTATGGTACAAAAAAAACTCGTAGTGAGCTCGATATGGTAGGTGACATGGCACAACTAGGCAATGCCAGGGTAGATATACCAATTAGACTTTTGGGCTGGTGCTAACGCATAGCCGCAGCTACCACCCACCTCGATCCACACTCCCAAATCAAAGGTGCGCACCAAATCAATCACAAAGTAATAGAATGGCAATCGAAGAAGTGTGTCCAATCGGAGGAGCTACCTCACTTGGCCCATCGATTGCTCCTGTTTTAGCCACCTTAACCTAACTCACGGGAGTCAGGTCCACGTATATACCTCAAACAGAACGTCATCAACCACCTACTTCATTCTGGAATCTCCACCGCGTACATGGTTGCTAAAGTGGTTTTTAGTATTGGCAGAGAGTATGACAATAACCGATCTCGGTCTCTTTAACAACCAACCATTATTATAACATCGTGGTCATTTCAAAATATCATACTTCAAAACCAAAATATCATTTCCATTTCAAAACCATCTCAATACGATATCATTTCTCACTTAAAATAATATTCATTTCCAAAATCATAACACATTCCGAAATTATAACCTGTTCGAAATTATAACACTTGAAATTATAACACTTTCCTCTTAAATAGTTTAGATATTAATAATATATATATATATATTAAAATAGTTAATAATAAAATAGTTAATATAATAAAATAATTTTTATATAAAATAGTTATAATTTAAATAGTTTGTATTAAAGTAATTAATATATTAAAATATAGTTTTATTTAAAATAGTTTATATTAAAAGAATTATATATTAAAATAATTTATAAGGTAATATATATATATATATATTTAAAATACTTTATATAATAAAATAGTTTCCTCAAAGTTCACAAATCGATTCAAATCAATTCAAATTCCAATATTAAATTTAATTCATTCTCAATTCATCAATTTCAATTCAATTCAGTTTCTCAATAAACCATTCCAAATTATATCGATTTCAAATACAGATTTGAACCACAAAATATACCATTTCAATTTCAATATATTTCAAAGGTTTAAATATTCAACATTTTCAAAACTAAATTCGATAATTTCATTTATATCTCAATTTAAATTCATTATTATTTAGTTTTGAAATATTCACTTAATAAAATTCAATATCGTTTAAATAAGCCTTAATTTACAATTTAAACTAAATATTTTCTTCAATTTATTTAAACTTGAAATATTCATTTAATCACTTTACATCAAAATCAAGTTATAAAAATCATATCTTTAATATCTCAAATCCAATAAGTTTCAAATCAATTTAAATTTATCTTTCCAACCTTAATTTATTAAAATTATATAAAATCTACCTTTAAAATATAAATTTAAATAATACTTAAAACAAATTATATACTATTTAAATTAAATTTATTAAATCAAATCTTATTAATTAAATTTAATTTATTTTAAAGCTTATTTTATATATTTAAAATAGTAAAATTATATGTAAATTCTTAAAATTTATAATTTCAAAACTAACTTATAATTATAAAATTTTCAAAACATATAATTTTAGAAATTTAAAATTTAAACCTTTATAAAAGCAATTTATATATATAATATCTTAAAATCAATATTTATTAAAACCATATATTCTTTTTCAAAACTTTGGAAATCATTTTCAAAATATATATATATATATAAACCAATAGTGTCTGTATATATAATTTTCTATCATATGGTCAAGTGATATGGATATTTATCATTTCAATATGCAATTTAAATATCTACGGATATATATCTTTTCAACCGCAATCCCAATTCAGTGTCAATGAAAATCGCTTGGGTTATCATTTCAGCCCATAACGATTTTCTCCTATTCTACAAAATCGTTCGGGTATGTATCATTTCAACCCATAGGGAATTCTATACTAACAGGGAACTTACAGAGTGAGAACATATATAATAATAATATAACAATCAGCAACAGGCATATATCATCAGTGATAAAATAAATAACAGATCATGGAGTCAGATGTCACAGGTGAACAGATACAGATAATAGCATATATATAGCAATTTAAATAACTAACAGCAGTATATTTCAATTGTCGTTTCAATTGAGATCAAATTTAATAAATATAAGAACGTTAATCGTGAGTGATTGCCGACCTTTCGAGGTTAGAGACGAACGAGAATGAGATGAATTACGAATCCAAGCACGAATTCCAAAGCAAAGCAAGATTGAACGCGAACTTGATGAGCCAAGCTGATAGCTTGAAATTGATGAAATCAAATCAAAACAGAATTGATGAAGATCAATGCTATAAGTGAACTTATATATAAAACTATATATAACTATATATCTATAAAGTCATATTCAAAATTTAAGCATATATTAAATTAAATATATATATGTATTTCACAATCATTGTTTAAACTAAAATTCATATATTAAAGTCAAACATATATATAAAAATAAAATTTGAATCAATACATTAAAAGTTTAATAGTTTTATATAAATTGATATATATGTAAACTTATTATAAAATTGCCAAACTACTCATATAAACAAAATATATATGCATTAATATGACTTTTACATTATACAACTTACATACATATTTAAAACAATATATATATATATATATATCATAAAAGTCAAACAATTTATGCAACCTAAAACATGTTATATATATTTTAAAATTTTACAAGCTAATGTATATATAAAAACAAGCTAACAGACATACATACATACACACATATATATATATAAACTGTAAAGTATTTATATATATATATATATATACAACTAGATATACATGTGTTGACTAACTTATATGCAGGCTACTCACAACCCATATGGAGACAGAACAACCATATGCAAAGACAATATACTCATAATCCAACATATAATATAACTAATATATTATAAAACTAATATAAATTTATACTCAAAATAAAAGTAAGTGCATAAAATATGCTGACTATAAGCTTATATATACTAATATATACAAAACATTGTATTCATTATTATATACAAAACATTGTATACTAATATATATCAAAACTGTTTCAAACAATATACAATACTGAAACAACTTTTATATAATATGTATACGAAGATAAAATAATTCATAACACATATCTATAATCACATGACTATCTAAACTGCCCTATACATAAATCAAAGTTTAAACACATTGGATCAAACACATGCTTCAAAATCTCTGATATATCTATATATATTAACTAACATTTATATGGAATAATCAACTCACATATACAAATATATAACCTATATATATATATATACATATATATATATATATAATGTATAACATATACCTTTAAACAATAAAATATGTTACTTCTATAATATAATATACTGTAAGCATATTTACTGCACACGCAACATTTCTAAATCTTATATATATACTTTACAAACATTATTTATATATATAGACTAATGTATATATATATTAATATATACTCACCTACATCAAAGAAAAGAGGAGGAGAATGGAAGCAAGGTGGCGAGTGGAGGAGGGAAGGCCGAGCAGTGGAGGCGCTGGTGCAACCTAAGTCGGCGATGCTTTGTAATGGGTTAGCTATGCAAAGAGAAGGCGGATGGTGCTTCTGTCCGATGGTGGGGAAGAAGCTGGAGCTCGGGGTGAGAGAGGCTATGATGTGGCCATTGGTCACGGCTGAGGGGACAGGGGTAGCAGCTACGGTTAATGGAACTTCGGTTGAAAAATCGAACGGAGAGAGAATGAGGCCAAAGAACAGGGGAGTTCAGCGATGGTGGCCACGGCGCTCTGGGTAGCAGGCGAAGTGATGGCTGCGGGATGGTTCAGCACGAAGGGGCGAAAGGTTGTGAGGGATGGCTGCCGACTGGGTTTGCATCAGGGACGAGGAGGCATAGGCAGCTACAGGGAAGAGGGGAGGCGAATAGCTTGACAAAATGAAGGGAAGAGTAATACTTGCTGAAACATGAAATCTTCACGCGAAATATATTTATATTATTTTTTTCTCTTTTCACTAGCAGAACGGCAAATGAAAATTGAATAGACCAAATGAACTGGCTTAAAGAAATTTGGATATAGGGAATAGAAAGGTTAGAATTGAATTTGAATTTATTAAAGTGGCTACTGGAATATATGGCAGGTAAGTGAGAGGACTGTGTAGACAAAAGTTAAATACGGAACCGAAAGCTAATCATTTTGTCGTTGTCATCTCGTACCGGGTGCCGAAATGCACAACCGAATATACTGCAGAGATCAGCACGACGAAACGATCAACATGGTACACAGATATCAATGATATGACCATCCGGTCAAAATTCGATATTCGGTACCGAAAATGCTGCTAATTTGCCGAAAATAAGATAAACGAAGCAATAGCAGTTCAAATTTGAAGAAACGAAATATGATGTCTCACTTAGAAGATGATTTACAAATTTATGGTATAAAAATATTCAGATTTGGAAAATATTTTATTATCATCAAATATTAACTGATTTGAATTTAAATAAAATTACACAATAAAATAAACTTTCATATTATCAGATGAATATTTACCATTTGCTATGTTTATATTGACGTATTCCAAATATCAGATTTTTATTTCAAGGTTCAATTATTTAAAATTTCACAAAATTTCAGTTTAATTACGTTATTAAAACCGTTAAAATTTACGGGTCGTTACAGCCCTCCAGTTTACGGAGGAATTACGGTACTGTATAGACTATGGGAATATATATAAATGTGTTAAGGGGGATATGGGTGACGCCTTAACGCTATTTTAATACTTTACTGTAGACGTATTATAATAGCGTATTGTACTACATAGTAGATAGTTTAACGGATCCTTAGGAGATGGTAATCCCGAACATTTCTTAAGTTATTGCACTCACGTTGACACTGGATAGGAGATGTCAAACCCCGCAACCATCTCTAATGCCGTCGCACTCATATTTATTTACGGTTGATTTAACTTACATAAGATCTTTTAGTTCTGACTCGAGTGTTTTGTCTTTCCATTACGCTCGGGTCAGCCTGAGCATTTCAGGGTTGAAGACTATTTCCGGAGGACGAAGACGAAGTTTTTGTATATTATTTATTATTATTTATTCCACTACATCATGTTATTCTGCTGCATTTATTTATTTATTTATTCCTGTTGTATGTAACTCTGATCTGTATTGTAAAATTAAAATCAATGTTATTTGTAAATAGCTTCATGAACTGTATATTTGATTATTATATTTTTTCATTCCGCTGCGAGATTCTGTATTTGTTTTCTTTCTTTCTTTGCTTTTTCTTATTTACCCCATAACAATCTACCCTTTTGAATTGTTTGAGTCCGACATGTGTGTCTGCTTAAAACGTCCAAAAAGGCAGGTTGTTACAATAAAAATAGGAACATTTGCTTATATCGACCAAAGTGACAAAATGCTAATTTTAGAAAAGTAGGTTTGAATGGGTAAATAAATTATTTTAATTAATTTACGAGTCTTTATATTTTTAAATAACATTATACAAATTTATTTTTAAATTTGGTTTTCATAAATAAATATAGTTTAACTAAAATATCAAAATGTGACCGTAAAACATTTTGTCAAAAATCAACGTTTTGTCGATTGAAAGTCGTCGCAACGTTGTTGCACCATTATTTTCTTATATATGAACATATATTCAAATAGTATAAGTATCAATTAATTTACTAATCAAGTTTACTTTTACAAAACATACTTAGAAAATTCTAAAATATATTTAACAAAAAGTAAGCACAAAAAGACAAAAAAGTTACAAAAGTAAAAAAGTAAACATCGAATCAAGGCAAACATAATTATTATATTCTTTATTTAATACTTAAGTGAAAATGACCTAAAGTAATGATTCGAAATGTAATGTTAAGTGTTGAAAAAAATAAGGCTGCTTAAAAAGTAAGTAAGGTTGTAACATCCTGAAATTTTCAACCATTCGCATCCATACATGTCGGATTTGAATTGCTCAAAATATCAGATTGTTAATTTAAATTTGGCAAAAACTCAGTATATACAGTAAATAAATAATCACAGAATCACAGACACAGAGTAATATAACAATAATGCAGCGGAAACAAAAGAATAGTAGTTCATGAAGCTACTATATATATATATATTTATATATATCAGAGTTAAACAAGATACAACAGAAATCTCGAATACATAGATGTCTCAATACAATAGTCAAATACAAGATCAGAATACATCAGTCAAATACAATATCAGAATACATCAGTGTAATCAACTGAATAACTGAAAGCTGGATAGATAGCTGGATCTCCAAGCGAAGCTCCAACTCCAAAGGTGAGTCTCAAATGCTGTATCACTCAGTCTGACCCGAGCGTAAAGCAAAACACAAAACACTCGGGTCAGGATTAACATTATTATATCAATAAATCCAACTCAAGTAAAATATCAACTGAAATACAAGTAACTTAAAGGATGTTTGGGATAACCATCCTCTAAGGATCCTTTAAACTATCTACTATGTAGTAATATACGCTATTATAATAATGTCTATAGTAAAGTAAACTATTAAAATAGCGTTAAGACGTTACCCATATCTCCCTTAACACATTTTATAGTACCAATGGTCTATACAGTACCGTAATACCCCGTAAACTGGGCTACCAGAGGATACTCCATAGGTACGACACAAATCAAACTCGTAGTAAAGCATGCTAGGGTAGGTGACACGGCACAACTAGGCAATGCTAGGGTAGATATACCAATTACACTTCCGGCCCGGTGGTAACGCAGAGCCGCAGCAATCGCCCACCTCGAGCCACACTCCCAAATCAAGGGTGCGCACCAAATCAATCACAAAGTAATAGAATGGCATACGAAGGAGTGTGTCCGATAAGAGGTGCTCCCTCATTAGCCCGTCGATTGCTCATGTTTTAGCCACCTTATGCCAACTCATGGGAGTTGGGTCCACGTATATACCTCATATAGGATCGTCGCCACCATCCTACTTCATTTTGGAATCTCCACCGCGTACAAAGTTGTTAAAGTGGTTTTCGGTATCGACAGAGAGTATGCCCATATCCGATCCCGGTCTCTTTAACAACCAATCGTTATTATAACACCGCGGTCATTTAAAATAGTTTATACTTCAAAACCAAAATATCATTTCCATTTCAATCCATATCAAAACGATATCATTTCCATTTAAAAAATATTCACTTCCAAAATCATAGTACTTTCAAAGTTATAATACTTTCGAAACCAAACAATTTGAAATAATAATAATACTTTGGAAATCATAATACTTTGAAATTCATAACTTTGGAAATCATAACACTTTCCTTCAAACAGTTTAGATATTAATAAAAGTATATAAAAATATAGTTTATAAAATAAAATAGTTATAAGTTAAAACAATTTATATTAAAATAACTAGTATATTTAAAATAGTTTATATTAAAATAGTTTATATTAAAAATAGTTTATAAAATAATATAAAATAGTTATAAGTTAAAACAATTTATATTAAAATAATTAGCATATTTAAAATAGTTTATATTAAAAATAATTTATTAAGTCAAAATATATAAATAGTTTTAAATATAATTTAAAATTACTTTATATAATAAAATAGCTTCCTCAATTTTCCCAAATCGATTCAAATCAATTCGAATTCAAAAATTCAAATTTAATCAAATCACAAATCATCAATTTCAACTCGATTCAGCTTCTCAATAAACCATTTCAAATTATTGATTTTCAAATACATATTTGAACCATAAAATAAACCATTTCAATTTCAGTATATTTCAAAGTTTTATATATATATATTCAATATTTCAAAACTAAATTCGATAATTTCATATATATATATATATATATATCAAATTCACTTTACTATTATTTAGTTTTGAAATATTTACTTAATCATTTCAATAACATCTAAATACAGCTTCAATTTACAAATTTAAATAAACAAATATCCTATTTAAATTTATATAAATTTGAAATATTCATTTAAGTCACTTTTAATCAAATTCAAGTTATAAAACATATCTTTAAAATTTCAAATTTAATAAATTTCAAATTTAATAAATTTCAAATCAAACTTATTTAAGTAAAATTCTTAAATAAATATAATTTCAAATCAATTTCAAATTTATTTTTCCAACCTGAATCATTATAAACTCTATATTTGAAAATATAAATTTATATAAATACTTAAACATATTATATATCAACTTTAATAAATCTTTAAAATCAGTATTTATTAGAACTATATATTTCATTTCAAAACCATAGAAATCATTTTCAAAATATTTATATATAAACCAACGGTGTCTGTATATAATTTTCTACCCTATAGTCAAGTGATACGGATATTTATCATTTCAATCCGCAATTTATATATATATATATATATATACGGGTATATATCTTTTCAACCCACAATCCCAAATTCAATTCAATGAAAATCGCTTGGGTTTATCATTTCAACCCATAACGATTTTCTCCTATTCTATAGATCGTTCGGGTATGTATCATTTCAACCCATAGTGAATTTTATACTAACAGGGGACTTGCAGAGTGATAATAGATATGATAAAATATAACAGGCATATAACATCAATATAATAATAGATAATGGTGTCAGATGTCACAGGTGAACAGATAAAGATAATGGCATATATATAACAATGTAAATAACTAACAGCAACATATTTCAATTGTCGTTTCAATTGAAATAAAATTTAATAAATATAAGAACGTTAATCGTGAGTGATTGCTCACCTTTCGAGGCTAGATAGACTTGACAAAGAGATAAGCTACGAATTCCAAAGCAATGCTAGATGGACACGATTCGATGAACAAAGCTGATGGATAGAAATTGACGAAATCAAATCAGAACAGGATCGATGAGGATAAATAGTATAAATGAACTTATATGTTAACGCTAAAATTTGTAAACGCTAACACCCGGTGTGAGTTGAAACAAAGTTAAAGCACCACCCGTTTGCACGGGAACTAAAGGTAAATAGAAAATAGCAAAAACAGTAAAAAGACAATGATTTTTATAGTGGTTCGGCTCAAAGTCAAGCCTACATCCACTTTATCTCTTCTTTATTGCTGATTTGATTACAACTTTTACAATGTTTACAATGAATTTTCGGCTACAACACAATCAAGACAAGAAGTTAGAACTTTGACGATGAATTGCTCTTCGGATTCATGTTGAATGTGGTCGATCTCCTCTCTTGACTCTTCGAAGTGTTGTGGAGGTTGAGAAAGTAGCAAAACTTCGACGCTTCCAAGTCCGGAAAAAGGCCCCCCTTGAATGCGGAGTAGGCGAAGTATTTATAGGAGTGGCTGGACTTAGGTCGGCCAGGTTATAGGTCGTGGGCGACCTAAGGGGTAGGTCATAGGTCGTTAGCGACCTAAAGGGTAACAGGAGAGGGAGTGGCGACCTAAAGAGCAAAGGCACAGGGAGTGGTAGGTCGTTAGCGACCTAAGGAGATGCGGTTTAAATGTGTCGAGGTACGAAGCAGAGCGACCTAAGGGTAGGTCGTAGGTCGTGTGAGACCTAAAGGGTTGCGGCACAAAGGATGGCAAACTAAGGTGAGCAGCGACCTAAGGGAGTGGTTAGGTCGTAAGTCGCCAGCGACTTAAGGGGCAGTTGCATGAAGAGTTGCGGCATAAAGAAGTGGCGACCTAAGGGAATGACGACCTAAAGGAGTGGCGACCTAAGTATGTTGAGACATGGATTCATAGGTCGTGGGCGATCAAAAGGAAGAGGTAGTGTATGGATTAGGTCATTAGGCTACTAGGTCGCTGAGAGTTTTAGGTCGCGGAGACTACTAGGTCGCTGAGAGTTTTAGATCGCGGAGACTACTAGGTCGCTGAGAGTTTTAGGTCGTGGAGACTACTAGGTCGTTGCTTTCTTTACTCGTTACAAGCTTAATTCGCTAGGTCTCTTGTTCCTTATCTCGTTAACTCGCTGGAGGCTTTGAATTGTTAGGTCGCTGGAATCTTTAGGTCGTTGATCACTAGGTCGTTGAAGCTTTTAGGTCGTGAAATTTTTAGGTCGTAGGTCGCTGAACGACCTGACAAGGATTTTGCTCTGTTGAGATGCTAAATTGACCAGTCTCTAAGACGAACTATCTTTGGTTTCTCGGTCGATCTTTTGGTATCAAAGCCTTGCTAAAAAGGCGGGATAACACTTGCCCCCCAAAACATGCCTTGCGGTAGGAAGTTGTGTTTTGTAATGCCATAAGTCGGATGTTCATATCTTGTTGATGACCTGCAAAGGAATCGACAGTTTTATACGGCCCCAAATGACGGCCGTTCGGGATCGAGCTATTTGGGATGAAGTGCGACCGTCCATGGTCAAGCGCCTGACTTCAAATGGCGACCGTTCGTGATCGAGCCATTTGGGGTGAAGTGCGACCGTGTGCGGTCAGGTGCCGTTCATGGTCAAGCGCTTTACTTCAAATGACGACCATTAGAGATCGAGTCAATTGTGGTAAAGTGCGACCGTGCGCGGTCAAGTGGCGGAGCTCAGATGACGACCGTTCGCGGTCAAGCGCCTTACTTCAAATGATGACCATTCGGGGTTGAGTCATTTGCGGTAAAGTGCGACCGTGTGCGGTCAAGTGGCGGATCTCAAGTGACGATCGTTCGAGATCAAGCCGCTTGAGGTGAGTGCGACCGTTCACGGTCAAGCGCCTAACTTCAAATGACGATCGTTTGGGATCGAGCCATTTGAGGTGAAGTGCGACCGTGCGTGGTCAAGCGCTTATCTTCATATGATGATTGTTTGGGATTGAATCATGTGAGATGAAATGTGACCGTTCATGGTCAAGCGCCTTACTTCAAATGACGATCGCTCAGGATCGAGCCATTCGAGGTAAAGTGCGACCGTTGGCGATCAGGGGGTGGACCCCAAATGATGACCGTTCGGGATCGAGCCATTTGAGGCGAGTTTTTGCCGTTCGAGGCGAGTTTTTTTTTTGACCTCAAATGACGACCGTTCGGGATCGAGCCATTCGAGGTGAGGTGAGCTGATGAGTGCTCGGGGGGGCATTTGAGGTGAGGAGATGTGTGCCCGGGAGGACTTAATGTTGGAGGGACCTAGCGTTACCGATGCCAGATTCACGTTCGGGTGAGTTCCTGGATTATTGGTTATGGCGGTTCAACACCATCTCAGAGCATGCCTGGGGACCGTTCATGATCCCGTACATGTGTAAGCGGCTTAGCTGTTTTAGAATCACAAGTAGCATTCTTTTACTGAAAATGAGTTTTTTTAGTAAACAAGTCAAACAGAACCAAGTCCAATTATGAGAAATAGAAAAACAAAAACAAAACAGGGACGTCCAAGTGCAAACACCTACACTGCTACGATTAAGAGTCATTTCAGAGCATGCCTGAGGATCGTTCGTGATCCTATACATGTGTAAAAAGACTTAATCGTGTTGGTGTGGGGTTTGCTACTTATTCGTCATTATCTCAATTATTCAATGACAAGTTGATGCCTCGATCCCGATACATCGCCAGCAGGTGCAGGTGGTGGCGGTTCCCGTTCCACAGCCGTCACTCCCCTTTTCACATATTTCGATAGTAGGCCATTGCGGACAGACCCCTCAATTTCATCCTTCAAGTGTCTACAATCATTTGTACTATGACCATTCATCTCATGGAATAAGCAGTACTTGTCTGATTTTCTTTCACTGCTGGCCGGATCCCTCCTTATTGGCTTGCGATAATAAATCTGTCCTTTAGTATCTTGGTAAATTCATTCCAAACTTTCGTTTAATTCCGCATATGTAGTGAAACGTGGTTCCCTCCGTGCTTGCTTTGACCTATCATCGTCATCTTCAGCCTTTCGTTTATCTTTATCTTTGCCAAGATCCTTTTCAAGAGGTTTTCCGCCTTTGAGTGCATAAATTTCTATTCCCTCTCCTTCTTCTCTTTCAGCTTTTGCATCTTCTAATCGTAAGAACCCTTCGGCCTCATGGAAAAATTCTCCTAAATCCATAGGTGGATCTCTGGTCAATGAATTTTTGAACTCTGTGCCATCAGCTATGCCCGAAACGGCTGCCATTAGAACCATGGATGGATCTGGCCGATCCACCGATGCCGCAGTTGCATTGAATCACGTCAAAAAGCTTCTCAAAGATTCTCCAGTTCTTTGCTTTAATGCTGTCAAACTCATAACATTCTTGGGCCTCGAGATGTGGACCCTGAATTGCCTCATAAACCTTTCAGTCAAATCATTCCATGTCCCGATAGATCCACTTTCCAGTTGTCTGAACCATAACGCCGCAATATCTGTCAAATACAATGGAAAGCACCGGGCCATAACTTCCTCTGATGCCCCAAGTACTTCAATATGCCTCATATATTTTGTTAGATGAACCGTAGGGTCTGTCCTTCCATTATACATATCCAACGATGGTAGCTTAAAGTCTGGTGGGTTCTTAGCTCGCCTGATTGTCGTGGTAAAAGGACTCCTATTCACATCCTCCAAGTCCTTGTTTACCAAACCGCCTCTCATAGCCTTCTTGACCATTTCCACCAATCTGTCGTTGTCTCCTAGTTGTAGTCCTCGCCCATTGCTTTCGTCTTGCCCCCCGAGTTCACGAGGGGATGGTGGAATCTGTTCTTCATGCTGGGTTCCTGTTCCTCTTTGATTCTGTGTTCCAAGTTGTCCAATCTGATGAAACAAATTCTGGATCAACTCCTCTTGCCTTTTCATTATTGCCTCCATCTCGTCCCTGGTAACAAAGGCTGAAGTTTGGTTTGCTCTTGAGGAAGCCTCTTGACTTCCTTCATGCTGACTACTCTTTGGTCTTTGCCTTCTACTCGATCGCCTTGCCATAATTTTCCAGATCCAAAACAACAAATTCTCTGATCTAACCCTTAGTTGACAAAATTCCTGAGTTCGGTTCTCAGTGAATGCACCAAAATGTTAACGCTAAAATTTGTAAACGCTAACACCCAATGTGAGTTGAAACAAAGTGAAAGCACCACCCGTTTGCACGGGAACTAAAGGTAAACAGAAAATAGCAAAAACAGTAAAAAGACAACGATTTTTATAGTGGTTCGGCTCAAAGTCAAGCCTACATCCACTTTATCTCTTCTTTATTGCTGATTCGATTACAACTTTTACAATGTTTACAATGAATCTTTGGCTACAACACAATCAAGACAAGAAGCTAGAACTTTGACGATGAATTGCTCTTCGGATTCATGTTGAATGTGGTCGATATCCTCTCTTGACTCTTCGAAGTGTTGTTGGCAAATGAAGTGTTGTGGAGGTTGAGAAAGTAGCAGAGCTTCGACGCTTCCAAGTCCGGAAAAAGGTCCCCCTTGAATGCGGAGTAGGCGAAGTATTTATAGGAGTGGCTGGACTTAGGTTGGCCAGGTTATAGGTCATGGGCGACCTAAGGGGTAGGTCGTGGGCGACCTAAGGGGTAGGTCGTAGGTCGTTAGCGACCTAAAGGGTAATAGGAGAGGGAGTGGCGACCTAAAGAGCAAAGGCACAGGGAGTGGTAGGTCGTTAGCGACCTAAGGAGATGCGGTTTAAATGTGTCGAGGTATGAAGCGGAGCGACCTAAGGGTAGGTCGTAAGTCGTTTGCGACCTAGAGGGTTGCGGCACAAAGGATGACAAACTAAGGTGAGCAGCGACCTAAGGTAGTGGTTAGGTCGTAAGTCGCCAGCGACTTAAGGGGCAGTGGCATGAAGAGTTGCGGCATAAAGAAGTGGCGACCTAAGGGAATGACGACCTAAAGGAGTGGCGACCTAAGTATGTTGAGGCATGGCTTCATAGGTCGTGGGCGATCTAAAGGAAGAGGTAGTGTATGGATTAGGTCGTTAGGCTACTAGGTCGGTGAGAGTTTTAGGCCGCGGAGACTACTAGGTCGCTGAGAGTTTTAGGTCGCGGAGACTACTAGGTCGTTGCTTTCTTTACTTGTTACAAGCTTAAGTCGCTAGGTCGCTTGTTCCTTATCTCGTTAACTTGCTGGAGGCTTTGAATTGTTAGGTCGCTGGAATCTTTAGGTCGTTGATAACTAGGTCGTTGAAGCTTTTAGGTCGTAGGTCGCTGAATGACCTGACAAGGATTTTTCTCTATTGAGATGCTAAGTTGACCAGTCTCTGAGACGAATTATCTTTGGTTTCTCGGTCGATCTTTTGGTATCAAAGCCTTGCTAAAAAGGCGGGATAACATTATATATATATATAACTATTTATATAACTATTTATATAAAATTATATTCAAAATTTCAAATACACATTAAATTAAATATACAACTATTTCAAAAATTATTGTTTTAAATTAAACACAAATATTAAACTCATTATATATACATAACATATTAAAAATCCATACTTATATATTATATACATGTATTTCAAGGTCATTGTTTATTATAAAACCGCCAAGCTTCTCATATAACTATATATATAACTACACATCTATTTAATTAAAACAAACTCTAGCAGGTACTAAAATTTTGAAACATCCTAAATCAAACAAAACCCTGTAATATAAAACTATAACAACCAAAACTGAAAAATAGTTTTTGTAACAACACATACCCTCATATAAATCACAACACAAAATAATATATATGTAAAATCTATATTTATAAACTGACATGTAACCAAACTCGAAAACATGTGTACGTATATACAACTGAAAACATTTATAACACAACTTCATATTTCTTTCAAAATTTCCAGATCAAAATAAAACAAAATATATATTTATAAACAAGTTAACTTACATCCACTTAATATATAAACTTATTGTAACGACCCACTATTTTGGACCATTCGAATCGACAATAAATCCACACATGTCGGACTTGAATAATACAAAACAACAGATTGTAAATAAATTTGGAGCAAATAAAACCAATCACAGACACAGAATATCAAAATAACTCGCAGCGGAAAATAAAATAAATAGTGGTTCATGAAGCCACTACAATACATAGTCTTAAAATAGATTCAAAATAAATAGTCTGAAAACAGATACAACTGAAGTCTGAATACATAAGTTCACAATACATAAGCAAAGCTGAATGAAATAACTGAAATGGAAAGACAACTAGATAGACTGATAAACTCCAGAAATCTCTAGCTCCAGAAGGTGAATCCAAAGCTGTAATACTCAGGCTGACCCGAGCATAAATAAAACACAAACACTCGAGTCAGGACATACATACTTATACAATGTAAACCAACTCAAGTGAACTGTAATAGAAATGCACAAGTAACTTAAAGAATGCTTGGGACCGCCCATTCTTTAAGGATCCGTTAAACTATCTACTATGTAGTAATATTCGCTATTATAATAATGTCTAATAATAAAATAAACTTACTTTTAAATAGCATTAAGGCTTTACATTTTCCAATTTAACACATAATAGTGCCAATAGTCTATACAGTACCTGCATACCTCCAGAACGGGGGCTACGAGAGGATACTCCATAGGTACGACACAAATCAAACTTGTACAAGGCGCGCTAGGGTAGGTGACACGGCACAACTAGGCAATGCCAGGGTAGATATACCAATTACGCATCTGGGCTGGTGGAAATGCATAGCAGCCACTACCGCCCACCTCGAGCCACACTCCCAAATCAAAGGGCGCACCCAGTCAATCACAAAAGTAATAGAATGGTATCGAAGAAGTGTGTCCGATCAGAGGTGCTACCTCATTGGCCCGAGAATCGCTCCTGTTTTAGCCACCTTATGCCAACTCACGGGAGTTGGGTCCACGTAAATATACCTTTAGGATCGTCGCCACCATCCTACTTCATTCTGGAATCTCCACCACGTACACAGTTGTTAAAGTGGTTTTCGGTATCGACATAGAGTATGTCCATATCCGATCCCGGTCTCTTTAACAACCAATCGTTATTATAACCCTTGGTTATTCTTTTCCAAATGGTTTATATTTCCAATCAAAATAATTCATTTAAACCATTTAAAAATAAAGCCATTATTCTTTCAAATCAAATATTCAATTCCCAAAAATTTAGCATTTTTGAAGCTCGTTTATTTAGTTAAATACTTCAAAACATTGAAAAATTTCAGCATTCGCAGCACTTAGAAAATGCTGCGATAAGTTATATTTTAAAACAGTTCATTTCAGAAAAGACAGCATTTAAAACTGCCGCAGTAGTTCAGATTTCATTTGAAAATCTCTTCATTTCAGCAAACAGCAGCACTTACCAAGTGCTACAGTAGCCCTTTAGTTTGTTTTTGATTTTATTTTTCTATCAGTAACAGCAGCACTTACCAAGTGCTGCAGTATCTCTTAAGTTATTTCAGCCTATAGTTTACTTTCAGCAACCACAACACTTACCAAGAGTTGCAGTATCATTTACTTCAGATTTTTAATTAGTTTCAGCAACGACAGCATTTCTGAAGTGCTAAAAATTCTAATTCCAGATTTATTAAAAAATTTCAAAAACAAATAAACTTCGATTTTTAACCATTTAACTTATAAAATCAATTTTTTTCCTTCAAAAATGGTAATTTGGATAACCTTTTACTTATGATTTTATAAAATAAAATTTCATTAATAAATATCCAAATTTTAACAATGATTCACTTATTAAATCAAAGTGCACTATTTTCTTATTCTTTGTATTTTTAACATTTAACTTAATCATTTATTTTAAAAATACCCTTTCATAAATAAAACTTAATTTCCATTTTATTTACCTAACTTAAACTTCCATTTCAAACCAAATCTCAACTTTTCAAGTTAAGTTATATTTTCAAATTTCAATTTAACAATTTATTTACTTACATATTTTAACTCAAAGAAAAATCACTACACTTTATTTAAATCAAAAAAATCCAAATTTAAGTCAAAATATCGTATTTTACATTTAAAAATACTTAAAATTTTCCAGAAAATATATATAATAACCACGGGTCTGTATAATATTTTCTAACCTAAGTCAAGTGATACTGATAATATATCATTTCAATCCGTAATTTACAAAGAAAAATCCGGGTTCTATCATTTCAAACCCGCAATCCCAAGTCAATAAAAATAAATAAAAATCGCCCAAGCCTATCATTTCAGTTCGTAACGATGTTTCCCTATTCTAAAGTCCGTTCGGGTATGTATCATTTCAAGCCATAGTGATTCTACTCTACAGGGAACTTGCAGTGTGAGAAGCAAAAATTAAATGAACGGTAAAACATATAAAATAATAACAGATGATGTAACAGGTATAAAACAGCATTTATCATCATATAAATATATCTCAGGCAAGTATGAATAACATATCAATTTATACAGTTCACTTGCCATCATTTCACAAGAATATAAGTACATATGTCTAGAGTGATACGACTCACCTTTTTGAAGCTAAAGATAAAATCAAACACAAGACAAACAACTCCAAAAAGCACGATAATGCACGAATGAATTACGAGTGGAAGGAGAGCCAAGGTCCGGATCTTGTAACAACCAAAATAAATAAAATACATAAGAATAAAATTTACAAAAGAATATAAATCAAAAAAATGAACAAATCTAGATCAAAAGAACAATCGTTGGCTTAACCAATGCAAGAGGCTCGGCTACAACCCAAAATGGCTTGACCATGGTATAGTAGTGCTCGGCATGGTTCATATCTATGGTAAATGGTTCGGCCTAGGTAAGCATATAAAGAGAGGTGGAGTTACACAATAAGGAATGTAAAGGGTCAAGGCAAAAGGGGAGTTTTGTTGCACCTAGGCTCGGCCATGTATGTTTGGGTCAAGTGGTGCATTGGGTACGGCTGGGCAAGGGTCAGGTCATGGCAAGCAAGAGGTGGTGGTGGAAATAGGTGTGTAGGCCGAGGCAAAATAGGAGATGGTGATGGTTAAAGTGGTCGGCTATGTGCTTGTTTGGAGTTTTTGTGGTGGAAGTTCACTTGGTGGCCACGGCAGTGACTGGCCAGAGGAGGAGGAATGTTGGCCATGAAAGATGAGGAGGAGGAGGTGATGGTGGTGGTCGGTGGAGGAGGAGGATGGGTAGAGGCCGAGCACATGCTTTGAGACAAAGTGAAACAAAATGAAAAAGAGAATAAGAAAGGAAGAAGCCATGGAAAAACTTATATTTTTTTCTCGAGAATGGAAATGAAAATGAGAATGATATGTGGGAAAGTTTCTGTACGTGAATTAGTAATTTCTAGAGGAGTTTTTAACGGCTTAATCAAGTGGAAAGAAACGACAAGTGATTAAATGTTTGAAACGGCTAGAGATTTGAAGGGATTTATTTCCTATTAAATAAAAGAACAAATGGAACAAAAAAATGAGATGAGATACTTCGTTTTTCCACGTGAATTGATAGGTATGCACGAATACAATTTAGGAACGGCTATGGTAGGAATTTAAAGAGGACAAGCCAATAAAGGTAAGAATTAAACCTAATGTAACCTATGCCAAATTAAAACAAAATAACATACGTCTAATAAATTTGTTTCCTAGCCATTAATTGCAAGATATATATACAAAGAAACATTCAATATATAAAAATAAAGTTTATACAACACAATAGAAAAATAAAAATAAGGAGATGGATATAGGAACATTTAAAATAACATGCAGAAATTAATTTCTTTTGAAACGTTGTATGTTATCCAATTTACAAAGTATAAATCAGAATTTAATGAAACGAAAAGCAAAATGAAAATTAGAGTTATATACAGCATCAAATAAAAGATCAGAATTTAAAAATTTAAAATTTAAAAATTTCAAATAAAAAGTCAAAGTATGACAAAAATATAAATTTTCAGAAATTGTTTATTTTAATTGTACTTGGAAATTAAAAATGGAAACAAAAATCCAAATACATTGGAAAAATTTCAACTTTCAATTTAAAATGATTTAAAAATCAAAGTTTTCAAATAAAATTAAATTTAAAAATATTTACAAAATTTTTGGGTTGTTACACTCTCCCCCACTCAAAACTTTTCATCCTCGAAAAGGAACGAAACAAGGAAAACAAAGGAAAGATCAGGTAGAAAAGAAAAAGTACCTGAAATAAACAATTCCGGATTCGAAGCATGAATGCTCTCCTCCGTCTCCCAGGTACAATCCTGATCATCAGTACTCCACTGTACTTTGACCAGGTTGACAGATTTCCTTCTTAGCTGCTTCGTACCTCGATCGACGATACGAAGTGGCTTCCTCTCAACAGTTAGATTAGGCTCAATATCCAAACTATCAAGAGCAGAAGGCTGGACAATGAGAGATGGATCATGAAGATACCGACGAAGATGCGAAACATGAAATACATTATGCACTCCAGAAAACTTCTCAGGCAAATCCAGACGATAAGTAAAGAACCAATCCTTTCCACAATGCAGAAAGGACCAACGAACCTAGGAGCAAGCTTCCCTCTATGACCAAACCGAATCACATTCCTTAAGGGAGAGACCTTAAGGAAAACCAAATCACCAACAGAAAACTCCAAACTCCTCCTACGATGATCAGCATACTTCTTCTGCCTATCCTGAGCAATCCTCATCTTCCTCTTAATCTCCTCAACCTTCTCCAAAGCTTCCAAAATCATATGTGGACCAAGAACTAAACGATTACCGGATTCAATCCAGCAAAATGGAGATCTACAAGGTCGTCCGTAAAGAGCAGCAAATGGCGACATTTTAATACTGGCCTAGGCCTAGATTCAATGATAGAAATGAGATAGAAACAAGATGAAGACAAGATTCAAAACAAAAGATTGAGATTATACCTGATAACTATTGTTATAGGTGAATTCGACAAGATGGAGATGATCTTCCCAAGACCCTCCATATTCAAGCAAACAAGCATGAAGAAGATCCTCTAGAATATGATTCACTCTTTTCGTTTGACCATCGGTCTATGGATGGTAAGAAGTGCTCAGATTCAAGTGAGTACCCAAAGATTCCTGAAAAGCTTTCCAGAACTGACTAGTAAAGATAGGATCACGATCACAAACAATACTGAGAGGGACACCATGGAGACGAACAATCTCTCTCCTATAGATCTCAGACAAACTAGAAGCAGAGCGGGTAGACTTGACTGGAATGAAATAAGCTGACTTGGTTAATCTATCCACAATAACCCAGATACTCTCATTACCCCTCCTAGTCCTCGGTAATCCATCAATGAAATCCATAGAAACTTGTTCCCATTTCCAATTGGGAATCTCAAGGGGCTGCAACAAACTAGGGGTCTTCTGATGATCTGCCTTGACTTGCTGACAAGTCGCATACCTACTAACAAAGATAGAGATATCACGCCTCATACCTCTCCACCAATACAACTTCTTCATATCCTGATACATCTTGGTCACTCCCGGATGAATACAAAGTCTGGATCGATGATTTTCCCGAAGTAACTCCTGTCTCAATCCGTCAACATTCGGGACACAAATCTGATTATTAATCCTCAAAATACCTCTATCATCGATCTGAGCTCCATTACCATCAAGACTACTACCACCAACCCTACTGCGAACATTCTCCTTAATAAGCCTAAGCATCCGATCCTCATCCTGCTTAACCATGATACGATTCAAAAGAGGAGAAGAAACAACAAGCTGACTTAACATCGCCTTCTTCCGACTCAAAGCATCTGCCACAACATTAGCCTTCCCAGGGGTATAGTTGATGTCGAGGTCATAAGAAGCAAGGAACTCTAACCACCTAACTTGTCTCTGATTCAAGTCTTTCTGGGTGAAAATATACTTCAAAGACTAATGATCTGTAAAAAGCTCAAATTTAGTTCCCAAAAGATGATGCCTCCAAAGTTTCAAAGCAAAAACCTCAGCAAGCAATTCCAAATCATGGGCAGCATAATTGGCTTCATGGGTTTTCAACTGACAACTGGCATAAGCAATGAACTTTCCATCCTACATCAGAACAGCTCCCAAACCTTCACGACAAGCATCAGTGTATACCGTTAATCCCTCATTTCCATTTGGAATGGTAAGAATTGGTGCGGAAGTAAGCATGTGTTTTAACTCATTGAATTCAGCCTTACACTCATTACTCCAAATAAACTTAGCATTCTTACGAGTCAAAGCGTTGAGAGGTGCAGCAATCCGAGCAAAATTCTCAATGAATCTTCGATAATAACCGGCAAGCCCAGAAAACTATGGATATCAGTTGGAGTCCTTGGAGTTTCCCAATCCTGCACAGAATAGGGATAAATAAGGAAAACCGGAAAAGATAGAATAAATTGGCAAAGAGAGAGGAGAGAAAGGCTTACATTGATCGCAGCGATCTTGACTAGATCAACAGAAACTCCATTACCAGAAATAATATGCCCGAGAAATCGGACTTCATCCTTCCAGAAATTGCATTTAGAAAATTTAGCCTTCAACTGATGATTTCTAAGAGTCTCAAGAACAGATTTCAAATGAGACTCATGCTCTTTCTTGGACTTAGAGAAGACAAGGATATCATCAACATAGACTAGAACAAACTTATTAAGCACATCTCAAAAAACACGATTCATCAAATCAACAAAGAAAGCAGGGGCATTAGTCAAACCAAAAGGCATGACTAACCATTCATAAAACCCATTCTCAGTACGGAAAGTAGTCTTAGGAATACTTTCCTTAGCAACTCTGAGCTGGTGAAAACCTGAGGTAAGATCAAGCTGAGAGAAAACAGTGGTGCCATAAAGCTGATCAAACATATCATTCATGCGAGGCATTGGATATCTATTTTTCATAGTGAGCTTGTTCAGCTCCCTATAATCAACACACATCCTCAAAGATCCATCGGACTTGGTGACGAAAACCACCGCTGCTCCCCATTCGGAGTGGCTAGGTCTGATCAGACCATTGGATAAAAGGTCCTCAATTTGATTCCTCAACTCAACCTTCTCACGGGGTGCCATTCTTCTAGGAGGAAGAACTACAGGTCGAGCTCCAGAAATAAGATTAATGCGGAAATCAATTTCCCACTTAGGAGGTAAAGTAGTGACTTCACCAAATACATCGGGATAGTGTTTAACCACACGAGTCGACTGAAGATCAACAAGAGAAGAATCTAGAGAATAAATAAAGCTGCTAGCATAATCATGAGGCATATGACACTGAATAACCAAAGGATTACCCCAATCATCAACAAGAGAAGCAGTTCAGGATTTACAAGAGATATGAGCATCATGATTCCTTAACCAATCATCTCCAAGCAATAAATCAAAAGTATCAAAACTCAGAACATAGAAATCGCCACTAAAGCAATGATCAGAATGGAGAAGTTTCACTCCTCTACAAATCCTACTAAGGTTTGCGGGACCCCCAATAGGATTAGAAACCCATAAAGGAACAGAACATGATGCTTAAATAAATAAAAGGTGCCCTAGAGAGTACCTTGGTTATCACTAGGAGCAGGAGCAGGTGAAGAAGTAGAGGTAACAGCAAAAATACCAGATGGCTTGCCCTTCTGATACAGAGTACAATCATTCTTGAAATGACCAGGCTGCAGATAGACATGACAGAGGTTGTTCCTGGTATTCTGAGGTGGAGGAACAGTAGCACCAACTGAATTTGGGCAACTATTAGCATAATGTCCCTTCTAATCACACCTGAAACAGGTAATGGTAGATAGGTCGATAGGGAGCCTCTAAGAAGGAGAAGATGAAGATCCCAAACCCGGATTCTTGAGCCAATTCTTCTTCTGCTGATGGAAATTTGGCTTTCTCTTCTTAGAGTTAGCAAAGGAAGACTGAGATGAAGGAGCACCGGTAACAGCAGGCCCTTAGAAGTAGGGTTCTCATACCGAATAGCCATATCCATAAGCTCGGTGAAAGTGCCATGAACATGAGAAATGAGACGATCATAGGACTATGGGCGAGCTCCAGCTATGAACTTCTCGTTCTTCTTAAGTTGGGTGTCAATAAGGCCAGGACCAAACTTGGAAAGTTCGTTGAACTTACGCTCATACTCAGAAAAGGACATGGTACCCTGCTTGAGATCCATAAACTCACGATAAAGCTGAGATTTCCCGGCTTCGGGCATCCATTTTGCCACAAAAGCCTCCCTGGAAAAAGATAGATAAGCTTAACATAGATTTTAAAGGGAAAAAACTGAATAGAACATAAGGCAACACAAGAGATACCTAAATCGATCCCAAGAAATGTCTGCCTCTCCAGTCCGAGCTATGACAGACTCCCACCAATCCAAAGCTGCCTCCTTCAACTGCCAAGCTGCCAACTTACGCTTCTGCGCATCAGTAATCTCAAAACAAGTAAAAATCCTCTCAAGACTCCTTAACCACTATTGAGCCTCTATGATGCTCTCAGATCCAGTAAACTTGGTACCACCAAGTTGAGTAAATTCCTTGCAAAGAGTAGTGAATCTGATGGGTGCAACACGCTCGGGAACTAGGGCAATACCCCGACCTCTACCTTTGGCATTCCTACGATTCATCCTGAAAAATCAAGAATGAATTTTAGGACAAAGGTAAAACAGAAAGACAAAGATAAGATTCAACTAGAATTGGAAATCCTAATCAAAGAATCCAAATAACCAAGGTGGATTCGAAAAGGAATGAAGTTAAGAAAATGAGATTTAAAAAAAGAAAATTTTTATATCCAAAATAATCTTTAAAAATCCCTTAAAATCATTTGAAAACCATTTATACTTAAAAATACGTTCTCTTACAAAGAAATGATTCTAAGATTGATTTCACTCATTCTAGGGTATTTCTACCCTATCTCTAATGAGTTTTTGCTCTATAGGCTAAGGTTTGCCTAAAACCTGGCTCTGATACCAAATGTAACGACCCACTATTTTGGACCATTCAAATCGACAATAAATCCACACAAGTCGGACTTGAATAATACAAAACAACAGATTGTAAATAAATTTGGAGCAAATAAAACCAATCACAGACACAGAATATCAGAATAACTCGCAGCGGAAAATAAAATAAATAGTGGTTCATGAAGCCACTATAATACATATTCTCAAAACAGATTCAAAATACATAGTCTGAAAACAAATACAACTAAAGTCTGAATACATAAGTTCACAATACATAAGCAAAGCTGAATGAAATAACTGAAAATGGAAAGACAACTAGATAGACTGATAAACTCCAAAAATCTCTAGCTCTAGAAGGTGAATCCAAAGCTGTAATACTCACGCTAACCCAAGCGTAAATAAAACACAAACACTCGAGTCAGGACATACATACTTATACAATGTAAACCAACTCAAGTGAACTGTAATAGAAATGCACAAGTAACTTAAAGAATGCTTGGGATCGCCCATTCTTTAAGGGTCCGTTAAACTATCTACTATGTAGTAATATTCGCTATTATAATAATGTCTAATAATAAAATAAACTTACTTTTAAATAGCGTTAAGGCTTTACATTTTCCACCTTAACACATAATAGTGCCAATAGTCTATACAGTACCTGCATACCTCCAGATCGGGGGCTACGAGAAGATACTCCATAGGTACGACACAAATCAAACTTGTACAGGGCACACTAGGGTAGGTGACACGGCACAACTAGGCAATGCCAGGTTAGATATACCAATTACGCATCCGGGCTGGTGGAAAC
This sequence comes from Allium fistulosum, assembly GCA_030737815.1. Taxonomy (NCBI): domain Eukaryota; kingdom Viridiplantae; phylum Streptophyta; class Magnoliopsida; order Asparagales; family Amaryllidaceae; genus Allium; species Allium fistulosum. The sequence goes on along the minus strand of CM060903.1, from coordinate 312,409,810 downwards.
GCATAGCAGCCACTACCGCCCACCTTGAGCCACACTCCCAAATCAAAGGGCGCACCCAGTCAATCACAAAAGTAATAGAATGGTATCGAAGAAATGTGTCCGATCAGAGGTGCTACCTCATTGGCCCGAGAATCGCTCCTGTTTTAGCCACCTTATGCCAACTCACGGGAGTTGGGTCCACGTAAATATACCTTTAGGATCGTCGTCACCATCCTACTTCATTCTGGAATCTCCACCACGTACATAGTTGTTAAAGTGGTTTTCGGTATCGACAGAGAGTATGTCCATATCCGATCCCGGTCTCTTTAACAACCAATCGTTATTATAACCCATGGTTATTCTTTTCAAAATGGTTTATATTTCCAATCAAAATAATTCATTTAAACCATTTAAAAATAAAACCATTATTCTTTCAAATCAAATATTCAATTCCTAAAAATTTAGCATTTTGAAGCTCGATTATTTAGTTAAATACTTCAAAACATTGAAATTTCAGCATTCGCAACACTTAGAAAATGTTGCTATAAGTTATATTTGAAAACAGTTCACTTCAGAAAATACAGCATTTAAAACTGCTGCAGTAGTTCAGAGTTCATTTGAAAATCTCTTCATTTCAGGAAACAACAGCACTTACCAAGTGCTACAGTAGCCCTTTAGTTAGTTTTTGATTTTAGTTTTCTTTCAGCAACAACAGCACTTACCAAGTGCTGCAGTATCTCTTAAGTTATTTCAGCCTATAGTTTACTTTCAGCAACCACAGCACTTACCAAGTGCTGCAGTATCATTTACTTTAGATTTTTAATTAGTTTCAGCAACGACAGCATTTCTGAAGTGCTACAAATTCTAATTCCAGATTTATTAAAAAATTTCAGAAACAAATAAACTTCGATTTTTAACCATTTAACTTATAAAATCATTTTTTTTCCTTCAAAAATGGTCATTTGGATAACCTTTTACTTATGATTTTATAAAATAAAATATCATTAATAACTATCCAAATTTAAAACTGATTCACTTATTAAATCAAAGTGCACTATTTTCTTATTCTTTGTATTTTTAACAATTAACTTAACCATTTATTTTAAAATACCCTTTCATAAATAAAACTTAATTTCCATTTTATTTACCTAACTTAAACTTCCATTTCAAACCCATTCTCAAATTTTCGAGTTAAGTTATATTTTCAAATTTCAATTTAACAATTTATTTACTTACATATTTTAACTCAAAGAAAAATCACTACACTTTATTTAAATAAACAAAAATCCAAATTTAAGTCAAAATATCATATTTTACATTTAAAAATACTTAAAATTTTCCAAAAAATATAAATAATAACCACGGGTCTGTATAATATTTTCTAACCTAAGTTAAGTGATACAAATAATATATCATTTCAATCCGTAATTTACAAAGAAAAATCCGGGTTCTATTATTTCAAACCCGCAATCCCAAGTCAATAAAAATAAATAAAAATCGCCCAAGCCTAAGCTCGTAACGATTTTTCACTATTCTAAAGTCCGTTCGGGTATGTATCATTTCAACCCATAGTGATTCTATTCTACAGGGAACTTGCAGTGTGAGAAGCAAAAATTAAATGAACAGTAAAACATATAAAATAATAACAGATGATGTAACCGGTATAAAACAGCATTTATCATCATATAAATATATCTCAGGCAAGTATGAAAAACATATCAATTTATACAGCTTAACTTGCCATTATTTCACAAGAATATAAGTACATATGTCTAGAGTGATACGACTCACCATTTTGAAGCTAAAGATCAAATCAAACACAAGACAAACAACCCCAGAAAGCACGATAAAGCACGAATGAAATACAAGTAGAAGGAGAGCCAAGGTCCGGATCTTGTAACAAACAAAATAAATAACATACATAAGAATAAAACTTACAAAAGAATATAAACCAAAAAATGAACAAATCTAGATCAAAAGAACAATCATTGGCTTAACCAATGCAAGAGGCTCGGCTACAACCCAAAATGGCTTGACCATGGTCTAGTACTGCTCGGCATCGTTCAGATCCGAGGTAAATGGTTCGGCCTAGGTAAGCATATGAAGAGAGGTGGAGTTAAACAGCAAGGAATGTAAAGGGTCAAGGCAAAAGGGGAGTTTGGTTGCACCTAGGCTCGGTCCTATGTTCAAGCATGGCTCGACCATGTATGTTTGGGTCAAGTGGTGCATAGGGTACGGTTGGGCAAGGGTCAGGTCATGGCAAGCAAGAGGTGGTGGTGGAAATAGGTGTGTAGGCCGAGGCAAAATAGGAGATGGTGATGGTTAAAGTGGTCGGCTATGTGCTTGTTTGGAGTTTTTGTGGTGGAAGTTCACTTGGTGGCCACGGCAGTAACTGGCTAGAGGAGAAGAAATGTTGGCCGTGGAAGATGAGGAGGAGGAGGAGGAGGTGATGGTGGTGGTCGGTTGAGGAGGAGGATGGGTAGAGGCGGAGCACATGCTTTGAGACAAAGTGAAACAAAATGAAAAAGAGAATAAGAAAGGAAGAAGCCATGGAAAAAAAACTTACATTTTTTTCTCAAGAATGGAAATGAACGTGAGAATGAGATGTGGGAATGTTTTTGTACGTGAATTAGTAATTTCTAGAGGAGTTTTTCATGGATTAATCAAGTGGAAATAAATGGCAAGTGATTAAATGTTTGAAACGGCTAGAGATTTGAAGGGATTTATTTCCTATTAAATAAAAGAACAAATGGAACAAAAAATGATATGAGATACTTCCATTTTCCATGTGAATTGATAGGTATGCACGACTACAATTTAGGAACGGCTATGGTAGGAATTTAAAGAGGACAAGCCAATAAAGGTAAGAATTAAACCCAATGTAACCTATGCCAAATTAAATCAAAATAACATACGTCTAATAAATTTATTTCCTAGCCATTAATTGCAAGATATATATACAAAGAAACTTTCAATAAATAAAAATAAAGTTTATACAACACAATAGAAAAATAAAAATAAGGAGATGGATATAGAAACATATAAAATAACACGCAGAAATTAATTCCTTTTGAAACGTTGTATGTTATCCAATTTACAAAGTATAAATCAGAATTTAATGAAACGAAAAGCATAACGAATATTAGAGTTATATACAGCTTCAAATAAAAGATCAGAATTTTAAATTTTAAATTTTAAAAATTTCAAATAAAAGTCAATGTTTGACAAAAATATAATTTTTCAGAAATTGTTTATTTTAATTATACTTGGAAATAAAAAATGGACACAAAAATCCAAATACATTGGAAAATTTCAACTTTCATTTTAAATGATTTAAAAATCAAAGTTTTCAAATAAAATTAAATATAAAAATATTTACAAAATTTTTGGGTTGTTACACTTATATAACATGAGCAGGTTACACTTCTATATTATATAACATGAAAACAACATGTATTATATATTCGAAACAATATATACAATTCGTACATACATATTTTTATATATATAAATAATTTATATAAACTAACTCTAACCTCAATATATATATATATATACTTAACAGTATACTATATAACATATATGGACAACTCGATATGGAAAAAAACTGTACGCTTATATATACATACAATATATATAAAAAGTTAGGATTTATATGAACAAAAATATAGGCAAAAGACTGTAACATATATTTTTAAACACTTAAAACAAAAATCAAAATAAAACCTTTATAATATCAGGAGAGAAGTCTAAACGAGATAATCACGTACTGGAGGCTGAGGGGCCGAACTGCGGTAGATCGCGGCGGAACAAGGTAAAGGCCTGGTGGCTTGCATGGAGGCTCGGGTGATCAGGCAAAGAGGTCGCGATCTCAGGCTGAGTCAAGACAGTGATGGTGGTCGGTCAGGTGGTGGCGGCGACTGGGATAGGTGTGGTGCTGTAACTGGATGGTCGGAGAACGAGTAGCTCGGCCACAGGCAACGCGGTCGGTTAGATGGAAGGAAGGATTGTGGGGCGGCACAAGGAGGAGCAGGGGAGTTGGTTAGCAAGCTTGGACAGAAGAGGTGAGTCGCACGGAAATATGCAGGCTTTCACATTTTTCTGTTGAAGAGGAGAAGGTGTCGTGGTGGAAAGAAAGAGCGGAGGGGTGTAGATCGCAAGAAGAAGATGAAAATATGTTTAGATAAATGACAACAGAAATATAAAAAAGTCTTTCTCTTTGCAAATAAATGACAGAAACGAATAGCCGAGTCCAAACGTAAATTGTATTGAATATTGGAAATGGGATGGTCATAAGGTAGAATTCAGTGAATAACATTAATGACCTAACCATTGGAATTATATGGTGAAATTTAATGGTCATCGGAACCCAAAAGGTTAAAGATTGAGTACCGATACAATTATCATTGTACTGATTTCGCGGCGTCCCGGGCTTCAAAGGACAAAATTGAATATACCGTAGAGATCAGCATGACGAGACGATCAAAACGGTATAAAGATACCAGTGGTACGATCATCCTATCAAAAGTCGATTATCGGTACCAAAATGCTGCTAATCTGTCAAAAATAAGATGAACGGAGCAATAACAGTCCAAATTTGAAGAAACGAAATATGACGTCTCACTCAGAAAATGATTTACAAATTTTCTTTATAAAAATATTTAAGTTTGGAAAACATTTTATTATCATCAAATATTAACTGATTTGAATTGGAATAAAATTACACAAGAAAATAAACTTCCATATTAATTGATGAAAATTTACCAATTGCTATGTTTAAGAAAACGTATTCCAAATATTATATTTTTTTTATTTCAATTTTTTTTTTTAAATTTCACAAAATTTCAATTAAAAATATTATTAAAACTATTAAAATTTACAGGTCGTTACACTCTCCCCCACTCAAAACTTTTCGTTCCCGAAAAGAAACGAGGTAGTAGAATAGAAACAACCAAAAAGAATATAGATTGATAACAAAATAAAACAATTAATTTAAACCATATACATTTCAATTTAATTTAATCAGTATTCAATAATTGATTTTAAATTCAAGGTATTTCATAAAATTGATCTAATTCCAAATTATTATTTTCTTCAAACAAAATTTATTTTATCATCTCATCTATTATTCAATTAACTTGTTATTCAATTTAACTTTATCAACATTTTATAATCAAAATTTAAGTGTATAACATTTATTATGATCACTCAAATTTTATTTATAAAATCATCTTATATTGTATATTATCCAATTACATATTCAACTTTTGAATAATTTAGGTAAGTTATATTAGAATGAAATTAGGTATTATACAAGTAAAATTTTCTCAATTCAATTATTTCAAATTATATATATTTATTCAAAATTTTGGTTTCATTTAAAATTGAAATCATCTTTTAACCAAATTTTTAAGAATTAAATTTCCGGTTAACTTCAAACAATTTAGAGATGAATATATTAAATTTTCAAATCAAATTTATAAACATATACCTATATATACACTATAAGTCAAATCATACCCCAGAAATTCAAATCAAATTCAAATTCCAAAACAAAAGTGTAGCAAAGGTACTGAGTGGCCTCTCGTCTTCGAAACTCGAAAATGAATATCGATGATGCTGTAGTCATCACCGAAATTATTTTCCATCGATAAAGAGAAGAGTACTGATTTAAAACTTTTAAAATTCTTTGAAACGATTTCAATTTGAAATTTACCTTAAATAATATACACTTTAAAACTTCAAAAACAAAGTTTGAAATTTTCGGAAATTTAAATCCTAAAAATTCTTGATTTAAATTCCAAATGAATTTATAAACCATGTTTATAAATTCATTTAAAGAACAATAAATGATAATCAAATATTATCATTTCAAACAACCAATTTAATTAACTGTTAAATTCCGGAATTTTTTTTACTTATATATTTATAATATAATCATACAAATTTATTTCATTTACTAAATTTGAAAACAATATTGTGTAGTTTGCTCTATTCAAGTGTTTTGCAAATCCTATCGATAGCGTTGATCAAACGAATCGATCAAAAACCCAAATCAACATCAATAACTCAAACAACACAATATATAAAACATTTTAATATAAATTTACAAGTAAACTCCCTCACTCGATGGTACAGAATGGATTCTAAAACAAGGATAAAGATCCAAATTCAAAGAGACTCCAAATCAAAGAGGATTCTAACAACGAAGATAGGATCGATAGGGAGATAAATAGATTCCAAAGAGAGAAAACAATGGATAGACTTATATAAATATCGGGCAACCTTAACAGGGTCAACCGTGACTTCAAGAATACGATCGATGTAGAATTCTGAAGCAAATCAACATCTGATCGCAATAGATAGAATTCGGGCATAGTAAGAGATACCAGCATCTAAACCGAGGATATAGAAATCTTCGGTGAATCAATGCCTACTGTAAAGGAGTCTCGCCGCTTTACAAATCATTCTAAGATTGGCGAAACCGCCGATTATTATAGAAATCAATGGAAGTGGAGTTATGGGATGCTCCAGATTCAAAAGAACTTGAATAAGAAAGACAATGACGGATTTGAATGAAAGTGATTATGTAATTAAATCTACTCCATATGCTGAGTTTTGCCTAAAATCAGAGCTTTGATACCACATGTAACATCCTAAAATTTTCAACCATTCGCATCCATACATGTCGGATTTGAATTGCTCAAAATATCAGATTGTTAATTTAAATTTGGCAAAAACTCAGTATATACAGTAAATAAATAATCACATAATCACAGACACAGAGTAATATAACAATAATGCAGCGGAAACAAAAGAATAGTAGTTCATGAAGCTACTATATATATCAGAGTTAAACAAGATACAATAGAAGTCTTGAATACATAGATGTCTCGATACAATAGTCAAATACAAGATCAGAATACATCACTAGAATCAACTGAATAACTGAAAGCTGGATAGGTAGCTGGATCTCCAAGCGAAGCTCCAACTCCAAAGGTGAGTCTCAAATGCTGTATCACTCAGTCTGACCCGAGCGTAAAGCAACACACCAAAACACTCGAGTCAGGATTAACATTCTTATATCAATAAATCCAACTCAAGTGAAATATCAACTGAAATACAAGTAACTTAAAGGATGTTTGGGATAACCATCCTCTAAGGATTCGTTAAACTATCTACTATGTAGTAATATACGCGATTATAATAATGTCTATAGTAAAGTAAACTATTAAAATAGCGTTAAGGCGTTACCCATATCCGCCTTAGCACATTTTATAGTGCCAATAGTCTATACAGTACCAAAATACCCCGTAAACTGAGGCTACCAGAGGATACTCCATAGGTACGACACAAATCAAACTCGTAGTAAAGCACGCTAGGGTAGGTGACACGGCACAACTAGGCAATGCCAGGGTAGATATACCAATTACACTTCCGGGTCGGTGGTAATGCAGAGCCGCAGAAATCGCCCACATCGAGCCACACTCCCGAATCAAGGGTGCGCACCAAATCAATCACAAATTAATAGAATGGCATACGATGGAGTGTGTCCGATCAGAGGTGCTACCTCATTAGCCCGTCGATTGCTCCCGTTATAGCCACCTTATGCCAAATCACGGGAGTTGGGTCCACATATATACCTCATATAGGATCTCGCCACCATCCTACTTCATTCTGGAATCTCCACCGCATACACAGTTGTTAAAGTGGTTTTCGGTATCGACAAAGAGTATGCCCATATCCGATCTCGGTCTCTTTAACAACCAATCATTATTATAACACCGCGGTCATTTAAAATAGTTTATACTTCAAAACCAAAATATCATTTCCATTTCAATCCATATTAAAACGATATCATTTACATTTCAAAATTATTCACTTCCAAAATCATAGTACTTTCAAAGTTGTTATACTTTCGAAACCAAACAATTTGAAATAATAATAATACTTTGGAAATCATAATACTTTGAAATTCATAACTTTGGAAATCATAACACTTTCCTTCAAACAGTTTAGATATTAATAATAGTATATAAAAATATAGTTTATAAGATAAAATAATTTATATAAAATAGTTATAAATTAAAACAATTTATATTAAAATAATTAGTATATTTAAAATAGTTTATATTAAAATAGTTTATATTAAAAATAGTTTATAAAATAATATAAAATAGTATAAGCTAAAACAATTTATATTAAAATAATTAGTATATTTAAAATAGTTTATAAAATAAAATAGTTTATATTAAAATAATTTATTAAGTTAAAATATATAAATAGTTTTAAATATAATTTAAAATTAACTTATATAATAAAATAGCTTCCTCAATTTTCACAAATCGATTCAAATCAATTCGAATTCCAAAATTCAAATTTAATCAAATCTCAAATCATCAATTTCAACTTGATTCAGCTTCTCAATAAACCATTTCAAATTATCGATTTTAAAATACATATTTGAACCATAAAATATACCATTTCAATTTCAGTATATTTCAAAGTTTTATATATATATTCAATATTTCAAAACTAAATTCGATAATTTCATATATATATCAAATTCACTTTACTATTATTTAGTTTTGAAATATTTACTTAATCATTTCAATAACATCTAAATACAACTTCAATTTACAAATTTAAATAAACAAATATCCCATTTAAATTTATATAAATTTGAAATATTCATTTAAGTCACTTTTAATCAAATTCAAGTTACAAAACATATCTTTAAAATTTCAAATTTAATAAATTTCAAATTTAATAAATTTCAAATCAAACTTATTTAAGTAAAATTCTTAAATAAATATAATTTCAAATCAATTTCAAATTTATCTTTCCAACCAGAATCATTATAAACTCTATATTTGAAAATATAAATTTATATAAATACTTAAACATATTATATATCAACTTTAATAAATCTTTAAAATAAGTATTTATTAAAACCATATATTTCTTTTCAAAACCTTAGAAATCATTTCCAAAATATTTATATATAGACCAACGGTGTATGTATATAAATTTCTACCTTATGGTCAAGTGATACGGATATTTATCATTTCAATCCACAATTTATATATATATACGGGTATATATCTTTTCAACCTGCAATCCCAAATTCAATTCAATGAAAATCGCTTGGGTTTATCATTTCAACCCATAACGATTTTCTCCTATTCTACAGATCGTTCGGGTATGTATCATTTCAATCCATAGTGAATTCTATACTAATAGGGAACTTGCAGAGTGATAACAGATATGATAAAATATAACAGGCATTTAACATCAATATAATAACAGATAATGGTGTCAGATGTCACAAGTGAACAGATATAGATAATGGCATAAATATAACAATGTAAATAACTAACAGCAGCATATCTCAATTTTCGTTTCAATTGAAATCAAATTTAATAAATATAAGAACGTTAATCGTGAGTGATTGCTCACCTTTCGAGGCTAGATAGACTTGACAAAGAGATGAGCTACGAATTCCAAAGCAACGTAACGCTAGATGGACACGATTCGACGAACAAAGCTGATGGATAGAAATTGACGAAATCAAATCAGAACGGGATCGATGAGGATAAATAGTATTAGTGAACTTATATATATATATATATAACTATTTATATAAAATTTATATTCAAAATTTCAAATACACATTAAATTAAATATACATGTATTTCAAAAATCATTGTTTTAAATTAAACACAAATATTAAACTCATTATATATACATAACATATTAAAAATCCATACTTGTATATGATATACATGTATATCAAGATCATTGTTTATTATAAAACTGCCAAGCTTCTCATATAACTATATATATAAATACACATCTATTTAATTAAAACAAACTCTATGCAGGTATTAAAATTTTGAAACATCCTAAATCAAACAAAACCCTGTAATATAAAACTATAACAACCAAAACTGAAAAACAGTTTTTATAATAACATATACCCTCATATAAATCACAGCACAAAATAATATATATGGAAAATCTATATTTATAAACTGACATGTAACCAAACTCGAAAACATGTGTACGTATATACAACTGAAAACATTTATAACACAACTTCATACTTTTTTCAAAATTTCCAGATCAACATAAAACAAAACATATATTTATAAACAAGTTAACTTACATCCACTTAATATATAAACTTATATAACATGAGCAGGTTACACTTCTATATTATATAACATGAAAACAACATGTATTATATATTCGAAACAATATATACAATTCATACATACATATTTATATATATATATATAATTTATATAAACTAACTCTAGCCTCAAATATATATATATATATATACACACACTTAACAGTATACTATATAACATATATAGACAACCTGATATGGAAAAAAAACTATACGCTTATATATACATACGATATATATAAAAAGTTAGGATTTAGATGAACAAAAATATAGGCAAAAGACTGTAACATATATTTTTAAACACTTAAAACAAAAATCAAAATAAAACCTTTATAATATCAGGACAGAAGTCTAAACGAGATAATCACGTACTGGAGGCTGAGGGGCCGAACTGTGGTAGATCGCGGAGGAACAAGGTGGAGGCCTGGTGGCTTGCGTGGAGGCTCGGGTGATCAGGCAAAGAGGTGGCGATCTCGGGCTAAGGCAAGACAGCGATGGTGGTCCGTCAGGTGGCGGCGGCGACTGAGACAGGTGTGGTGCTGTAACTGGAGTGTCGAAGAACGAGTAGCTCGGCCACAGGCAACATGGTCAGTTAGATGGAAGGAAGGATTGTGGGGCGGCACAAGGAGGAGCAGGGGAGTCGGTTAGCAAGCTTGGTGTAACATCCCGCAATTATAGCAATAAGTTTTGTTTAAAAAAAATAAAATAATAATAATAAACAAATAAAATAAAAATCGTTATGGATATAAAATAAAATTTGAAATAAAATGCCAGGACGGAATTGTAATCGGAGAACAAATCGCGGTAGGGCAATATCGCGGTTAAGGGTACGAAAATTTATTTGAGGAGTATAAAGTTTAAAATTACTTACTGAAAAATTAAAGTAAATATGTTTTCATTCGAGGTAAGAACTGCAAACTTATCTCTTTCATAATTATGCACCCTCATTCTTATATGTTTCATCATTACCTTTTTAACTTATTTGTTTGCTTAAACATAAAGTTTCAGTGTAACCCTATATAATCACTGCCTCCTTTTTTTTTCTAAGCCAAGCAAATTTTCCATCTTTTGTCAAGCTGCGCAAACCAAAAGTGAGTATGCTTTCGTTTAAAATATTTACAGTGAGTTTAATCCTTCTTTTATTTATATACACACTAAAGTTTGTATATGCATTCCTTTTAAGATACTTTCAGTGACTATACTTACGTAGCTTTATTGCAAAGCTTTAGGGTCCCCTTCCTTCATTACTTATATCTAAGCAGACTATTCATCGAATTTTGATTTATACGTACACGTACGTGCGTTCTTGACCATGTTTAATGGTTTGAAATACTCATCCTCCCTTTTTGCATAAATTACTTCTGTCATTTTTCAGGACTAAATTATTTTATAGCTTTACCTTGTAATTTCTTCGCTTTATGAAAAATGACTACATATGTTTCTTTGCAATATGTATATAATTGAAACAAGTAGTTTATATTAGAAAGTTTTGAACGCACTGATTTGTCAGCTTATGTTTTGAAATATATTTGTGATCGTTGACTTAGTACGTGAAAAAAAAATAACCTGACACTTTGTTTTTAAATAATAGACTTGTTATGAGATTTATTATATTTGAGATCTTTAGCTAGTTCATGTTTTTATTATTATAGTTAGATTTAACAACACTAGAGTGTAACCTTTTTCTAGTAGCAGCTCATGTACGTGATTTGTTACTTTGTACATATTTTTAACTATAGCTTAGATTAGTAAAGAAATACATAAATTTTTATATGACTTTATAAGTGCAAGGCTTTGAAATATACTAGCTTTAGATCTTTACGTGCGTTGGTTTGGATATGTAAACTAAGAAAATTGCAGTTGCATGAGTTTCGAATATAAAGCAGTTTCAAAGATAATAGGATTAAAGATATCATCAACTTTTAGATACATGTCAACTTTTAAATGAATGCATGGTTCCAGATATATAAAGCTTTTACAATGAAAGTTTCGATTATATATATTATTAATAACTCAAAATCTAGGATGATTTTGAGCATGCAATCAAAAGGAAATATGTAGAGGAAAGTGAAACGAACAAATCGGTTAGCTTTCGCCTGACCGACGGACCCTATAGTGATCAGAAATGACACCGTTAAGTTCCGCGACCGTATGATAAACGGAAGCGTTACGACCAAAACGGAAGATACCAGCAGGACCGTATTGCGTAGCGCATCACGACGATGGTCTCGGTTCACTCGTCGGAGGTGTGTAGATGGGTGAACAAAACCAAAAAGTTTTAGAGTACGACGCTACACAGTATTCCGTTTACGTACGGACCACGAACAACTGAAATAAAAATATGATCGCGCATCACAACGTTACGCGATCATAAAATAGCAATAAAATAAACCGGTTAACTTATTTTGTAAAACTTCAAAAGAACCGGCGATTGACGCAAAACGCGTCAACCGAAAATATTTTATTTTCTAAATTAAAAATTATGGAAAAATTGTATAAATTAAATTAAAATTATGTCATCAAAAATTAAGTCTAAATTTAAAACGTATATTTTATTATAATTTAAATTCAAATCCGATGAATTTCTTCCAAATTGTATTTACAGGTTATGTTTATGAATGTTCATGATGCCATATACTGCAGTTAATGCTATGTTGCACGAACACAATATTTATATGTGATATAAAATAGAATACGATAGCATTTTGGGGATAAATGGTATATTGGGAAGTTAAATACAAAAGAATTTGAATGAATTTAACGGATGAAGTAAACGAGATGAGGTGAGACTACTAGACGCTAGAATCCATCCTAGCGGACAGATTCGGGGTCGCTCCCTGAATCGTGACGACCTGGTCCCTCGTCACTTATTGTCCAAACGATCTGTTGCACGGACACAACCACGGTGACAGGCGCAGTGCAAACGGGAAACGAGGAAGAATTGAGAGTAATCTCATTGATGGATATGTGGTAAAACAAAAATGAAGATTACAGCACAACGGGGTGAGCGCCAACGGTGAATAGGAGAAGATAGTGCAACTAATAGATCGTGTGGGGGCACCCACAATTTCTGATCGAAAGATATACGGATGAAAAAGGCTGTAATATCGGTTTGATACAGAGTCTAGTAAGAGTGAATAATGAATAGGATTCACTAATAATTCTATACCTCGTAAATGAATGACTTGACAGTGGTATGTCTATTGAATAATGAATGCAACTTATAAATGAATAGGATGTGATATCTCGTTTGATTAGAGTTGCAGCTGTGATTCACTTTAAATAGTGCCACGACATGTGTATTTGAACTAAAATAATTTAATGGGATGTGGGCGAGTTTAGATTATGGAGTGTGTGACATATTTATTTCTTTTAATATCACATATATAACCCGACTCCACACATTTATATGAATCATTGTTACACTATTATACTCACAGCTAGATTTATAGCCTGACTCGAGGTTTTGTTTTATGACAACTCCTCGGGTCAGACCGAGGATATTCAGGATGATTACCTTTTCACGTTTTGAGGTGATTTCATACGACATTGAGATGGACGGCAACTGGCATACAGTGTATAAGTTTAAAGTAGTTGTAGATTTAGAGCTTCACGGACGCACGCTTGCTACCTGCCTCAAAGGAACTGTTAGAGTTATCTGGAGGAGTAATGTTAGAGAAATACATTTGGAGTCCGTCGAACTATGCTAAGTTGATTTTGTGTAGTCATGTCGTATGTCTTTTGTATATATTTGTCCGTGTATGTATTAGGACGTCATTTTTGGGACAGTTATGTATAGTATGCATGATGACTTAGTTGTAGATATATGGGGATAGTCTGATGTCTGTTTGTACCTATGTATATGTATATATAACTATCTTTTTGGTCCACTGTTCTGTGAAACCATTATTTATGTGTTCTGCTATGTGATTTAAATACAAATTCTCTGAACTCGTGTATACTACATTGCGTCGAGATGAGATACGTATCATTTCAGAATGTTCAGGTATTTTAAACGTATCCATGTTGATCCAAAGTAGTATAGATGATAGATCGCTCCTTTAGTGCCCACTGATCCGAGCTATCGGACGGTAAACTCCCTCTGATATTTCGGTCACTGGAGCCGGGGCATCACACTTGGACAGGAGAGGAGAGGTGAGTCGCACGGAAATATGTAGGCTTTCACATTTTTCTGTTGAAGAGGAGAAGGTGTCGTGGTGGAATGAAAGAGCGGAGGGGTGCAGATCGCAAGAAGAAGATGAAAATATATTTAGATAAACGACAACAGAAAAATAAAAAAGTCTTTCTCTTTGCAAATAAATGACAGAAACGAATAGCCGAATCCAAAAGTAAATTGTATTAAATATTGGAAATGGGATGGTCGCAAGGTAGAATTCAGTGAATAACATTAATGACCTGACCATTGGAATTATATGGTGAAATTTAATGGTCACTGGAACCCAAAAGGTTAAAGATTGAGTACCGATACAGCTATCGTTGTACTGATTTCACGGCATCCCGGGCTTCAAAGCACAGAATTGAATATACCGTAGAGATCAGCACGACGAGACGATCAAAACAGTATACAGATACCAGTGGTACGATCATCCTATCAAAAGTCGATTATCGGTACCAAAATGCTGCTAATCTGTCGAAAATAAGATGAACGGAGCAATAACAGTCCAAATTTGAAGAAAAGAAATATGACGTCTCACTTAGAAAATGATTTACAAATTTTCGGTATAAAAATATTTAAGTTTGTAAAACATTTTATTATCATCAAATATTAACTGATTTGAATTGGAATAAAATTACACAAGAAAATAAACTTCTATATTATTTGATGAAAATTTATCAGTTGCTATGTTTCCGAAGACGTATTCGAAATATTATATTTTTTATTTCAAAATTTTATTGTTTAAAATTTCAAAAAATTTCTATTATATATATTTTTAAAACCATTAAAATTTACGGGTCATTACAAAGGTTATTTTGGTAATTTGGTAACTTACCACTTCATTTTTCTATAAATACCAACCATTTCCTTCACTTTCTTTCACACATTTCCTCCTTCTTCCTCCTCCTTGAAGCCCTCTTTAATGGCTTCTTCTTCTCTGTTTTCCTTACTAACTTTTCTTAATATCATATCAAATCAACTCCAAACATTACCAAACTTTTCCGAAGACCTTAGAATACCGTTAAAACATGGTTTAGTATCTAAGAAGTGAAGAAATGTTGGAGGAAGAGGTGGAATAGGGGGAGGCCGAACCTATTGAGGAGGGAGGAGCAAGTTATAGAGCTCCGGTGCAAAAAAAGAGAAGGAAGTGCCGCCCGTTTCATTGTAAGGAAATGGGAGGAAGTTTGAGGTACCGTGGAAGCTCTGCCAAAATTTCTAAGATTAGTTGAAGTTGAAAAAGTTAGTGATGTGTTGATAATATGAATGTTGGTAGGAAGTTAATCTTTTGGTTAAAGGTGAGAACTCCTAAACTATTATATTATATTTTGATGATGTTATGATGTTTGCAAATGGATGTTTATTATGCTTTGATCATCAAGTTTGGATGTTTAAATATGAATGTTGATTATATATGCAAGTCACAGAAATACATGTCGATAAGCATAAAGGAAATCACTTTTCTTGAATTCATGAAATGGTTTACATGGAATGTTAAACCTCTTTAAAAATGGTTTAAAATGAGTTAGAAATGTTTTGTAAAAATTTAAAAGTATTTTGGTGAAGTTTGAATGAGAATTGAAAATTTAATCAAAAATAGGAGCGTCGCGTAACGGTAGTTCGCGATTTCGCGCTATAAAAGTCAAACTAGTGTAAAATTAGAATATAGCTCAGAATTATTCGAGATAAGAATTTTCCAAACTATTATATCCATAGTTTTCCAACAAAGGAAGATAATCGAGATTTCGATAAGTAGATTTTCAAATATGAGCAAAACAAGTTTTGGAAAAATCCCGATTTTTGCAGTTCGGAATCCAAAACTGGATTTCTTTGGAAATGATGTTTTAAAAACATGGAATAAATCTTATAAATCATTTACAATGTTTTAAAAGTGATTTAAGTGATAAAAATGGATTTTTCAATAATAAAATGTCGTTTTGATCAATGAAGCTTAAAAAGCACTTTTCGCGGCACTTTTTCGTAGCACTTTTTCTATAACTTTTGAAATGTAGTTTTAAACTGATAATTCTTTTCCAAATCTTTTGTAAATGTTTTCAAATGATTAACAAACTATATAAAGAAAAAAGGATAAAATGTTCTAGGATTTAAACAATTTGGATTTTATAAGGATAATCTTCTTGTACTCGGTGTTAAAGCTTGAAGAGGGAACTCGTACTATTCGTGGAATTTAAAAGGTTATTTTGCCGTTATTCCGGCCATTGTATTTGTTGAATACTGGAATTGATATTGAGTAGAATTAAATGGTTTCTATAGATTCTGCTCACTTGATAATTACTAGTTTTGGATTAACATCCTTGATGACATGTTTTAAGTAAACAAAATTATGATATTTTGAATTAAGAAATCTTTGTTAAGATTTAAATGAAATGATTCAGAAATGTTTTCCTAAGAGAAAAATGAAATATATAGTCCTGATAGAGGAATGAAGAATGAAGACCTGGGATTTTGGGGATGGAAGGACTACTTGTTGATAATTTTGGTTAGCTCCCAACTACTAAAGTAGCATTGGCCCCTTCATTTTTGAAATTTTTTGGGTTGCAAGGACTTCTTGCTACTAATCCTAGGGTTATCTCCCGACAGGATGTGGTAGGAGAGTGCCTTCGGTTTGTCCTATTCCTGGACAACTTTTATGGATGGATTTCTGACAATGTATTCTCGAGATTTCATCGTTGACTTTTATAAACATACATCTGTTTGGTGGTCGAGAAGGCAACTTCTCTTAGCTTAACACCCTTCTTTGAGATGTAAGAGCTTGGAGGTTGTGACGCCCCACCTCTATACTCACACTAGCCAAGGACACTATGGGATAATGCCGTCGACTAGCATGAAGAATAAGGCTGTTGAGGAGCGACCATCTGTGTAATTGATTTGTGCGAGTATCGATATGTCAGATAGAAGGTCATGCATTTCATTTCAAGAGGAAATCTGACTCATCAAATACAAACTCAAGGTTACTACACAGTGGCTATGTGGCCTTCGGAAACAAATATAAAATAAGCATAACATAAATCAGTCATTGATATTCATACCACAAAGGCGGAAACAAATATGAATATAACACATAGAGGTGTACGTCAAAGTAGGGGTCATACAAGATCCACTACATCACAAAAGAATAGATACAAGTGCTAGACAAAAGAACATGTATACATCAAGGTGTCTCTATCTCGAATGTAT
This sequence comes from Allium fistulosum, assembly GCA_030737815.1. Classification (NCBI taxonomy): domain Eukaryota; kingdom Viridiplantae; phylum Streptophyta; class Magnoliopsida; order Asparagales; family Amaryllidaceae; genus Allium; species Allium fistulosum. The sequence continues at coordinate 312,392,264 of CM060903.1, read as the reverse complement.
AAAAACAAAAACTACTAAGCTAAAGTATTTAGCCAAAAGTCAGAAGCTAGTCCCTGCTAAAAAGTCAAGTGGAAGCACCTGAAACACCTCGGTCTGACCCGAGTATTATTTAAGAAGAAAAATAATAAACGGACCAGTCTAGCTATAAATATCAGATAAGATGAGACAGGATAAGAGATATGACAAATACATATGATAATAAAAAAAATCATACAATATCTCAAATTTTCTCATACACCAAAAAGAATGTCATATTCTTTATTTTTTTATTCACCAAACCACAAATATTGATAAAACATATCAATGCCAATCGCAAAAATTGGTGAAACACAAATTCCAGAAATCCATAATAGAAAATCCAGAACACATAAAAAAGGGGAGGCCTATCATAAATGGGATGTTATCCCATGGGTCGCTAACCCATTAAATGAGCTGAACATCGACGCACCTAAAAAGAAACGCCTTATGCACAGTCGAACGTCGACGCACCTAAAAAGATACGCCCCATGCACCGTCGAACATCGACGCACCTAAAAGATACGTCCCATGCACCGACTTATCGAGCCAATTGCTCCACGAACAGTCAAAAGACCAAGGGTTGTTAGCCCATAAAATAAGACGAAGCTCCACAAAACGGGGTATAGTCCCCCACGCGGACAAAGATACATCGCATATCGCTAGTCTAAACCATAAAATGATCATCATTGATCAACAAGAAGTGTGAATTACACTAAGCTAGTAAATAAATGAGTTTAGCTTCATGTCCCATAACCACTGGCTTAACTAAAATATTTACGAACAAATTGTAGATTTCCACTCGAAGATTGTCACATCAATCGAACAAGTCTAAGAATTAACCGACGAAGTAAATGCAAGTGTTTCATACCACTTGTTTTACCAAGCCGTTTAATTAGATTTCTCATACGAATGAGGTAAAGGTTTGTATATACTAATATATTGGAAAACGGTTTTAAAAACGAGCTTTGTATTTAAAAGTAGTGTTGAAATCGTTTTTTTGCGAAAGAGTTTGAGTATTTACTACTAGTATAGAAACTTTTGTATTTTAAAGTGACAAACCACAGAAAACGATTGTAAAAACAACTGATCACCAAAAATTCACATTCGACGACGTGAATTAAAACCATAAAAATCGATATCAAATCCATTAAATGGATATTCCAAAAAATCCAGAAAAGAAGTCATCAAAGTCGATAATAAGTGACAACAACCAACCGGTTCCAAAAAAATCGATTAAAACGGAAACCCATCTAAAAACAGGCAAGTTGGCTGGAATTGTCAGCTCCAGACGTCTGGTGGTTCTCCCATACGTCTGAGCTGAAATGCTGGAAATTTTATTCCAGATCGCCCAGACGTCTAGGGAATAAACTCAGACGTCTGAGCTGAACATCTGGAATTTTTATTCCGATGGCCCAGACGTCTGATCCTTATACCAGACGTCTGAGCTGAAGCTCAGGGCAAAAATCAGCCTAGGCCAGTAATGGCCAAATCGGTTTTGAAGCGATCGGACGAGCAACGGAGGCTAATGATTTATGCCAAGCGACAACCCAACCCTATAAACTCATCAATACACTCCAAACAACATGTCCAAATATCCATAGTAGCATTTTCATTGATTTTGACTTCAAAATACCAAAATTTGGAAAATTCAGCAAATCAATTCAAATCAAAAGCAAACGAACATGATATAGATGTTAGGAATTCATACCTAACAACTATTAAAGTTATAGACATAGATGTGAGTTCAAAAACTCAACTTTAAACCCAAAAACAACGAATGAGAAGCTTTACAACAAGGCAAGATCAATCTCTCCTCCACTTAACTTCAAGAACCCTCAATCTATAATCAAATGCAAATATTACCTAAATTAGGTTATAGGATTTTCTAGAAATTGGAGAGAGATTGAGGTGGAGAAGTAGAAGAGGATGCTTACCTAAGCTTCTCTTTGATTTTGGAGCTGGAATCTTGAATTTCCAAGTAATCTAGGGTTTAGGAATTTTAATTTCCCTTTCTTTTCCCCATTTTCCTTTAGCTTGAGTGTTAGGAAATAATAGAATGAATCAAGAGGAGTTGGAGGAGGAGTTAGGGTATTAGATGAGTTGGTAGGCTGAAACCCAAACCCAAAGCCCAATAGAAAAATAGCAAAATTCTACTCCACTCCAAACATATCGATGTCTATGCTCAAAAAGGTCGCAAACACCATTTTGGACTCAATGGAAGTGGTCTCGAGTCCGGATTCGACCGTTTACAAAAAGTCACGTTTTGGACTTTTAAATTCAACTAACGATGCTATATTTAAATAAATCATTTAAATATATAATCGTAAAAATATGCGGGTTGTTACAGAGGTTGTATGTTTATGGAAGTCAATGGTGATCGATGGAATGGCAATGTGGCATTCAAAGAGGAAAGATGATGTGCTATGTACCGAAAATGACCGAAACAGGGTAGATGCAGCAAGGCTATGTGGTTCGCAACCATTAGGGTATGAACACCCCCTTCTAGATATATTTCTTCCTGCTATGACGTTCAAGATGTAAATTATTGTGGATGTATGCTATGAGGGCCCTCGGATAGGTCGGTAACGATCGGGATGATGACATATTTGATACTATCTAGGAAGAGGTAGGCCCGTCTTGTGTTGGTAGAGGACCATCTGTTGAGCCTCGGTACATTCCTCTAGAGATGTACTCCCGAAAGGTAGTCCCTTCACTTAGTCATTTGTATGGAAATCCATTCTCCATTAAGTTTACTTGCAAATGTTTTTAACGAAATGTCATTAAAATAATATCCCTTATTTTTATGTATAACGATTTGGTTATCATAAGGTAAAAACCCGTTCTGTGTTTATGTGCGGCATGTTCTTATGAGATACCTTTTTGTTTTCAAAACACGTATTTTGAGTTCTCACACAAGTCCCATGACTGACCTGGAGTTTTTTTTTTCCTTAAACTCTGGGTGCCCTAATTTTCCCCAGGCAGCCTATTAGTCTGGTTTAGTTTAGAAGAAAGCTGGATGGAGCTCGAAGCATGGATTTAGAAGGTTTTACTGAAGAGTTTTATCATTTTCCATTACACACTTGTGCTTTAGTATTCTGCAAATTGTAAGGATAGAAATTTATAACTGTCCACGTTTTTAATTTGATAAATGTATTTTGATTTCCACTATAAAGATTATTTGTTGAAATAATAAATGTGAGATTATGTTCTGTCTTTATTTTCTTTCTTACACTTGAGATTCCGCTTCTTCCGCACTTGGATTTTTGGCACGTAAATACCGAGGATGTATTAGCGTTGATTTCTGGGAGTCGAAGAAACGGGTCTTCACAACTTAGTCGTAGATGTTTTTGCTACGATAATTAAAAAATCGGTAGGTATTGGTTCTTTGGGGAATGTTGGTAGTGAAATCTCTCATAACGGTCTCTCTATTCTTCAATTTGTGGATGATACCTTTATTTTTACCTCCATTTTGCCTTATCATGTCATTACTCTTAAATTTATTCTATACAGCTTTGAACTTCATTCAGGGCTAAAAATTAATTTTGATAAATGTTCTGTTTTATTATTAATTGGGTTGAAGGTTTAGTTGCTAATACGCTTAATTGTAAAATTATGACTTTCCCTATTGATTATCTTTGTTTTTTTATTAGACCAACTAAACTTAAGCATGATGACTGGTTAATTATAATAGATAAGATTAAAAATAGAATTTCTAACTGGAATGGGAGATTTTTATCGAGAGAGTGTAGATTAGTTCTTATCAACTTTGTTTTCTCAGCTATGCCGATCTATTGGATGTCTATGCATCTTTTTCTAGATTGGATGATTGATAAAATTGATAAAATAAGAAGGGACTTCTTATGGAGTGGTGATAATCACAACCGTAGTCTTAAATGCTTAGTCAATTGGGAAACGGTTTGTAAATCAAATAGGAAGGTGGCTTAGGAGTTATTAATTTATGTAACATGAATTTATCTTTATTAGGGAAGTGGTTAAGGAAATTTAAGGATATTAATGATAATTCTATTTGGAAAGAAATTATTTCTAAGCATTACTATAATGGTAGTAATAATTTATACCAAATTACACCTACAGTAATAAATAAGTTGTCTAATTTTTGGAAATCAATTTTAAAATGTCATGAGATTTTTAACTTATGTACTAATACTATTGTTCATTCTGAAAATAATACTTCTTTTTGGCATGACCGTTGGATTTCTGTTATAGGATGGAATTTAAAGAGCTTTTTGAAATTTGTAACTTTCAGAATGCTTTAATTCTAGATGTTTTTTCTTCAGATAATGACCCCCCTTGGAATTTTTGTTTTAATAGAATTTTAGAAGGTACTACTCTTAGGCAACTTTCTCTGCTTTATGCTAGATTGAATTTATATAATATTGATAATGAAAATGATAACATTGGCTGGGAATGGGATAAGACTAAGAAATTTACTTCTAATTCTTTTTATAAATTTCTTAATTTCTCAGGAGTAGCTAATAAATCCTTTAAATTAATTTGGAAAACAAATGCTCCTCCTAAATCTAAAATTCATATGTGGTTAATCATGCATGGTAAACTAAATACTATATAATTTTTAAAAATAAAAAATATGTAAATTAATAATAAATGTTCTTTTTGCAATCTGTATCTTGAAGACATTAAACATGTGTATTATGATTACATGGATACTTACTACATTTTGAATAATACTCTCAAAATCTTTAACTTTAACTTTACAACTAAATGTTACTGACTGTGATTACTATTGGAATAATTTAAGATTTAAGTTTAAAAAGGAAAATAGATTTTTACTTGACAGTTTATTCAATATAATTTGTTGGTATATTTGGTTTGAGAGAAACCAGAGACTTTTTTATAATTATAATAATCATTTAAACAAATTGGTTTTTTTATAATATCATCGTTTTGTTTTTAACTAGATCTCAAATCCTCAATATAGATTAACTAAAAATAATCATTTCAAAGAATATCTTAATAAGGTTAGTAATAGTATTAAGATTTTTAAAAATAATAATAATATTTTTAACATAATAATTATAGCTTTAACATTTTTTCTAATTTAAATGATGTTTTTACCAATTATCATAATGTCCTTTTGATTAAAGGATCATAAGGATAATTTTTAAATTGTTTAATTTATAGGAATTTAACTATTTATTTTATTAATATTTTATATATCTTTATTGTTGGTTAAGATGATGCATTATGAGTTTGGATTCATTTTAAGTATGCTCTTGTTGCTTTCCGTCTTATAATTTAGATATAGTATTACTACTTTTACTTTATTAATACATACATACATATATATATATATATGTATATAAATTTCATTTATATACATATATTTGTATTGCTCTTATAATTTCATTTGGTTCCATTTACAAATACAGGCTTAGGCCAGAAATGGTACTAGATTACTATTTGCAGGTTCTCAGGTTTGATGCTGACAGGATTTTAGCGAGACGATCATTCTGGACCTTACGCTTTCATAGTAAGGACTTCTTCTACGTCTATATTGTGGCGTTCTTCATTCAGGATCATGCGCATTTGTAGTGTGGCATTCTTTCCAGTACTCCTACATCGACAGGATTGCGTACTTCATTCTGGATCATTCCCAGTAGCAGCGTGGCATTCATTTTGGATTTTCCAAGTTTACTTCGAGGAGTTTTCTCTCTCGGTTGGAGCAATCGTCAGATTTCATCCGCACCGAGTTGCTTCATGGTCTTTCGGTACTTCTAACACCTCATCACGGGCGGTGTCCTTGACGGAGCTCGATAATGAGGTGTAATGGGCGATGGCCTTGCCGGAGCTCATTTTAGTTGTACCTGACTCCTTTGCATTGTTTTTTATTTTATTTTGATTAGCTACCTTCCAGACATGTTGGCAGCACCTTTATTTCAGTGTTATATATAGACACACTTGTGTGCTCTCCTTTACTTTAGAGGATCGCGCATTTCTCTCAAAAATATATTTCAATATATTTATATATATATTAAAACTAAGTAATCTTTGTTTCCAAATCATTAGTTTGCAAAAAGAAATTTATAAATTTTGTAAAGTTGTTATACGATTTAATCTTTATGGTATAATCTATTAACTATTAAAATAATATATCAAATTATTTAATTACAAGAATTTTTTAATTTTAGGCCGTGAGTTTAATACTAGCAAGCATAAAAAATAATTTTTTTAAGCATATATATATTTATATAGATACACCAACTTCAACCATCTAATATGTGACATAATATTGATATACTAGATTTGTAATATAATCTAACAACCTACAATATAATGCAATAATTGATTATAACATTAAACAAGTCAATAAAAAAGATGAATACCTTTCACAAAAACCTAGAGTTCACACATTAAGACGTTGAAAATATCTCCTTGATTCTTATCAAAATCCAAAAGCTGTTGGCTTCGAATTGTTGACTATTGTCTTTCGTAAAGCTTTGATTTTATTTAATTTAATGCTTGAAATTTTTGGATGATGGATAGGTATGGTTTTAGCCATGAAAAGGAAAGGATAGGGGTTAGAACGAGGGCAATGGTCGTTGAATAAAGGAGAGACCAGAGAGAGAAAGTAGGATCAAGATCTTGTTTTCCTCTTGCTCATTCTTTACCTTTTAATACATCAAGCCCCCACCCTTAGGGCCATCATATGGCCAGCCATACCATGATCTAATCATGGCCGAATATCTCAACCTCCATATGGGCTTCAAACCTAATTCAGGTCCGAACAATATTTATTGAATTTAAATCCAATATAAACACGTATCGACATCGTATATGGATTAATGTATTTCTAACTATTATAAACATAATTTATTTTAATATTGTATAACATATCAAATAAATTTTATAATTAGTATTTCATAAATATTAATTAATTCAATTAATTTATAACAATTATAATTTAATTAAACCAAGGAGTATTCAACATTTTGATTGTGTGACACTTATTACATTTTGTCAGGGATTAATATCGAACAATTCGGATATTAACGTTCACGCATCACTTAGTAGGTGGTGTGACATTGGGGCCAAATTTATCGCTTACTTGGTTTCAGTAAAATCTAATTTTACTTTGTTAAGCATTACCCGGTAGTCATGATTATTTTGCATCGATTCTCTTTATTAAAATATATCACTTTGAACTTATGAAATTTGGTAACGGTTAAAATTCCAATACCATTCATATTCAACTTTATATTCCAAACATAGAGTCCTTGATCAATAATAACAATTATTGTTTACCAAATTATTCTGGCCAAAGATTTTAACATTAGTTGACTTCAGTTGACAATGATCTTAACCTCATATAATCGAGGAGACCAATCCTTTCTTGAATAGTGTTTGTCTTCCAATATTTCCATTCGACCCAACTATAGTCATTCGATGGATGTTGTGCCATGATTTAACTATAATCAAAGCATAGCTTTCATATTAAAGATCAATAGTATTTTCAAGTCAAGGGAACAGTGTAAATTACTCACATTGAAATTTTCTTCTTGGCCTTAATTATATTAACCAACAAAAAACTATCGAATGATTCATTCCATAATTGTTTAATAACTATCAGTACGTAATCCCTTGGTGCCCACAGTAGTCCTGGGTAGTACATACCAACATTTGGAGAGCATTACATACTCTGGTCTCAATGGATACATCGATATCCATTCTTGATGCAACTTGACGAGGAATATTTAAAATGATGTTTTCATTATATTGTGATACAATACACATGATTACAATTATTTGTAATTAAATATATTTTAATTAAACATTTAATTATTTATAATACATTATAAAAAATATATAACAGAAAGAAAAACACCTTTTGAACGAGAATTGATTACAAATCCAATTCATTTACAGTAAATTACAAAATTGCCCACAGAGCATACCCTTAACTCTATCAATATCCCACTGGCACTTAGGACCAATTATGGAATCTCAATCTCATCCCTTCGATCAGATTTTAGACAGTTGACTGGGCTAGATGCTTAGTGAATTGATTTTCTATGTTGTCCTTAGTATATACTCTTTGTATCACGACCTCTTCGTTTTCGACAAATTGTCTAATGAGATGGAATTCCAAAGAATATTCCGTGACTTCGTATGTACTCTGGACTTCTTTACGATTTAAATCACCGCATTTTTATTCCCAGAACAATGCCATACGATTCTCAGTATTGGGAATCATTCTATACTCACTCAAAAACATGTGCATACATACTGCCTCTTTATCTGCTTCATTGAGGGCGATGTACTCGACATCCATCGTCGAATCAGCTATTATTTCTTTTTTATAACTTTTCCAACTGACGGATTTTACGTTAAGCGTAAAGACATAACCATACGCCGATTTACTATTATCAATGTCACTGTAAAAGCTCAAATATGTATACCCCTTCATAAGAAGGTTTCCATTCCCATAAATGAGGATTAAGTCTCGAGTATTTCTTAAATAGTTCAGTATACATTTTATGGCCGTCCAATGCTTTTCTCCAGGATTAGTCGAGCATCAACTCACACATCCTAATGCATAAGATACATCCGGTCTAATATATGGCATAATGTACATTATGGATCATATAGATAAAGCATAGTGATCCTCTTCATATGTTCTTTCTCCTCATTAGTATAAGGAGTGTCCTTCTTAGAAAGGACGATTCCAGACTGCATTGAAAGGTTTCCATTTTTAGAATCCTCCATACCGAACCTCTTCGGTATGTTGTCTTTATACAGGAATTGGGACAATCCCAATAGCCTCCTAGATCTATCTATATAGATCTTAATACTAAGTATATAGGCTGCTTCTCCCAAATCCTTCATGGAGAAGTTCTTAAAAATCCAAGCTTTTATTGATTGCAACAACGAAATGTCATTGCCAATCAACATAGGATCTTTTGATATATTGCGCGGATAATACGATAGCATTGCCCTATTCCTTTCTTTATACGCACACTTCCTCTGTGTTTCGATAAAAACTAAACCATTTGATTATCTTATCAAAACACTTATTCCAACTTCTTGAAGCTTGTTTAAGTCCATAAATGGACTTTAATAACTTACAAGTCTTGACCTTACTCCTGCTGACCATAAAATCCTCAGGCTGCGACATATAGTCAGTTTCTTCTAAATCACCATTTAAAAATATCATCTTTAAATCCATTTTCCATATTTCGTAATCATAAAATGCAGCAGTGGTCAGCATAATCTAAAAGGACTTAAGCTGGCAATGGGCGAAAGGGTCTCGTCATAATCGATACGTTAATGTCAAAACCTCTCGCAACTAGCCTTGCCTTATAAGTCTCTACTTCCCCATTTGCGTTTAGTTTTCTCTTAAAAATCCATTTGAAGCCGATGGGTTTTATCCCTTCGAGTACGTCCAATAAAGTCCACACTTTTTTTCCTACATAGAATCCAACCCAAATTTCATTACTCTAAGCCACATTGAAAGCATTTACTCCGTAGTGCTTATGGGAAATACATAGGGGTGTCATCATCTAAAACACAATCCTCCTTTATGCCATCCACGAGAGAACTGTAACATCTCTTTGGTGCACAAGGATCTCTCTTATACCTTCTAATAGGTTGTGTGTGTTCGTATATGTATGAACTTGGTTCTCCCTCTTGTTCGGCCTCAGTGTTAACTTCTTGGATCCCATCCAAGTTTACAACTTCGCTATTAATTTCCTTTGACAAAAATTCCATTTCTGTACAGATAGCATGTCGAAAAACAATAATTTTTTGTTCCTCGGTATTGTAGAATATATATATATATAACATTGAGATTTTGGGATATCCTATAAATTTACACAGTACCGATCTTGCCTCTAGTTCATTTGGACAAATGTTCATAATGTATGCTAGACAACCCCACACCTTCAAATACTTGAGCTACGGTTTCTTACCATAACACATCTCCTATGGTGTTTTAGGCATAGTGGGCAACAAGTTAAACAAATGCGCTACGATTTCTAGCACATATCGCTAATAAGATAGTGTTACTTAGCCTTACTCATCAAGAAACAAACTGTATCTAATAGAGTTCAGTTCCTTAGCTCCGAGACACCGTTGTGTTGGGGAGAATAAGATGGAGAAATCTGAGAGATAATCCTATTATCTTTTAAGTAATATTGGAATTCCTGTCCAACATACTCACCTCCTCAATCAGATCGAAGAATCTTAGTCTTACGGTCCATTTGGTTTTCTATTACATTTTTATACTTGATGAATTTCTTATAGACATCGGATTTTTCTTCATAAGATTCACATATCATAGTCTCGAGAAATCATCGGTAAAGGCAACAAAGTAAGAACTATTATCCTTGGTGATTATAGGTATCGGGCCATATACATCATTATGTAGTAACCCTAAGAATTCATCAACCCTTTCATTGCACCCGCTGAATCAGTGCTTGGTCATTTTAACTTTAAGACATAACTCACACGTGTCAAATGATTCAGAATCAAGTGATGGGAAAAAACCTTCAATTTTCCATTATTTTGTGGTTTCTCACTTATACGACCTAACTTATAATGCCAAAGATAACTATCATTTATATTGTTAGAAGAATTATTCACAGAACACTCATAATTAGTATTGATCGCATAAATTCCATTTTCAAGAACACTATTGCAGACTTTATTTCCATTCAAACTAATGTTCATAACATTATTCACACAATGAAATATATATCTAATCTCAAACACTCTAGAAAAAGAAATAATTCCACAAATAAAGTCCTTTTACAAAATAGAAATTATTTAATATCAATACTACTCCATTAGGAAAAAATAAATGATAATCTTCTACTGCCATTGCATCTGCGATAGATTGATCAACAACTTGTAGCCTCATCTCTTCTTTTGCTATACGGTGCCAATTCCTAAGCTACTATAATGAATCAAATATATGAGTTCCAGATCTAATCTAAAACCCAAAACATTTTATTGATTCAAAAACAATTTTGAATCAAAAATGTACCTGACAGAGATTCAGAACTGTTCTACTTTCTTTCTCTAACAATCTTTACATAATTAGGATTGTTCCTTTTCCAATGATAGTTCTTGTGGCAGTGGTGATATATACCGTTGTCATCGGTCTTCTTCCTTTTCTTATTGTAACGACCCATAAATTTTAAATAATTTTATTTGTTTTAATAATATATTTAATTGGAATTTTTGTGAAATTTTGAATAATAGAATTTTGAAATAAAAATTTGATATTTTGAATACGTCTAATTAAACATAACAAATGGTAAATTTTCATCATATAATATGGAAGTTTATTTTATTGTGTAATTTTATTTCAATTCAAATCAGTTAAAATTAATGATAATGAAATGTTTTCCAAACCTGAATATTTTCCTATAGAAAATTTGTAAATCATCTTCTGAGTGAGACGTTATATTTCGTCTCTCCAAAATTTGACTGCTATTGCTCCATTAATCTTATTTCTAGTAAATTATCAGCATTTTCTGTACCGATTATCGACTTTTGATAAGATAATCGTATCACTGATATCTGTATATTGTTTTGATCGTCTCATCGTGTTGATCTCTGTGGTATATTCAATTCTGTGTTTCGGATTTTCGGTACCTGACGAAATCCATGAAACGAATAACTGTACCGGTACGGTTCTAAAGCCTTTTGGTTTCTGGTGGCTTTTTATTTTCCATAGAGTAAATCCAATAGCCGTAATGTAACGACCCGTAAAATTTGGTGGTTTTATTAATATATTTTATTGAAATTTTGTGAAATTTTAAATAATAAAATTTTGAATTGAAAACTTAATATTTGGAATACGTCTATTTTAACATAGCAACTTGTAAATTTTCATCTGATAATATTAAAGTTTATTTTTCTTGTGTAATTCTATTTCAATTTATATCAGTTAATAATAAAAGTGTTCTGAAACCTAAATATGTCAACATGAGAAAATTTATTTAGAACACTCTGAATAAGACTGCGTAATTCTTTTTTCAAATTTTGGACGTTTCTAGCTCCGTTTGGATTTTTCCGTACGCAATGGCAACGTATATTAGTGTTTGTATCGACTTTTGCTCGGATGGTCGTACCACCGATATCTGTATACCATTTTGATCGTCTCGTCGTACTGGTCTCTTCGGCATATTCAACCCTGTGTTTTGAAGTCCGGTACACAGCGGAATCCGCGTAAACGGTAACCGTATCGGTAACTCGTTGGTGTCTATTGGTTTCTTGTACCCTTTCATTTCCTACCGTACATACCCAATAGCCGTTTGTTATTAATTCTGGAGCAACTTCTACCTTTTGCTATTCCAAATTTCTTTGCCATTCACGGTTTTACATTTATAATTTGGTTCGGTTCCTCTTCTTTCCTGGTGCATTATCTTTGCATGTTCATCTTTTGCAGAGATTTTAACAAAGTTTTATATCATTTTTCTTTCTTCGTTTCTTCTTCCATTCAATTAGCCTGCTACTCCTCTTCACCTTGTCTCTTTAATTCTAGCATACCACACAATCCTAGGCCTCATCACCTCATCAACTACGTACGGACTCCCTCCTCCGCAGCTTGACCCGACACACAAAAAACTCCGGTGACCCACAGCCGCAAGCAAGATCGACCTCATTTCCCACCGCCTTGACCACCCACCACACATCGGCCGCTTCAAACGAGCGCCGTCACCCATCAGTAGCAACCCACTTCAGTCGATGCTCGTCCTTAGCCTCCCTTGCCACCTTCCACCGAAGCATGTGTAGTTTCATCGAGTAATTATATATATATACTGTTTATATATATATTGTAATATGTATGGTCTGCATAAGTTGTTCACACATATATATATAACTGTTCCATTTATTTTAGTATATGTAGTTATATATATAAAAGTTTCTTTTCTATGATGATTGTATTACTTGTTGTCTATACATATTGTACCTTACGTTGCATTGTATATACTTTATAAGTATTGTTAAAATATATTCCATATAAAGTACAGTATTATATGTTTGCTTTTCTTTTGGATATAGGTTTATATATAATTCTATACAGGCTGCTTGTTTCTTTGTACATATCTTACAGTTTTAAATATGAGAATGTACATGGCTTTGCATATAGATGTATATATATACCAGTTATATATATTAGTACTGTTTTTTTTTGTAAAGTATATATAGTTGGATATGTATAGTTATAAAAGTTATGCAGTTTCAAAATTTGTAGAGATATAATGGTTCTTTTAGGCTATAGTTATATATATATATATATATATTTATATAATAATGTGTAAATCAAAAATATAAGTTTTCCAACGTGTGTTATGTATATTATTATTCTTTGATTTTTAAACACAAATTATATAAGTTACATAATTATATGTTTATATAATAAAATACGATCGGTCTGACTTTATATATATATTTATAAGTTATATATATAAGCTGTAGTTCATATGGTATATAAGTTATATATTGGTATTATATTGGTTCTGTAAAGTGGTATATATTTTATTTGATGTAGCTGGTAGGTACTTGTTTCTTAGATAATGGGTCTGCTGTTTATAAATAAGGTTGTATATATATTGTTGAAGGGTTTGCATGCTGTTCGATTTAAAATATAAGTATTGTATATATGTACGTTATTTTAAAATATGTCTGCTATTTTAAAATGTAAGTATTTTGCAATTATACGTATATTTATTTCAAAATATAATGTATATTTATGTTTGATATGTGTGTTTTAAATTTTAACAATGGATTTTGAAATGCATACATACATACATATATATATATATATATATATATTTAATTTAATATATGTTTGAATATGATTATATATATAGTTATATATGGTTATATAAGTTTGCTTATACCATTTATCTTCATCGACCCAATTCTAATTTGATTTCGTCTATTCCTTGTTATCAGCTTTGATCATCGTATTCGTGCTTGGATTCGTAACTCAATTTCAGTGTCTGTATCTGTGTGTATCCGTGTTATCTCCTGTTTTCTCTAGCCACGAAAGGTGAGCAATCACTCACGATAAGCGTTCTTATATTTATTAAATTTGATTTCAATTGAAACGACAATTGAAATATGTTGCTACTAGTTATTTACACTGCTATATATATGCTATTATCTGTAACTGTTCACCTGTGACATCTGACACCATTACCTGTTATTTATATTGATGATATATGCATGTTATGTTATTATCATATCTGTTATCACTCTGCAAGTTCCCTGTTAGTATAGAATTCACTATGGGTTGAAATGATACATATCTGAACGATCTTGTAGAATAGGAGAAAATAGTTATGGGTTGAAATGTTAAACCCAAGCGATTTTCATTGAATTGAATTTGGGATTACGGGTTGAAAAGATATATACCCGTATATATTTAAATTGCGGATTGAAATGATAAATATTTGTATCACTTGACCATAGGATAGAAAATTATATACAGACACTGTTGGTCTATATATAAATATTTTGGAAATGATTTCTATGGTTTTGAAAAGAAATATATGGTTTAAATCAATATTGATTTTAAAGATTTATTAAAGTTGATTTAATAAAGTTGATAAATAATATGTTTAAGTATTTATTTAATATCTATATTTTCAAATATAGAGTTTATATTGATTTTAATTAATAAATTTAGTTTTGAAATTGATTTGAAATTATATTTATTTAAGAATTTTCCTTAAATAAATTTGATTTGAAATTTATTAAATTTGAAATTTAAAGATGTGGTTTTATAACTTGGATTTGGTTAAAGTGACTTAAATGAATATTTCAAACTTATATAAATTTAAATGGGGTATTTTGTTTATTTTAAATTTGTAAATTGAAGTTGTATGTAGATGTTATTGAAATGATTGAGTAAATATTTCAAAATTAAATAATAGTAAAGTGGAATTTGATATATATATGAAATTATCGAATTTAGTTTTGAAATGTTGAATATTTAAAGCTTTGAAATATATTAAAATTTAAATGGCTTATTTTATTGTTCAAATATGTATTTGAATCGATAATTTGAAATGGTTTATTGAGAACTGAATCGAATTGAAATTGATGATTGAGATTTGATTTGAATATTTGGAATTCGAGTTGATTTGAATTGATTTGTGAAATTTGAGGAAGCTATTTTATCATAAAGTATTTAAACTATATCTAAAACTATTTATATTTTACTTTATAAATTATTTTAATATAAACTATTTTAATATAAATCATTTTCAATATAAATTATTTTATTATAAACTATTTTAACTTATAACTATTTTATATAAACTATTTTAATATAAATCATTTTCAATATAAATTATTTTATTATAAACTATTTTAACTTATAACTATTTTATATTAACTACTATTCTTTTGTTTCCGCTGCATTATTGTTATATTACTCTGTGTCTGTGATCTGTGATTATTTTATTTACTGTATATGCTGAGTTTTTCCAAATTTAAATTAACAATCTGATATTTTGAGCAATTCAAATCTGACATGTATGGATGCGAATGGTTGAAAATTTCTGGTCGTTACACGTAAACTTTTAATATTCCTTGAAATCAACAATTCGTGACTTTACATGATTCGTGACTTTACAGTTCATTTATTTTACCTGTTCATCTTTCGAAATATTATAACAAAGTTTATAATTTATTATTTTTATTCTTCTTCCAATCGTTAGCCTGCTGTTCCTCTTCCCCCTTCTTCATCTAAACTCACCCGTCCCTTCCCCATTCATTTTTCTTCCTACTGCATGTTGAACTACATCGCAGCATCTCCCTTCTCCACATCGATGTCTCTCCACCATTGGCCGAAGAGCCCAACACCGAACCCAAACGACCAACCTCCGCCTTGTACCCCAACACCGCCACACCTTAAACTCCACACCACCGAAACTTCCCGACCTCTGACAGCACCCGCCAACCTATAGGCATCAGCTTATCACCAGTCCTCGCCTTTGACCTCCACTTCCACCTCCTTGCCGCCGCCTAGCCCCGAGTGCAGCAGCTCGCCATTCAACCAAACATTCCTTATATATCAGGGTATATATATATATATTATAATAGATATACGTTTATATATTTCTTTATGTATGTTATGCTATATAATGGTTTGTATACGAAATGTTTATATAATCAGAGATATAATATAAAAATAGTTCTCGCATATATATATGCATGTAGAATTTCGAAAATTATATATATGTGCTATGTGTTTTGTTATGTATATATACATTGTTGTTATAAGTATATATTATGCTGTTATTTGTTTATATATATATATATATAATAGTCTACATATACTTATGATTGTAATAAATTGTTACTTTAAAATAGTAATTTTTTTCGATTTGTATATATAGATTTGTACAAGTTATATAAGGTTGTGTGTTCTATTAGATCTGTAATATACAAGATTTTATAAGGAGTTGTGTATAATATGTTATTGAAGCAGCTATATATATATATTCTATGTCTATATATGATATGATATATTTTGTATATCTTATACCATGTCTATGTTATAGAATATATATATAGTTCAAGTATATATATATATAACAGTTAGTTTACATATTAGTATTGATATATATAATGTTCTGATCTTAGTAAGTTAGTAAAGTACATATGTGTTAGTATATATTGTATAACTAATGTTATAGTATGAAGTTGTATAGATATATAAAGTTTATATTTGTTAGCTGAAGCATATAATAAAGTACACAATATATATTATAAAGTATATGTCGGGTGTTACACATGTCATAATGACCTAAGTATAGTATATGTACCTTGAGTTTGCTCAACAAATAAATATAATTATCTTACCTCGTCCATTCATATATTAATAATACTACACATAACATTCATCTTGAGTTTGCTTGACAATTATGGAGTATATAAGAAATTTAATATATATATATATATATGTATGTATGTATGTATGTATGTATGTATGTATGATAGAAGACGACATTATATTGAATATTCATAACCTTCAATATATTATATTGAGTGATATCGACTTTTGAAATAATGTATTTCTTACGGAATACTCTCGTGATTCAAGCTCTGTTGTAAAAATTCTTCTAGACCCCCGCTTAGGCACTATGTAACGACCCGCTATTTTGGACCATTCAAATCGACAATAAATCCACACATGTCTGACTTGAATAATTCAAAATATTAGATTGTTAATTTAAATTTGGCAAAACTCAGCATATGCAGTAAATAAATCAATCACAAAATCACAGACACAGAGTAATACAATAATACACAGCGGAATAGATAAAATAGTAGTTCATGAAGCTACTATATAAACATCAGAGTTAAAAATAAAATACAACAGAATATCTCGAATATAATGAAGTCTTCAGTACGAATAGATGACTTCTCTGAACAAATCAACTAGAAGAGCTGAAAGCTGAGGCGATAGATGGATCTCCAAAGGAAGCTCCAAACTCCAAGGGTGAGTCTCAAATGTTGTTTCACTCGGTCAGACCCGAGTGTAAAGCAAAACACAAAACACTCGAGTCAGGATTAACATTCTTATATAAATAAATCCAACTCATGTGAAATATCAACTGAAATACAAGTAACTTAAAGGATGTTTGGGATAACCATCCTCTAAGGATCTTCAGAACTATCTACAAGGTGGAAATATACATTATAACACCGTGGTCATTTAAATTTAATTTATACTTCAAAACCCAAATATCATTTCATTTCAAATATATCTATTTTCCAAAATAGTATATATAGGTTAAATAATTTATAAAGTAAAGTATTTATAATTTCCTCAAGTTTCACAAATCGGTTCAAATCAACTCAATTTCCAAATTTCAATTTAATTCAATCTAAATTTTCCATTTTAATTCAATTCAGTTTTCTAAATAAAAAATTCAAATTATATTGATTTCAAATACAGATCTGAATCACAAAATAAACCATTTAAATTCCAATATATTTCAAAGATTTAATATGCAACAATTTCAAAGTTAAATTTAACAGTTTCATATAGCTCTTGATTTAACTTCATTTATTATTTAATCAGGGAATATTCACTTAATAAATTCAATATCATTTAACTAGCCTTAAATTACATTTTACTAAATATTTCCTTAAACTTTATTTAAACAAGAAATATTCATTAGATTACTTATAAATCAAACTCAAGTTATAAATCATATCTTACATCTCAATTTCAATAAGTTTCAAATCGGTTTAATTAAATAAAATTCTTTATTGAATACAATTTCAACTAAATTCAAATTATCTTTCTAACCTTAACTTATTCAAATTATTACCAAAATCTATTTTGAAATATATTTTAAATACTCAATATATTATATGTATTTAAATCAATCATTCCCATTTATATATAATAATTTAAGGCTCAACATTTATTAAAACCATATATTTCTTTCCAAAACCATAGAATTCATTTTTAAAATATTTATATATCTGGACCAACGGTGTCTGTATATATATTTATTATATGGTTAAGTGATACGGATATTTATCATTTCAATCCGAAATTTAAATATATACGGGTAGATATCATTTCGACCCGTAATCCCAATTTCAATTCGAATGAAAATCGCTTGGGTTTATCATTTCAACCCATAACGAAATTCTCCTATTCTAAAGTCCGTTCGGGTATGTATCATTTCAACCCATAGTGAATTCTATACTAACAGGGAACTTGCAGAGTGATAACAGATACTAAAAAAAATATAACAACAGGCATATATCATCAGTATAATAATAGATACGGGTGTCAGATGTCACAGGTGAACAGATACAAATAATGGTAATAATAGGCATATAATACTAGATACTGGTGTCAGATGTCACAGGTGAACAGTTATAGATAATAGCATATATAACAATGTAAATAACTACAGCAGCATATTTCAATTGTTATTTCAAATGAAATCAATTTTAAATAGTAAAAGAACATTAATCGTGAGTGATTGCTCACCTTTCAAGGCAGGAGATATGCATGGGAATGGAAGCGAATAGACAAGGACAAGCATACAAATCAAGTGAGTGGAACGACGACAAGTTGGGATTTTGCTGCGATAGATTTGATATTGCGAATGTTAGTCAAAATGGCACGAGATCAGTGAAACATGATATATTACATATATATAAATTTTCTAAAATCAATTTAAACATATTTTAAAATAAAATATATATTTATTTTCAAATTAACATTAAATACCAACATATAAAATATCCATATATATTTGAAAACAAATTCACATACACTTATGTAGCTAATGTATACAAACGTATCTACAACTTACATACTTATGATAATAAAATCAATATTATTATAATAACTATATACGTATATACTCACTGACATCTGTAACCACTTCCATAAATCAAACGGTCGTTGCTCAGATTTAAATATGCCTATACTATTTAAAAGTATATATATACAGACTACCTTAAACAAAACAGCTTATAAACAGGTCAGTTTATATAACTTAATTTATAAACTATCTCATCCATATAACTTATATAACTTAATATAAACGTACGTATAAATTATACTTGTATAACTTAAATGTTATATATATACCGGTTAACCCAAAGAAAATCTAGCTGAACTAAATGAGCTTACACATCAAAACATATCAGCAACACCTAACTATATATATTACTATATTATAAATATACCAACCATACTGTAACAAGACTTATAAAACTATATATATAAAGTATGTAACTTACGCATCTATAACAGATTATTTATATATAAACAAATATAACATGCAAAGTGAAACCAACAGACATACTATATATATAACCTTTATATATATTAACTAATGTTTGTAATTCATGTATGTACTTTTATTACACTGCCACATATACATAGCCTATAAGTATAGTTATTATAAAAATCATTATATATAATATATATAAAACTTATACGTATAGATATATACTCACAAATCTC
This sequence comes from Allium fistulosum, assembly GCA_030737815.1. Classification (NCBI taxonomy): domain Eukaryota; kingdom Viridiplantae; phylum Streptophyta; class Magnoliopsida; order Asparagales; family Amaryllidaceae; genus Allium; species Allium fistulosum. The sequence goes on along the minus strand of CM060903.1, from coordinate 312,372,238 downwards.
GAATGGAGGAGGTGGGATGCAAATATGAAACACACGGCTGTGCAGTTGTATGGTTGCCATGAAGAAAGAAGGCACGCGAGGGATGTGGCGAGTTTGGTGGTTGGTGTGGTGGGTGATTACGGAGGGAAGGCGCAGCAAGGCGTGCACGGAGGTGTGTTGTTCAGGTGGTGGATGCAGAGGCTGAAGGTTGCGTGCGGGTTCACGTGCAGGCGGAGGCACGGCAAGGAGAGGGTTTCGGGTTAAGGGCTGTGAGACGATGGGTGGTTGGGGTCTGGTGAAGTTTGTTCGACGGCTACAGGCATTGGGTCCCTGGCAGCTTCAGGTGGATCTGACTGGGTGGGGTTTGCTGACTTGGAGGAGGTCGATTTCTCTGGTCCAAAGCTGTTCATGCGGAGTCGAGGCTCTTAGAGGAAGAGGCGGACGTGAGTGTAGGGGCCGTAGTGGTGGAGCCTTGGTGGCTGGTGATGGCATGGGTTGATGAGTTCGGTCGTGGTGGTTGCTGGTCGTGGGGAGGAGGAACGTTGGGTGTGGGATCTCGTGGAGGAGAAGAGTGGGACGGAGGATCTGGATTGGATGGCGAGTGGAAGTATGGCCGAGCGGTTGCAAGGGGGAAGGAGGAAGGCTGGGGAGGAGCAGATTTTTGTGAAAAATATAATGTCTGGGTTGAGAAGTATAAAGAATGAAAAAGGTGTGGAGGAGGAAGATTAGAAGAGTTACAGCACATAATTTTGCAATATGAAAGAAACGAAGTGAACAAGGTTACAAAGGCAAAATAAATAAATGAACTGTTGCATACGAAATGTATACAATAAATATAAAGTGATTTGAATAGCAACGGTCCTCCTAAAATTCAGTTGAAAAGATTAAAGCAAATATTTATTGTGGTCCCACTTACGTTTCAAATTTGAAAAGGAAAGGGAAATTAAAAGTCGCAATTTAGGGTACCGATACGATGAACTGTTTATTGTTTCTGTCGCGTATCGGATCTCAAAATACAGAAATAAATATACCGTAGAGATCAGCACGATGAGACGATCAAAACGGTATACAGATATCTGTGGCACGATCATCCGAACAAATATCGATATCGGTATTGAAAATGCTGCAAATCTGCCAGGAATAAAATAAACGGAGCAATAGAAGTCTAAATTTCGCGAAACGAATTCCGCAGTCTGATTCAGAATGATCTGAATAAATTTTCTCCTGTTGACATATTTTGGTTTCAGAAAACTTTTAAATTCACTGTTATTAACCGGTTTGATTTGAAATAAAATTTCACAGGAAAATAAACTTCAATATTATCAGATGAAAATTTACCAGTTGCTATATTAAAATAGACGTATTCCAAATAATAAATTTTATTTCAAAATTCAATCATTTAAAATTTCACAAAATTTTCAGTTAAATACGTTATTAAAACATGTCGAAATTTATGGGTCGTTACAATCTCCCCCACTCAAAACTTTTCGTCCCCGAAAAGGAAGGAGGTAGGAGAATAGAAACAACCAAACAGAAAAGATAGATTAAAAGGCAAGGCTAAACAAACAATTTAAACTATATAAATTTTACTTGAAATATTCATTTGAAAACTTCATTTACAATTCAATTATCTTTAATACTTTAATATTTTTCAAACCCACTTGTAAAATTTCTTACTTCCTTTATAAATACCATTTATATGTTTAAATAACACTTTTATAAATATATGAAAATTATTTGAAAACAATTATTTACATAATTACTTATATTTACAAAGAAGCTATTGAAAACATTAAATCCATAATTCATACATTTATTAAAAAAATTTTTTCTCAAGATACTTTTCAAAGATTATTAATAAATCAAAAATCATTTACTTTAAATATGTTTTATTTAATTAATAACTTCTAAAATATTTATAACACTAAATTTTTCTATTTAACCATGTAGTATATAAATAAACAATATTTGAAAAGGATATAGTCAACAAGGAAAAGAAGGAGGATTTGGAAAACAGAATATAAGTGAATAAATAAAGCTGAGCAGATAAGGTAGATTCAAGGAATAGTATCGGGCACTAATAGTTAATTTAGAACCATAAGGATTTTAATTTCAAATATTAATATAGAAATTCTTTTGTTGAAAATACCTTTATAATAGAATACTTTTATAACTCGATGTTTCAACAAGTTTATCCTCGTTCCTGTAGACTCTGGCAGTGCGTTGATCAGGTGCAAAGCTAGAATTCTCCAGGTACTTAGCAGACTTGTTTCAACACCCAGTGAAAATACTGGAAAACCTTTTAAAATAGATATGGAAAGTACAATCCAAACAAAACAAACAACCAAAACCTTTGTCGAACCATGGTTCACAGATACACAATGGTTACGCCTGGTTCCCCCAGGAAATAATCCATGTCCGTAAGCTTTCTCAGCCCTGCGAGTTACGCCATGATGACTAGTAGAATGCAGGATACACAATGGTTATGCCTGGATCCCCCAGGAAACAATCCGTACCCCCAGGCAAGACTCAGCCAAGCATTTGCGCTACTATTCGCGACCTACACAGATTGCAGGATACACAATGGTTACGCCTGGATCCCCCAGGAAACAATCCGCACCCCTAGGCAAGACTCAGCCAGGCAGTTGCGCTATGCAGTCACGAGAGAAAAATAAGACCATGGGTAACGCCATGGAATTCGAAGGACACTCGAGTATCATATCCGAAAAACCAAAATCAGAGAGAATAATATCGATAGAATGAATCCAAGATGTGGCCACAAATCGGATATCAAGCAGAAGGCACTTTCCATATCTTTACTTCGAAAATATGTATCATATAGTACCTTTTCAAATCACTTTCAAATATCGTACTTATATAAAATCCATTATATATAAGATTTAATTTTCAAATCAAATACTTTCCGAAATCAATAGTATATCAAATCATACTTATATAGACTTCAATTATATAAGATTTCACTTTCAAATTGAGTACCTTTTCAAATCTATAGTTTTCGAATCAATTTCATACTCATACAAATCAATTTTATATAAGTTCGACAACTCCCAAATCAAGTGTTTAGTAACATAAGGTTCTCAAATTTCAATTTGTTTCAATATCAGTTTAACTTCAAAATCATATACAATTTCACCAAATTATTTCTTCACAAATTAATTATCTTTAGCTTCAAAGTTTCCAAAATAATAGATTTTGAAAATAAATCCAAATTTCCAAATCAATAATTTAAGTCAACCAATTCATTTCCAAAATCAAATGGTTTTCAAAATCATCTTATATTTACCTAAGGTCCATCTTATATAAGGATCAAATTTTTCAAAAATAAATTTCGCTGTATTAAGAGCCATATGAGATTGAATATCTTTGCTTTTATGGGTTATATATCTTTGTAATTTAAATTGGAAATTTTCTTTTAGTAAGCAAAGATATTCTAACTCGACAGCTTTCAATTTCAGCGTCAAAATATATCAATGATATTAGAATATAAGATGTACATACGTCATCATTTCGCAAAATCACATTTGATCGCTCGCTCGATCACACAAGTTCGCTTTCGAACTAGTATTGTCCATTCGACTTCCCTAATGCGAACTTTGATATGGTTTCTCGACTAGAAGCCATCAGTCTCCTTGCATAGCCATATACTACGATAGAGAATTCAAGAATCAAGCCCAAAATCCATATCAAATATTCGCCATCAAGAATCAAATGAAAAATCCTAACACGAAATGGTGTAATCCACCTCGAACTTGTGTACTCAAACTTGGATCAAATTAATTATGCGAATCAACATACGTACAACTTATATATTTATTCCAACTTGTTAAATATATAGTTTCATAAAGATGTTACTAAGTTAAAACATTTAAACTAAATTTTATTCAAAATATTTTGAAGACCAAATTCTTCTCAAGACATTTCAAATCTAAATTTCATATTAGAAAATTTAAAATTTCCTTATTCATTTACTTAACCAAACAGTTTCAACTTATTTAAATCATATTACTTCATACTTAAACATTCAAAACAAACTTATATACTTTATCAAAATACTTTTCAAAATTTCTAAGCTTTGAAAAGTTAACCTTGATTTGGAAGTGCTCGAACCTTCAAAATAGTTGAAGAAATCATTTTAAAATTCAAGAGTTGGAAATCAGCAACAAATCAGTAAATCAATTTTAATAGATAGGGTTATATCAAATCCAAAACTCGAGGACTGAACACCAGCTCATTTCAAATCGTTTCAAATATATATATATACATATATCTTTCGAATATCAAATCTTACTTCGGAATTTGAAATCAAAATTGGTTTCGCAAACTCACTCGCATAGCAAAGCTATTGAAGTGGCCTATCCCCCACTTTGAAACTCGAAAATCAATGTCGATGATGCATGCAATCATCACCGAAATTATTTTCCAGCGACATAAGTGAGTTCTGGACTTCTATTTACTCAAACTTCTTTTGAAATTTCTTCGAAACTCATTAAAATCATTTGAAACATTTCTTATTCGGAAAATATCATATTATTGTTATATATTTCAAAATCTTAAAATCAATTTCAAAATACCGGAGTTCAATTCTCGAATTTCGAATTTAAAATCCTTCAGTTATAAATCATTTTTAGATAAATCAAATTTCTTATATAGTTTTTTTTTCAAAATTACAAATCCTTTCGAAACCTCAAATTCTTATTTTAAAAGGGTTTATAATCTTTATCGAAAACATTTCACTTTTATATATGGAATATAATAATTTCGATATATAAAACAATTTCTAAAATATAAACAAGCCAGATTTTTCAAAGGATGGTTCAAGAATGGATTTCAAAACAAAGATAGAAATTCAACTTAGAGGGACTCTAATCAAATAGGATTCTGATTCGAAGATAAGTCTGGACGAAAATGAGATAATTAATTACAAAACAGTAGTCGGATACACTTATATAAATCGCGGGCGACCTTAACCGGGTCAACCGTGACTTCAAGAATAAGATCGATGCAGAATTCCAAGAAAAATCAACATTCGATCGCAAGAGATAGCGGCATCTAAACCAAAGATATAGAAATCTCCGGTGAATCAATGCCGATTGTGAAGGAGTTTCACCAATTCACAAATCATTCAAAGATTGGTGGGATCCTATTCTTATAGAGATCATTCGAAGTGGAGTTATGGGATACTCCGGAATCAAAAGAATACAAATAGGGAGAGACAAGAATGAATTTTGAAACCGTAGGGAACGTTCCAAAGTTCAACGGAAATCGAGTCAAAAGGAAGAGATTCAAACTCGAACGAAAGTAATTCTGTAAATAAATTTACTATATATGCTAAGTTTTGCCCAGAGCTAAAGCTCTGATACCAACTGTAACGACCCGCTATTTTGGACCATTTAAATCGACAATAAATCCACACATGTCTGACTTGAATAATTCAAAATATCGGATTGTTAATTTAAATTTGGCAAAACTCAGCATATGCAGTAAATAAATCAATCACAGAATCACAGACACAGAGTAATACAATAATACGCAGCGGAATAGATAAAATAGTAGTTCATGAAGCTACTATATAAACATCAGAGTTAAAAATAAAATACAACAGAATATCTCGAATATAATGAAGTCTTTAGTACGAATAGATGACTTCTCTGAACAAATCAACAAGAAGAGCTGAAAGCTGAGGCGATAGATGGATCTCCAAAGGAAGCTCCAAACTCCAAGGGTGAGTCTCAAATGCTGTTTCACTCGGTCTGACCCGAGCGTAAAGCAAAACACAAAACACTCGAGTCAGGATTAACATTCTTATATAAATAAATCCAACTCAAGTGAAATATGAACTGAAATATAAGTAACTTAAAGGATGTTTGGGATAACCATCCTCTAAGGATCTTCAGAACTATCTACAAGGTGGAAATATACATTATAACACCGTGGTCATTTAAATTTAATTTATACTTCAAAACCCAAATATCATTTCATTTCAAATATATCTATTTTCCAAAATAGTATATATAGGTTAAATAATTTATAAAGTAAAGTATTTATAATTTCCTCAAGTTTCACAAATCGGTTCAAATCAACTCAATTTCCAAATTTCAATTTAATTCAATCAAAATTTTCCATTTTAATTCAATTCAGTTTTCTAAATAACAAATTCAAATTATATTGATTTCAAATACAGATCTGAATCACAAAATAAACCATTTAAATTCCAATATATTTCAAAGCTTTAATATGCAACAATTTCAAAGTTAAATTTAACAGTTTCATATAGCTCTTGATTTAACTTCATTTATTATTTAATCAGGGAATATTCACTTAATAAATTCAATATCATTTAACTAGCCTTAAATTACATTTTACTAAATATTTCCTTAAACTTTATTTAAACAAGAAATATTCATTAGATTACTTATAAATCAAACTCAAGTTATAAATCATATCTTACATCTCAATTTCAATAAGTTTCAAATCGGTTTAATTAAATAAAATTCTTTATTGAATACAATTTCAACTAAATTCAAATTATCTTTCTAACCTTAACTTATTCAAATTATTACCAAAATCTATTTTGAAATATATTTTAAATACTCAACATATTATATGTATTTAAATCAATCATTCCCATTTATATATAATAATTTAAGGCTCAACATTTATTAAAACCATATATTTCTTTCCAAAACCATAGAATTCATTTTTAAAATATTTATATATATGGACCAATGGTGTCTGTATATATATTTATCATATGGTTAAGTGATACGGATATTTATCATTTCAATCCGAAATTTAAATATATACGGGTAGATATCATTTCGACCCGTAATCCCAATTTCAATTCGAATGAAAATCGCTTGGGTTTATCATTTCAACCCATAACGAAATTCTCCTATTCTAAAGTCCGTTCGGGTATGTATCATTTCAACCCATAGTGAATTCTATACTAACAGGGAACTTGCAGAGTGATAACAGATACTAAAAAAAATATAACAACAGGCATATATCATCAGTATAATAATAGATACGGGTGTCAGATGTCACAGGTGAACAGATACAAATAATGGTAATAACATGCATATAATACTAGATACTGGTGTCAGATGTCACAGGTGAACAGTTATAGATAATAGCATATATAACAATGTAAATAACTACAGCAGCATATTTCAATTGCTATTTCAAATGAAATCAAATTTAAATAGTAAAAGAACGTTAATCGTGAGTGATTGCTCACCTTTCAAGGCAGGAGATATGCACGGGAATGGAAGCGAATAGACAAGGACAAGCATACAAATCAAGCGAGTGGAACGACGACAAGTGGGGATTTTGCTGCGATAGATTTGATATTGCGAATGTTAGTCAAAATGGCACGAGATCAGTGAAACATGATATATTACATATATATAAATTTTCTAAAATCAATTTAAACATATTTTAAAATAAAATATATATTTATTTTCAAATTAACATTAAATACCAACATATAAAATATCCATATATATTTGAAAACAAATTCACATACACTTATGTAGCTAATGTATACAAACGTATCTACAACTTACATACTTATGATAATAAATCAATATTATTATAATAGTTATATACGTATATACTCATTGACATCTGTAACCACTTCCATAAATCAAAGGGTCGTTGCTCAGATTTAAATATGCATATACTATTTAAAAGTATATATATACAGACTACCTTAAACAAAACAGCTTATAAACAGGTCAGTTTATATAACTTAATTTATAAACTATCCCATCCACATAACTTATATAACTTAATATAAACGTACGTATATATTATACTTGTATAACTTAAATGTTATATATATACCGGTTAACCCAAAGAAAATCTAGCTGAACTAAATGAGCTTACACATCAAAACATATCAGCAACACCTAACTATATATATTACTATATTATAAATATACCAACCATACTGTAACAAGACTTATAAAACTATATATATAAAGTATGTAACGTACGCATCTATAACAGATTATTTATATATAAACAAATATAACATGCAAAGTGAAACCAACAGACATACTATATATATTAACTAATGTTTGAAATTCATGTATGTACTTTTATTACACTGCCACATATACATAGCCTATAAGTATAGTTATTATAAAAATCATTATATATAATATATATAAAACTTATACATATAGATATATACTCACAAATCTCGAATGGAGGAGGTGGGATGCAAATATGAAACACACGGCTGTGTAGTTGTATGGTTGCCATGAGGAAAGAAGGCACGCGAGGGAAGTGGCGAGTTCGGTGGTTGGTGTGGTGGGTGATTGCGGAGGGAAGGCGCAGTAAGGCGTGCACGGAGGTGTGTTGTTCAGGCGGTGGATGAGGAGGCTGAAGGTTGCGTGCGGGTTCACGTGCAGGCGGAGGCACGACAAGGAGAGGGTTTCGGGTTAAGGGCTGTGAGACGATGGGTGGTTGGGGTCTGGTGAAGTTTGTTCGACGGCTACAGGCATTGGGTCCCTGGCGGCTTCAGGTGGATCTGACTGGGTGGGGTTTGCTGACTTGGAGGAGGTCAATTTCTCTGGTCCAAAGCTGTTCATGCGGAGGCGAGGCTCTTAGAGGAAGAGGCGGGCGTGAGTGTAGGGGCCGTAGTGGTGGAGCCTTGGTGGCTGGTGATGGCATGGGTTGATGAGTTCGGTCGTGGTGGTTGCTGGCCGTGGGGAGGAGGAACGTCGATTGTGGGATCTCATGGAGGAGAAGAGTGGGACGGAGGATCTGGATTGGATGGCGAGTGGAAGTATGGCCGAGCGGTTGCAAGGGGGACATCATTTGTATACTGCAGTTATCTTGGTTCAAAACTGATAATTGCTGTTGGCATCACTTGTTGATTTCACCCGTTGGCTTCGGCCTTGAACATGATTTTTGCAATATGATTGTTCATATCGGTTGTGCTTGCTTATTCCTGTTTTCTTTGAATCCTCTGTGCTTCTGACTTGATGTCATGATGACATTTTGGTCATTTTTCTACTTGATATAATCTGCACTGTTTTGTATTGCATGACTATATGCATTTTTGCATTTTTATCTGTAGTACACATGAACCTGTTATGCAATTCTAGGTCTTTGGCCATTAATGGTTGGAACTACTCTTGACTTTAATTTTTGTCAGTTACCTGAATCAGAAGTATTCGTTGCATTCAACTGCATAATTTTTCATGTCGATATTTACACTGCAGCATTTATATATGTATACCATCTGGACTTGTTGTATTCATCCAGTATAGTGGCTTTATGTCTCATGTAGATGTTACTGATGACCTCGGCATGCCTTGAACTGTTTCCACAACATTCATGTAGCTTTCTGCATATACTTGCTTCTTGGTTGCATTGTAGCTTGCATGTTTCTGGTGCATTCACTGTTTTACTATGGTCATATGTATGTTTTCACTTGATCATGTATTTGTTGCCGGTTTCTTTTGAACTAACTCATGTAGATAGTGATCCCTGTGTACATTTAACTGTTATCACTTGAGTTTGTTCATGTTGTCATTCATTTTGGTCTCTCTGTCTTTGACGTTGAGGCCATTCATACATGTTGAGTCATGTCTGCCCTTTCTTGTTACTGTATTCACTGCATCATCTTCTACCTGTTGCACTTGCTATGATGTTCATATGTACTGCCCTTGTACATGCTTCACTGCATCATCTTCTACCTGTTGCACTTGCTATGATGTTCATATGTACTGCCCTTGTACATGCTTCACTGCATCATCTTCTACCTGTTGCACTTGCTATGATGTTCATATGTACTGCCCTTGTACATGCTTCACTGCATCATCTTCTACTTGTTGCACTTGCTATGATGTTCATATGTACTGCCCTTGTACATGCTTCACTGCATCATCTTCTACCTGTTGCCACTGTCTTCTTTGTAGTTGCATTCTGCCCTTGTCTTTGCAACTGTTTGCTACTGTAGCCTCATCGTGGTGGTTGCTTCGTATTCGCTTACGTCTGCAGTTGCTCGTGTTTTGCAGTTTTTCCCCCTGTTGGGATTTGCTTTTTGAATCACTTGAGTTGAACCCGATTTCGGGGTTTGACCTGGTGATCATTTGTGACTTTCACTGAGCCTTTGCGTATCTCTTGCGATAGTGGCGAGGCAGTGCACGCGTGCGTGCACTGCAGCCACCCAGAATCGATTGTTTTACATTGATTTAGTCGATTTGATAAATTGTTTATTTATCTCTGTTGATGATTTAAATCTGCTGATTTTTGTTAAACACTGTTAAGTGTTATATTGACCATTATCCGGTTTCTTTGTTTAAAGAATCGGATAGACGGGAATTATTGTGACTGTCGTCTATTTAAATTATTACTGCCTATATGCACTAATAAACTGGTTTGAATTAGACTGATCCGGGTATTATTTTCTTTTGAATGTAATACTCGGGTCAGACCGAGTATTTACAGGTTGTAGATTTTTAGCTTTGGGTTGCTGCTAGAGCTATGAAGACTTTTTATATCATTTGAAGTGGTCTTCGTCTTGTTGTAGTAGTCAGTGTGTCTGTTTTAAGATGATAATGTATTCATGTATATTAGTCGATAATGTACTTGTATATATAACTTCTTGAGTCGACAGTTGTAGTTGTATCATTTGTATTGTGTCAAATGTATTGTAACTGATATCAGTTATTATATATATGAGACTTTTCGTTCCATCTGTATTCCGCATTTATGTTATCTGTGTTATTTTTATATCTATTGTCCTAAACTATTATAGCCACTGTGTAGTAGCTTTGAGTTTGTATCGGTATGTCGGATTTCCTCCTGAAATATAAATGCATGTTATACTATCTGACACATCGGTGCTCGCACAAAGCAATTACACGGATGGTCGCTCCTCAACAGCCTTATTCTCCGTGCTAGTTGACAGCACTACACCGTAGTGTTCTTGGCTAGCGTGGGTATAGAGGTGGGGCGTCACAGCTTGGTATCAGAGCCTGGGGTTTAGGACAATTATAAAACATAACTTAGATGGAGCATGTGTTACAACTATTTGTCGATGTTTATCTCTCATCTTTACATATGATTATTTTTGACAGTTAGGTATGAAATCCTAACGCTTATTCTTGTGTTTTCGGCTTTGAATTGATTTAGCCGATGTTGATTTTGTTTTAATTTGGCAAATTAAAGCCATTTTGACTTTTGGACTTTGTTCCACTTTTGTTCTATGCTATGAGTGTCATTGTGTACCTGTTACACTGTTATGAAAAATAGCTGAACTAGTTGCAAATTGAGTGATTTTGATTTCTCATTCACATCTAGTTTGAATCTCAGCGATTTTAAACTTGATATTTTGTGTTTTCCTCATCTTGAATTCCATTCGACTTCGGTCACTTTGTTTTTGAGAAATTGCTAATTTCTTGATTTTTAAGACTCTGATTTTGTTTGCCGTTGGTTTCTTTGATAATGATGATTGAATCATTTTGTACTCGACTACGGCTATTAATTGTTGACTTCGACATTGACTTGATTCTTACTTTTGTTGAAGTCATTTATGCATTTCTGCTCGTTTTGCTTTGTTTTTCCAGTTGATAATCGATTCTTCATTTCTAATTAGTTGTTATCACCTTTGTCGATTTTGATAACTTCTATTTCTGGAATTTTTAGGTATTCCTACTTTGATGAATTTGGAATCGAATTCTTTGGATTTTATTCACGTCTTCGAATGTCAAATTTTAGTGAACTGACTTGGTTTCCTAATTTAATCGATTCTTGATCATTTCCCCGATTTGTTGCTATCATTTATTAGCAACTTTGATGACATTTTCTTCGGGATTTTTGTGAACATACTTTCTGATGGATTCAGTATCGATTTCTTTGGATTCCATTCACATCTTCGTATGTGAATTCTTGTGATTGATTGTTTCTACAATCATTTTTGTGATTTGTCACTTTAAAAATATAAAGGTTTTCTATACTAGTAGTAAATATTAAAATCCCTTTTTCCAAACGATTTCAAAACTATTTTACTACAAAGCTCTTTTTCTTAAACCGTTTTCCAATCTATTAGTATATACAAGCCTTTATTTCACTCGTATGAGAAATTGAATTAAACGGCCTAGTAAAACAAGTGGTATGAAACGCTTGCGTTTACTTCGTCGGTTAACTCCTGGACTTGTTCGATTGAACCTTTTGTGACAATTTTCTAGTGTAGATTTACAGTTTGTTCGTAAATATTTAAGTTAAGCAAGTGGTTATGGGACATGAAGCTAAACTTTTATATTTACTAGCTTAGTGTAATTGACACTTCTCGTTGATCATGACGATCATTTTGTGATTTAGACTAGCAATTGTGCGATGTCTCTTTGTTTGCAAGGTTAGACTAGACCGCAGTAGTGTGATTCCGACTCACACATATCTCTTTGTTCGCAAGGTTAGTCTAGACCGCAGTAGTGTGATTCCGACTCATACATATCTCTTTGTTCGCAAGGTTAGTCTAGACCGCAGTAGTGTGATTCCGACTCACACATATCTCTTTGTTTGCAAGGTTAGACTAGACCGCAGTTGTGTGATTCCGACTCACACATATCTCTTTGTTCGCGAGGTTAGACTAGACCGCAGTAGTGTGATTCCGACTCACACATATCTCTTTGTTCGCAAGGTTAGTCTAGACCGCAGTTGTGTGATTTCGACTCACACATATCTCTTTGTTCGCAAGGTTAGTCTAGACCGCAGTAGTGTGATTTCGACTCACACATATCTCTTTGTTTGCAAGGTTAGACTAGACCGCAGTAGTGTGATTCCAACTCACACATATCTTTTTGTTTGCAAGGCTAGACTAGACACCACTTGTGTGATTCCATTCACACATACCTTTTTGCTTTTTGGTTAGTCTAGACCTTAATTTGTGTGATTCCACTCACACATATCTTTTTGTTTGCGAGGTTAGACTAGACACCACTTGTGTGATTCCATTCACACATACCTTTTTGCTTTTTGGTTAGTCTGGACCTTAATTGTGTGATTCCACTCACACATATCTTTTTCTCTGCGAGGTTAGCCTAGACCTCAATCTGTGTGATTCCGACTCACACGCGTGGGATAGCGACCCACGGTCTTCGGACCATTCCTGTGTGAAAATTTAATGGATGGCTTCCATGAGATAGCGTCTCGTCTTGTGATACCGGTGTTTTGGAGTTTTCATGCTCCCATTTTGTGATAGGCATTTCCCTTTTCCTTTTTATGGTTTAGACTAGCAAATGTGCAATGTCTCTTTCTCTGCGAGGTTAGCCTAGACCTCAATCTGTGTGATTCCGACTCACACGCGTGGGATAGCGACCCACGGTCTTCGGACCATTCCTGTGTGAAACTTTAATGGTTAGCCACCATGAGATAGCGTCTCATCTTGTGATACCGGTGTTTTGGAGTTTTCATACTCCCGTTTTCTGATAGGCCTCCTCCCCCTCTATTTGTGATTTCTGGATTTCTTGTGATGATTTCTAGAATTTGTGATTCACCAATTTTCGTGATTTCTATTGACAAGTTTTGTCAATTTTTGTGTATTGGTGAATTCATGTGTTATTAACTTGTTATGAATACAAGTTTAGGGTATGATATCCCTTTCTATCTTTGAGAAGATTCTTGTGACATTTTTGATGAATGAAAATTCATTTGGCATTATATTTTGATGCCAGTTATTTTGATGAGATTTTGACGTGTTAACTTCAGTACCCGTCAATTTTGAAATGGATTTACAACCGGTTCTCCCGCAATACTGATATTGCTAATTTAATCACGTGTTTTCAAAATTCTTTATTTTTAAAAGTTGTTTCAAAAATATAAATTAAAATTGTTTTCAAAAATTTTTACAGCTTACATTTTCAAAAGAACGAGGAAGCGATCTAAACATTTCAGAAAAATCGAGGACTATGACCCCTTTCTTTTACTGATTCGCTTAATTCCGGACTTGTCCGTTTGAGAATGTGAAATGTTATTTTTAAAAACACACAATTCTGCACTTTCAAGAAAACGATAAAGAGATTTAAACGATTTAGCAAAAGTAAGGAGTATGGAACCATACTTTTACTACTTCGGTTAATTCCGGACTCGTTAATTGAATATTTATGACTTCTGATTATCGTTTTTGATAATCGGATATTTCTGATTTCTGATTATCGTTTTTGATAATCGGATATTTGTGTTTCTGATTATCGTTTTTGATAATCAGATATTTGTGAAATTTGATTATCGTTTGAGATAATTAAATATTTTTCGATTTGATTAATCGAATATTTGTGACTTCTGATTATCGTTTTTGATAATCAGATATTTGTGAAATTTGATTATCGTTTGAGATAATTAAATTTGTTTTCGATTTGATTAATCGAATATTTGTGTTTCTGATTATCGTTTTTGATAATCGGATATTTCTGATTTCTGATTATCGTTTTTGATAATCGGATATTTCTGATTTCTGATTATCGTTTTTGATAATCGGATTTTTGTGTTTCTGATTATCGTTTTTGGTAATCAGATATTTGTGAAATTTGATTATCGTTTGAGGTAATTAAATATTTTTCGATTTGATTAATCGAATATTTGTGACTTCTGATTATCGTTTTTGATAATCAGATATTTGTGAAATTTGATTATCGTTTGAGGTAATTAAATATTTTTCGATTTGATTAATCGAATATTTGTGTTTCTGATTATCGTTTTTGATAATCAGATATTTGCGATTTTGAGATTTGAGCTTCGTCTTTTTCTCTGGCGATTCAGGTGAGTAATTTGATTTACTCACATTCAATTCGTGCAGTACGTAAATTCTGCTCTGTTTTCCTTTTCTTTTAAATGCTGGAACTCGATTGATTCTTGCTTTTGATAGTCGTCTGATTTTGACTCCTTGATCCCCACGATGTTGATTCTTTTGATTTGAATCAGTCGAACCTTTTGATTCTATATCTGATACTTCCATAATTCCTATACTTCCCTGTTGACCTTTGCTTTGCTTATGCACTCGACATTGTTATGTTCCTATGGTTGTTACCTCTTTCCCACTTATCTCTTAGGATTGCGAGGACGCAATTTCTTTAAGGAGGGGAGTCTGTAACAACCCGACATTTCGTACCCATTTAATTATCGCCACTAGGTGATATAAACCGTTCGCCAATTTTTATTGGAATTTTTATTAAGTTAAAATTATTTTATAAAAATGATTGAGAAATTTATTTTGGGCTTTAGATAAATATTTTCTTTAGTTTTTTTAAAGAAATGGCCGGCCTAGTATTATTTTTATCTTCGACCCTTTTTATTATTCTCGAGCCGATCCCCTTTCATTTTTATTTTTTCTTCTGGCTCGATCCCCTTTGAGATAATGGCGATTTGAAAACTAGGGCTTCGGCGATGTTTCGACTCTCGGGCGATTCAACTCCTTCTCTCGAGTTCGTCTCCGCTTCGAACAAGGTGAGTTCATCTCACATCTAATTCCAGCTCCAGTTCATTCGTATTCGAATTTGATGATTCTTGTTCGTATATGTTTTCTGAGTTGTTGTTTGCCGTTTGATTTCGTTTGGAAGTTGAGCTGCTTGATTATTTGAGATCATTTGTCTATTTACGTGTGTACACTTTGCTTGTTGTTCTCTGTCCATGCTCACTGTGATTTGCTCTAGTTGCCTTTTTGCTTGAATCTTCTTGTGTGTCTGCACATGTGTACTCGAGTCCATATTTGAATTGAGTACATTTGTGTTGTATCGATTTGGTATTTTCTTCTTCAAGTGTACTGATATGTACCTCGAGCATTGCCTAGAGCTGTTCTGTATACTTTAGTGCACTTGAACTTCTTGCTTCAAGTTGCATACACATATGTTACTTAAATCTTGAAACTGTTTTCAAGCTCGAATATAGTTAGTGTCCACTGTTGTCATTTAGACTTGTATATGTGTATACATATATTGGCATATATGTATATATATATGACTCTATGGCCTTTGCCTTGTCTGGGAGCATTGTATTTGGTCTGGACATCATTTGTATACTGCAGTTATCTTGGTTCAAAACTGATAATTGCTGTTGGCATCACTTGTTGATTTCACCCGTTGGCTTCGGCCTTGAACATGATTTTTGCAATATAATTGTTCATATCGGTTGTGCTTGCTTATTCCTGTTTTCTTTGAATCCTCTGTGCTTCTGACTTGATGTCATGATGACATTTTGGTCATTTTTCTACTTGATATAATCTGCACTGTTTTGTATTGCATGACTATATGCATTTTTGCATTTTTATCTGTAGTACACATGAACCTGTTATGCAATTCTAGGTCTTTGGCCATTAATGGTTGGAACTACTCTTGACTTTAATTTTTGTCAGTTACCTGAATCAGAAGTATTCGTTGCATTCAACTGCATACTTTTTCATGTCGATATTTACACTGCAGCATTTATATATGTATACCATCTGGACTTGTTGTATTCATCCAGTATAGTGGCTTTATGTCTCATGTAGATGTTACTGATGACCTCGGCATGCCTTGAACTGTTTCCACAACATTCATGTAGCTTTCTGCATATACTTGCTTCTTGGTTGCATTGTAGCTTGCATGTTTCTGGTGCATTCACTGTTTTACTATGGTCATATGTATGTTTTCACTTGATCATGTATTTGTTGCCGGTTTCTTTTGAACTAACTCATGTAGATAGTGATCCCTGTGTACATTTAACTGTTATCACTTGAGTTTGTTCATGTTGTCATTCATTTTGGTCTCTCTTTCTTTGACGTTGAGGCCATTCATACATGTTGAGTCATGTCTGCCCTTTCTTGTTACTGTATTCACTGCATCATCTTCTACCGGTTGCACTTGCTATGATGTTCATATGTACTGCCCTTGTACATGCTTCACTGCATCATCTTCTACCTGTTGCACTTGCTATGATGTTCATATGTACTGCCCTTGTACATGCTTCACTGCATCATCTTCTACCTGTTGCACTTGTTATGATGTTCATATGTACTGCCCTTGAACATGCTTCACTGCATCATCTTCTACTTGTTGCACTTGCTATGATGTTCATATGTACTGCCCTTGTACATGCTTCACTGCATCATCTTCTACCTGTTGCCACTGTCTTCTTTGTAGTTGCATTCTGCCCTTGTCTTTGCAACTGTTTGCTACTGTAGCCTCATCGTGGTGGTTGCTTCGTATTCGCTTACGTCTGCAGTTGCTCGTGTTTTGCAGTTTTTCCCCCTGTTGGGATTTGCTTTTTGAATCACTTGAGTTGAACCCGATTTCGGGGTTTGACCTGGTGATCATTTGTGACTTTCACTGAGCCTTTGCGTATCTCTTGCGATAGTGGCGAGGCAGTGCACGCGTGCGTGCACTGCAGCCACCCAGAATCGATTTCTTTACATTGATTTAGTCGATTTGATAAATTGTTTATTTATCTCTGTTGATGATTTAAATCTGCTGATTTTTGTTAAACACTGTTAAGTGTTATATTGACCGTTATCCGGTTTCTTTGTTTAAAGAATCGGATAGACGGGAATTATTGTGACTGTCGTCTATTTAAATTATTACTGCCTATATGCACTAATAAACTGGTTTGAATTAGACTGATCCGGGTATTATTTTCTTTTGAATGTAATACTCGGGTCAGACCGAGTATTTACAGGTTGTAGATTTTTAGCTTTGGGTTGCTGCTAGAGCTATGAAGACTTTTTATATCATTTGAAGTGGTCTTCGTCTTGTTGTAGTAGTCAGTGTGTCTGTTTTAAGATGATAATGTATTCATGTATATTAGTCGATAATGTACTTGTATATATAACTTCTTGAGTCGACAGTTGTAGTTGTATCATTTGTATTGTGTCAAATGTATTGTAACTGATATCAGTTATTATATATATGAGACTTTTCGTTCCATCTGTATTCCGCATTTATGTTATCTGTGTTATTTTTATATCTATTGTCCTAAACTATTATAGCCACTGTGTAGTAGCTTTGAGTTTGTATCGGTATGTCGGATTTCCTCCTGAAATAGAAATGCATGTTATACTATCTGACACATCGGTGCTCGCACAAAGCAATTACACGGATGGTCGCTCCTCAACAGCCTTATTCTCCGTGCTAGTTGACAGCACTACACCGTAGTGTTCTTGGCTAGCGTGGGTATAGAGGTGGGGCGTCACAGTTGATGAGTTCGGTCGTGGTGGTTGCTGGCCGTGGGGAGGAGGAACGTCGGGTGTGGGATCTCATGGAGGAGAAGAGTGGGACGGAGGATCTGGATTGGATGGCGAGTGGAAGTATGGCCGAGCGGTTGCAAGGGGGAAGGAGGAAGGCTGGGGAGGAGCAGATTTTTGTGAAAAATATAATGTCTGGGTTGAGAAGTATAAAGAATGAAAAAGGTGTGGAGGAGGAAGATTAGAAGAGTTACAGCACATAATTTTGCAATATGAAAGAAACGAAGTGAACAAGGTTACAAAGGCAAAATAAATAAATGAACTGTTGCATACGAAATGTATACAATAAATATAAAGTGATTTGAATAGCAACGTTCCTCCTAAAATTCAGCTGAAAAGATTAAAGCAAATATTTATTGTGGTCCCGCTTACGTTTCAAATTTGAAAAGGAAAGGGAAATTAAAAGTCGCAAGTTAGGGTACCGATACGACGAACATTTTATTGTTTCTGTCGCGTATCGGATCTCAAAATACAGAAATAAATATACCGTAGAGATCAGCACGATGAGACGATCAAAACGGTATACAGATATCTGTGGCATGATCATCCGAACAAATATCGATATCGGTATTGAAAATGCTGCAAATCTGCCAGGAATAAGATAAACGGAGCAATAGAAGTCGCGAAAGGAATTCCGCAGTCTGATTCAAAATGATCTGAATAAATTTTCTCCTATTGACATATTTTGGTTTCAGAAAACTTTTAAATTCACTGTTATTAACCGGTTTGATTTGAAATAAAATTTCACAGGAAAATAAACTTCAATATTATCAGATGAAAATTTACCAGTTGCTATATTAAAATAGACGTATTCCAAATAATAAATTTTATTTCAAAATTCAATCATTTAAAATTTTACAAAATTTTCAGTTAAATACGTTATTAAAACATGTCGAAATTTATGGGTCGTTACACACTAGGTTGGCCTTATTGCCTAGAAAATTGCCTAGTCCACCTAAATGTGACTTACTGCATTATGTAAGCATATAAACAGGTTTATAGGCACTATTTATGCATCAATTTAGGCGTGATGCCTCTTATAAGCAGCAAATTTTTGTTTCAAGCGATTTTTTCTTCAGGGTTGCTTCCAAATCCATGATATCCCATTATGTATTGGTTAATACTAAACGAAATACTAAAATTTATCCAAAATGCATGAGTTTATTGAAAATGCCTAGCTCTGATTAATCCCCGCCTAGGCGGTTAATTCCTAGC
Organism: Allium fistulosum; assembly: GCA_030737815.1. Lineage (NCBI taxonomy): Eukaryota > Viridiplantae > Streptophyta > Magnoliopsida > Asparagales > Amaryllidaceae > Allium > Allium fistulosum. The sequence continues at coordinate 312,352,797 of CM060903.1, read as the reverse complement.
ATATGCTTACCGCTTAGCATTCGCCTAGCGATTTTTACAACATTGGATTCAAGTGTCATACTTATCGAGAATCACGGTATATGTACATCTACATATGTATTTATTCCTTAAGTCTATTTAGGGATTCTTAATGTTCCACCTTTAGTTTATACATTCATATTACATATTATTATATAACATTTATATTTTAGTTATCTTATATAATAATCTCATGTATAAAATTATATTAGTTAGTCATATATAATTAATTTTAATTAATTAATTGTTTATTATTTAATTTTAACATATTATATTGAATATTAATATACTGTAATCTTTATAGTAATACACAGATATCATATATATATATACACACATGCATGTATGTATGTATGTATGCATGTATGTATTTTAATTTTCTTAATTAATTTTCATTTAATTTATTTAATTAAGCACTTTATTTAAATTTTGTTTATTCTGAAAATTATTTTATGTACATACATGTATATATTTATATAGTGTTAAACACATAACACATATCACTATATATAATACATGCATACATGCATATTATTTAATTAACTCATTTAATTAGTTTAATTCATTTGTTAATCTCATTAATAATATTTAATTTGAAATTAACTTGTATTTATTATCAAACATTTTTGAAATTTTTTATTATATTATAACTTTTATAATATCTTTTAAATTTAAAATCTTATATTTTTAATTTTCAAATAATTTTGAAAATTAGCCCAAGTCCCAATTCAAATTGGACCTTTCTATTAGGGGCAACTTTTGGGCTTACGTATCTATTCAGGCCAGTTATGTAGTTAGGTAGGGCATTGTAATTGATCATCCAAACCAACTCCTTCGATAGTACCTTTCTAGACACCCTACTATCTTGGTTATGAGCTTAATTAGTTAACCATAACATGACTAATTTAGACTACATGGGCTATTGAGCTCTAATATCATTGTTGGAACTGGGCTAGCCAAAAATGGAAGAAATTGGATAATTTTAATTTCTTTACCATTTTGGATCTTTATTGGGCCTATAAAGTCTTATTTATATATTTTCTAATTTTTTTTTAAATAAAATCATTAGTTTATTTTATTTTACAAATAAAGTTTCACTTTATATTATTTTGTAATATATTTGAATGTGTTTACCATATAAACATATTTGTTTATGTGCAAGTGCAATATAATGAAGTGTGCATGGTCTTACATGCCCATGTATAGATGCTGGGATTTATAGTGTGACTGGCCCTCTAGTATTCTATGTACTGTCTAAACAACTATATAAATGCACATCAAAAGTTATATATATATATATATTTATATATATAATTATACATATGTAAAATTAAATCACACACACATATATATGGAAATAATAATTTATATAAAATATTTAATATGTATTTATACAAATGTTCGTTTATAATAAATGAAAAACATATTTAATAATCAATATAAAATAATTTTAAATTTTTTTGAATTGCTACTGCAAACCTGTAAAAAAATTTGAATATTTTCAAATTTAATTATAAATATATAAACACATGTGTGCGCGTGCGCGCGCGCACACATATATATAATCTTATAAAATTGATGCATACTAACTTTAAGCTTGGAAAAAATTGGATTTTAAAATAATTTTTAAATAAACAATAGTTAAATAATTTAAAAGTGGTCAAAAATTTTAAAATTTTATTTTTGAAATTTGAAAACTATGTAATGTTGTTATATAAAATTTTGTACTTAATTTCAAATTATATTATATATGTATATAATCAATTTCTAGTTAAATAAATAGTTATATTAATATGTAAAAATATAATAAATATAAATATAAATTAAAATTAAGTAATATTTGCTACTGAATTATTACTTTGCAAAAACCAAGTTTCATAAATTTTAAAAATTTATTATACGATTCAACCTTTAGAATATAATTTATTAATTCATAAAATCATATATACTATTACTTAATTATAGAGAAAAAATGTTTTATTGTTTAGGCATGATTTTAATATTAGAAAGCATACAAAAATAATTTTTTTAAACACACAAACACACATATATATATATATATATATATATATATATATATATATATGCACCAACATATTCAACCACCTAATATGTGACAGAACATCGATATACTATATTCATAGTATAATCTAACAACCTATAATATAATGCAGTCATTGATTTTAACATTAAATGAGTCAATAAACAAGATGAATACCTTCTACTAAAGCCTAGGGTTCACATGTTGAGACTTTGAAATGATCGCCTTGAATCTTATCACAATCCAAAATATGCTAGCTTCGAACTGCTTACTATCGACTATCGTATAGCTTTGATTTTATTTGATTTAATGCTTGAAATTTTTTGAGGAGGGATGTGTATGGTTTTGGCAAGGAAAAGGAAAGAATGGAGGCTTTAAACTAATTTTAGAATTAGGATTGTGATCCCTATATAAAGGAGAGACTAGAGAGAGAAAGTAGGATCTAGATACTTGCTTTCCTCTTATTCATTTTCTACTTTTTAACACATCAAAACCTTACTCGTAAGGCCATCATATGGCCGGCCATACCATAATCTAATCATGGCTGATTATCTCAAGCCCCATGTTGTAGTGACCTGACATTTCGAACCATTCAAATCGACAATCATCCACACATGTTAGACTTGAATTGCTCAAAACAACAAATGGTTAATTTTTATTTGGCAAAACTTAGCATATACAATAAATAAATCAATTACAGAATCATAGACATAGAATATTACAACAATAAGTAGCGGAATAGATAAATAGTAGTTCATGAAGCTACTACATAAAATTAGAGTCTGAAACAAATACAATAGAAAATCTCAAGTACAAAGAAGTCACTAATACAAAAGCAACTGACAAATCTGAACATAAAACTGGAAATAACTAGAATAACTGAAAGCTGAGTAGATATAGATAGATCTCCAAGCGAAGCGCCAAGCTCCAAAGGTGAGTCTCAAATGCATTGACACTCAATCTGACCCGAGCATAAAGCAAAACACAAAACACTCGAGTCAGGATTAACATTCTTATGCAAGTAAATTAACTCAAGTGAAATGTCCAGGTGAAATGCAATATAACTTAAAGGATGTTGGGATTCCATCCCTTAAGGATTCGTTAAACTATCTACATACATAGTACAATACGCTATATAGATAATGTCTATAGTAAAGTAAACTATTAAAATAGCGTTAAGGCGTTACCCATATCCCCCTTAACACATTTTATATATATTCCCGTAGTCTATACAGTACCGTAATTCCTCCATAAACATGAGGGCTATCAGAGGTCACTCCATAGGTACGGTACAAACCAAACCTGTAGAGGACGCGATAAGGCATGTGACAAGGCACGTGAAGCAATGCCAGGGTAGGATTCTACCGTTTGCACTCTTGGACTAGTGGTAACGCATAGCAGCTACTACCGCCTACCTCGAGACACACTCCCAAAATCAAAGGTGAACCCAATTAAATCACAAAGTAATAGAATGGTATCAAAGAAGTGTGCCCGATAGGGAGAGCGACCCCACTTGGCCCGGTATAGCTCCTGTTTTAGCCACATCAAGCTGACTCGAGTGAGTCAGGGCTACGTTCATACCTCATATAGGCATCGCCAAACCATCCTACTTCATTCTGGAATCTCCACCACGTATACAGTTGTTAAAGTGGTTTTCGGTATTGGCAGAGAGTATGACAATATTCGATCCCGGTCTCTTTAGCAACCAAACACTTATTTCACACCGTGGTCATTTTTCATTTAAAACAATTCATATTTCATATCAAAATATCACATTCATTTCAAAATCAAATCACTTTCAAAATCAAATTCCCTTTCGAAATCATATCACTTTCGAAATCGTATTCACAAAATAGTTTAAACCATCATATCAAAGTATTCGCATTTAAACCCATCAAAACTAAATCATAACAATTCCAACTTAAACAGTTTAAATATTGAAAGTAGTATATATATTGGAATAGTTATACCTTAAAATAGTTTATATTTAAAAAATAGGTTATATATTAAAGTAGTTTATATATTAAAAATAGTTTATATATTAATATATATATATATATTTAAAATTGTTTATAAATTTAAAATAATATATATTTAAATAGTTTATATTTAAAAATAGGTTATAGATTAAAATAGTTTATATATTAAAAATAATTTATATCGAAAATAGTATCAAATTAGAATTGTTTCTTCCAATTTCACAAATCAATTCAAATCAACTTTAGTTCCAAAAATTCAATTTAAATCAATCTCAGTTCCACAATTTCAATTAATATGGTTAAAGGTTCAATTCAAATTCTCATTAAAACCATTTTTACTTTATATCGATTTCAAATCCAAGTTTGAACTACAAATTTAAACCACTTCCAATTGAATAGATTTCAAAGTCCAAATATTCAAACAACTTACAATGACTTAATTTGATAAATTTTATTTATATTTCAAAATTCAACTCTAATTTTATTTAAATTCGAAAATATTCACTTAATCATTTTTAATAAAATTTAAATAAATCTCAAATTACAAATTCAAATCAATATTAAATATTCAATTTCAGTTTTATTTAAAATTTGAAAATATTCATTTAATCGCCTTTAATCAAATCCAGTTATAAAGATCATATCTTAAAATCTCAAAATCAATAAGTTTCAAATCAATCTCAATTTATCTTTCCAACCTCTATTTATTAAAGTTATTACAAAATCTATTTTTAAAATATTAATATAAAATTTAAATAAATATGTTAAATACAATATATATACCTATCTAATTAAATTATATTAAATTTTATTTTATTTTATTAAATATTATTAAATTAAATCTGATTTTATTAAATCTATATTATTATATATTAAACTATATTTTACATATTTAAAAATAATAAAATTATAAGTAAAATCTTAAAATTTACATTTTTCAAAACTTAACTTATAAATTTAAAATTTCCAAACGTATAATTTTAAAAATCTAATTTTACACATATATTAAAATAAAATCTTTATATTATATTTACAAATCAATATTTATTAAAACCCATCTATTTCCTTTCAAAACTTTAGAAATAATTTTTCAAAAATAGACCAACGATGTCCGTATATAATTTTCTATCCTATGGTCAAGTGATACGGATATTTATCATTTCAATCCGTAATTATTTAAATTTACGGTTATATATCATTTCAAGCCGCAATCCCAAAATTTCAAAATCGATAAAATCGCTTGGATTTATCATTTCAACCCATAACGATTTTCCGTAATCTATAAAATCATCTGGATATATATCATTTCAACCCATAGGGAATTCCTAAACTAACAGGGAACTTGCAGAGTGAGAATAAATAAAATAATAACATATATATCAATAACAAGCATGTATCATAATTGATAATTTAAAATATAATATATAATATATTAAATGTGTAACGACCCAGAATTTTTGATAATTAAAATTCGAATATTTAATTGATTTTAAATATTAATAAATGGAATTTAGAAGTCGAATGATTTATTTTTCGAATATTGGATTTAATTTGATAATTAAATCGATAAATTTAATAGTGAAATTCCAGAAATAATTGAAAATTGAGTTTAATATGATTGAAAATGATTTGTAAAATTTTATTTGATCATACTGGAGTTATAGAAAGGTTATAGAACTTTTAAAATTGAATTTGGAGTTAATCTATGAAAATTGAATATTTTAATATTTAATTATCGACTGAAAAATAGCCAATTTTCGAACAGTCTCAGAATTGGACGAGACCAGTTCCATTGGATCCGTAATAGTTAGTTATTATCGGATTTCAATTTTCGTAGCAATCGGAGTTGTCGTTTGACCGTGGCAGCTCGAAACGCATCGATATCGTTTTAATTTTAATTCGGCGAGTTAAAATAGTCATTTTTCAAAAAGTCTCGGATTTCGACGAAACTAGTTTCATCGGATCCGTAATGTGATATTATTGTAAGATTTCAAATTTCGTAATATTTGGATTTACCGTTTGTCCGGTACGAATTAAAACGCCTCGAAATCGATTTAAATCGGTTTAATTTAAATTGATCGTTTAATTCCATATCTCGCACAGACGATCGAATTAGCTTCCGAAACATGTTCCATTGCGTTCGGAACGCGGGGTAAACCTTAGAAACGTCAGCCGGCACGCTCGATTTGGAGTTCGGAAGTTTTCGGATGAATAGTGTTTTGAAATATTTTCTATAAAAGCCCCCTTGATTTCATTTTTGCAAAGAAAATAGGCTAGGGTTCCATCTCATTGTCCAGCCGCCACTATCATGCTGTATGGCCAGAATCTCCCGACCTTTCTTCCTCAATATCTCGTGATCCCTTCACCATTTGACTTCGGCATCTGAACGAAAGTTGTAGAGCGTCTCAAGCTCGATAGATCCATACGGTGGAGTGTCGCGTAGTTCGACGAGGCGACCAAAATCGAGTGACAAAGGGAGGCAGTTCGCATTCGTTTTTGGAGACGTGGGGGCCACCGAGATGCTCGTGGTCACGGCCGTGGGGTGGCGTGGTGATGGCGGTTCGCATGGTGAGGAGATGATCGGATTTCGTCGACGATGGGGTGTGCGGTGATGATGGTTTCGAACGGCTTTGGTGGGTTTCGAACGTGAAGGACCTGGGTTGGTTACGCGCGTGGGAGAAGATGAAAGCTGGCAGCCGAGATTTTCACAAATCAAAACGAACGGCCACGATTTGTTAGGTTTAAAATTTAAAAGGAATTGTAAAATTTAGTTATAATTTTAATTCGTGTAATTTTAAAAATGCATATCTTTTTGCTGCATGATCAGAATGTGACGAAACCAGAAGCGTTGGAATCGCAGCGACGCGCTCTACGCTGCAGCGCAGATCTGGGCGTGTTTGGAATCAGTGAAATTTTTGAGTAAAATTAAACGGCCGTTTAATTTTATTCGAAATAAACGCTGGAACGGAATTTAAAATCAAGGTGAGATTTTCTCACTCAAATTGAATGTGGAATTTTGCAGTTATTGATGATTGCTATTGGATGTGATATTAGATATAGTAGGATATATATCTATATATATAGCAATATATACATATTGGCATATGTATATATTGGATTGATTGATTCCCGCCTCGTATAGCGGATGAGACCCTATTGCGCCGTTAGTAAGCGGATTTTTATAAAACCCATATACCGCGATAATTCCGTACTGAAGCGGAATTGGTATTGTGCTAACATCTGTGGATGCAGGGAAACAGGTTGGAGGGATCCAACTGGATTCCTCAACAGTATTTATTTATTTACAGATATTGATGTATATTCTGTTATCATATATCGATATATGATGTTTGCTGTTGTGATTGACTAATTGGTGCTGTTGCATCATCGGATTCAGTTTTGAAATGTAAAAATAACGACTGTTATTTTAAAAGGGTTTTTAAAGTGATTTTTGAAAATATACGTTTTATGGAATTTTTGAATCGATTTATAAACGTAAAATTTTAAAGTTATAAAAGTTAAAATTTTTAGTGAAATATAACCGAAGTGTCGTTTGAAATAAAAGTCGATTTATTTATAAAATGGTTTAAATAGAGATTTTTGAATTTATTATGAAAGCTCTATATATAAGATTTAAAAAATTTGATTTTTATAAATCAAAGTGATGAAATTTTAAAGAAGTTTTAAAGACGTTTTAAAAGATGTTAAAATGGGTTTTTTAAAGGATAGAATAAACGATTTGTGAAGTCCTAAAAGAACGATTTTGTAAATAAACGAATTGGATAATAAAAGGGATTTATAAGTTGAAGTAGTTATAAAATAATAAATGGAATTTATAAACGTTGTTTATAAATCCGAAATCACTTGATTTGATAAGTGAATTTTTGAAGTTAATTAAAGAAATTATATTCACGATTTTAGATCATGGATAATCTTTTAATAAATGTGTAGAAACATTGATTTGGGTAAATAAAGTATATTCACGATTTTGGACAGTGAATATATTATTAAATAAAATGGATATGTTTTGGAGAAGTGATATTATGAAATGAAGTAATTGTTTTAAAAGATGTTTTAAAACGTGTTAAATATCGAAATCATAGATTTCAACTTTTATTGTTGAAATAGACGTTTTCGAGGAATTTAAGGAAATGATGGACTATAACACTGTTGTTATAGTAAATGATTTCCGAAAGGAAATGTTTTTATATAGTATTGGGATTTACATATCTATCTTAAATTTCGAATCCCTATACTAGTGGTTTTGAGTCGTCGTAACGATGTTTTACGTAACATTCGTTTTGACTCAAATAAATGTTGTTATAGTAAGTGATTTCCTTAAAGAATGAATTATACTTAATTTTGATTTAAGTATATCAAATATTTTCAAATGTTGAAAATAAATAGATTTGTGAAATACTTATTATTAAATAAGTATGGAAATGCTTTTCAAAATGAAATGAAACGTTTTTGAGATTTTATCTTCTTAAAGATAAACTGAAATTGAATATTTGAAATCGATTTGAGAATCGTATATCAGTAGATATTGAAAATATAAATTCACTATGGAATTTATAAAAGAAAGGGAAGTTGTTTAAAAATAAATGTTGATTTATTTTTGAAGTGTGGAAATTTTATATCTATTAAAAGATATTTTGGAAGATAAAATAATTTGGAAAATTATTTGGAATCTGATGATGTTGCGCATCTTTATTGATAGTTAAATAACCGACTATCAATAATTACCTTTAGATAGGTATTTGATGTGAATTGGATGAATTTGAATGCCACACTTATTTTTGAATAATCGCTCACTATTCGGGTTAGCCGGGAAAGGACCATGAGGTCGTATAACCCATTCCGAATATGTGATACGTCGTTATGAATTGCATTTGAAGACCGGTGTTGAAGACCGGATATTTTTGAAAACGGAAGGATTACCGTCGAGTTACTCTACATCGACTGATCTTCGATTTAGAGGTTTTATCACCCTTAGTGACGGGAAGTCCTGACGTGATTGAAAATTATCCGGATATGCAAGGGCTTCGTGAGAAGTGCCTTCGGTTCTGTTCGATCCCGGAACAGACTTGTATGGATTGTGTGTCTGACGTTACAATTTGAGATATAAAGCTGATTTCTTTCAAATACATTTCTGTTGGTGGCGGAGAATTTATTCTCTTAGCTTAACACCCTTCTCTGAGACGTACGAGCTCAGAGGTTATGTAGTTGAAATTTATCAGCGATATATCCCAATTTGGTAACGTGGCATACTGAGTGTTGCTGTGAAATGATCAGTGTTTGATCATTTGTGATATGATCATTTGTTTGATCTTATATCTTTGTGATCATAGGTTGATCATTTGTTTGACCCGAAGTAGGGCTTTGTAGAAAGCGTAGCTTTGTGGACGAGACTTCGTCGAGCCTCACACCCCGGAAATGGTCGAAACAGGAAGGATGCGGCAAGGTTCTAGGGAGTAGCGCCCCTTAGTGTATGTCATTCCTTCTGGATAGAGGTGGTATCATGGTATGGAGCCCAGATACTTAACCTATGTGGTTGCTGCATTATTATCTATGTGGTTTGTTGGAAATCGGGGATCCTCGGGAAGATCGGTTACGATCGGGGGATGACATACGCGTGTCAGTAGTTACCTATTTTTGCAGAGGTAACCCGGCCTTGTGTTGGCAGAGATCCGGTTAGGTTCTCGGGTCGTCTATTCCAGGGACGTACCCATCGTGGATAGGAAGTTCCTTAGCCTGACCATTTGTTGGAAATCCAAAGAAACAATACGCGACTTGTACGGTTTTAGTTGTATTACCTGCTATGGAATGTGGCGGTAACCTGCTATTGAACATAGTAGCTATAGTAGGCATAAGTGCGGAATGCCTATGCTGGCTAAGATTAATATTATACTTTCGAAATGATTTCTACACTATGCACTAATAATAATATCAAAAATGATTTGATTTTGTGTGATAAGCATCTTTGGCTATCATAAGAAGAAATCTCCTCCAATTCTGCGTTTGCATTGTGTGTGTGGTGGGAGGTCTTATGGTAGTTTCATTTTCCAAAAGCATTTCGAATTGACGTTAAAAATTATTTTGTTGTTATAAAGAATAACTGTTTTATGATCTCACACCAGTCTCCATGACTGACTCGGAGTTTATTGTTTCCCTTCTAAACTCTGGGTGTCCACCAATTTCCACACGGGCAGCCTAGAGTTATGTTATCAGGATATTCTGGATATTCTGGAGCTTTGGAAGCAAGCTGGATGACGAGACGTAGTATTTGTATCTGATAGTATTTATTCCGCTGTGTATTCTGTATGAGGACAAGTTTATATAACTGTCCATTGTTTGTTGTATTGAGTTGTATATTGACTCTGATGATTGATGTATGTATAAAATGATATAGTTCTTTGTTTAAAAGACTAGTAATTATCTATTATATATTGTTCCGCTGCGATGTGTAAGATTCTGATATTGTTTCCTGTTCTGATGTGTTTTCTGTTGTTCTTCTTCTTTCTTTCTTCTCTTTTTCTTCTATCATCTTCTTCTTCTAATTTTTCTTTTTCTTAAAACCCTCACTATTGGAGTTTCCGGCACTCGATTGCTCGGCAGTCGATAAAGTGAGTATCGATGTCGAATTTTCGAAAGTCGAAAATTTCCGTACGTGACAGCGTGGTATCAGAGCATATGGTTAAGCGACAACCCTGCTCTGTTGGGTGTTACTCATTAGAGATAGAGTCAGTAGTACTCTAGAATGAGTTGAGTGTAATAATAGATATGAGTGCGTATTTGTTAGTGAATATAAAATTGTTTTATATTGTGATGATTGGTTTGTTGAGTGGTATATGGATTCTGGTCGGTATTGTCCGTACAACTCTATCGATAGGGATCTCTAAACACTTGTATAGAACAATTCGGCACAATATTGTTTTAAATAGGGTAAATGAGATAATTTTGCCCAAAACTATTTTTGTATAGAAAATAAATGTTTTTCTATAAAGTACTATAGTATATGGTTGCATGGATCTTAGGAAGTAATAATAGTGAATTATCATCACTAAAATTGAATAAGAAATTGAAATCATAACTCCAAAGTTAAGAGATAAATCCATGTACAAATGAAATTTAAGAATGCAAATTATAAATGAATTTGAAATTTAAAACGGAGTTCCAGAAAAGTATTTGGAAAGGTTTTGAAAAGAATTTGAAAATTTTGGAGATTTGGAAAGTTTAAATCATTTTTGATTTGAAAATGGATTTCAAGGGTTTTGAAAAGTATTTTATAAAGATGAAAGCTCTAAACTCTTTTCGGTCGCTGGAAAATAACTTCGATGATGATCGCGACATCACCGGTGTTCATTTTCGGGTTTCCAAAAGAGAAATTGCTGCCAAATTGTTTTAAATGGAAGTTGTTTGAAAAATTTGGGTTTTGTTTTGAAATTCAAAGGATAATTTGAATTGTTTTCAAAAATGATTTTTGAAATGTTGGTAAACTCTGGAATACTATGTAGAAATATTTATGAAATATTATGAAGTTGATAGCTTGTAAAGTTTAAAGTTTAAATAAAAATCCATTTAACGAATGAAATTTTAAATATGAATTGGAAGCATAAGGAAACGAATTCATATATAAATAAAATGGTAAATATGAATTGTAAATGTGATTTATAAATGAAAATGGAATTCCAGATAGATATTGGAAAATTTAAAATTCATTAATGAAATGAATTTGTAAAATGAATATATAAGTGATTATATAAATCGAAATGAAAATAAGTTGATAACTTATAGAATATTTGAAATCTGATTGGAATGAAATTCAAATTGAAGACGAATGAATTAGTAATTGGAACTAATTTAAAATAGTACAGTTGTAAAGGAAAGTGAATCGATGAAATTCAATATTTCAGAATTGAAGATGAATAGAATTCAAATTGAATCGAAATTGTGAATTGAATTCAAATGAATGTGAACTGTAAAATTGAAGGAAAATGAATAGGTGTAACTTCAACAGTGAAGTAAAAAAATGATATAAGCAGTTATATTGAAAATTTTGTAATTGAATGTACAAAATGGTTTGAATATATGCAACTAGATATTATGGCTAGTAGGATATACAGGTATAAAGGAATTGGAATTTAATTTCGAAGATAAGTTTGAATTGCTCAAAAAAGGTAAGTATTTCAATTTCGATATGAAATTTAATGATTTCTTGTCTAGCCGCTTGGCTTTTTCTTTTTCTTTTTGAAATCTGAGAGTCCGTAGGGACGTTTTGTAGTCGTACCGTATTAGCCGCGCAAAGGAGACGCTGGCGAAATTTTTCGGAAATTTAGGGCGTTAGAAAATTTTTGAGAAATTTTGAAAGTTTAAATTTGAAATTTGAATTTAAATTTGAATTGAAGTAAAGCAATGTTGTTTGAAACCTATAATTGAAGTTAGAAAGATAGTTGGAATGATAACGAATCTTTAGTAGGAAGATTTGTTGTGATAAATTGATTAAACTATTAGATGTTGAAAGATAGTAGACGAGTTAAGGACCATTTTTCCTAACTTGTAATTTCGAGGACGAAATTCTTTTAAGGGGGGAAGTTTGTAACGACCCAGTATTTTTGATAATTAAAATTCGAATATTTAATTGATTTTAAATATTAATAAATGGAATTTAGAAGTCGAATGATTTATTTTTCGAATATTGGATTTAATTTGATAATTAAATCGATAAATTTAATAGTGAAATTCCAGAAATAATTGAAAATTGAGTTTAATATGATTGAAAATGATTTGTAAAATTTTATTTGATCATACTGGAGTTATAGAAAGGTTATAGAACTTTTAAAATTGAATTTGGAGTTAATCTATGAAAATTGAATATTTTAATATTTAATTATCGACTGAAAAATAGCCAATTTTCGAACAGTCTCAGAATTGGACGAGACCAGTTCCATTGGATCCGTAATAGTTAGTTATTATCGGATTTCAATTTTCGTAGCAATCGGAGTTGTCGTTTGACCGTGGCAGCTCGAAACGCATCGATATCGTTTTAATTTTAATTCGGCGAGTTAAAATAGTCATTTTTCAAAAAGTCTCGGATTTCGACGAAACTAGTTTCATCGGATCCGTAATGTGATATTATTGTAAGATTTCAAATTTCGTAATTTTTGGATTTACCGTTTGTCCGGTACGAATTAAAACGCCTCGAAATCGATTTAAATCGGTTTAATTTAAATTGATCGTTTAATTCCATATCTCGCACAGACGATCGAATTAGCTTCCGAAACATGTTCCATTGCGTTCGGAACGCGGGGTAAACCTTAGAAACGTCAGCCGGCACGCTCGATTTGGAGTTCGGAAGTTTTCGGATGAATAGTGTTTTGAAATATTTTCTATAAAAGCCCCCTTGATTTCATTTTTGCAAAGAAAATAGGCTAGGGTTCCATCTCATTGTCCAGCCGCCACTATCATGCTGTATGGCCAGAATCTCCCGACCTTTCTTCCTCAATATCTCGTGATCCCTTCACCATTTGACTTCGGCATCTGAACGAAAGTTGTAGAGCGTCTCAAGCTCGATAGATCCATACGGTGGAGTGTCGCGTAGTTCGACGAGGCGACCAAAATCGAGTGACAAAGGGAGGCAGTTCGCATTCGTTTTTGGAGACGTGGGGGCCATCGAGATGCTCGTGGTCACGGCCGTAGGGTGGCGTGGTGATGGCGGTTCGCATGGTGAGGAGATGATCGGATTTCGTCGACGATGGGGTGTGCGGTGATGATGGTTTCGAACGGCTTTGGTGGGTTTCGAACGTGAAGGACCTAGGTTGGTTACGCGCGTGGGAGAAGATGAAAGCTGGCAGCCGAGATTTTCACAAATCAAAACGAACGGCCACGATTTGTTAGGTTTAAAATTTAAAAGGAATTGTAAAATTTAGTTATAATTTTAATTCGTGTAATTTTAAAAATGCATATCTTTTTGCTGCATGATCAGAATGTGACGAAACCAGAAGCGTTGGAATCGCAGCAACGCGCTCTACGCTGCAGCGCAGATCTGGGCGTGTTTGGAATCAGTGAAATTTTTGAGTAAAATTAAACGGCCGTTTAATTTTATTCGAAATAAACGCTGGAACGGAATTTAAAATCAAGGTGAGATTTTCTCACTCAAATTGAATGTGGAATTTTTGCAGTTATTGATGATTGCTATTGGATGTGATATTAGATATAGTAGGATATATATCTATATATATAGCAATATATACATATTGGCATATGTATATATTGGATTGATTGATTCCCGCCTCGTATAGCGGATGAGACCCTATTGCGCCGTTAGTAAGCGGATTTTTATAAAACCCATATACCGCGATAATTCCGTACTGGAGCGGAATTGGTATTTTGCTAACATCTGTGGATGCAGGGAAACAGGTTGGAGGGATCCAACTGGATTCCTCAACAGTATTTATTTATTTACAGATATTGATGTATATTCTGTTATCATATATCGATATATGATGTTTGCTGTTGTGATTGACTAATTGGTGCTGTTGCATCATCGGATTCAGTTTTGAAATGTAAAAATAACGACTGTTATTTTAAAAGGGTTTTTAAAGTGATTTTTGAAAATATACGTTTTATGGAATTTTTGAATCGATTTATAAACGTAAAATTTTAAAGTTATAAAAGTTAAAATTTTTAGTGAAATATAACCGAAGTGTCGTTTGAAATAAAAGTCGATTTATTTATAAAATGGTTTAAATAGAGATTTTTGAATTTATTATGAAAGCTCTATATATAAGATTTAAAAAATTTGATTTTTATAAATCAAAGTGATGAAATTTTAAAGAAGTTTTAAAGACGTTTTAAAAGATGTTAAAATGGGTTTTTTAAAGGATAGAATAAACGATTTGTGAAGTCCTAAAAGAACGATTTTGTAAATAAACGAATTGGATAATAAAAGGGATTTATAAGTTGAAGTAGTTATAAAATAATAAATGGAATTTATAAACGTTGTTTATAAATCCGAAATCACTTGATTTGATAAGTGAATTTTTGAAGTTAATTAAAGAAATTATATTCACGATTTTAGATCATGGATAATCTTTTAATAAATGTGTAGAAACATTGATTTGGGTAAATAAAGTATATTCACGATTTTGGACAGTGAATATATTATTAAATAAAATGGATATGTTTTGGAGAAGTGATATTATGAAATGAAGTAATTGTTTTAAAAGATGTTTTAAAACGTGTTAAATATCGAAATCATAGATTTCAACTTTTATTGTTGAAATAGACGTTTTCGAGGAATTTAAGGAAATGATGGACTATAACACTGTTGTTATAGTAAATGATTTCCGAAAGGAAATGTTTTTATATAGTATTGGGATTTACATATCTATCTTAAATTTCGAATCCCTATACTAGTGTTTTTGAGTCGTCGTAACGATGTTTTACGTAACATTCGTTTTGACTCAAATAAATGTTGTTATAGTAAGTGATTTCCTTAAAGAATGAATTATACTTAATTTTGATTTAAGTATATCGAATATTTTCAAATGTTGAAAATAAATAGATTTGTGAAATACTTATTATTAAATAAGTATGGAAATGCTTTTCAAAATGAAATGAAACGTTTTTGAGATTTTATCTTCTTAAAGATAAACTGAAATTGAATATTTGAAATCGATTTGAGAATCGTATATCAGTAGATATTGAAAATATAAATTCACTATGGAATTTATAAAAGAAAGGGAAGTTGTTTAAAAATAAATGTTGATTTATTTTTGAAGTGTGGAAATTTTATACCTAGTAAAAGATATTTTGGAAGATAAAATAATTTGGAAAATTATTTGGAATCTGATGATGTTGCGCATCTTTATTGATAGTTAAATAACCGACTATCAATAATTACCTTTAGATAGGTATTTGATGTGAATTGGATGAATTTGAATGCCACACTTATTTTTGAATAATCGCTCACTATTCGGGTTAGCCGGGAAAGGACCATGAGGTCGTATAACCCATTCCGAATATGTGATACGTCGTTATGAATTGCATTTGAAGACCGGTGTTGAAGACCGGATATTTTTGAAAACGGAAGGATTACCGTCGAGTTACTCTACATCGACTGATCTTCGATTTAGAGGTTTTATCACCCTTAGTGACGGGAAGTCCTGACGTGATTGAAAATTATCCGGATATGCAAGGGCTTCGTGAGAAGTGCCTTCGGTTCTGTTCGATCCCGGAACAGACTTGTATGGATTGTGTGTCTGACGTTACAATTTGAGATATAAAGCTGATTTCTTTCAAATACATTTCTGTTGGTGGCGGAGAATTTATTCTCTTAGCTTAACACCCTTCTCTGAGACGTACGAGCTCAGAGGTTATGTAGTTGAAATTTATCAACGATATATCCCAATTTGGTAACGTGGCATACTAAGTGTTGCTGTGAAATGATCAGTGTTTGATCATTTGTGATATGATCATTTGTTTGATCTTATATCTTTGTGATCATAGGTTGATCATTTGTTTGACCCGAAGCAGGGCTTTGTAGAAAGCGTAGCTTTGTGGACGAGACTTCGTCGAGCCTCACACCCCGAAAATGGTCGAAACAGGAAGGATGCGGCAAGGTTCTAGGGAGTAGCGCCCCTTAGTGTATGTCATTCCTTCTGGATAGAGGTGGTATCATGGTATGGAGCCCAGATACTTAACCTATGTGGTTGCTGCATTATTATCTATGTGGTTTGTTGGAAATCGGGGATCCTCGGGAAGATCGGTTACGATCGGGGGATGACATACGCGTGTCAGTAGTTACCTATTTTTGCAGAGGTAACCCGGCCTTGTGTTGGCAGAGATCCGGTTAGGTTCTCGGGTCGTCTATTCCAGGGACGTACCCATCGGGGATAGGAAGTTCATTAGCCTGACCATTTGTTGGAAATCCAAAGAAACAATACGCGACTTGTACGGTTTTAGTTGTATTACCTGCTATGGAATGTGGCGGTAACCTGCTATTGAACATAGTAGCTATAGTAGGCATAAGTGCGGAATGCCTATGCTGGCTAAGATTAATATTATACTTTCGAAATGATTTCTACACTATGCACTAATAATAATATCAAAAATGATTTGATTTTGCGTAGTAAGCATCTTTGACTATCATAAGAAGAAATCTCCTCCAATTCTGCGTTTGCATTGTGTGTGTGGTGGGAGGTCTTATGGTAGTTTCATTTTCCAAAAGCATTTCGAATTGACGTTAAAAATTATTTTGTTGTTATAAAGAATAACTGTTTTACGATCTCACACCAGTCTCCATGACTGACTCGGAGTTTATTGTTTCCCTTCTAAACTCTGGGTGTCCACCAATTTCCACACGGGCAGCCTAGAGTTATGTTATCAGGATATTCTGGATATTCTGGAGCTTTGGAAGCAAGCTGGATGACGAGACGTAGTATTTGTATCTGATAGTATTTATTCCGCTGTGTATTCAGTATGAGGACAAGTTTATATAACTGTCCATTGTTTGTTGTATTGAGTTGTATATTGACTCTGATGATTGATGTATGTATAAAATGATATAGTTCTTTGTTTAAAAGACTAGTAATTATCTATTATATATTGTTCCGCTGCGATGTGTAAGATTCTGATATTGTTTCCTGTTCTGATGTGTTTTCTGTTGTTCTTCTTCTTTCTTTCTTCTCTTTTTCTTCTATCATCTTCTTCTTCTACTTTTTCTTTTTCTTAAAACCCTCACTATTGGAGTTTCCGGCACTCGATTGCTCGGCAGTCGATAAAGTGAGTATCGATGTCGAATTTTCGAAAGTCGAAAATTTCGGTACGTGACAAAATGGGTTATGGTGTCATATGTCACTTAACATAGGATAACAATTTTAAATGATAACATATCATATTCAACAATTAAATAACTAACAATTTAAATTTGACAACATATTTCAATCGTCATTTCATGTAAAATCAATTTACTAAATATAAGAATGTTAATCGTGAGTGATCGCTAACCTTTCGAGGCTAGAGAAAACAACGACAGCGAAGAATGATGCAAACGGACATGGACACGTGGCACAAATATGCAATAAATCAAAGCAACTAACTGTTGTAGTACGAATAGTGGCGAACAAAGCAAGGCAAGGCGACTGGATTTGACGAACAAAGCAAATCTAAAACCTTGAACTCGAACAAGAAATCGAACTCGATTGCGAAAAGGAGGAGGCTAGCGAGCGATGGAAGGCTGTCACGTGAACTTGAATTCAAGAATTTAAAATACATATAATATATATATCTCTCTCTATTTTTTTTAAACGAAGAGGAGAAGAGCGGACTGCACGGTAGTGGCAAGGAGGAGGACTAGGTGGCGAGACAAGGTTGACTGCGGCAGTTGCATATGGAAGCGAAGTATGGCCGTTGTGTTGCGTGCTGCAACAGTGGCGGAGGGTTTGAGGCATGGAAACTGCAGACGTGGGGAAGGAGCTGCTGTTGTGGTGCTTGGTCATGGGTCTGGGTGGAGGATGACTGCAAGGCGGAGATGGATGAAAAGTCGATGGCGTTCGGCTATGTCAGTGGAGGAGGCGGATCAATGGGTTCGGCGCAGTCTTGGTGGTTGTGCGTGCTAGGGGAGATGGAGATGGCTATTAGTGAAGTGGTCGCTGCACGCGTGTGATTGGGAGGAAGCGGGTTCGGTGAGGATGTGGCTGAGCGATGAGGGAAAGGTGGTGTACAAGGAAAGAGGCGGAGGGGAGAGGGGCCAAGTGTGCTATCAGTTGTTGCGGCAGTCGAAGCTGTGGTGCATGGGTCGGAGATGCCGGCCAGAGTTGGAGGGTGTAGGTTGCGCCAGCGACAAGGAGGTGGCAGCAAAGCTGAAAGGTGGGAAGAGGCGTGGCTGATCTCTTGGTGCTTAGATGGGACAGCTATGGTGTTAGGCTGGAGATGGCGGTCGAGAGGTGATCGGCAATAAAGGTAAGAGGGTTGTCGCGAGGCAGGGATGGATGGCAAAATAGAAGGAGCAGATGGCACCATGGGTTCGGCCAAAAATATATACAAGTAGGAAGGAGATGAGTTTATCACAGATAATACATATATGCTTTATTATTATTATTTTATTTTTATTTTTCTCAAATGAATTGAACAGAGCAAGAAGGGAATGAAGGACACAATAATATATATCAAATCTAGGGAATAACAAAGGTCAAATACGTGAATTTTGGAATATTCAAGGCAAATGGCTGTCTGTTTCAGCCCATGGGTAAAATGAATGGCCACAAGGAAAGTCAAAAGGTTCAAACGGGTACCGATACGGCTAACCGTTTCGCAGATTTCGCCGCGTACTGGATGTTGAAATGCACAAATGAATATACCTCAGAGATCAGCACGACGAGATGAACATAATGGTACATAGATATGAGTGACACGACCCACCTATCAAAACTCAATATTCGCTGTCAAAACTGCTGCTAAAACGCCGAAAATAAGATAAACGGAGCTAGATCATTCCAAATTTGGCGAAATGAAATACGACGTCTCACTCTGATATTGATTTACATTTTTATTATATAAAAATATTCAGTTTTCAAAAATATTTTATTTTCATCAATTTAATTGATTTAAATTTTGATTTTGGAATTACACAATAGAATAAACTTTTATATGAGAAAACGAATATGACGTCACCCCGGTAGTTACCGACCTATATGAGAACTCTCTTAGCATATGCAACATACCCGAAATATAGAGGGTAATCTAGAATGGTGATGATCGTACCATAATGGTTGCGAACCACATAGCCTTACGACATACCTAGTTTAAGCTATTATTGGATGATGAGGCCCAAGGTAATGATTACCTTTCACATAGCACATTCCACTTTGAATGCCGCCTTGCCAATTCATAATCACCCAACTAATTTCCACAAACGTTTAACTCCTGAACTCGTATGTCTAGGGAAAGGGTGTTAAGCATAGAGAAGTTGCCTTCTCTGCCACCAAACTGATGATATGTTCGTAGAGATTAATTAATGTAATTAGAAATGCAATGTTAGACATTCGTCCATTCAAGTTGTTTAGGAACAGGACAAACCGAAGGCACTCTCCTACCATATCCTATCGGGAATTACCCCTAGGATTAGTAGCGATAAGTCCTTACATCGAAGGTCTCAAATAAAGAACTACTGTCACATATTATGATATAGGAAATTTCCCCTGTGGTTTAGTGATAAGCAGCCTAACATTCCATCTTCCATATTATTTCCATGTCTTCACTTCGAATACGTAAATTGGTTCGACGTGGTTTCCGAACAAGGATTACTCAAATCCAACCCCGGTTCCTTTGAACCAGTCATCGATAAAAAGATGTTAGGTAAATAGGGAATTATTCTGTGATTAATTAATTTCTTTTTTATCAAAATATCTTCTAGAGATATATATCTTTAAAACATTTCTTTATGGTAATTAGGAATTAATAAACCTCTCTTATCAAACCCTTTAATTAATTAAATATTTTTTAAATTCCAAATCATTTCATTCTTTACTTAGGAAAATATTTCCAAATCATTTATTTAAATCTTAAAAAATATTTCCAAATCATAACCTTTAAAACGAATAAAAAAATGTTATTTAAGACATCGTTTACTATAAACCCAAACCAATTAATTTTAAGTATAGGAATTAAATTAATTCCAAATCATTTTCTTAAGTCATATTGGAAAACATTATTGAGTTAAAAAGGCTCGATAGAAATTATACTAATTCTACTCAACATCAATTTCTATATTCAACCTTTACTATCCATCGAGTAAGGTGAAATCACCTTTTAAATTCATATGGGTAGTAAGGGTTCCCTCCGCGAAATTCAGTACCAAGTATATGGTCATTTTTATGTGATCCAATTTGTTTGAATTTGGAAAATTATACCTTATACTTTGGGAAATTTTGATCCGAGTAAATCAAATTTATTATCCCCTCCGTCGGGCCATTCCAGGTAGCTAGAAAGGGCAAACAACTGGCTTCCAAACTTAAGCCTAGAGACTACTCTCTGTCACCCGTAAGGTCATCAAGTTATTTGATCGATTATAAATTATTTTATTATCTTTTAGAGATGATTTTTATTTACTTAACACTATTCCAAATTTTGTTTTAAAACAATTTTCCTTTAACTAATTTAATTTAAACTCCTTTAAAATAATTTTCAAATCACTTTCAAAAATACTTAATTATTTATTTCAAAAGATTCGAAGAAGAATAATTAAGTTAAATCATTGTTGCAAAAGTAATTAAAAAGTGCTGTGAAAAAGTGTTGCATATAGTGTTTCAAAAGCTCTATTGATCAAAACAACTTTTCTATATTTTGGAAATTCATTTGTATAACTCAAATCTCTTTTAAAATATTTATAGAATTTATTTCATATTTTTAAAGAATTAAAAATATCCATTTTAAAATATTTACTATCCTTGGCCTCTGAGCTGCCATAGCGCGATTTTATTTTAAACTGGATTTGCAAATATTTTAAAATCTACTAAATGAAATCTCAATTTTCTTTATTTGCATTAAAACTATGATTATAAGAGTTCGGAAAATTATTATAATAAAGAAATCTAACTCTGAATCCATCATATAAATGGATTTAGCTTTTACGGAGCTAAATCGCGAATTGTCGTTATGCGACGCACATACTTTTGACTAAATTTTCAATATTCATTTAAACTTTTCCAAAACACTTTTAAATGTTTACAAAACATTTCTAAACCATACTAAACCATTTTAAACAAGTTTACACATTCCATATACATCATTTCATTAATGAAAGGAAAGTGATTTCCTTTGTGATTTTCGACGTGTATTAAATGTGAATCATTTCAACATCAAACATCCATATTATCATATTCAAAACATGATAAAAAACCATCATAAAAAATCATATACAAACATATATATCATCCAATATATCATATAATAAATAAGGTTTCTCAATATTATTGCTTCCTAACTTCGCTAAATGGACTGTAGCTCCTCTACGATCGCATGAATTTTTTTGGAATTAGTCCTTGGACCATTGATAAGGCTCAGCCAAGACTTGGAGAGGGTAGCTAAAAGTATGGAAGAGAAGTGGTGGAGCTTTGACTTTGAATTCTCAAAAGTAGACCCGAAAAATAGCTCATATTCTCTCAGGTTTTTGACCCTCTTAGGTCCACATAAAAGTTATTAAAAATTCTTTTATCTACGGTTTGAACAAAAGAAATGCTTGATTTTGACTGGTTATGAGGATGATATGATCAAAATAATAGAGGGTATTCTTAGATCTAAAATTCTGGGCCCGAAAATGCAATGCAAAGAAGTGAGCTTTTGACATGGCTAAGCGAAAAAATGAAAGAAGTGCTCAACATAAAATTTGTAGCCACTAAAGTTTCAAATGGTTTGATAAGACTAATTTCTCATTTTCATTTTTGTTTGAGGGAGTTATGGTGGACTGAAAAAGAGGAAAAAGAGTGGGTATTTATAGGAAAATGGAAGTGGAAAATATATAGATATTTTTGCATACTCACTTCACCATTTCTTCACCACGCCTACATCACTTAGTACAGCCGAATTACCCCCTCCCCATGTGCTCCATGTGGTGTAATCAAGTGTATGTCCGTGGATGTGTAAGCGTTGACTTAGAGAAGGCTTAAGGTTTAAGGAAATGGTAAAATATCTTTGATATTTTCATATATGTGTGTGTGTGTGTATATGTATGTTTTTATATATGTATTTTTTTATGTTTGGGTGTGAATTTGACATGTATATATATGTTCAAGTATGTGCACAAGATGAGAACAATGTTTTAACGACTTAGAACAACTCCAGTTTTTTAAACCGTTGAAAATTGGAAAACCGATTACTGATCACATTTTCACTTATATTTTAAATGACATATAAATGTAAACAAAATTTAAAGATAAATTTCATGTCATTTTTAACTAATTAAAATGATCACATTTTATTTATAAAACCATATAAATTAACGCTAACAAATATTCACAAAAATCGCTATTATATCGAAAAAGCGATTTGAATTTTCTTATATTTTCGAATCTAGTATGTATCTTCATAAAATTATTACAAATGATTTATTATCACTTTATAACTATTTAAAATGAATTATCACCACCTACATTTTTTTTGAATAATTATAATAATTATTAAATCATTAAATCTCAATTTAAATTTATAAATCAATATTTAAATATAAGAGCATCACTAGTGATGTCATAAACACATTTTATTTTCAAAAATAAAATAATTGAGTTTATTTCATATTATTGTTCAATTATAAACATAAGTGTATGTATCCATCTCCGTACATGATGTTTATTGATTATAGAACTGTTTATCGATAAAATGGTTTTCGGTTCCTTTTATCGATATCTTTTTCCGAAATAAATAATTTTGCGAATATTTCTATAAAATAGGTTTATTATGCAATTCATTTCCCAAAACTTGATTATTTGTTAAAACTAATCCATATTTGAATATCTAAAATAAATTAGATATCACCAATTAAAGTGATTAAATTTTGGGTCGTTACATACTTCCCTCCTTAAAAGAATTTCATCCCCGAAATTACTCAAAAAAAAACCCAAAGGTTTTGCCCAAAATACTTATTATTAAACTTACACCCGTACGATGTACATTGATTGTAATAGTCCACTTTTCCGTACCCCTTGAATAGACACTAATCTCCATCGATTAACTCAAGATGAACGGAAAACCGAACCATTAGGGTTTTAAGAAAGAAGAGTTAGAAGAAACAGAAGAAAAGAGAAAGAAGAAACAACAGAAAACACAGAACAGGAACAATATCAGAATCTCACATTCGCAGCGGAACAACATATATTAAATAAATAAATAATCTTTAAAATCAAAAGGACTATATCATTTTATACATTACATCATCAACAGAGTTTACAACTACAATACAACACTGGATAGTTATAAAAACTTGTCCTCATACAGAATACACAGCGGAATAAATAATATCAGATACAAGTGGTACGTCTCGCCATCCAGCTCGCCACTAAGTTCCACAGCAACCCGAATACAGAATGACCTGATAACCTAACTCTAGACTTCCCGTGTGGAAATTGGTGGGCACCCAGAGTTTAGGAAGAGAACAATAAACTCCAGGTCAGTCATGGTGACTGGTGTGAGAACTTAAAACAGTTTATCTTTAAACAAAGAACAGGAGAATTTAAAATCAATTCGAAATGCTTTTTGAAAATGTAACTACCATAAGACCTCCCACCACACACACAATGCAAACGTAGACTTGGAGGAGATTTCTTCTTATGTTAGTAAAAGATGCTTACTACGCAAAAATCAAATCATTTTTGATATTATTATTAGTGCATAGTGTAGAAAACATTTTGAAAGTAGAATATAAATCTTAGCCAGCATAGGTACCATTATAGTATGCCTACTATAGCTACCATATTAAATGGCAGGTTCTACAACTAAAACCGTACAAGGTTCGTATTGTTTCTTTGGATTTCCAACAAATGGTCAGGCCAAGGAACTTCCCATTGCCACATGGAAACTCCTCTGGAAAGACGTCCCGAGAAATAACCTAACATTACGGTTAGATCTCTGCCAACACAAGGCCGGGTTACCTCTGCAAAAATAGGTAACTACTGACACGCGTATGCCATCCCCCGATCGTAACCGATCTTCCCGAGGATCCTCGATTTCCAACAACCACATAATAAATTTGCAGTAACAACATAGGTTAAATATCTAGGCTCCATACCATGATACCACCTCTATCCAGAAGGGATGACATACACTAAGGGGCGCTACTCCATAGAACCTTGCCGCATCCTTCCTGTTTTGACGATTCCGGGGTGTGAGGTCCGACGAAGTCTCGTCCACAAAGCTACGCTTTGGTACAAAGCCATGCTTCGGGTCAAAGAAATGATCACAAAGATAAATGATCAAACAATTGATCCTATCACAAATGATCATTTCCACAGCAACACTCAGCATGCCACGTTACCAAATTGGGAGTATATTGCTGATAAATTTCAACTACATAACCTCTGAGCTCGTACGTCTCAGAGAAGGGTGTTAAGCTAAGAGAATAAATTCTCCGCCACCAACAGATATTTATTTGAAAGAAACCAGCTTTATATCTCAATTTGTAATGTCAGACATACAATCCATACAAGTCTGTTCCAGGATCGAACAGAACCGAAGGCACTTCTCACGAAGCC
Organism: Allium fistulosum; assembly: GCA_030737815.1. Lineage (NCBI taxonomy): Eukaryota > Viridiplantae > Streptophyta > Magnoliopsida > Asparagales > Amaryllidaceae > Allium > Allium fistulosum. Next base: position 312,327,514 of record CM060903.1, on the reverse strand, counting down.
CTTGCAAATCCGGATAATTTTCTAATCACGTCCGGACTTCCCGTCACTAAGGGTGATAAAACCTCTATACCGGAGATCAGCCGATGTAGAGTAACTCGACGGTAATCCTTCCGTTTTCAAAAATATCCGGTCTTCAACACCGGTCATCAAATGCAATCCATAACGACGTATCACATATTCGGAATGGGTTATACGACCCAAAGGTCCTTTCCCGGCTAACCCGAATAGTGAGCGCTTATTCAAAATATAAGTGTGGCATTCAAATTCAAGCAAATCACAACAAATACTCATTCAAGGTAATTATTGATAGTCGGTTATTTAACTATCAATAGAGATGCGCAACATCATAAGATTCCAAATAATTTTCCAAATTATTTATTTTTCAAAATATCTTTACTAGATATATAATTTTCCACACTTAACCATTTGAAACAAATTTCAAATATTCATTTTTCAATTAATCTTTAAAAGATAAAATTTCAAACCTTTCATTTCATATTGGAAAAGCATTTCCATACTTATATTCAATAATAAGTATTCACAAATCATATTTATTTTCAACATTTGAATATATTCAATATACTTAAATCAATATTAAGTATATATTTCATTCTTTAAGGAAATCATTTACTATAACAACATCTATTTGAGTCAAAACGAATGTTACGTAAAACATCATTACGACGACTCAAAATCACTAGTATAGGGATTCGGAATTAAGATAGATATATAAATCCCAATACTATATAAAAACATTTCCTTTCGGAAATCATTTACTATAACAATAGTGTTATAGTCCACCATTTCCTTATTCCTCGAAAACGTCTATTTCAACAATGAATGTTGAAATCTATGATTTCGATATTTAATATATTTAAAACATCTTTTAAAATAATTAACTTCATTTCGTAATATCGCTTTCCCAAATCATAACCATTTTATTCAATAATGTATTCACTGTCCAAAATCGTGAATATACTTCATTAACCAATTCCAACATTTCTACGCATTTTACTTAAAGAATTATCCACTGTCCAAAATCATGAATAAAATTCCCTTTTATAAACTTCTATGTTTAATTTATCAAATTCAATTGATTTCGGATTTTATAAAACAACGTTTATAAATTCCATTTCTATTTAAAAAAACTTTAACTTATAAATCTCATTATTAACAAATTCCATTCATATCTCATTTAAATGCCAAAATCCGATTTATAAGATAATTACTTATAAATCTTTTATTTTACAAAATCTATTCATTTAATAACTTCACAATTTATAAGTCTATAAATTCCGTTCACTTATGAAATCCATTTTTTTATTTCATTTTTAACACTTATAAAAACTCGTTTTAATATTCCAATATTTTCAATTTATAAATATCAACTTTATAAATCTTTTATATAAATCATTTATAACAATCCAAAAATCCCGATTTAAGCCATTTTACAAATTAATCAACTTTTTATTTCAAAAACTACTTTTCGCTTATATTTCACAAATCTCATAATTTTCACAACACGAAATTTATAACATTTATTTTATAATGAATCAATTCCAAAATTCAATAAAACGTATACTTTCACAAATCACTTTAAAAATCCTTTATAAATCAAAATTGTATATTTTAAACTTCAAAAATGGATCCAATGATGCCACAGCACCAATCATCAATCACGACAATCAAACATCATATATCATCATATGATAATCAACAAATATCACAATATATGTAATGGAATAAATATTGGTGAGGAATCCAGTTGGATCACTCCAACCTGCTTCCATGCATCCACAGACGTTAGCACAATACCAATTCCACTTCGAGGTGAAATATCGCGGTATATGGGATTTATAAAAATATCAATCCGCTATTATGCGGCGCAATAGGGTCTCATCCGCTATATAGTGCGGGAAATATCAACAACTGCAATATATACATATGCCAATATATATATATATTGCTATATACTACTATATATATATATATATAACACATCCAAACAGCAATCAATCAATAACTGTAATATTAAATTTTCCTTCGAGTGAGAAAATCTCACCTTTGAATTTATTTTGCCATCCCATTTCCATTTTCTGCTTTGATTTCTCGTTTTATAGACCTTGTATAAATATTATACAAATTCATTAATATTCGAAAAAAATCGAACACTTAAATTATCGTTCAATTAATTTACCTATGATTTTTTTATTTTAACTAAAAATTTAAAATTCAAACTGATTTCCTTTAAATAAATCTATCCAACCAAGATTTTACTTTAAATTAATATCTTTATTTTAAATCAATTTCTTTTAATAAATTTGTTTAACTAAATTTCTTCTTGTATTCTATTATTATTATTTTTTTCCTAACTGCATATACAAAAAAAAATCTTTCATTTATTAAATTAAATTGACCTATAATTTAATTTATACTATCATTTGGTCTTAAGCTAAATCCTCTTTTATTTTCCAAAAGCTTATTCATACACATATAGAATGAGATTAGACAGGTTTAACTTCACTATTGAAATTTTTAAAATGGCAATACATAATGTTCCTTTTACTGTAAAGATTTTATTTTCTGCAAATATATATAAACATTATTTATTCGATTAAATTTAATAAAAGAAAAGTCGTTACCTTACTGTAAGATTTAGAAACCCAGATCGTTGATTGCAATCGCGGCTGCGACTTCCCACGATACGCATCACGTGACTCCACCTCCGATGCTCAATCAACTCGCGACCACGTCGCCTTCCATCACCTCGCCCAGGTCGCACATCACACGCCTGCCCAACCGTGGCTCCACGCGAGCGTGCGCCCCACTCCTAGCCTTGCGACCTCGAACTCGCGCATCGCCAACGAGTAGTCGCTCATTTCCAATCTGAGGCTCGCGTTATGAAATCGCCTTCGATCGATAGGAGATGCTCGGTCCCTTTTTTTCTTTCTTCGAACGAGTGGTTAAGAGGAGGGAAGATGGATTGATTTTTCTTTGAACGGATTTGGGAAGCGAAGTCAATTAGCTGCGTGTGATTTTTGAGTTGGCTCCATTTTTAAAGTTCGAACAATAAGAGTTTGGGTTTCGTTCGTTATTTTATTTCGATTGAGGAGAGGGAGGAACGAAGATGGATTTGATTTGAACAAGAAAATTGGGTAGAACGTGAGGAAGAGAGTCGCGATTATATGCAGCCATTTTATTTTCTATTTCTTCGATTTTTGAAAACTGAAGAGGGGGAGGGAAGAACGCGGCCATTACTTTGTACAAGTTCGAGTATTTTAAACTGAACGGGGGGGACAAAAGTTCGTGGCTTTGCAGAGAAAAGGTCATGCTTGTCTTACCTGTATCGTGTTTCTGATGTTGACTAATTTAAATTTTAAATTTAAATTGAATTTGATTTAATTTCAATGCGTTTATTCGCCATACGGTCACATAACAACTCCAAATGCTACGAAATTTGAAATCCAGTAATAATTCAATATTACGGACCCAATGGAACTGGTTTCGTCGAATTCCGAGACTGTGCCTCGGACAGCTATTTTTAAATATCGATTCAAACGATATAATTTCAAAACTGAACAAACACTTAAAAATTAAATTTCTACCACTTCCATTATCTTCAGTATCATCATTACGAATTTTAAAAGCTTTTGAAATATTTTCTTTCAGCTTAAAACTGAAGATTCAAATTATTAAACTTTCACTAGATTAAATTTTATAATTTAATCGCCAATTTATTCTAAAAATTTGAAATTCAAGTCAAACCATCATTTAAATATTTAAAATTAATTAAATATTTTCAATTTAAATTGTTCAAAATTCAGGGTCGTTACAATCTTCCCCCCTTAAAAGAATTTTGTCCTGAAATTACAAGTAAAGAAGAATGCTCCAATACCCGTTAACTATTTTACCAAACCCAAATAGTTTTATCAAATTTCAAAACAAATCTTTCTATTAAAGATTCGTTATCACTTCAGCTAACTTTCTAAACACTTTCATAGTTTTCAAACAATATTATTTTACTTCACACTTCAAATTTAAATTTAAATCGAATTTTAAACTTTCAAAATTTTCTCAAAAATTCTCTAACACCCGATATTTTCAAAAAAAATTCGCCAGCGTCTCCTTTGCGCGGCTAACACGGTACGACTACAAAATGTCCCTACGGACTCTCAAATTTCAAAAAGAAAAGAAAAAAATCCGAGCAGCTAGACAAGAAAATCTTCAAATCTCATATTGAAATTTAAATACATACCTTTTTCGAGCAATTCAAATTTATCTTTGAAATCAAAATTCCAATTCCTTTATACACCTGTATATCCTACTAGCCATAATATCTAGTTACAATATTCAAACAATTTTGCACATTTTATTGCAAAATTTTCAATATATACTTCTTATATCATTTTTACTTTACTATTGAAGTTATAGCCATTATCATTAAATTTTACATTTCAAATTTCATTTGAATTCAATTTACAATTTCAATTTAATTTGGATTCAGTTTAACTTCTAAATATTGAATTTCATCAACTATTTTTTTCATTCACAACCGCACTATTTTAAATTAGTTCCAATTACTAATTCATCACAAATTCTAATTCACTTTATTCAAATTTGTTTTCAACATTCAGTTTCAATTCCAGTTTTATTCTTTTGTTCATTCCCAAAATTTATTTTCAATTCACTATTTTGGTTTATAACCACTTATATTAAACTAGATTTCCAATTCTATATGAATTTTAATTCGTCTTTCATTTATAATTATTCAATCCAATTCTATTGCTTACAAATTCGAAATGAATCTCAACTTTCAATTTCACTTTCATTAAATTGATTCACTTGTACTTACTTTAATTTAACTCCATCCTTTAAGTTAAATTTATTCTATCAACATTTAATTTGTATAAGTTATCAACTTAATAATATTTCGTAAATATTTTTATATAGTATTCCAGAGTCTTACCAACATTTCAAAATCATTTTGAAAACAATTCAAATTATCCTTTGAATTTCCAAAACAAAACCTAAATTTTCCAAACAACTTTCATTTAAAACAATTTGGCAGCAATTCCTCTTTTGGAAACCCGAAAATGAACATCGATGATGCTGCAGTCATTACCGAAGTTATTTTCCAGCGACCAAAAAGAGTTTAGAGATTTCATCTCTCCAAAATACTTTTCAAAACCTTTGAAATTCATTTTCAACTCCAAAAAGGATTTAAACTTTCCAAATCTCCAAAATTTTCAAATTCATTTCAAAACATTTCCTAATACTTCTCTGGAATTCCGTTTCAAATTACAAATCACATTTACAATTTATATTCTCCAATTCTATTTGTATATGGATTTTATTTCTAAACTTTGGAGTTATGATTTCAATTTCTTATTTAATTTCAATGATAATAATTTAATATTATTATCTCTTAACAACCATGCAAACATATACTGTAACAATTTACAGAAAATCATTTCTTTTATATACAAAAATAGTTTTGGGTAAAATTATTTCATTTACCCTATTTTAAAACAATACAATGTCAGTTTATCTTGTTTAAGAGTTTAGAAACCCTTATCAATACAGTTAGCTAGACTGCACCGACCAGAATCTATAAACAATCAACCGATAAGTCAACACAATACAAAACAATTTCATATTCACTAACAAATACGCGCTCACATCTATTATTACACTCACACACATTCTAGAGTACTACTGACTCTATCTCTAATGAGTAACACCCAACTGAGCAGGGTTGTCGCTTAACCATATGCTCTGATACCAAATGTAATAGTCCACTTTTCCGTACCTCTTGAATAGACACTAATCTCCATCGATTAACTCAAGATGAACAGAAAACCGAACCATTAGGGTTTTAAGAAAGAAGAGTTAGAAGAAACAGAAGAAAAGAGAAAGAAGAAACAACAGAAAACACAGAACATGAACAATATTAGAATCTCACATTCACAGCGGAACAACATATATTAAATAAATAAATAATCTTTAAAATCAAAAGGACTATATCATTTTATACATTACATCATCATTAGAGTTTACAACTACAATACAACACTGGACAGTTATATAAACTTGTCCTCATACAGAATACACAGCGGAATAAATAATATCAGATACAAGTGGTACGTCTCGCCATCCAGCTCGCCACTAAGCTTCACAGCAACCCGAATCCAGAATGACCTGATAACCTAACTCTAGACTGCCTGTGTGGAAATTGGTGGGCACCCAGAGTTTAGGAAGAGAACAATAAACTCTAGGTCAGTCATGGTGACTGGTGTGAGAACTTAAAACAGTTTATCTTTAAACAAAGAACAGGAGAATTTAAAATCAATTCGAAATGCTTTTTGAAAATGTAATTACCATAAGACCTCCCACCACACACATAATGCAAACGCAGACTTGGAGGAGATTTCTTCTTATGTTAGTCAAAGATGCTTACTACGCAAAAATTAAATCATTTTTGATATTATTATTAGTGCATAGTGTAGAAAACATTTCGAAAGTAGAATATAAATCTTAGCCAGCATAGGTACCATTATAGTATGCCTACTATAGCTACCATATTAAATGGCAGGTTCTACAACTAAAACCGTACAAGGTTCGTATTGTTTCTTTGGATTTCCAACAAATGGTCAGGCCAAGGAACTTCCCATTGCCACATGGAAACGCCTCTGAAAAGACGTCCCGAGAAATAACCTAACATTACGGTTAGATTTCTGCCAACACAAGGCCGGTTACCTCTGCAAAAATAGGTAACTACTGACACGCGTATGCCATCCCCCGATCGTAACCGATCTTCCCGAGGATCCTCGATTTCCAACAACCACATAATAAATTTGCAGTAACAACATAGGTTAAATATCTGGGCTCCATACCATGATACCACCTCTATCCAGAAGGGATGACATACACTAAGGGGCGCTACTCCCTAGAACCTTGCCGCATCCTTCCTGTTTTGACCATTCCGGGGTGTGAGGTCCGACGAAGTCTCATCCACAAAGCTACGCTTTGGTACAAAGCCATGCTTCGGGTCAAACAAATGATCAAAGAAATGATCACAAAGATAAATGATCAAACAATTGATCCTATCACAAATGATCAAACAATGATCATTTCACAGCAACACTCAGCATGCCATGTTACCAAATTGGGAGTATATTGCTGATAAATTTCAACTACATAACCTCTGAGCTTGTACGTCTCAGAGAAGGGTGTTAAGCTAAGAGAATAAATTCTCCACCACCAACAGATATGTATTTGAAAGAAACCAGCTTTATATCTCAATTTGTAATGTTAGACATACAATCCATACAAGTCTGTTCCAGGATTGAACAGAACCGAAGGCACTTCTCACGAAGCCCTTGCAAATCCGGATAATTTTCTAATCACGTACGGACTTCCCGTCACTAAGGGTGATAAAACCTCTATACCGGAGATCAGCCGATGTAGAGTAACTCGACGGTAATCCTTCCGTTTTCAAAAATATCCGGTCTTCAACACCGGTCATCAAATGCAATCCATAATGACGTATCACATATTCGGAATGGGTTATACGACCCAAAGGTCCTTTTCCGGCTAACCCGAATAGTGAGCGCTTATTCAAAATATAAGTGTGGCATTCAAATTCAAGCAAATCACAACAAATACTCATTCGAGGTAATTATTGATAGTCGGTTATTTAACTATCAATAGAGATGCGCAACATCATCAGATTCCAAATAATTTTCCAAATTACTTATTTTCCAAAATATCTTTACTAGATATATAATTTTCCACACTTAACCATTTGAAACAAATTTCAAATATTCATTTTTCAATTAATCTTTAAAAGATAAAATTTCAAACCTTTCATTTCATATTGGAAAATCATTTCCATACTTATATTCAATAATAAGTATTCACAAATCATATTTATTTTCAACATTTGAAAATATTCGATATACTTAAATCAATATTAAGTATATATTTCATTCTTTAAGGAAATCATTTACTATAACAACATCTATTTGAGTCAAAACGAATGTTACGTAAAACAACGTTACGACGACTCAAAATCACTAGTATAGGGGTTCGGAATTAAGATAGATATATAAATCCCAATACTATATAAAAACATTTCCTTTCGGAAATCATTTACTATAACAATAGTGTTATAGTCCACCATTTCCTTAATCCTCAAAAACGTCTATTTCAATAATGAATGTTGAAATCTATGATTTCGATATTTAATATATTTTAAAACATCTTTTAAAATAATTAACTTCATTTCGTAATATCGCTTTCCCAAATCATAACCATTTTATTCAATAATGTATTCACTTTCCAAAATCGTGAATATACTTCATTAACCAATTCCAACATTTCTACGCATTTTACTTAAAGAATTAATTATCCACTGTCCAAAATCGTGAATAAAATTCCCTGTTATAAACTTCTATGTTTAATTTATCAAATTCAATTGATTTCGGATTTTATAAAACAACGTTTATAAATTCCATTTCTATTTAAAAAAAAACTTCAACTTATAAATCTCATTATTAACAAATTCCATTCATATCTCATTTAAATGCCAAAATCCGATTTATAAGATAATTACTTATAAATCATTTATTTTACAAAATCTATTCATTTAATAACTTCACAATTTATAAATCTATAAATTCCGTTCACTTATGAAATCCATTTTTTTATTTCATTTTTAACACTTATAAAAACTCGTTTTAATATTCCAATATTTTCAATTTATAAATATCAACTTTATAAATCTTTTATATAAATCATTTATAACAATCCAAAAATCCCGATTTAAGCCATTTTACAAATTAATCAACTTTTTATTTCAAAAACTACTTTTCTCTTATATTTCACAAATCTCATAATTTTCACAACACGAAATTTATAACATTTATTTTATAATGAATCAATTCCAAAATTCAATAAAACGTATACTTTCACAAATCACTTTAAAAATCCTTTATAAATCAAAATCGTATATTTTAAACTTCAAAAATGGATCCGATGATGCCACAGCACCAATCATCAATCACGACAATCAAACATCATATATCATCATATGATAATCAACAAATATCACAATATATGTAATCGAATAAATATTGGTGAGGAATCCAGTTGGATCCCTCCAACCTGCTTCCCTGCATCCACAGACGTTAGCACAATACCAATTCCACTTCGAGGTGGAATATCGCGGTATATGGGATTTATAAAAATATCAATCCGCTATTATGCGGCGCAATAGCGTCTCATCCGCTATATAATGCGGGAAATATCAACAACTGCAATATATACATATGCCAATATATATATATATATATATATATATATATATATATATATATATTGCTATATACTACTATATATATAACACATCCAAACAGCAATCAATCAATAACTGCAATATTAAATTTTCCTTCGAGTGAGAAAATCTCACCTTTGAATTTATTTTGCCATCACATTTCCATTTTCTGCTTTGATTTCTCGTTTTATAGACCTTGTATAAATATTATACAAATTCATTAATATTCGAAAAAAATCGAACACTTAAATTATCGTTCAATTAATTTACCTATGATTTTTTTATTTTAACTAAAAAATTAAAATTCAAACTGATTTCCTTTAAATAAATCTATCCAACCAAGATTTTACTTTAAATTAATATCATTATTTTAAATCAATTTCTTTTAATAAATTTGTTTAACTAAATTTTCTTCTTGTATTCTATTATTATTATTTTTTTCCTAACTGCATATACAAAAAAAATCTTTCATTTATTAAATTAAATTGACCTATAATTTAATTTATACTATCATTTGGTCTTAAGCTAAATCCCCTTTTATTTTCCAAAAGCTTATTCATACACATATAGAATGAGATTAGACAGGTTTAACTTCACTGTTGAAATTTTTTAAAATGGCAATACATAATGTTCCTTTTACTGTAAAGATTTTATTTTTTGCAAATATATATAAACATTATTTATTCGATTAAATTTAATAAAAGAAAAGTCGTTACCTTACTGTAAGATTTAGAAACCCAGATCGCCGATTGCAATCGCGGCTGCGACTTCCCAAGATACGCATCACGTGACTCCACCGCCGATGCTCAATCAACTCGCGACCACGTCGCCTTCCATCACCTCGCCCAGGTCGCCCATCACACGCCTACCCAACCGTGGCTCCACGTGAGCGTGCGCCCCACTCCTAGCCTTGCGACCTCGAACTCGCGCATCGCCAACGAGTAGTCGCTCGTTTCCAATTTGAGGCTCGCATTATGAAATCGCCTTCGATCGATAGGAGATGCTTGGTCCCTTTTTTTTCTTTCTTCGAACGAGTGGTTAAGAGGAGGGAAGATGGATTGATTTTTCTTTGAACGGATTTGGGAAGCGAAGTCAATTAGCTGCGGGTGATTTTTGAGTTGGCTCCATTTTTAAAGTTCGAACAATAAGAGTTTGGGTTTCGTTCATTATTTTATTTCGATTGAGGAGAGGGAGGAATGAAGATGGATTTGATTTGAACAAGAAAATTGGGTAGAACGAGAGGAAGAGAGTCGCGATTATATGCAGCTATTTTTTTTTCTATTTCTTCGATTTTTGAAAACTAAAGAGGGGGAGGGAAGAACGCGGCCATTACTTTGTACAAGTTCAAGTATTTTAAACTGAACGGGGGGACAAAAGTTCATGGCTTTGCAGAGAAAAGGTCGTGCTTGCCTTACCTCTATCGTGTTTCTGATGTTGACTAATTTAAATTTTAAATTTAAATTGAATTTGGTTTAATTTCAATGCGTTTATTTGCCGTACGATCACATAACAACTCCAAATGCTACGAAATTTGAAATCCGGTAATAATTCAATATTACGGACCCAATGGAACTGGTTTCATCGAATTCCGAGACTGTGCCTTGGACGGCTATTTTTAAATATCGATTCAAACGATATAATTTCAAAACTGAACAAACACTAAAAAATTAAATTTCTACCACTTCCATTATCTTCAGTATCATCATTACGAATTTTAAAAGCTTTTGAAATATTTTCTTTCGCTTAAAACTGAAGATTCAAATTATTAAACTTTCACTAGATTAAATTTTATAATTTATTAGCCAATTTATTCTGAAAATTTGAAATTCAAGTCAAACCATCATTTAAATATTTAAAATTAATTAAATATTTTCAATTTAAATTGTTCAAAATTCAGGGTCGTTACATTGATCATCCGTACACAATATCTGATTCGATCTTCTACTCAAATTCACAACTTTACTTCCGAACTAGTATTGATCCCCCGATCCATTAGTGCGGACTCTGATCAGGATTTTTGAATAGAACTTTAGTTTTTGTAACATCCCGAAAATTTTCGACTTTCGAAAATTCAACATCGATACTCGCTTTATCGACTGCTGAGCCATCGAATGCCGGAAACCCGAAAAGTTATGGTTTAAGAAAGAAGAAAAAAGTAGAAGAAGAAGATAGAAGAAAAAGAAAGAAGAACAACAACAGAACAACAGAACAGCAACAGAAAACAATATCAGAATCTTACAAATCGCAGCGGAATAATATACAATAGATAATTACTAGTCTTTTAAAACAAAGAACTATATCAGTTTATATATACATCAATCATCAGAGTCAATATACAACAATGGACAGTTATATAAACTTGTCCTCATACAGAATACACAGCGGAATAAATACTATCAGATACAAATACTACGTCTCGCCACCCAGCTTGCTTCCAAAGCTCCAGAATATCCAGAATATCCTGATAACATAACTCTAGGCTGCCCGTGTGGAAATTGGTGGGCACCCAGAGTTTAGAAGGGAACAATAAACTCCGAGTCAGTCATGGTGACTGGTGTGAGATCGTAAAACAGTTATTTTTAAATTTAACAACAGGAAAACTTTAATGTCAATTCGCAATGCTTTTGGAAAATGAAACTACCATAAGACCTCCCACCACACACACAATGCAACGCAGACTTGGAGGAGATTTCTTCTTATGATAGTCAAAGATGCTTACTACGCAAAATCAAATCATTTTTGATATTATTACTAGTGCATAGTGGAAAACATTTCGAAAGTATAATATAAATCTTAGCCAGCATAGGTACCATTATATTATGCCTGCTATAGCTGCCTCCTGAGGAGACAGGTTATACAATTGAAATCGTAAAGGCTCGTATTGTTTCTTTGGATTTCCAACAAATGGTCAGGCTAAGGAACTTCCTATCCACGATGGGTACGTCCCTGGAATAGACGACCCGAGAACCTAATCGGATCTCTGCCAACACAAGGCCGGGTTACCTCTGCAAAAATAGGTAACTACTGACACGCGTATGCCATCCCCCGATCGTCACCGATCTTCCCGAGGATCCCCGATTCGCAACAAACCACATAGATAATAATAATGCAGTAACCACAGAGGTTAAGTATCTGGGCTCCATACCATGATACCACCTTTATCCAGAAGGAATGACATACACTAAGGGGCGCTACTCCCTAGAACCTTGCCGCATCCTTCCTGTTTCGACCATTTCCGGGGTGTGAGGCTCGACGAAGTCTCGTCCACAAAGCTACGCTTTCTCAAAAAGCCCTGCTTCGGGTCAAACAAAAATGATCAACCTATGATCACAAAGATATAAGATCAAACAAATGATCATATCACAAATGATCAAACACTGATCATTTCACAGCAACACTTAGTATGCCACGTTACCAAATTGGGATATATCACTGATAAATTTCAACTACATAACCTCTGAGCTCGTACGTCTCAGAGAAGGGTGTTAAGCTAAGAGAATAAATTCTCCGCCACCAACAGAAATGTATTTGAAAGAAATCAGCTTTATATCTCAAGTTGTAACGTCAGACACACAATCCATATAAGTCTGTTCCGGGATCGAACAGAACCGAAGGCACTTCTCACGAAGCCCTTGCATTTCCGGATAAATTTCTAATCACGTCCGGACTTCCCGTCACTAAGGGTGATAAAACCTCTAAACCGGAGATCAGCCGATGTAGAGTAACTCGATGGTAATCCTTCCGTTTTCAAAAATATCCGGTCTTCAACACCGGTCTTCAAATGCGATTCATAACGACGTATCACATATTCGGAATGGGTTATACGACCCCATGGTCCTTTCCCGGCTAACCCGAATAGTGAGCGATTATTCAAAAATAAGTGTGGCATTCAAATTCATCCAATTCACAACAAATACCTACTCAAGGTAATTATTGATAGTCGGTTATTTAACTATCAATAAAGATGCGCAACATCATCAGATTCCAAATAATTTTCCAAATTATTTCATCTTCAAAAATATCTTTTACTAGATATAAAATTTTCCACACTTAACCATTTGAAAACAATTTCAAATCAGTTTCCACCTTTCATTTTATCTTTGGAGATAAAATCTCAAAACGGTTCATTTCATATTGGAAAAGCATTTCCATACTTATTTAAAAAATAGTAATTCACAAATCATTTATTTTCAACACTTAGAAAATATTCGATATACTTAAATCAAATTAAGTATATATTCATTCTTTAAGGAAATCATAGATTTCAACATCTATTTGAGTCAAAACGAATGTTGCGTAAAACATTGTTACGACGACTCGAAATCACTAGTATAGGGATTCGGATTTAGATAGATATATAAATCCCAATACTACATCAAAACATTTCCTTTCGGAAATCATTTACTATAACAACAGTGTTATAGTCCACCATTTCCTTAAATTTCTCGAAAACGTCTATTTCAACAAGAACTGCGGAAATCTCTGCTTTCGATTTATAATACATTTTAAAACATCTCTAAAATGTTTAACTTCATTTTTTAATATCCCTTTTCCAAAACTATCCATTTTACTTAACGATATATTCACTATCCAAAATCGTGAATATACTTCAATAATTACATTTCAATCTTTTCTACACGTTTTATTCCAAGAATTATCCACTATCCAAAATCGTGGATAAAATTCCCTTAATAACTTCTATATTACATTCATCAAATTTGATTAATTTCGAATTCATAAAACAACGTTTATAAATTCACCTTTATATTTTCTAACAACTTCGATTTATAAAATTCTCCTCTTATTAACTTCTAAAATTACTTATCAAAATAAGTGATTCCAGATTTATAAACAACGTTTATAAATCACATTTATACTTCATAACAATTTCAACTTATGAAATCATTTCATTTAGCAATTTCTATTTATATCCCAATTAAGTGCAAAAATCTAATCTATAAGTAAATTACTTATAAATTGTTTATTCTACAACATCTATTCACTTTATAACTTCACGTTATAAATCTATTAGTTTCATTCACTTATGAAATCCTTTTATACTTCTTTTCAACACTTATAAAAATTTGTTTTATAAGTCCAATATTTTTATTAATAAAATATCCATTTTATAAATCTTCCTATACAAATCGTTTATAGTTATTCAAAAATCCCAGCTTAAACCATTTTATAAATAAATCGACTTTTATTTCAAAAATCACCTTACGGTCATAATTCACAAAAATCTTAACTTTTATAACTTCAAAATTTTAAATGTTTATTTATTTAAAATAAATCAATTCAACAATTCAATAGAACATATAATTTCAAAGATCACTTTAAAAATCCTTTTTAAAGTAAAAGTCGTTATTTTTACTTTTCAAAACTGAATCCGATGATGCAACAGCATCAATTAGTCCATCACAACAGTCAATATCATATATCAATATGATAACAGAATATATCAAAATATCTGTAAATAATCAATACGGTGAGGAATCCAGTCGGATCCCTCCAACCTGTTTCCCTACATCCACAGATGTTAGCACAATACCAATTCCGCTCCAGTACGGAATTATCGCGGTATATAGGTTTTATAAAATCCGCTTACTAACGGCGCAATAGGGTCTCATCCGCTATACGAGGCGGGAAATCATCAATCCAATATATACATATGCCAATATGTATATATTGCTATATATATAGATATATCCTACTATATCTAATATCACATCCAATAGCAATCAAATCAATAACTGAAAATTCCACTTTTCAATTGAGTGAGAAAATCTCACCTTAGCTTTAATTTGCAATCCATTTTCCCTTTCGGTTTGTTTTTCTCCATTTATACCTTGTATAAATAATTATACAATTTATTAATACTCGAACAGATCGAAAAATAAATTTTCATTTAATAATTTTGATTCATCGGTGATTTCATTTTAATAGTTAAATTAATTGATAGTTTTATTTAAACTAATTTCTCCTTTATTAAACTTCTTTAACATTTAAAACATCTGTTTTCAAATCCTATCTATATATAAATTTATTTCTGTTTAAACTAAAAATTAACTTTAACTAAATTTCCTTTAACTTACTGTTTCATAAAACTTCTTATACCCTAACCTCATAGACATGTATTTTCAGGTATAAACTAAATTTGAAATTATCAAAATAATAATAACAAAACTGCTATCAAATTTTAAACAACTGTTTTTTTTTCTTTTCCAGTTTAAACTTAAGAATGTTTTAATAAAAAAAACTTTACCTCACCAAACAAAGACGAACCCAGGCAATCCCAACCTCCCCGCGAACCAACCTCGCGACTGCCAGTCATTGCCTCGAGAACGAAGCTCCCCACTGACACCCAACTGCTCAAACTCGAACGCGCTGCCATCGCCCAGCCTCGGCCTCGTGCTCGCGAACGAACGAGTGCCTCGACCTCCTTGCCGAAGTTGCTGTCGCCAGAAACTTCGAACACTTCAACGTCGCCAAGACGAATCGCCAGAAGCCAATGCTTCGCCGCCATCCCACGTGTCGCGCTGCCCAGACCCTGCTCGAAATCGAGCCCTCCACTTCGCGACAGCCTCGCGACGAATCGCCAATTGCAGTCGAACGGCGCTTAACCCTAGCACCCACGCGACCCTATCCGCCGCTTGACGAACTTCCCCAATTAAACGAGCTGCCTCCATGAATCTCGATCGACATCGTGCTCGAGTCTGAGCTCGAGAATTTGAACGAAACCTTTTTTTCTTTGTTTTGCTTTGGAATGTTTTCGATTTTCAATCCTAAGATAAAAGAAGAAGCGGTTCCCTTTTTATTTGATTTCGTTTCCGTTTGGATCTTTGGGAATGATTTCGAACGAAGGTTTCAAATGGCAGACGAGAGCGGCCATTGTTTTTTTTTAATTTTTATTCTTCGTTGATTTCTTTTGAACTGAGGAGCGAATTGTTTTGAACAGATAAGGAAGAGGGGGGAACGAAATAATATTGTCTTGTACGAGATGAGACAACTAGGTCGACGGAAATCAGATAATAGGGTGTCTGTTGATTTGAGTGTATAAATTTATTTTTTTATTAATCGATTAATTATTGTCCAGACGCTTTTATCTCGTACAATCACACAATAGCTCTGAAAATTACGAAATTTGAAATCCGACACTAATTCAATATTACGGACCCAATGGAATTGGTTTCGTCGAATTCCGAGACTGTGCCTCGGACGGCTATTTTTAAATATCAATTCGAACGATATAATTTTAAACTGAACAAATCATTTTCAAATTCGATTCTGAAGCTCCTATTATCTTCAGTGTTATCAATACGAATTTTAAAAGCTTTCGAAATATTTTTCTTCAACTGTAAATTGAAGATTTAAATTTCTATTCAACTTTCAATCGATTAAATTTTAAAGTTTAATCGCAAATTTCAAAGTTATATCGGGGATTCAAATTAAATCATCGTTCAAATATTTAAAATTAATTAAATATTCTCAATTTAATTTGTTCGAAATTCTGGGTCGTTACAGACTTCCCCCCTTAAAAGAATTTCGTCCTCGAAATTACAAGTTAGGAAGAAAGGTCCTTAACTCGTCTACTATTTTTCACAATTCAATAGTTTTCTCAAATTTCAAAACAAATCTTTCTACTAAAGATTCGTTATCATTCAACTAGCTTTCTAACTTCAATTATAAGTTTCAAATAGCATTGTTTACTTCAAAATTCAAATTCGAGTTTAAATTCAAATTTTAAACTTTCAAAATTTCTCAAAAATTTTCTAACACTCGAAATTTTCGAAAAATTTCGCCAGCGTCTCCTTTGCGCGGCTAATACGGCACGACTACAAAACGTCCCTACGGACTCTCAGATTTCAAAAAGAAAAAGAAAAAACCAAGCGGCTAGAGAAGAAATCATCAAATCTCATATTGAAATTCAAATACTTATCTTTTGTCGAGCCATTCAAATTTATCTTCGAAATTAAATTCCAATTCCTTTATACCTGTATATCCTACTAGCCATAATATCTAGTTGCATATATTCAAACCATTTCGTACATTCAATTACAAAATTTTCAATATAAACTGCTTATACATTTCTAATTCACTATTGAAGTTACACATATTCATCTATTAAATTTTACATTTCAAATTTCATTTGAATTTAATTCACAATTCCAACCTTATTTGGATTCTATTTAACTTCTTAATATTGAATTTTATCAATTATTTTTCATTTACAACTGCATCATTTTAAATTAGTTTCATTTACTAATTTTATTTCAATACTTCACTTTGTTTATCACAAATCAAATCCAGTTTTTCAATATTCAGCTTGAATTTCATTCACTAACAAATTTCAAATATTTTATAAGTCTTCGACTTATCTACATTCCAATTTCATTCCTTTAATGAATTTTAATTCCAATTATCTTCTTTGAAATTTCACTTTCATTTATTCAAATTTATGCACTTATACTTCCTTTAATTTAACTCCATTCTTTAAGTTAAATTTATTCTATCAACATTCAATTTCTATAAGTTATCAACTTAATAATATTTCATAAATATGGTATTCCAGAGTCTTACCAACATTTCAAAAATCTCTTTTGAAAACAATTCAAATTATCCTTTGAATTTTCTAAAACAAAATCCAAATTCTCAAAACAACTTCCATTTAAACAATTTGGCAGCAATTCCTCTTTTGGAAACCCGAAAATGAACACCGGTGATGTCGCGATCATCATCGGAATTATTTTCCAGCGACCGAAAAGAGTTTAGAGCTTTCATCTCTCAAAATACTTTTCAAACCTTTGAAATTCATTTTTAAATCAAAAAGAATTTAAACTTCCAAATCTCCAAAATTTTCAAATTCTTTTCAAAACATTTCCAAATACTTCTCTGGAATTCCGTTTAAATTACAATTCACATTTTATAATTTTACATTCTTAAATTTCATTTGTATATGAATTTATTTCTTAACTTTGGAGTTACAATTTCCATTTCGTATTCAATTTCAAATTTAATGATAACATTTCAACATTATCACTTTCCTAACATCCATGCAACCATATACTATAGTATTTCATAGAAAAACACTTCTTTTCTATACAAAAATAGTTTTGGGCAAAATTATCTCATTTACCCTATTTAAAACAATACTGTGCCGAATTGTTCTATTCGAGTGTTTAGAGATCCCTATCGATAGAGTTGTACGGACAATACCGACCAGAATCCATATACCACTCAACAAACCAATCATCACAATATAAAACAATTTTATATTCACTAACAAATACGCACTCGTATCTATTTTTACACTCAACTCATTCTAGAGTACTACTGACTCTATCTCTAATGAGTAACACCCAACAGAGCAGGGTTGTCGCTTAACCATATGCTCTGATACCAAATGTAACATCCCGAAAATTTTCGACTTTCGAAAATTCAACATCGATACTCGCTTTATCGACTGCTGAGCCATCGAATGCCGGAAACCCGAAAAGTTATGGTTTAAGAAAGAAGAAAAAAGTAGAAGAAGAAGATAGAAGAAAAAGAAAGAAGAACAACAACAGAACAACAGAACAGCAACAGAAAACAATATCAGAATCTTACACATCGCAGCGGAATAATATACAATAGATAATTACTAGTCTTTTAAAACAAAGAACTATATCAGTTTATATATACATCAATCATCAGAGTCAATATACAACAATGGACAGTTATATAAACTTGTCCTCATACAGAATACACAGCGGAATAAATACTATCAGATACAAATACTACGTCTCGCCACCCAACTTGCTTCCAAAGCTCCAGAATATCCAGAATATCCTGATAACATAACTCTAGGCTGCCCGTGTGGAAATTGGTGGGCACCCAGAGTTTAGAAGGGAACAATAAACTCCGAGTCAGTCATGGTGACTGGTGTGAGATCGTAAAACAGTTATTTTTAAATTTAACAACAGGAAAACTTTAATGTCAATTCGCAATGCTTTTGGAAAATGAAACTACCATAAGACCTCCCACCACACACACAATGCAACGCAGACTTGGAGGAGATTTCTTCTTATGATAGTCAAAGATGCTTACTATGCAAAATCAAATCATTTTTGATATTATTACTAGTGCATAGTGGAAAACATTTCGAAAGTATAATATAAATCTTAGCCAGCATAGGTACCATTATATTATGCCTGCTATAGCTGCCTCCTGAGGAGACAGGTTATACAATTGAAATCGTAAAGGCTCGTATTGTTTCTTTGGATTTCCAACAAATGGTCAGGCTAAGGAACTTCCTATCCACGATGGGTACGTCCCTGGAATAGACGACCCGAGAACCTAACCGGATCTCTGCCAACACAAGGCCGGGTTACCTCTGCAAAAATAGGTAACTACTGACACGCGTATGCCATCCCCCGATCGTCACCGATCTTCCCGAGGATCCCCGATTCGCAACAAACCACATAGATAATAATAATGCAGTAACCACAGAGGTTAAGTATCTGGGCTCCATACCATGATACCACCTTTATCCAGAAGGAATGACATACACTAAGGGGCGCTACTCCCTAGAACCTTGCCGCATCCTTCCTATTTCGACCATTTCCGGGGTGTGAGGCTCGACGAAGTCTCGTCCACAAAGCTACGCTTTCTCAAAAAGCCCTGCTTCGGGTCAAACAAAAGTGATCAACCTATGATCACAAAGATATAAGATCAAACAAATGATCATATCACAAATGATCAAACACTGATCATTTCACAGCAACACTTAGTATGCCACGTTACCAAATTGGGATATATCACTGATAAATTTCAACTACATAACCTCTGAGCTCGTACGTCTTAGAGAAGGGTGTTAAGCTAAGAGAATAAATTCTCCGCCACCAACAGAAATGTATTTGAAAGAAATCAGCTTTATATCTCAACTTGTAACGTCAGACACACAATCCATATAAGTCTGTTCCGGGATCGAACAGAACCGAAGGCACTTCTCACGAAGCCCTTGCATTTCCGGATAAATTTCTAATCACGTCCGGACTTCCCGTCACTAAGGGTGATAAAACCTCTAAACCGGAGATCAGCCGATGTAGAGTAACTCGACGGTAATCCTTCCGTTTTCAAAAATATCCGGTCTTCAACACCGGTCTTCAAATGCGATTCATAACGACGTATCACATATTCGGAATGGGTTATACGACCCCATGGTCCTTTCCCGGCTAACCCGAATAGTGAGCGATTATTCAAAAATAAGTGTGGCATTCAAATTCATCCAATTCACAACAAATACCTACTCAAGGTAATTATTGATAGTCGGTTATTTAACTATCAATAAAGATGCGCAACATCATCAGATTCCAAATAATTTTCCAAATTATTTCATCTTCAAAAATATCTTTTACTAGATATAAAATTTTCCACACTTAACCATTTGAAAACAATTTCAAATTAGTTTCCACCTTTCATTTTATCTTTGGAGATAAAATCTCAAAACGGTTCATTTCATATTGGAAAAGCATTTCCATACTTATTTAAAAAATAGTAATTCACAAATCATTTATTTTCAACACTTAGAAAATATTCGATATACTTAAATCAAATTAAGTATATATTCATTCTTTAAGGAAATCATAGATTTCAACATCTATTTGAGTCAAAACGAATGTTGCATAAAACATTGTTACGACGACTCGAAATCACTAGTATAGGGATTCGGATTTAGATAGATATATAAATCCCAATACTACATCAAAACATTTCCTTTCGGAAATCATTTACTATAACAACAGTGTTATAGTCCACCATTTCCTTAAATTTCTCGAAAACGTCTATTTCAACAAGAACTGCGGAAATCTCTGCTTTCGATTTATAATACATTTTAAAACATCTCTAAAATGTTTAACTTCATTTTTTAATATCCCTTTTCCAAAACTATCCATTTTACTTAACGATATATTCACTATCCAAAATCGTGAATATACTTCAATAATTACATTTCAATCTTTTCTACACGTTTTATTCCAAGAATTATCCACTATCCAAAATCGTGGATAAAATTCCCTTAATAACTTCTATATTACATTCATCAAATTTGATTAATTTCGAATTCATAAAACAACGTTTATAAATTCACCTTTATATTTTCTAACAACTTCGATTTATAAAATTCTCCTCTTATTAACTTCTAAAATTACTTATCAAAATAAGTGATTCCAGATTTATAAACAACGTTTATAAATCACATTTATACTTCATAACAATTTCAACTTATGAAATCATTTCATTTAGCAATTTCTATTTATATCCCAATTAAGTGCAAAAATCTAATCTATAAGTAAATTACTTATAAATTGTTTATTCTACAACATCTATTCACTTTATAACTTCACGTTATAAATCTATTAGTTTCATTCACTTATGAAATCCTTTTATACTTCTTTTCAACACTTATAAAAATTTGTTTTATAAGTCCAATATTTTTATTAATAAAATATCCATTTTATAAATCTTCCTATACAAATCGTTTATAGTTATTCAAAAATCCCAGCTTAAACCATTTTATAAATAAATCGACTTTTATTTCAAAAATCACCTTACGGTCATAATTCACAAAAATCTTAACTTTTATAGCTTCAAAATTTTAAATGTTTATTTATTTAAAATAAATCAATTCAACAATTCAATAGAACATATAATTTCAAAGATCACTTTAAAAATCCTTTTTAAAGTAAAAGTCGTTATTTTTACTTTTCAAAACTGAATCCGATGATGCAACAGCATCAATTAGTCCATCACAACAGTCAATATCATATATCAATATGATAACAGAATATATCAAAATATCTGTAAATAATCAATACGGTGAGGAATCCAGTCGGATCCCTCCAACCTGTTTCCCTGCATCCACAGATGTTAGCACAATACCAATTCCGCTCCAGTACGGAATTATCGCGGTATATAGGTTTTATAAAATCCGCTTACTAACGGCGCAATAGGGTCTCATCCGCTATACGAGGCGGGAAATCATCAATCCAATATATACATATGCCAATATGTATATATTGCTATATATATAGATATATCCTACTATATCTAATATCACATCCAATAGCAATCAAATCAATAACTGAAAATTCCACTTTTCAATTGAGTGAGAAAATCTCACCTTAGCTTTAATTTGCAATCCATTTTCCCTTTCGGTTTGTTTTTCTCCATTTATACCTTGTATAAATAATTATACAATTTATTAATACTCGAACAGATCGAAAAATAAATTTTCATTTAATAATTTTGATTCATCGGTGATTTCATTTTAATAGTTAAATTAATTGATAGTTTTATTTAAACTAATTTCTCCTTTATTAAACTTCTTTAACATTTAAAACATCTGTTTTCAAATCCTATCTATATATAAATTTATTTCTGTTTAAACTAAAAATTAACTTTAACTAAATTTCCTTTAACTTACTGTTTCATAAAACTTCTTATACCCTAACCTCATAGACATGTATTTTCAGGTATAAACTAAATTTGAAATTATCAAAATAATAATAACAAAACTGCTATCAAATTTTAAACAACTGTTTTTTTTCTTTTCCAGTTTAAACTTAAGAATGTTTTAATAAAAAAAACTTTACCTCACCAAACAAAGACGAACCCAGGCAATCCCAACCTCCCCGCGAACCAACCTCGCGACTGCCAGTCATTGCCTCGAGAACGAAGCTCCCCACTGACACCCAACTGCTCAAACTCGAACGCGCTGCCATCGCCCAGCCTCGGCCTCGTGCTCGCGAACGAACGAGTGCCTCGACCTCCTTGCCGAAGTTGCTGTCGCCAGAAACTTCGAACACTTCAACGTCGCCAAGACGAATCGCCAGAAGCCAATGCTTCGCCGCCATCCCACGTGTCGCGCTGCCCAGACCCTGCTCGAAATCGAGCCCTCCACTTCGCGACAGCCTCGCGACGAATCGCCACTTGCAGTCGAACGGCGCTTAACCCTAGCACCCACGCGACCCTATCCGCCGCATGACGAACTCCCCCAATTGAACGAGCTGCCTCCATGAATCTCGATCGACATCGTGCTCGAGTCTGAGCTCGAGAATTTGAACGAAACCTTTTTTTCTTTGTTTTTCTTTGGAATGTTTTCGATTTTCAATCCTAAGATAAAAGAAGAAGCGGTTCCCTTTTTATTTGATTTCGTTTCCGTTTGGATCTTTGGGAATGATTTCGAACGAAGGTTTCAAATGGCAGACGAGAGCGGCCATTGTTTTTTTTTAATTTTTATTCTTCGTTGATTTCTTTTGAACTGAGGAGCGAATTGTTTTGAACAGATAAGGAAGAGGGGGGAACGAAATAATATTGTCTTGTACGAGAGGAGACAACTAGGTCGACGGAAATCAGATAATAGGGTGTCTGTTGATTTGAGTGTATAAATTTATTTTTTTATTAATCGATTAATTATTGTCCAGACGCTTATATCTCGTACAATCACACAATAGCTCTGAAAATTACGAAATTTGAAATCCGACACTAATTCAATATTACGGACCCAATGGAATTGGTTTCGTCGAATTCCGAGACTGTGCCTCGGACGGCTATTTTTAAATATCAATTCGAACGATATAATTTTAAACTGAACAAATCATTTTCAAATTCGATTCTGAAGCTCCTATTATCTTCAGTGTTATCAATACGAATTTTAAAAGCTTTCGAAATATTTTTCTTCAACTGTAAATTGAAGATTTAAATTTCTATTCAACTTTAAATCGATTAAATTTTAAAGTTTAATCGCAAATTTCAAAGTTATATCGGGGATTCAAATTAAATCATCGTTCAAATATTTAAAATTAATTAAATATTCTCAATTTAATTTGTTCGAAATTCTGGGTCGTTACAGTTTTTCCTTGCATACCTCTCAATTATTATAGAAAACTCAAGTATCCAACCATAAACCCTCATCATTTTCATCATCAAGAATCGGGTGATAAATTCTTTTTCGGACCGGTGTAAACACTTAAAAGCTCTGTACCCGAATCTTAGATCAAATTTATGACAACATTTCATGAAACTTCTATTATTTATTCAAACATTTTTGTAAAGATGCTTCTTTATATTTAACTATTTACTAACATTTCTAAGAAATTATTCCAGATATCGATAACTTATCTTTTATTATAATATACCTATTGAATTATAATTTACTACTTTAAACCAATATTAAATGCAAACATCTTTGTATTTAATAAAACTTCTTTTGTTTATTAATTACTACTCCTTCTATTAATTATCCACTTATACCAGTTTCAATACTTAAAAGTATTCATATACTTTTTCAAATGTTTTAAGCATACTCACAATTTACTTAACAAGTTTTACTTACTTTAAAATATAATCAAAGAGATTGAAATAATTACTACCAAAACATTGTTATAATAAATGCCCTTTCTTTTATAAATTTAAACATATAACTTTTTCTATCTTTTTATAAAAGATTCCAATACTTGTTATTATCTTTAAAATCCCATTATTAAAGGTCTAAATATACCCATAAGATTTCTTCCAAAGTGTCATTCAAAGGTTTAAAAACAAATGTTGCTAAAACATCTTTATTACAAACCCAAAACCATTAATTAATAACTTTAACCATTTCTTTTAAAGATCAAAGCATACCCATGCTTATCAATTAAGATAATATACTTTGATAAATATTGACAACCATTGATTAATTTATCAATTAATGATTCACATTATCCACTTTTAACTTTAGAAAATTATATAGATCAAGTAACTCAAAAATAATAGCAAGGAACTGGGTACTGCCAATAGTATCCCATATTTCCTTAAAAAGAAAGGGAATACTTAATAGAAGAGTTTACCATCCAAACACATCTCCTGCTCATTTTTAGTTACTTTCGAGCCACACGAATCAATTAATCATAAGGTTGTTTTTTGTTTCATTTTCAAAATCCCATTTTAGGAATAATACTTTTCCAAAAATGATTTGAAATTCCTTTTAAAAAATACCAGAATTTAAATTCTCAAAAATTACTTTATAAGGCACGTTTTATAAATCTAGTTTATAAAATCACTTATATAAAACATATTCATAAGATTTATTTATCTTAAATAAATTCCATTTATAAACATTACTATTTATCAAATACCCCTTAGTCAAACTGTGAAACTAAATTCACGAGTTGTTCGTATTTAAACTTTTATATTAAAGAAGCAATCAAACAATGATAATAACTGGGTATTATCATTTTCTTAATAAAATAACTGTATTAAAAAATATTTTTTATATTCAAAATATAATCCTAGGTAAAATTATTACATTTACAAATTTTCAAAACCAAAATCATTTGTATATACCAATAATAAATACGTGCTCATGTATAATACTCTCAAACTTATTCTAGAGTGTTACTACCCCTATTTCTAATGAGTTACTCATCCTAGGAAATTACTAAACCTATCTTCGATGAGGCATTATCCCACCAAAGCCAAGGTTCTTGCTTAACCCTGTGCTCTGATACCAAATGTAATGACTGGATTTTCAACCCTCGAAAATCAACACTAATACATCCTCGGTATTCACGTGCCGCAAATCCTATTGCTAGAAACCCAGTCATTAAGGGTAAGACAGAAAATAAAGATAGAACAGAATATCAAATGGATAGAATAACATATATTGTTTAAACATATAATCTTTACAGTGTAAATTTTAAATACATTTATCAGAGTTAAACATGAACGGTTAAAAATATCCGTCCTTACAAATGCAGAATACAATAATACAAGAGTGTGGTGGAAATGGATAACAATCTTAGAAGAATCTTCTAACCCCGTGCTCCGAGTTCCATCCAAAATTTCTTCTAACTAAACCTGATTACCAAGCTGTTTGGGAAAATTAGGGCACCTAGAGTTTAAGGGAATGGAAAATAAACTTCAGTTAGTCATGGGATTGGTGGGAGAAAATAAAAATACCGTTTTGAAAACAAAGGTATCTCATAAGACCATGCCGCACATAAACACGGAATGAGTTTTTACCTTATGTTAACCAAAACATTTTCTACAAAAAATCTGGGAACATTATTTTTAATGACATTCTTTGAAAAACGATAAATAAACATATTAAAATAGCCGAAATTGTTACGTTGGTTAAATTTGATGGCTTAATAGGTTTATAACTAAGTCCGAAGGCACTTATTGGAGAATCGATTTCCATACAATGGCAGGTAAGGGACTACCTTCCATACAGTAAACCTCTAGAGGGATGTACTGAGCATACACAAACAATCTTCTGCATTTGGCATGACCGGTCTATCCTTATTTGGCACTCAAACATGGCCTGAATAGAAACCGAATATGACATCACTGTGGTCGTTACCGACCAATCTAAGAGATCTCTTAGCATACACAACGTACCCGAAATATAGAGGGTTATCTAGAAAGGTGATAATCATAACCTAATGGTTGCGAACCACATAGCCTTATGATGTACCCCGTTTAAGCCATTACCGAGCGATGAGGCCCGAGGTAATGATTACGTTTTACATAACACATTCCACTTTGAATGCCACATTGCCAATTCATAATCATACAACTAATTTCTACAAACATATAACTTCTGAGCTCATATGTCTCAGGAAAGGGAGTTTAGCTAAGAGAAGTTGCCTTCTCCGCCACCAAATAGATGATACGTTCATAAAGACCAATTAATGTAATTAGAAATGCACTCTTCTACCACATCCTATCAGGATACCTCTAGCATCAGTAGTGAGAAGTCCTTACATCGAAGATCTTTAATGAAGAACTACTGCCACATATTATGATATGGGCACTACTACAAAACAGGTCATTTGCAACTGTTGTTTAACCCATGTTGCGATGGTTCAACAACCGTAGCAAATGCAGACGTCGCAATAGGCAAAAACTTGTTGCGACGGTTTTTAAACCGTCGTATAAAATTAATTTTTGTTGCGGTTATTTATGGCAACTGTCACAATAGACCTATTTTTTACGACAGTTCTTCATAACAATTGTCGCAATAGACAGTCATTTTGACTTCGAAAAGGTGACATTTTGCTACGGTTGGATTAAATAACTATCGCAAATTACTTATTTTTGCGACTGTTCTTCGTAAGAACCGTCGCAATAAACTGCCATTTTGACTTCGAAAGGATGACCTTTTGCTACGATCAGGTTAAATAACCGTCACGAATTGCCTATTTTTTGCTATGGCTTTTTATAATAAATGTCACAATAAACTGGCATTTGGCTCAAATATTAAATGTAGATTCACATAATGGGTTTCAATAATAACATAACTTTCTATATATAACCAGTCCACTACATTAGTTAATTACAGGAAAAATAATTACAATATGTTATAGGAAACAACATAACCCGAAAAACTTCGCATATTCAAACTTCCCACTTTAAATGTAATAATTACTCTGAAAGTTGGAACCTGGCACTTGGTTTCTTCTTTCACCATCCTTGTGTACAAAAAGAAAAAGAAAAGGAAATTAGTATCACACTGTACAACAAAGATGGTGCTAAGAATGAATAGAATGTGCATTAAATAAAGGGCACAACTTACAAATATGACATAGTAGAAGAAGGTGAGTATAGCAAGAATGACAAAACCATACTGGAATACGTTGTACCTATGTCAAAATATAATGATTGAATATGAGAAACACCACAATAAGTATCAAGTATAATTAATGAGCTTGTGGCAATGTAATAACACACTGTCTGTAGTAATGTTGTTATCTTCACGAAATTTATTACACTTGGATAGGGACAATGTCCGAAATCGTCATATATGCGAGCATTACTGATTTTTGTTTCAAAGACAAGATAACAGATGATTAGCATATTTGTATTTATATTTTAAACTGTACCAAAAAGCTTGAACTATATCGTACGCTGAGATATTGATGGAATGTTCAATTGTGAATTAAGATGCCCTAATAACTCACTTGTAGAGATACTTGATACCACGCAAAGACTGTAGGGTGTGACCAAATATTTCTTGAGCAGCAGTTGCTTGTGCATAGGAAGCAAATGCTATGGCGCAAAATTGAATCACACTTCAAAGACATAATATGCATATTGCCATTATTAACATGTCGACTACAAAGGCAAGAGTTATCTTTTCCCATGGGAAAAAAGAAAGATACCTGATGGAGCAAAGAAGGATGAGTCCCACATTGAAAGGAAGGAAGTCATCAAAGTTGCTCCCCATCTAAAATACAATTATTATTGTTATCGATAAAGCGAAGCAAAAATACAATAATATGAATAATAAATAATACAAGTGTTAGGCGAGTAATATAGTTCAACTGTATTTGAACGAGCTTAAACAAACTTAGTCTGTTGCAAACTAAACTATGGACGTACTGAAATTTAAACTCTACAAATTGTAGCTTAAATAAGCTATACTCGATACTTGCAATTCCAGCTTTACCTGAGTTTGGTAGAAAAATTATGAGAAGTCTGTTCAATGAACAAACCAGTTATACCTGACTTGAATTGTAGTGGTATCACATATATGTCGAGTATAAGCCAGAATTTCAGATTGTATACTGCTTTTACTCAAATGGTCAGAAAGATTTTATGTTTATAATCTCTCTAATATTCTATAATATTAAGTGATAATCATTATGATTTATCAACAAGGAAGAAGGAACGGAGCATCTGGACATAAAGGGACTTGATAGTATGCGCGATTATGTAAATTGTGCGTTAATAATTATATCATTTGAATAATGTTGAAAAAGTGATCATATTGAATTTCTAACATAATTCAAATTGTATATTATTAAATCACAATTAAGATAACTGCGCAAAATATCAAGCGGTTGTTCATCACTCATATAGAACCATCACATAAACTAATTTCTTTGTTCGAAATCAGCTAACACAACATAATAGCTCCAAGGACACATTATTAAATATTATCAACAAGCATGCTTTAGATGTTAGGTTGTATTTTTTATATCTCTAAACTGAGCTCTTCTTCATGCACATTGTTAACTATATACATACCTTTTATGATTATAAATCTTCCGGTGCACAGAAAGAGGAAGATAGTTTGCAGCTAGGATATCTTTAACAAAAATATTTGTTAACTTTCATTTGAATTGTTTAACAATCAATGCATCAGTGGATTCAATTGTTACCATACCATGATATTAGGGTCTTGGTAACAGTGAGACGACCGCCCATGACCCCTGTACTGAACATAGAAATAGTGCGCTGTAAAGTGTGCCAGGCATCCATGGACGATCATCAAGGTTAAGTTAAAACAACAGAATCTATCGTATAACTCATAGCGCATGGATAAAATACAATAGAAAGTATATATAGTGAAGCTTTACAGAACAGAATCTCTATTAAACCTCAAAATAGTTTGGTACAACATCTGAATAGTCAATACATCAAGCCTCACTACATATCACTCAGAGAATATACAAGCAGCGGAACATCCAGTACATATAGTAAGAAACTAATACGCAAGCCTCCAGATCGTCTTCGTCATCAGCATCGTCGGTCACTAAGAACAACACCTGTCACCTGCTACCTAGTCTGCCCATCCCAAAAATGGATGAACAGCCCTAAGAGTTGAACATAAAACCTTGAGTCAGACAACAGTCTTAGTGAGCGGTAAATTAACTAACAACATACCAAAAGAGCATAAAGGTAAAAGGAATAGGAATCCAACCCTCCCACTCCACCCCTTTCTACAGTGATAGCCCCCAGACACACTAAGCATAAATAAACATAGCAAAGCAGACATTTAAAGTAAAGCAATTATCACTCGAGTCAAGGGCGATGTTTTCCAAGTACAAACCCCCAAGGCATAAACCAAGATCAGATAAGCACCCGGAAAATTCCGCTCTTGAGACCGAATGACGATACAACCAAACATCCATGACTCTGGCTATCACTGTTATCATTGCTTCAATACCACCGTTAATTGAATGACCGGCACATTCTTTCAGTCGTCCGTCAAGGGTTAATGGAAACCCCGGTTCTATACAGAACTCCGCACGTCGTCGCAGCCCGTGCCTAGGACTATCGAATCTGCCCAGAGTACTCGACTACAATCATAGTCTTTAGGGACTATCGAATCTGCCCAGCGTACTCTTGCTTTGAGTCTGCTAGAACCTTCAATAACGATGAAACCTCATCCTTCTAGTCATCCTCCTCGACGACTATTCCCATACTAGCTCAAGCGCCTCTCGAGCAAACCATTATCCTCAGACTCGAACCCTTTCACCGAGTCATCAACATGCTTGGAGTGATCCCGTCTGGATTAAACCAAGGCTATCTCACATCATGCCTCGCTTCATCTCATCATAGCAAAGCCTCATCTCAACATCATCATCAAATCTAACCATATGAGCTTTATCATCCACATCATATGCCACGAGCAGCTTTCCTTATTCAAGAGCCTTTCCCTTAGCTTTTGAATCATCTTCGACCATCTTGTCTAAGTCAAATCCTCAATCAACTAATTTATAACAATCAATCAATCAAATCAATCATTAATCAAGTAATCAAGCATTCAAACATGATCTAATAAACAATTATAACAATAATGGCAATCTTGTAAATAAAGAGTCCAAATCTAACAAGCATGAATCATGAGTAATATCTCTACAACTTGATGAATGAACTTGCATAGATTAACATGTAGTAAAATGGATGTCAAATCATCATGAACAATGGATCTACACTTAAGTTTACGAAAATGCATGGAAATCACTATTTTAACACCAAATCAAGCCATCAATCCGATATACTCCTTTGGATCCGTGTGGGAGATAACCACCACTCACCAAATCACCTAAACACCTCAAAAGCAACACACTTCAGATCTGGACAGCGAAGGATCTAACTTGATCCGTCAAAATTCCGCTTCAAAAGATGAAATCTCTCTTCGATGGATGAAGATCTTCAATCTAAGCTCTTTGATCTTCGATTTGGATGGAAGGAATCACAAGATTAGAGTGGAGAAAAGAAGTGAAGAAGTGCAGCACTCAAGCTCTCAAAATGGCAGGACTTCGTCGCTTCAAAATCCGGATCCCAAAAAGTGAGGAAATGGACGTGTATTTATAGGCTGAAATCCCTAAGTCGTTCGCCTCCTTAAGTCGTCCACGACTTATCAAAACCCTACGACCTACGACTTAAAGACACCATGACTCAACACATCCTACGACTTAACTGAAATGGCCTAACGACTTAACAACAGTCGCGACTTAACACACACCCACATTCCTACTTAAGTCGTTTAAACGATTCAACAACTTACGACTCATCGACCATGCGACTTAACCACTCAGGCTTAAGCACAACTTAAAATACACACAGCCTAACACAGACACTACCTAACGACTTAAGTCCTTGCGCGACCTAACGGCTTAACTGGGGTTACGACATAACAACTTTAACGACTCAGGCATACTACAGAAATGTCCTAACGACTTAAGCAACCCTGCGACCTATCATAAGTCGTCTACGACCTAACATAGACACGGCCTAAACTTCAACGACTTACCCATAATCCTTAAGTCGCTCGAACGACCTAACTTCCTTAAGTCGTTAACCCGCTTAACCCCCTAGGTCTGTAACTTCCCTAAGCCGCTAACTCTTAAGTCGCCGCTTCCCTTAAGTCGCCAATTCCTTAAGTTGCCGTCTTTCTTAAGTCGCCAACTTTCTTATAGGTCGTCTAAACCCCTAAGTCGTCTACTCCTTAGGTCATTCCAATCTCTTAGGTCGTTTACTCGACCTAACCTACCCCACGACCTAAGCTACCTACACGACTTAACTTCTAGACGACCTAACTTCTACATGACTTAAGCTCTAGTCGACCTAAACTCTGAACGACTTAACACACTAACTATCTAATGACAACCGGTTACAAACATTCGATCCGTAAAAATACGGGTCGTTACATTCTCTCCCCCTTAGGAATTTCGCCCCCGAAATTCCAAACAAACAAGAGCAATCAAAACTATTCCGCATGCCTACCATCCATAGCAATCAACAAACCATGCGTCCAATTCTAGCCTAGCATGCAGAATTCTAAAACTAGAACAAGTTACAATGTCGTGAGATGACACGACACCTCATGGCCATACCTTGAAGAGTTCAGGATGAGCTGCCTTCATCCTCTCTTCCACCTCCCATGTACAGTCGTTAACATCATCACTCCATTGTATCTTGAGCAACCTAACTACCTTCCTCCTAAGCTGTTTTGTGTCAGTTTCCACAACACAAAGCGACTTACGAGGTCTCTTCTCGACTGGATAAATCTCAAAATCTTCACAGCTATCTACAGAGCCCACTATATTCGAGTCGTGCACATACTTCCGTTGATACGATACATGAAAAACATTGTGCACACCCGACATCTTTTCTGGTAACTCCAATTTATAGGCGAGCTTTCCAATTCGCTCGATGATCGGGAATGGTCCAACAAATCTCGGAGTCAATTTTCCTTTCTTCCCGAATCGAATAACATTCTTCAGTGGAGAAATATTCACAAAAACCATATCACCTACGTCGAATTCCAAATCCTTACGACGCTTATCGGCATAACTTTTCTGTCGGTCTTGGGCTGCCTTCATTCGTTGCTGGATGATCTCTATGCAATCCGAAGTCTGTCGAATCATTTCTGGCCCAAGTATTAGCTTTTCTCCTGCTTCTAACCAACATGTCGGAGAGTTACACGGTCTTCCATACAATGCTTCATACGGTGCCATACCAATGCTTGACTGGTAACTGTTGTTATACGAAAACTCCACCAAATGAAGGTGATCTTCCCATGATCCTCCGAAATCTAAAACACAAGCTCTAAGGAGATCTTCCAAAACTCGATTGACTCTCTCAGTCTGACCATCTGTTTGGGGATGATAAGTTGTACTCAAACACAACTCGGTTCCCAAAACTTCTTGGAAGCTCTTCCAAAATCCACTAGTGAACAATGGGTCTCGATCGCTCACTATACTCTTCGGAATACCATGAAATCGAACTATCCACTTAACATACAGCTCAGCCAACTTCGATGCAGTCCTAGTTGATCGAACAGGAATGAATCTTGCACTCTTAGTCAAACGATCTACGATGACCCAAATCCCTTCATTTCCCGTTCTGGTTCTAGGTAACCCATCGATATTTGTTCCCACTTCCATGTAGGAACTTCTAATGGCTGAAGCAATCCACTGGGCTTCTTCTGCTCGGCTTTTACCAACTGGCAGTTCATGCACTTGGAAATAAAATTTCCAACATCCTTCTTCATACCTTCCCAGTAATAGGTTCTCTTCATATCCCGATACATCTTATTTCCACCTGGATGAATTGTCAGCTTCGAGTGATGACTTTTCTTCAGAACTTCATTTCTCAATTCATCTATATCGGGAACAATTAGTCGTCCTTGCTTCCAAAGCCAACCCTCTCGATCGACCTCGAATCCTATATCCTTTTCTGGGTCCAATCCAGATTCCAAATCACGGATAATCTTGACAAGCTTATCGTCTCACTTTTGGCTCTCGCCAATTCTTTCCACAAGAGTCGGTCTTATCGATAAGTTTGCCAACATCTCAGGTTCCAATTCACATCTAGGCCTGAAGTCAAATCTAGCCAAATACTCGAGACTCTTCCATTCTGAAAACATGGCTCCTAATCCTGCATGTCTTCGACTTAACGCATCTGCCACTGCGTTACCCTTTCCCGGAGTATAGGCTATACCAAAATCATATGATGCCAAAAACTCTAGCCATCGTTGCTGCCGAAGATTCAAATCCTTTTGGGAGAAAAGATACTTCAATGACTTATGATCTGTAAACAACTCAAATCGAACTCCCAATAGATAATGTCTCCACATCTTCAGAGCAAATACAATCGTTACCAACTCCAAATCATGAGTCGGATAATTCCTTTCATGCAGTTTCAGTTGTCGACTTGCATACGCAACAACTTTACCCTTCTGCATCAGCACTGCTCCAAGTCCAGTACCACATGCGTCGGTGTAAACCACCATCTCATCATTTCCACTTGGAATAGTCAAAACAGGAGCACTTGTCAGTCGCTCTTTCAGGATTCCGAAAGCTTGCTCACACTTAGTATCCCATCCGAATACTTGATTCTTTTTCGTCAATCCTGTTAATGGTGCAGCTAACTTGGAAAAGTCCTTGATAAATCGACGATAGTATCCTGCTAATCCCAGAAAACTTCTCACATCAGATGCATTCTTAGGTCTAACCCAATCCTGGATTGCTGCTATCTTGGCGGGATCAACCGCTATTCCATTTCCAGAGATAATATGGCCTAAGAACCTCACTTCACTCTTCCAGAAGTGACACTTCGAAAACTTAGCCTTAAGCTGATGTTTCCGTAAGATTTCCAAAACAATACGCAAGTGCGTCATGTGTTCTTCTTCAGTTCTGGAATAAATCAAAATATCATCCACGAACACTAGTACGAACTTGTTCAACTGATCTCTGAACATTCTATTCATAAGATCCACAAAATATGTTGGTGCATTGGTTAATCCAAACGGCATTACCAGCCACTCAAAGAAACCGGATGGTGTCCTGAAAGCAGTCTTCGGCACACTATCCTTAGCCACTCTTAATTGGTGAAATCCCATAGCTAAATCCATCTGAGAAAACACCTTAGCTTCGTGAAGCTGATCAAACAAGTCATCTATTCTCGGCATTGGATACTTGTTCTTCTTAGTCACTTTATTCAGCTCACGATAATCCACACACAACCTCAATGATCCATCCGCTTTGGTTACAAACACAACTGGTGCACCCCATTCAAGCACACTACGCCGAATGAATCCTTTCCGTAAAAGATCATCAACCTGCACCCTCAACTCTTGCTGTTCCCTAGGCGCCATCCGCCTAAGAGGCATCACAACAGGTCTGGCCCCTTTAACTAAATCGATACGAAACTCGATCTCTCTATGCGGCGGTAACCCTTTGACCTCATCAAAGACATCCTCAAATCCGTTAGCGATTGGCACCGATGACAGTCCATCCCGTGGAACAACCAGCGAATACATGAAGCTCATGAAGACGCCTTCCTCATGCTTACATCGTATCACAACCTTTCGCCCTTCCACATTCTCGACTGTCACCTCCAACCTTTCACAATCAACCTTTGTCGCATACCTCCTAAGCCAGTCCATACCCAAAATAATTCCGAACCCCGCAAAGTTCAGAACAAAACAATCACAAACAAAAGAGCAATCATGACTCGATACAATCAGACCATGGCATAGCATACACAGACAAGACGAACCCCCAACTGGATTAGTCATAACCAATGGCCTATCAACGATATCCGGTTCTAAACCCAACCGGCCTACAAGTTCATTACAAACAAAAGAATGCGACGCCCCAGTATCGAATAACACTCTAACTGGAACACCACATATGGAAAGAGTACCTTGAACCACCACACTCTTTCCTTTCTCTTCAGCGGTAGAGGCTTTTGAAGATGATGGAACAGCCCCCAAAGCATAAGCTTGCACAATCTGCTTATCCTTCCGCGGTTATGGACAATTCTTCCTAATATGCTCCGGCTTGTCACAGTTGTGACACTTCACTGGCACCTTTGGATTCTTGCAATCTCTGGAGAAATGGCCCTTCTGCTGACAATTGTAGCAGGTCACTTCGCCCTTTGGCTTCTTCTGGCCATCCTTACCCTTTTGCTGCTGCTGCTTCTGTAACGACCCGGTATTTTGGACCATTCAAATCGACAATAATCCACAAATGTCAGACTTGAATAATGCAAAATAACAGATTGTAATAAAATTTGGAGCAAATAAAATCATTCACAGAATCACAGACACAGAAATATCAGAATAACTCGCAGCGGAATTTAAAAATAACCATAGTGGTTCATGAAGCCACTAAAATACATAATCTCAAATCAAATACAAAATACATAGTCTGAAACCCAATATAGTTCTGAAACAAGTACAATAGAAATCCCAAATACACAAGTCTCTAAAACAAAAGCTAAAATAAGACCACTGAAACTGAAATAGGAAGATAACTAGATAAGCAGAATCTCCAGCGATTCCGAGCTCCAGAAAGGTGAATCCAAAGCTGTGAATACTCAGG
The DNA here is from genome assembly GCA_030737815.1 of Allium fistulosum. Classification (NCBI taxonomy): domain Eukaryota; kingdom Viridiplantae; phylum Streptophyta; class Magnoliopsida; order Asparagales; family Amaryllidaceae; genus Allium; species Allium fistulosum. The sequence goes on along the minus strand of CM060903.1, from coordinate 312,291,034 downwards.
CTGACCCGAGCGTAAAATAAAACATAAACACTCGAGTCAGGATATACATACTTATACAGTGTAAACCAACTCAAGTGAACTGTAGTAAAGGTACAAGTAACTTAGAAGATGCTTGGGACCGCCCATCCTCTAAGGATCCGTTAAAATATCTACTATGTAATAATATTCGCTATTATAATAGTGTCTACATAAGTAAAGTATAATCATATCGGAAAATAGCGTTAAGGGGATGGAGAACCTTAACGTGGTCGGATCTTAAAATCATAATCGTAGTAAAGCTCGAAATGGTAGGTGACACGGCACAACTAGGCAATGCCAGGGTAGATATACCAATTACGCACACGGACTGATGGAGCGCATAGCAGCCACTATCGTCCACCTCAAACAACATTCCCAAATCGGAGGAGGCCATCTAGTCAAATCACAAATAAGAGTATAATATCGAAGAAATGTGTCCGAGAAGAGGTGCTACCTCACTGGTCCGAGATCGCTCATGTTTTAGCCACCTTATGCCAACTCACGGGAGTTGGGTCCACGTAACATACCTTAGGAACGTCGTCACCATCCTACTTCATTCTGGAATCTCCACCGCGTACACGGTTGTCAAAGTGGTTTTCGGTATCGACAGAGAGTATGTCCATATCCGATCCCGGTCTCTTTGCCAACCAATCGTTATTATAACCCGTGGTTATAGATTTAAAACAATTTATCAAATATACTTCAAATTAAACCATTTAAAAACAAAGTCATTATTCCTTTAAATCAAATCTTAAATTCCCAAAGTTTAGCCTTTTCGGAGTTCATTTATTCATTTAAAACAATAGCATTAAAATTCTCGGCTTTCACAACATTTAAAAAGTGTTGCGGTAAGTTATATTTGAAAAACAATTTATTTAGCAAAGACAGAATTTATAAACTGCTATAATAGTTCAGTTTTAAACAAATCATATTTCAGCTTACTGTAACTCTTAACAAGTGCTACAGTAGCCCCTTTTTAGTTCAGGTTCAATTTTAGTTTCTGCCACAACAGCCCTTACCAAGTGCTATCATAGCCTTAGTTCATTTTAGTCTTTTGGTTCGTATATATAACCGCAGTACTTAACAAGTGCTGCAGATTCCACTTAGTTTAGAATTGGTTCATTTAATCTAAACCATTTAAATTTATAAAATCATAAATTTTCACATTTAAAAAGTTCATTTAAATCCTTTAACTGATTTATTAAAAAGGGAATTTTATAAAATAAAACCAAAACTTACAAATTCGTTTATTAAATTCAAGGGTGTAAATCCCATTTCATTTAAACAATTCATTTCAATATTCAAACTTAGACTCCATTTTCCACCATTTTAAAACTTAATTTTCATTTCAATTTGATTAACTTAAGTTTCTATCTTTTCCTTTTAGTCAAATTTTCAAATCTAAGTTCCATTTTAAAATCAATATTTTCCATTTATTTATATTTATCACATAGAAAAATCATTTTTATTTTAAATAAATCACTTAAAAATTCAATTTAAATCAATTTAATATTATTACAATATTTAAATTATTTAAAAGTATCCAGAAAATACAGAAAAATAACCACGGGTCTGTATAATATTTTCTAGCCTAAGTCAAGTGATACGGAAACTATATCATTTCAATCCGTAATTTACAAAGAAAATCCGGGTTTTATCATTTCAAACCCGCAATCCCAAGTAAATAAAATTTTATTGAAAATCGTTCAGGCCTATCATTTCAGCCCATAACGACCTTCCCTTATTCTAAAGTCCGTTCGGGTATGTATCATTTCAACCCATAGTGATTCTATTCTACAGGGAACTTGCAGTGTGATTTAACAGAATAGAATAACAGTAAAATAAGAACAGAATATAACAGATGATATGATATGCAGTTTTAACAATTAACATCAACTATAAATAAATCACAGGTAGTTATAACATCATTTATTTATTTCTACACATTCAGTTGCGGTCGTTTCACAATCATATAAGTATGAATATTCGTGTGAGATTTACTCACCTCTATGGAGCTGGAGATCCGAAGAAAAGAGAAATACGATGTAAATCGAAAGCACGCGGATAGCACGATCAGTCGTTAGCGGATGCGCCAACTAGATTCAAACCAAAAGCACAATAAATAACCAACTCTAAGATTGCACGAATAACGAAATTCAAATAAGCAAACAAACGAAAAAGAAACAAGTTGACAATCGAAAGCAATAGCACGACCACTATTAGAATTTGATTATAACTTTAAAATTTGCAAAGTGACCAAACAAAATTTTTTTTCAAACAGATGCCAGAATATAACTTCGACGATTTACAAAAATGACAGAACACACTTCTCTTGAACATAAAATAAAATACAGAGTGATACAACATAAGATAAACCTTCAAAGTGACAAAACACTTTACTTCAAAAATACAGAGTGATGGAACACACTTCTGTTCATTTCCAGGCAGAGGAGAAAAAGTAAACTTTTACAAAAGGGACAAAATAGGTCAGAGGAAACAAACATGTGACAACCAACTTGCCCATTTCCTTTTTCTCACAAACTCGTACAGCAAACTTCAACAAAATTCCAAAAGTAACAAAGCATACACTTTCAAATTTTCTCAAAGGAAAGGTCAGTGGAACACATTCACTTCAACAAAACAAGGCTCGGTGGTGAACTGGATTTGGTGACGTGGGTTCTCTGGCGTGGGGTTGGAGGCAAGCAGGGCGGTCTGGTGGCGAATGGTGTCATGGTGGTGCCTTGGTGGTGGGTTCGGCATGGCCAGTGGTGGTCTCGGCAGGGGTTTCGCACGGGGTAGGGATGTGGGGTTGGGTTCTCGGTCTGCCGTGCGTTCCTGGGGCGTGATGGTGGCTGCAGTGGGTTCTCGTGGAGGAGGGCAGGTCACGGTCTGGGAGTTTGCCTGGGTGGAGGCGCTGGGGTAGGGCGTACGTGGTGGTGGCATGGCGTTGGGTCGCTTGGGTGGTTGGCTGGTCTCGTGGTGGGTGGTGATGGTCTGGGGTTTCGGTGAAGGGCTGACGTGATGGTGGTTACGACTGGGTAGGGGTGTGTGATGACGTGGTGGCAGTGATAGCATGCTGCTGGCAAAAGATAAAGAGCAAAACAGAGAACAGGCAAAACAATTGAAATAAAAAAAAAGATGAAAGAAGAAGGCATGTTGGATCTCACCTTTATGAAGAACGAAGGTCACGCAATACAAATGGAAGCTGAAGGAATTTGCAGTAAGAAACAAAAAAAAATTTGTGAACGAGAAATATTACTGCTCGCTTGATTTATGGAGAGAAGGCAGTAAAAGTTTTGAACGGTAGGCTATAAAGGAAATTAATTTTTCAAGCTGGCACGAAACGTACGGGAGGTAAAGGGGTAAGGAATGATTCTCATGTGCACGATTTAAGGATAGATTTGAGCAAGATTTTTGAAATTTTCAAACTGAAATATACAGCTGAAATTAATGGACAAAGGAACAATGCACGTACAGTGTAACGCCCGAAGTAACGTACAACCGTTACTTGTTTCCTTTATTAAATAAAATTTAAAAATGCTAACGGTTTCTTCCAATAATAACGCATCATTTTAACCCACAATTAAATAGCTATTACCATAATTAAAAATTTGATTCTAATATAAAGTTAAGAACGGAAAAAAACGTAACGAAATGTAACGCTTTAAATTTTTTAGTTTTATGCTAGTTATTACACTTTTAATTTCAAATTAATATTTCAAAATGTTAAATTTTTAAACGAAATTTCGTTAAAAAAATTTTGGGCTGTTACACTCTCCCCCACTCAAAGCTTTTCGTCCCCGAAAAGGAACGAAGAAGGAAAACAAAGAAAAAATAAGACAGAATAGCAAAAGTACCTGAAATAAACAGTTCCGGATTCGAAGCACGAATGCTCTCCTCCGTCTCCCTGGTGCAATCCCGTTCATCAGTGCTCCACTGCACTTTGACCAGGTTGATAGATTTTCTTCTTAGCTGCTTCGTACCTCGATCGACGATACGAAGTGGCTTCCTCTCAACAGTCAGATTTGGCTCAATATCCAAACTATCAAGAGCAGAAGGCTGAATAATAAGAGATGGATCATGCAGATAGCGACGAAGATGAGATACATGGAAGACATTGTGTATTCCAGAAAATTTCTCGGGTAAATCCAGACGATAAGCAAGAGAGCCAATTCTTTCCAAAATGCGGAAAGGACCCACAAATCTAGGAGAAAGCTTTCCTCTACGACCAAAACGAATAACATTCCTTAAAGGAGAGACCTTAAGGAAAACCAAATCACCAACAGCAAACTCTAAACTCCGTCTTCGACGATCAGCGTACTTCTTCTGTCTATCTTGAGCAATCCTCATCTTCCTCTTAATCTCTTCAACTCTCTCTGAAGCTTCCAAAACCAACTCAAGACCAAGAACCAAATGATTACCGGATTCAATCCAACAAGAAGGAGATCTGCAAGGTCGTCCGTAAAGAGCAGAAAATGGAGATGTCTCAATACTGGCCTGATAACTATTGTTATAAGTGAATTCGACAAGATGGAGATGATCTTCCCAAGATCCTCCATAATCAAGCACACAAGCACGAAGAAGATCTTCTAAAATCTGATTCACCCTTTCCGTTTGACCGTCGGTCTGTGGATGGTAAGCAGTGCTCAGATTTAGATGAGTACCCAAAGAATCCTGAAAGGCCTTCCAAAACCTACTAGTAAAGATAGGATCACGATCACAAACGATACTGAGAGGAACACCATGGAGACGAACAATCTCCCTCATGTAAATCTCAGACAAACTAGAAGCTGTACGGGTAGACTTGACCGGAATGAAATGAGCTGATTTGGTCAATCTATCCACAATAACCCAGATACTCTCGTTACCCTTCCTAGTCCTCGGTAATCCATCAATGAAATCCATAGAAACTTGTTCCCTTCCAATTGGGAATCTCAAGAGGCTGCAATAAACCAGGGGTCTTCTGATGATCTGCCTTGACTTGCTGACAAGTCGCACATCTATTCCCAAAAATGGAAACATCTCGTTTCATACCTTTCCACCAATATAACTTCTTCATATCCTGATACATCTTGGTCACGCCTGGATGAATAGAAAGTCTGGACTGATGATTCTCCCGAAGTAACTCCTGTCTTAATCCATCAACATTCGGGACACAAATCCTATTATTAATCCTCAATACACCCTTATCGTCAATCTGAGCTCCATTACCATCAAGACTACTACCTCCAACTCTGCTTCGAACACTCTCCTTAATCAATCTAAGCATCTGATCCTCATCCTGTCTAGCCATAATACGATCCACAAGAGGTGAAGAAACAACAATCTGACACAACAAAGCTTTCTTACTACTCAAAGCATCTGCCACTACATTAGCCTTTCCCGGTGTATAGTTGATGTCGAGGTCATAAGAAGCAAGGAACTCTAACCACCTAACTTGTCTCTGATTCAAGTCCTTCTGAGAGAAAATATACCTCAAAGACTGATGATCTGTGAAAAGCTCGAACTTGGTACCCAACAGATGATGTCTCCAAAGCATCAAAGCGAAAACAACTGCAAGCAACTCTAGATCATGGGCAGCATAATTTACTTCATGGGTCTTCAGCTGTCTACTAGCATAAGCAATCACTCTACCATCCTGCATCAGAACAGCTCCCAAACCTTCTCGACAAGCATCAGTGTATACCGTTAATCCCTCATTTCCATTTGGAACGGTAAGCACATGTGCGGAAGTAAGCTTGTCTTTTAACTCATTGAACGCGGCATCACACTTATTACTCCAAATAAACTTAGCATTCTTCCGAGTTAAAGCAGTGAGCGGTGCAGCAATCCGAGCGAAATTCTCAATGAATCTCCGGTAATAACCGACGAGGCCCAGAAAACTACGGATATCAGTAGGAGTCTTAGGAGTTTCCCAATCCTGCACAGAATAGGGAAAAGAAGGATAATAGGAAAGATAGAATAAATTGAAATGAAAAAATGAAAGAGAAGGAAAGAAAGACTTACATTGATCGCAGCGATCTTGACTGGATCAACTGAAACTCCATTACTAGAAACAATATGTCCGAGAAATCGGACTTCATCCTTCCAGAAATGGCATTTGGAAAATTTTGCTTTTAACTGATGATTTTGAAGAGTCTCAAGAACAGATTTCAAATGTGACTCATGTTCTTCTTCAGATTTAGAGAAAATGAGGATATCATCCACAAAGACTAGAACAAATTTATTAAGCACATCCCGGAAAACACGATTCATCAAGTCAACAAAGAAAGCGGGAGCATTAGTCAAACCAAAAGGCATGACTAACCATTCGAAGAATCCATTCTCAGTACGGAAAGCAGTCTTGGGAATACTTTCCTCGGCAACTCTGAGTTGGTGAAAACCTATGGCAAGATCAAGCTGAGAGAAAACAGTAGCACCATAAAGCTGATCAAACATATCATTGATGCGAGGCATTGGATATCTATTTTTCATAGTGAGTTTGTTCAACTCCCTATAATCAACACACATCCGGAGAGAACCATCGGACTTGGTGACGAAAACCACCGCAGCTCCCCATTCAGAAAAACTAGGTCTGATCAGACCCTTGGAAGATAGGTCCCCAATTTGTTCCCTTAACTCAACCTTCTCGCGGGGTGCCATTCTTCTAGGAGGAAGAACTACTGGTCGAGCTTCAGGAATGAGATCAATGCGGAAATCAATTTCCCGCTTGGGAGGTAAAGCAGTAACTTCACCAAATACATCCGGGTAGTGATTGACTACCCGAGTCGACTGAAGATCAACAGGAGAAGCATCCAATGAGTAGATAAAGCTACCAGCACAATTATGAGGCAGACTACACTGAATAACCAAAGAATTACCCCGATCATCCTTAAGAGAAACAATTTGGGATTTACAAGAGATATGGGCATCATGATTCTTTAACCAATCATCTCCAAGCAGCAAATCAAAAGTATCAAAACCAAGAATATAGAAATCACCATTAAAACGATGATCGGAATGGTGTAGTTTCACATGTTTACAAATCTTATTAAGATTTGCGGGACCACCAATAGGATTTGAAACACATAGAGGAACAGAAGCATACTCAGGGGAAAGGAGATGTTCAAACTTGTTACACAGATCATCAGAAATAAAACTATGCGAAGCTCCAGTATCAAATAAAACACAGACAGGATGATGAAATAAAGTAAAGGTGCCTTGAAGAGTACCTTGACCATCGCTAGGAGCAGGAGCAGGAGCAGGTGATGAAGCAGATGTGACAGCAAATACGCCAGATGGCTTTCCCTTCTGATATAAAGGACAATCCTTCCTAAAATGACCCGGCTGAAGACAAACGTGACAAAGATCGTTCCTGGAAACCTGGGGTGGAGGAACAACAGCACTAACCGATGTAGGGCAGCTATTGGCATAGTGTCCCTTCTGGTCACATTTGAAGCAAGTAATGGAGGAAAGATCAATAGGGTGTCTCTGAGAAGGAGCTGATGCTGAAGATCCCAAGCCCGCATGCTTGATCCAATTCTTCTTCTGCTGGTGGAAGTTGGGCTTTCTCTTCTTGGAATTTGCAGAGGAAGATTGTGAGACATGAACACCAGAAGTAGCAGGACCCTTGGAAGTAGGGTTCTCATAGCGAATAGCCATATCCATGAGCTCAGTAAATGTGCCATGAACATGTGAAATAAGACGATCGTAGAACTCTGGGCGAGCTCCAGAAATGAACTTCTCATTCTTCTTTAGCTGAGTGTCGATAAGACCAGGATCAAATTTGGAAAGTTCATTGAACTTCCGTTCATACTCTGAAAAAGACATGGTACCGTGCTTGAGGTCCATGAATTCACGGTAAAGCTGAGATTTCCCGGCTTCGGGCATCCATTTTGCCACAAAAGCCTCCCTGGAAAGAAGATACAGAAACCAAACTTAAGATAGATTCAAAAGGAAAAGAAATGGGAAAAATTCAAGTTAACACAAAGGATACCTGAACTGCTCCCATGAAAGATCACCTTCGTTAGTGTGAGTCGTAACAGACTCCCACCAATCTAAGGCTGACTCTTGCAGCTGCCATGCTGCTAACTGACGCTTCTGAGCATCAGTGATCTCTAGACCAGTAAAGATTCTTTCCAAACTTCTTAGCCATTGCTGGGCTTCGATGATACTCTCTGAACCGGTGAACCTAGTGCCACCGAGCTGAGAGAATTCTTTGCAAAGAACTGTAAACTTAACGGGTGCAACAGGTGGAGGAACTGGGGCAATACCACGACCCCTACCTCTAGCATTTCCACGATTCATCCTGGAAATATCAAGAATAAATTTAGGACAAGGTACAGAGAAGACAAAGATAAGTTAAGATAAGATACGATAAGATCACTTGGATGGATATCCTAATAACAAAATTCCTAACAAGGTAGAATACGGAAAGAAGGAAGTTTAGAAAATTTCTTCTTAAAACAAGAAAACTTTATATCAAAATAATCTTTGAAAAAATCATTTGAGAAAATCATTTTAAAATCATTTTATACTTTGAAAATACGTTCACTCACAAAGAAATGAATCTGAGTTTGATTTCACTCATTCTAGGGTATTTCTACCCTATCTCTAATGAGTTTTTGCTCCATAGGCTAAGGTTTGCCTAAAACCTGGCTCTGATACCAAATGTAACGACCCGGTATTTTGGACCATTCAAATCGACAATAATCCACAAATGTCAGACTTGAATAATGCAAAATAACAGATTGTAATAAAATTTGGAGCAAATAAAATCATTCACAAAATCACAAACACAGAAATATCAGAATAACTCGCAGCGGAATTTAAAAATAACCATAGTGGTTCATGAAGCCACTAAAATACATAATCTCAAATCAAATACAAAATACATAGTCTGAAACCCAATACAGTTCTGAAACAAGTACAATAGAAATCCCAAATGCACAAGTCTCTAAAACAAAAGCTGAAATAAGACCACTGAAACTGAAATAGGAAGATAACTAGATAAGCAGAATCTCCAGCGATTTCGAGCTCCAGAAAGGTGAATCCAAAGCTGTGAATACTCAGGATGACCCGAGCGTAAAATAAAACATAAACACTCGAGTCAGGATATACATACTTATACAGTGTAAACCAACTCAAGTGAACTGTAGTAAAGGTACAAGTAACTTAGAAGATGCTTGGGACCGCCCATCCTCTAAGGATCCATTAAAATATCTACTATGTAATAATATTCGCTATTATAATAGTGTCTACATAAGTATAGTATAATCATATCGGAAAATAGCGTTAATGGGATGGAGAACCTTAACGCGGTCGGATCTTAAAATCATAATCGTAGTAAAGCTCGATATGGTAGGTGACACGGCACAACTAGGCAATGCCAGGGTAGATATACCAATTACGCACACGGACTGATGGAGCGCATAGCAGCCACTATCGTCCACCTCAAACAACATTCCCAAATCGGAGGATGGCCATCTAGTCAAATCACAAATAAGAGTATAATATCGAAGAAATGTGTCCGAGAAGAGGTGCTACCTCACTGGTCCGAGATCGCTCCTGTTTTAGCCACCTTATGCCAACTCACGGGAGTTGGGTCCACGTAACATACCTTAGGAACATCGTCATCATCCTACTTCATTCTGGAATCTCCACCGCGTACACGGTTGTCAAAGTGGTTTTCGGTATCGACAGAGAGTATGTCCATATCCGATCCCGGTCTCTTTGCCAACCAATCGTTATTATAACCTGTGGTTATAGATTTAAAACAATTTATCAAATATACTTCAAATTAAACCATTTAAAAACAAAGTCATTATTCCTTTAAATCAAATCTTAAATTCCCAAAGTTTAGCCTTTTCGGAGTTCATTTATTCATTTAGAACAATAGCATTAAAATTCTCGGCTTTCACAACATTTAAAAAGTGTTACGGTAAGTTATATTTGAAAAACAATTTATTTAGCAAAGACAGAATTTATAAACTGCTATAACAGTTCAGTTTTAAACAAATCATATTTCAGCTTACTGTAACTCTTAACAAGTGCTACAGTAGCCCCTTTTTAGTTCAGGTTCAATTTTAGTTTCTGCCACAACAGCCCTTACCAAGTGCTATCATAGCCTTAGTTCATTTTAGTCTTTTGGTTCGTATATATAACCGCAGTACTTAACAAGTGCTGCAGATTCCACTTAGTTTAGAATTGGTTCATTTAATCTAAACCATTTAAATTTATAAAATCATAAATTTTCACATTTAAAAAGTTCATTTAAATCCTTTAACTGATTTATTAAAAAGGGAATTTTATAAAATAAAACCAAAACTTACAAATTCGTTTATTAAATTCAAGGGTGTAAATCCCATTTCATTTAAACAATTCATTTCAATATTCAAACTTAGACTCCATTTTCCACCATTTTAAAACTTAATTTTCATTTCGATTTGATTAACTTAAGTTTCTATCTTTTCCTTTTAGTCAAATTTTCAAATCTAAGTTCCATTTTAAAATCAATATTTTCCATTTATTTATATTTATCACATAGAAAAATCATTTTTATTTTAAATAAATCACTTAAAAATTTGATTTAAATCAATTTAATATTATTACAATATTTAAATTATTTAAAAGTATCCAGAAAATACAGAAAAATAACCACGGGTCTGTATAATATTTTCTAGCCTAAGTCAAGTGATACAGATACTATATCATTTCAATCCGTAATTTACAAAGAAAATCCGGGTTTTATCATTTCAAACCCGCAATCCCAAGTAAATAAAATTTTATTGAAAATCGTTCAGGCCTATCATTTCAGCCCATAACGACCTTCCCTTATTCTAAAGTCCGTTCAGGTATGTATCATTTCAACCCATAGTGATTCTATTCTACAGGGAACTTGCAGTGTGATTTAACAGAATAGAATAACAGTAAAATAAGAACAGAATATAACAGATGATACGATATGCCGTTTTAACAATTAACATCAACTATAAATAAATCACAGGTAGTTATAACATCATTTATTTATTTCTACACATTCAGTTGCGGTCGTTTCACAATCATATAAGTATGAATATTCGTGTGAGATTTACTCACCTCTACGGAGCTGGAGATCCGAAGAAAAGAGAAATACGATGTAAATCGAAAGCACGCGGATAACACGATCAGTCGTTAGCGGATGCGCCAACTAGATTCAAACCAAAAGCACAATAAATAACCAACTCTAAGATTGCACGAATAACGAAATTCAAATAAGCAAACAAACGAAAAAGAAACAAGTTGACAATCGAAAGAAATAGCACGGCCACTATTAGAATTTGATTATAACTTTAAAATTTGCAAAGTGACCAAACAAAATTTTTTTTCAAACAGATGGCAGAATATAACTTCGACGATTTACAAAAATGACAGAACACACTTCTCTTGAACATAAAATAAAATACAGAGTGATACAACATAAGATAAACCTTCAAAGTGACAAAACACTTTACTTCAAAAATACAGAGTGATGGAACACACTTCTGTTCATTTCCAGGCAGAGGAGAAAAAGTAAACTTTGATACAAAATACAAAAGGGACAAAATAGGTCAGAGGAAACAAACACGTGACAACCAACTTGCCCATTTCCTTTTTCTCACAAACTCGTACAGCAAACTTCAACAAAATTCCAAAAGTAACAAAGCATACACTTTCAAATTTTCTTAAAGGAAAGGTCAGTGGAACACATTCACTTCAACAAAACAAGGCTCGGTGGTGGACTGGATTTGGTGACGTGGGTTCTCTGGCGTGGGGTTGGAGGCAAGCAGGGCGGTCTGGTGGCGAATGGTGTCGTGGTGGTGCCTTGGTGGTGGGTTCGGCATGGCCAGTGGTGGTCTCGGCAGGGGTTTCGCACGGGGTAGGGATGTGGGGTTGGGTTCTCGGTCTGCCGTGGGTTCCTGGGGCGTGATGGTGGCTGCAGTGGGTTCTCGTGGAGGAGGGCAGGTCACGGTCTGGGAGTTTGCCTGGGTGGAGGCACTGGGGTAGGGCGTACGTGGTGGTGGCATGGCGTTGGGTCGCCTGGGTGGTTGGCTGGTCTCGTGGTGGGTGGTGATGGTCTGGGGTTTCGGTGAAGGGCTGACGTGATGGTGGTTACGACTGGGTAGGGGTGTGTGATGACGTGGTGGCAGTGATAGCATGCTGCTGGCAAAAGATAAAGAGCAAAACAGAGAACAGGCAAAACAATTGAAATAAAAAAAAGATAAAAGAAGAAGGCATGTTGGATCTCACCTTTATGAAGAACGAAGGTCACGCAATACAAATGGAAGCTGAAGGAATTTGCAGTAAGAAACTAAAAAATTTTTGTGAACGAGAAATATTACTGCTCACTTGATTTATGGAGAGAAGGCAGTAAAAGTTTTGAACGGTAGGCTATAAAGGAAATTAATTTTTCAAGCTGGCACGAAACGTACGGGAGGTAAAGGGGTAAGGAATGATTCTCACGTGCACGATTTAAGGATAGATTTGAGCAAGATTTTTGAAATTTTCAAACTGAAATATACAGCTGAAATTAATGGACAAAGGAACAATGCACGTACAGTGTAACGCCCGAAGTAACGTACAACCGTTACTTGTTTCCTTTATTAAATAAAATTTAAAAATGCTAACGGTTTCTTCCAATAATAACGCATCATTTTAACCCACAATTAAATAGCTATTACCATAATTAAAAATTTGATTCTAATATAAAGTTAAGAACGGAAAAAAACGTAACGAAATGTAACGCTTTAAATTTTTTAGTTTTATGCTAGTTATTACACTTTTAATTTCAAATTAATATTTCAAAATGTTAAATTTTTAAACGAAATTTCGTTAAAAAATTTTTGGGCTGTTACAGCTTCCTCTTCTTGTTCCCACCCTGCTGTGGTTTAGACTCTTCCCTGATCATAGCAACAACAGATCCTTCTTTAGGAAACAGATTCTCATGCCTGAGAGCTTTCTCCACAAGCTTCTCAAATGAATCGTCCAAATGATCCACCAACTGCCTCCCAAGATAACTGTCCAAGCCTGCCACAAACTTCTCGTTCTTCTAATATGAAGATTCAATATACGACCGGGCATACTTGGACAAAGCTTCAAACTCAGAAACATACTCAAGAACCAGTCTTCCACCTTGCTTGAGCTCCACAAACTTCTTGAACAGAACAGATTTCTGAGCTGTAGAAATGAACTTAGCTTCAAATCTGGCTTGGAATTGCTCCCAAGTAATTTCTTCCTCCGGAGTATCAATGGTGATAGAGTTCCACCAATCAGAAGCTCTTCCTTGAAGCTGTCTTGATGCAAGCTTCCTTTTGGTTGCATCCTCGATTCCCAAATCACCAAAGATCCTTCTACAAGCATCTATCCATCTCTGGACTTCAATAGTTGACTATGTTCCCAAGAAAACCTTTCCTCCAAGAGCAGTATAATCTTTACACAACTTAGCAAAATCCACCGGTCTTGGAGTTTGAACTTGAACTCCAACACCTACTGATGGCCCCGGAGCTGGCATCCTTCTCATGATCGAAGTCATCATAGCCTCGAACATAACAGCATAATCAGCAGCCCCCTTAGTAGCACGGCCTTCCCTAGCAGCTGGTCTCCCTCTTCGACTCATTCTTAATATCTATAAAAGGAATGATTAATACACCTTGAGAACAACTGCATAAGGGGTTCAAATCATTCTGAGCTACTATATTATATATAGTAATCATCCATCAAAATACAATTACATCTCTCATACGTAGTTACGTCAGCGAGCGTTGGCTAAAATCGATTAACCAATGCTCTGATACCAAATGAGACGACCGCCCATGACCCCTGCAGTAAACATAGAAATAGTGCGCTGTAAAGTGTGCCAGGCAGCCATGGACGATCATCAAGGTTAAGTTAAAATAGCAGAATCTATCGTATAACTCACAACGCATGGATAAAATACAATAGAAAGTATATATAGTGAAACTTTACAGAACAGAATCTCTATTAAACCTCAAAATAGTTTGGTACAACATCTGAATAGTCAATACATCAAGCCTCACTACATATCACTCAGAGAATATACAAGCAGCGGAACATCTAGTACATATAGTAAGAAACTAATACGCAAGCCTCCAGCTCGTCTTCATCATCAGCATCGTCGGTCACTAAGAACAGCACCTGTCACCTGCTACCTAGTCTGCCCATCCCAAAAATGGATGAACAGCCCAAGGTAATAAGAGTTGAACATAAAACCTTGAGTCAGACAATAGTCTTATTGAGCGGTAAATTAACTAACAACATACCAAAAGAGCATAAAGGTAAAAGGAATAGGAATCCAACCCTCCCACTCCACCTCTTTCTACAGTGATAGCCCCCAGACACACTGAGCATAAATAAACATAGCAAAGCAGACATTTAAAGTAAATCAATTATCACTCGAGTCAAGGGCGATGTTTTCCAAGTACAAACCCCCAAGGCCTAAACCAAGATCAGATAAGCACCCAGAAAATATTGCTCTTGAGACCGAATGACGATACAACCAAACATCCATGACTCTGGCTATCACTGTTATCATTGCTTCGATGCCACCGTTAATTGAATGACCGGCACATTCTTTCTGCCGTCCGTTAAGGGTTAATGGCAACCCCGGTTCTAGACAGAACTCCGCACGTCGTCGCAGCCCGTGCCTAGGACTATCGAATCTGCCCAGAGTACTCGACTACAATCATAGTATTTAGGGACTATCGAATCTGCCTAGCATACTCTTGCTTTGAGTCTGCTAGAACCTTCAATAACTATGAAAACTCAGCCTTCTAGTCATCCTCCTCGACGACTATTCTCATACTAGCTCAAGCGCCTCTCGAGCAAACCATTATCCTCAGACTCGAATCCTTTCACCGAGTCATCAACATGCTTGGAGTGATCCCGTCTGGATTAAACCAAGGCTATCTCACATCATGCCTCGCTTCATCTCATCATATCAAAGCCTCATCTCAACATCATCATCAAATCTATCCATATGAGCTTTATCATCCACATCATATGCCACAAGCAGCTTTCCTTATTCAAGAGCCTTTCCCTTAGCTTTTGAATCATCTTCGACCATCTTGTCTAAGTCAAATCCTCAATCAACTAATTTATAACAATCAATCAAATCAATCATTAATCAAGTAATCAAGCATTCAAACATGATCTAATAAACAATTATAACAATAATGGAAATCTTGTAAATTAAGAGTCCAAATCTAACAAGCATGAATCATGAGTAATATCTCTACAACTTGATGAATGAACTTGCATAGATTAACATGTAGTAAAATGGATGTCAAATCATCATGAACAATGGATCTACACTTAAGTTTACGAAAATGCATGGAAATTACTATTTTAACACCAAATCAAGCCATCAATCCGATATACTCCTTTGGATCCATGTGAGAGATAACCACCACTCACCAAATCACCTAAACACCTCAAAAGCAACACACTTCAGATCTGGACAGCGAAGGATCTAACTCGATCTGTCAAAATTCCGCTTCAAACGATGAAATCTCTCTTCGATGGATGAAGATCTTCAATCTAAGCTCTTTGATCTTCGATTTGGATGGAAGGAATCACAAGATTAGAGTGGAGAAAAGAAGTGAAGAAGTGCAGCACTCAAGCTCTCAAAATGGCAGGACTTCGTCGCTTCAAAATCCGGATCCCAAAAAGTGAGAAAATGGACATGTATTTATAGGCTGAAATCCCTAAGTCGTTCGCCTCCTTAAGTCGTCCACGACTTATCAAAACCCTACGACCTACGACTTAAAGACACCACGACTCAACACATCCTACGACTTAACTGAAATGGCCTAACCACTTAACAACAGTCGCGACCTAACACACACCCACATTCCTACTTAAGTCGTTTAAATGACTCAACAACTTACGACTCATCGACCTTGCGACTTAACCACTCTGGCTTAAGTGCAACTTAAAATACACACGGCCTAACACAGACACTACCTAACGACTTAAGTCCTTACGCGACCTAACGGCTTAACTGGGGTTACGACATAACAACTTTAACGACTCAGGCATACTACAGAAATGTCCTAACGACTTAAGCAACCCTGCGACCTATCATAAGTCGTCTACGACCTAACATAGACACGGCCTAAACTTCAACGACTTACCCATAATCCTTAAGTCGCTCGAACGACCTAACTTCCTTAAGTCGTTAACCCGCTTAACCCCCTAGGTCTGTAACTTCCCTAAGCCGCTAACTCTTAAGTCGCCGCTTCCCTTAAGTCGCCAATTCCTTAAGTCGCCGTCTTTCTTAAGTTCCCAACTTTCTTATAGGTTGTCTAAACCCCTAAGTCGTCTACTCCTTAGGTCATTCCAATCTCTTAGGTCGTTTACTCGACCTAACCTACCCCACGACCTAAGCTACCTACACGACTTAACTTCTAGACGACCTAACTTCTACACGACTTAAGCTCTAGTCGACCTAAACTCTGAACGACTTAACACACTAACTATCTAATGACAACCGGTTACAAACATTCGATCCGTAAAAATACGGGTCGTTACAAACAGTCAAACAACTTGATGTGCTCAAAATATAATATCTTCTATAAAAGAAATCCTTAAATTTATCCAAGCCAAAATGCAAATTTTGGTCGACAGTGTACCTCATTATCAAGAAGTAGTTGTATTCTAAATAATTTTGAATTTGGGACAATAGAAGTTGGCAAGTATGTATCACTAGGAAAATGTTATAGTTTTATTTGTCAGACTACTATGTGAAAGCTCAAAGATTGAGGGTTGTATAGATGGTTTCAAATCATATTAATATCACCTAAAACCAATCTTAATAACCCTTAAATGACGTTATTTGTTCTGCAATATCATATTATACAAAAGCTTTACGATGTCCACGACACAATATTTTCTTTGCATCATCATCTATATGATAAACTGGAATCATTCGGAAGCAACCTAAAAAATGAATAAAATATATTCTAAAACAAAGAACACATAAAAAAATGTTATTTCAATGTTAGCGAACCAATGTCTTGGAAAAATCACTGAGACAATATGACAGCCATCTTAATTTTTACCTCTCTTTGTAATCTGTTGCATCAAACAAATCGTTTTCCTATTTTATTATGTCTACACATTTTCTTCAAAGAAAATGGCATATGAGCTAAATTATGTAGTACCTTTCATTTCTCCATTTGGAAGAAGTTTATTTCGTAGTCCAACTTCCCTAAATAAAGCTATTCATTCAAACATCTAGTCCAAATGTTTTTCTTTTTTACACAGCAGTTATTATATTTGGAAATAAAAATGAACTTTACAACCATGACTGTCTTTTTTCACCTTTTTGAATGGAACTTTTTAATATGTAGCAACATTTTATGATTAGACTTGATGTGTAAAATTTGAATATTTAACCACCACAATGATTTTTTTTAAAAATAAATAATTCCAGTTCATATTTCTCAGAACAAAGATAGCATACCATATGTCTTTCTCCAATGATGTAAATGAGGAAAGAGAGTCTTAGCATAATCCTATGATAATAAAACCATAATCAGTGTTACATGTATAAACTATCATTTTTTTATTAAAAGGCAGGTGAAGCGGCGATCAAAGCAGTAGATGATCTGTTCAATATAGCTAACTGAAAGTGTAAGTAGATGTAATGGCCGTTTAATGTATACACTATACCGTATTTGTGCCAATAGCAAAAATGAGAAAGAACATAGATAATGAAACCATAAGCATTTATATGCCCCGAGTTGGCATTTTTTTATTAATGAGAAAGTACATTCACCTTACAGTAAGAATGGGATTTGACTACAAACACAGTGACATTTTGGTATCGAGGAGTTTTTAAAAATCCTACAAACACAAAATAGCATACCGAATTTACAATCTACTTCTGACATACAATAGTTATAAGTGTCAGCATATGTTATAGTCCATTAATAAATGTGTAGAAAAAAAATAAATATTCTAACAAAGTGACCCCAGTTCGGTAAACAGAATGGTAAATAATAATTTTCTGCCATAATAATTATTCTAAAACCAAAAATTATGTTGTTGGCCAGTTAGGATAAAACTTTTAAATTATTAGTATGCATGCATGGTTTGCTCTATATGATAAATACAGAGGAGGGATGCTAATGTACAGCCATTGTCAAAATTATGTAGAAAATATCATCAAGTGCAATGTTAGTCAGTTGGTGGCATAGAAGCATTTCAAGAAAGTGTAAGAGATGCATCGACGGGATAATTTCACTAATGATTTAGCTAACTAAATTAAAACATAGACATACATAGTACAACACTTAGAGTCTCTTTTGAAAATTACCGAAACAAAAAACAATGTTCAATTTTACTATCCTAGATTTAACAGCCCCTAATTTAACATTGATTTTTGTTTTTGTTTCTCTTAGCACAGGCTCAAGTTTACTAACCTAGATTTGATAGTATGAATGACAAAAATATGTGATAAACTATTATGTTTTATAAACTATTTACCTGAGTTAAAAGTAAAACTAATATTAGGTTGATTGAAGTCATGAAGACATGGGTGGGTTTTTGGAAATTTTAAACTTGATGATTCTGTTTTACAATTAATAGTTGTTTAGTAGACTTTAGCCTAAAAAATCATTTGCCTCGATACCTTACGTTTTAATAATATATATTGAAAAGCCTAGCCAAGATTAGAAATCAGTGAGAAAAAGTAGGAAAAATGAAACTGACGTGACCTGAATACACAAAGTACTGTTTCCATTTCACCAAAGTTTCACATGGTATTTTCAGTTAATCGGAAAGTTGTTTTTTCATGCAACACATTAAAATATATGAAATGATGTACTTAACCAAAGCAACAATAGAAAATAACATTTTACGATCAATCGTATATTTTAATTCTCATTTCCGATACACATTGAATCCAAATAATCATACAAAGAGCATTATAAGTACAAAAATGTAATTTTCATTTCAGCTTTTAAAAAGTTAGAGACACGAAGGAATAGAAGAAGAAGAAGAAGAAAATAACAAACAGTTTATAGCATAATGCAAAAAATAATCAAAGCTACCTTTTTGTCCAAACACTCTGAACCACAATCAAGTTTTGATACCCGAGTAAATTTGACAATATGAACCAGTGATATAATTTTATACCAAATTTTACAACCAAAAATAAAATATTTCATTTCTTAGGTATTATATATATGTTGAGATTAGAAGTTTTAAACGCATTTGTATAGAAAGCATATGACAATTTTACAGTCACAACAAAAATTTGCAAACCTATTATTATGATTATTATTAAAGGTACAGAGAGTATAATCTATATGTATCATATTTCATGAGTATTTGAACTAAAATTTCATTTGAAAATTGGTAATCTGTTGTCAAGAAGGTTCAATCTCAAGGCCTCGGAATCAAAACTAAAATTGATCCTGAACCAAAGTTCAACTGAAATTAAAACACTGATCAAATGATAAAACATATACCTTGACTCAAAGCTACTTACCGGGACTAAGGCATAAGTAGTGATGATAAGTGAGTTTTATTTTATCTCTCTTGATGAAACACTGCCAGCCCGCAAAATGCAAAAAATCATCATTGAAATAAAAAAAAGAAACAAATGACAGAATCAAAATATAGTTTGAAACTACCTTCTTTAAAGAAATAGGGAACATAAGCAACCCAGAAACTTCAAGATTTCCAACAATTTCTTTGCAAGTCTCTCTCCAAGACATACAAACTGCACCATAAGCATCAACGTGTTTTCATGCCGATGGAGAACTCGAGATTGAAATCGAAGTTGAAATTGTCGGTTGGCTTGAAGATGAGAGGAAATTGATGATTATCAACAGAGGAGAACTCAAGATTCCGAGATGAAACCAATAGGTAGGATGATTATCGGTGGATCGATGGTAGGAAATCAAAGTTTTTTTTTGTGAATTTAGGTGATTGGATTTGCGTGAACTCATTTGTCAGTAATTTTCAAAGAATGAATCTTCCAAAGAACAAAAATGCGGAGACGGAGGTAGGCAGTGAGATGTTGGTACGTGATTTGAGATGTTGAAACGGAGGTAGGCAGGCAGAGATGGAGGCGGCAGTTCGATTTGACATGTTAATATGCGGCGGTAGATTTAATTTTTTTTTGAAGAGGGAAATGAAATTAGGTTATACGGAGTTCAGTTCGGGTGGGCTAGGGAAAGTCTACGTTCGTTTGTGGTTGAAGCATAACGGTCGCAATTTGCTACTACTGTATTATACAACCGTCGCAAATTAATTTTTAATTTTTTAGTCCATTTGCAATAGGTATTTGCTACGGTTATGAAAATAACAGTCGCAAATAACAACGTATTTGCTACGGTTATGGATAAAAACCGTCGCAAATTACTTTTATTAAAAAAAATTATGCTTCTCATAGACCAACTGCTATGGTTTTTAAGAAGAACCGTTGCATATTATACCATTTGCTATTATTTTTACGTAAACCATCGCAAATAAGGCGACGCAACAGACAGATTGTGTGCTAGTGGGGAAATTTCCCCAAGGGTCAGTGGCAAGCAGCCTTACATTCCATCTTTCAAATCATTTCCATGTCTTCACTTTGAATACGTAAATTGGTTCGAAGTGGTTTTCGGATAAGATTTACCTAAATCTAACCCCAGTTCCTTCGAACCAATCATCGATAAAAAGGTGTTCATATACTTATTCAAATGTTTTAAGCATATTCACAATTTACTCAACAAGTTTTACTTACTTTAAAATATAATCAATTTAAAATATAATCAAAGAGATTGATTTAATTACTACCAAAACATTGTTATAATAAACGCCCTTTCTTTTATAAATTTAAACATATAACTTTTTCTATCTTTTTACAAAAGATTCTAATACTTGTTATTATCTTTAAAATCCCATTATTAAAGGTCTAAATACACCCATAAGATTTCTTCCAAAGTGTAATTCAAGGGTTTAAAAACAAATGTTGCTAAAACATCGTTTACTACAAACCCAAAACCATTCATTAATAACTTTAACCATTTCTTTTAAAGATCAAAGCATTCCCATGCTTATCAATTAAGATAATATACTTTGATAAAAATTGACAACCATAAATTAATTTATCAAATAATGATTCGCATTATCCATTTTTAACTTTAGAAAATTATATAGAACAAGTAACTCAAAAATGATACCAAGGAACAGAGTACTACCAATAGTATCACGTATTTCCTTAACAAGAAAGAGAATACTTAAGAGAAGCGTTTACCATCCGAACATATCTCTTACCCACTTTTAGTTACTTTCAAGCCATTCGAATCAATTAATCATAAGAATTTTATTTTCAAAATCCCATTAGAAATAATACTTTTAGAGAATATCATTCGAAATTCCTTTCAAAAATACCGAAATTTAAATTCTCTAAAATTCCTTTATAAAGCACGTTTTATAAATACAGTTTATAAAATCATTTATATAAAACATATTCATAAGATTTATTTATCTTAAATAAATTCCATTAATAAACATTATTATTTATCAAATACCCCATAGTCAAACCGTGAAACTAAATTCATGAGGTATTCGTACTTAAACTTTTAAATTAAACAACCAATCATTATCATTTTCTTAATCAAATAACTATATTAAAAAATATTCTTTATATTTAAAATATAATCCTTGGTA
This sequence comes from Allium fistulosum, assembly GCA_030737815.1. Classification (NCBI taxonomy): domain Eukaryota; kingdom Viridiplantae; phylum Streptophyta; class Magnoliopsida; order Asparagales; family Amaryllidaceae; genus Allium; species Allium fistulosum. Next base: position 312,269,332 of record CM060903.1, on the reverse strand, counting down.
AAATTATTTCATTTACAAATTTTAAAAACCAAAATCATTTGTATATATCATTAACAAATACGTGCTCATATGTAATACTCTCAAACTTATTCTATGGTGTTACTAACCCGATTTCTAATGGGTTACTCATTCTAGGGTATTACTAACCCAATCTCTGATGAGAATTTATGCCACTAAAGACAAGGTTCTCGCTTAACCTTGCGCTTGATACCAAATGTAACGACTGAATTTTCGACCCTCGAAAATTGACACTAATACATCCTCGGTATTCACGTGCCGCAAATCCTAGTGCGAGAAACCCGATCATTAAGGGTAAGAAAGAAAATAAAGAGAGAACATAATCTCGCATGGATGGAATAACATATATTATTTCAATACACAATCTTTACAACGGAAATTTTAAATATATTTATCAGAGTTAAACATGGACAGTTATAAATATCTATCCTTACAAATGCGAAATATAGTAATACATGAGTGTGGTGGAAACAGATAACAATCTTGAGAAGAATTTTCTAACTACATGCTTCATGCTCTATCCAAATTTCTTCTAACTAAACCTGACAACTAGACTGCCCGGGAAAATTAGGCCATCCAGAGTTTAAGGGAAGGAAAATAAACTCTGGGCCAGTGATGGGACTGGTTTGAGAAACTCAAAATATGCCTCTTAAAAACAAAGATATCCCATAAAACCATACCGCACATAAACACGGAATGGATGTTTAACTTATGATAACTAAAACATTTATTATGCAAAATCTAGGAATATTATTTCTAATGACATTCTTTGAAAACCATTTTTCAAATAAACATATTAAAATAGCCGACATTGTTATATTGGTTAAATTTGATGGCATAATAGGTTTACAACTAAGTTCGAAGGCACTTATTAGAGAATGGATTTCCATACAATGGCAAGCAATGGGCTATCTTACATACAGTACACCTCTAGAGGGATGTATCAAGAATACACAAACAATCCTCCGCATCTGGCAAGACCAGTCTATCCCTATTTGGCACTCAGACATGGTCTGGATAGAAACCGAATATGACATCACGCCGGTCGTTACGGACCTATCCGAGAGCTCTCTTAGGATGCACAACCTACCCAAAATATAAAAGGATTTCTAGAAATATTATGATCATACCTTAATAGTTGTGAACCACATAGCCTTACAGCGTACCCTATTTAAGCCATTACTGGGTGATGAGGCCTAAGGTAACAATTACATTTTACATAGCACATTCCACTTTAAATGCCACATTGCCAATTCATAATCATACAACTGATTCTATAAACTTATAACTTCTGAGCTCGTACGTCTCAGGAAAGGGTGTTAAGCTAAGAGAAGTCGCCCTCTTCACCACCAAACAGATGATACGTTCATAGAGATCAATTAATGTAATTAGAAATGCAACTCTAGACATTCGTCCATAAAAGTTGTCCAGGAACAGGACAAACCAAAGGCACTATCCTACCACATCCTGTAAGGAATTACCCCTAGGACTGGTAGCAAGAAGTCCTAGCATCGATGATCTCAAATGAAGATCTAATTCCATATATTCTGATATGGGAAATTTCACCAAAGGGTAAGTGACAAGCAGCCTTACATTCCATCTTCCAAATCATTTCCATCTCTTCACTTTGAAAACATAAATTGGTTTAAAATGGTTTCCGGATAAGAATTACTCAAATCCGACCTAGTTCCTTCGAACCAACCATTGAGAAAAAAAATTAAGGTAAATATGGAATTATTCTTTGATTGATTAATTTCTTTTTTATCAAAATATCATCTAGAGATATATAACTTTAAAACACTTCTTACCGGTATATAGTGTAACGACCCAGATTTTTTGACGTTTGATTTGGGATATTTTAATGGTTTTAAATATTGAATTTGAATTTTAGATTGATTTTGAATATGGAAAATTTGGGGTTTTATTTATAAAATAAATTCAGAATTCAAATATAGAGATTTTTTTGGATAATTTAATTATTGAATTTTATAATTGAATATTGGATAAATTATTGTATCTTGAGTTTTAAGCCAGATAAAAATAATTTAAAGGCTTGTATAATTTATATTAATAATAATGAAGATAATAAAAGTTTTAAAATTAAATTTAAAGGTGATCCGTTCAATTTTAAAAGTAGCTTGTTTAAATTGATATTTAAAAATAGCCTTCCAAGGCATAGTCTCAGAACTCGACGTAACAAGTCAGATTGGATCTGTAATATTGTATTATTATCGGATTTCAAATTTCGTAGCGTTTGGAGTTATCGTTTGGTCGTACGGAATATAAACGCCTAGAAATAATTTAATCGAATTTAATTTAAATAGTCGATCCAAAAAACTATCTTCTCCATAGGAACGAATTAGGACTCGAAACCTTTTCCATTATGTTCGGAATAGGGGTATAACATTATAAACGCCTGGCGGCACACCTCGATCGGAGAACTGGATTTTAAGTTGCTAAAATGAGGTATTTTATAATAAAATAAAAATGAAATCAAATCAAAATTGCCTTACCTTCTAAAACAGGCCATCACGTACGAAGAGATCCCTATCACTTTCAAATCAGGTCAGCTCCCTTTTGTTAATTGAGCACGCAATCTTCCTTTCAAAAGCTGCTTCTCATCTCCTTTCAAACGAAGAAAAAAAAGGTGTTAACAGAAAACAAACGAGAAAAAAAAAATAGTGCAGCGATCGCGAGCGATTTCAATTGTCGAAATAAACATGTCGCAAATCAGAAGAGAGGGCAGCGATCGAAAATATCATGCGCGAGGTAGGGGGTTTGAGCCACACAGGCAAACGAAGCACTGTAGGGTGGCGACGTGATAAAGGGTTGCAGTGATCTGGAAGCGGCCGTGCTCGATTCTGTAGGGGGTTTTTGGCGATGTCAAATTGCATGTAGGATAGAGGTCGCGAGCAAGTAGAGCAAGGCAGCGTTTGAGAGTTTTTGGCAAGGCGAAGCAGTTAGGGTATAGGTCAGTTTGAGTTGCGGTCACAGGTGTGTTGCTGTTCGTGTTGGAGTGTTGGAGAGCATGGCTGTTGTGGGTCATGGAACGCGATGGAGGGGCGGCAACGCTGAGAAGAGGCCGCTGTAGTTGGAAGGAGGTAATTCTGATTTTTCCATTTATGATTATATGGTATTTATTTATAAGTTAAAATAATTAATTAAATTTATTTTAGTTTAACTAAACATTCAATAACTTGTATTCGAGGTCAGAATTGCCTGAAACCGGCAGTGTGGGATTCGTAAAGATGTAGGAAACAAGCTGCAATTTTCAATTAAATTGAATGATGTTCAATTCAATTTAAATTTGAAACGGATCGCAAATAAAAATCAAGGTGAGAAAATTCTCACTGATTTGGATTTCCAATTAAATTTTAATTTGTGAAAATAATTATTGGATGCTTGGTTGAATTTATTAAATTATTAACTGTTGAATGTGAAATATATATAGTAGTAAATATATATTAGTATTTGGAGTGATATTCCCGCATATCATAGCGGATGAGACCCTATGCACCCCGCATAATAGAGGATGACCCTATATACCGCGATATCCCCCTCGAAGTGGGATTGGTATTTGTTTTTGTTGTATTAACATCTATGGATGCAGGGAAAATAGGTTGGGGGGAACGAACTGGATTCCTCAAATTTATTGTTCATTTTTTATATATAGTGATATATGGATTGTGAAGAATAATTTATTATGGATTATTGTAGTGATTTAAATTATTAGATGCTATTATAGCACTGGCCTGAATTTGATAATTTAAATACTATAAATATATTTTTTAAATTTTATGGAATTAAAGAGATTTGATATAAAAATATATATATTGGGACTAGAGTTATTTTAAAGAATTGAATTAGAAAATATATTTATTTTTGATTATACCTAACTATTATGAATTATTAAATGGGATATAGGAATGAATTATATAAGAAAATTTATAAATGTTATTCTAGAAACATAAAAAGGAGTTAAGATCAATATTTAAAATAGATTGGAAGTGTAAAAGAAATTTACGAGAAATAAATGTATATAATGGAATTTTATAAATAAGATTTGTTTTATAAACAGGTAAAACCAAAGGGGTTATAAAAATTTATAAACGATGTTTATAAATAAAGGAATTCGATATCAGATGATAATTGGAAATATAAATTCATTGGGGAATTTATATTAGATTATGGAAGCAGGGTTGAGAAAAATAGTAGATTTTATTTTTGAAGTGAGAATGGTTAGGAAATCAAAAAAAAATCGATATGTTGTGAAATCGAGAGGAAGGTATAAATTAAATTGGTTGTCGAGATTTTAAAAATATATTTTTAAGAAGTTAAGTTCGTTTCAAAAGGAAAACTTTATTATTTAAAACCATGAAGTTTTAAATTAGTTAATATTGGAATACTTCGAAAAATGGATTTTTTAAATATTAATATTTGTTGAAATAAAAATTTAAAATTCTTATAATCGACTTTGTAAATTGATTTGTTTATTTTTAAAAGAGTTATTGATAGTTTATTAAAAGTGTTAATATTTTAGATAATAACTTAAAACATATTTTAAAATATAAATAAATTATTACTCTTTAAAAATGATATATATATATAGTTTTGAAATGATTGAACATTTATTTATAAAATCCTCTCGAGATGTGTAAACAGTTTTGATTTAAGAATGAGATTTTGTAAGAAAAATCTCATAAATGGAATTATAGGGACTTAAGAAAATTTCCAATGTCAGATGCGATAACTTCGGCAAATAAATTTGAATCAAATTAAAGAAGTAAAAATGGATGGTTGGGGTTATAAATAAGTATAATCGGTTTGGAAATCGTAAAAAGAATTTGTTAAAAATTCTGGAGACTTATGAGATAAGTATGAAATATTTCCAAGATTGAGAAGATTTTGGAAACTATATGTATAAATATTCTCCTAAGCATTGAATGGAAGGTTTTGGAAATATTTTAGTGGAAAAGATATGGAATAGAAATATTTTCTAAGTGTTATAAAAATGGAAGTGGAAAATATTTCTAAGTATTGAAATAGAGAAATATCCTGTTATGGATACAAGTGTTGAATTTGTTTTCAAAAATAGAAATAATGAAAGATATTGAATATATATATATATATATATATATATATATCTTGGAGAAGATGCGTTGGAATAAATATTTTGGAGATTTATAAAATTAGGCCTAGTGTTTGCTTATGGATGTTTTATTGGTAGTTAAATAACCAACTATCAATATGGCCAATTTCGTTAATCATTTCGAAGAGACCGGGTTTGGATTTAATTATCTGAAAACCACTTTGATCCGTTTTAAATGTAACGAACGAATACCGTGAAGATGATGAAGATGGTGATTCAGTTTGTCCAGACCCAGGACAACTTGTATGGATGAATGCTATCAGAATATCGTCATTGGAGGACGATGAGCATTCTAAGAGAAATCGTTCCTTGAAAGGTAACGCTTAGCCTCGAGCCTCATCAACTAGGAATGACTAAAACAGGGGAGATGCAGCAAGGCTAAGTGGGTCGCATCCAAGTAGGGTATGTTATCACCTTTCTAGATGTCCTTGAAAACTCTATTTATCTTATAAATGGGTACACATGAAAGAAGAAGCACTCGATGGTAAGGGTGGGAACACCCGAGATGATAACATATTCGGTCTATCCAGGTTAGGGGTAGGCCGGTCTTGTGTAGTAAGGGATCCCGATGTGGATCTCGGTACATTGTTCTAGAGGTGTACTGTGAAGGGCGGTACCCCATTGGCCCAGTCATTCGCTGGAATCCATTATCCAATACGAGCTTGCGGTTTTGTTTGTAGAGCCTAGTATGCTAGAATTTAATTAATGTAAAAATTTCAGCTATTTGAATAAGTATTTATATTTAGGCACTATTATAATATCACTGGATTTTCTATAAAATGTTTTGGTTATCGTAAGGGAAAAACCCGTCGTGTTTATGTGTGACGCGGTCTTACGAGATACCTTTGTTTTTCAAAGGATTTTGATAGCTCTAATAATTCAAATTGAGTGTGTTTTCTCATGCTGGTTTTCTAGACTGACTCGGGTGTTATTTTATTATAATGCTCGAGTCAGACCGAGTATTATAGATTCAGTTTTAAATGTTGTGCAGCTCAGGAGGCGAGCTGGAGGAGTTCAGACGTATTTTCGTATTTGGTTATATTTCCGCTGTATGAGGACAAGTTACTATAACTGTCCAGATTGATGTATTGATTGTTGTACTCTGATGATTGTAATTATAAAACAGTTACAGATTCTCTTGTATAAAAATCTGTTATTATATACTATATTTTATTCCGCTGCGTTTGTGAGATTCCGTTATTGTTGTTCTATTTTTATTCTACCTTTTGCTTCTTCTTACCCAAGTTATTCGCTCTTCTACATTTTGGGTTGAGCGAGAAGAATTATTATCAACTCAAGGGGTACGGAACTGTGGGTCACTACATATATAGAACCATTAAACCTCTCTTATCAAATTCTTTGATTACTTAAAATCTTTCTAAATTCCAAACCATTTCATTCTGTACTTAGGAAAATATTTCTAAATCATTTATTTATATCATAACAAAGATTTCCAAATCGTAACATTTAAAATGGGTCAAAAACAATGTTATTTAAGACATTGTTTACTATAAACCCAAACCAATTAATTTGAAGTACAGGAATTAAATTAATTCCAAATCATTTTCATAAGTCATATTGGAAAACATTATTGAGTTAAAAAGGGTCAATAGAAAATATACTAATTGTACTCATTATCAATTTCTGTATTCAACCTTTACTATCCGTCGAATAACGGTGAAATCACTTTTGAAATTTACTCAGATAGTACATGTTCCCTCCTTAGATTTTAATACCAAGTATAAGAAGATCATTTCTATGTGATCCAAGTTGTTTGAATTTGAAAAATTGTTTCTTCTACTTTGGGAAATTTTGACTCGAGTAAATCAAATTTACTATCCCATCCGTCGAGCTAGTCTGAGTGGCAAAGGAGGGCAGGCAACTAGTTTCCCAAACCTAGGCATAGAGAGTGTCTCTTTGTCACCCATAAGGTGGTCAAGTTATTTAATGGACTCTAAATCCTTTATTATCTTTTAGACATGATTTTTATTTACTTAACACTATTACAAATTTTGTTTTAAAACAATCTTCCTTTAACCAATTTAATTTAAACTCCTTTAAAATCACTTTCAAATCACTTTCAAAAATACTTAATTATTTATTTGAAAAAATTCAAAACTGATTGGAGAAAGAATAATTAAGTTAAATCATTGTTTGCAAAAGTTATTGAAAAGTGCTGCGAAAAAGTGCTACAAATAGTGTTTCAAAAGCTATATTGATCAAAACAATTTTTCTATCTTTTGGAAATTCATTTATATAACTCAAATCACTTTTAATACATTTTAAAATATTTATCGAATTTATTTCATATTTTTAAAGAAATAAAATATCTATTTTAAAACATTTACTACTTTGGCCTCCGAACTGCCAAAGCGCGATTTTATTCAAAATTTGTTTTGCTTATATTTTAAAATCTACTAAATGAAATCTAAGTTTTCTTTCTTTTCCCAAAAACTATGATTATAAGTGTTCAGAAATTTCTTATTACAAAGAAATCCGACTTCGAATCCATCCTATCAATGGATTTAACTTTTACGGTGTGAAATCATAAACCGCCGTTATGCAACGCGCCTACTTTTGGCTAAATTTTAAATATTCATTTAAACTTTGCCAAAAACACTTTTAAATTTTATAAAAGATCTCTAAACCATTTTTAAGAGGTGTACACATTCCACATACACCATATCATTAATAAATGGAAAGTGATTTCCTTTGTGCTTTTCGACGTATATTAAACTTAAATCATTTCAACATCAAACATCCATATTATCATATTCAAAATATGATAAACAACTATTATAAACAATCATATCCAAACATATATATCATCCAATATATCATATAATAAATAGAGTTTCTTACCATTATTGCTTCCTAACTTCTCTAAACGGATTATAGCTTCGCTATCATCGCATGAAAGCTTTTGGAGTTGGTCCTTAGACCATTAGGAAGGTTCGACCAAGGCTTGACGTGGGTGGCCAAAAGTATGGACGAGAAGTGGTGGAGCTTTGATCTTGAATTCTCAAAACTAGACCCGAAAAATAGGTCATCTTCTCTCGGGTTTTTGACCCTCTAACTCTCTAAAATTGGAAAGTGTTCAACATAAAAGTTGTTGGAAATTATTTTCTCTACGTTTTAAAAAAAGAAACACTTGATTCTGATTGGTTATGAGGAAGATATGATCAAAAGAAGAGAGGATACCTACGAACCTGAAATTCTAGGCCTGAAAATGCAATGCAAAGAAGTAAGATTTTTACATGGCTAAGCTCAAAAATGGAAAAAGTGCTCAACATAAAAGTTATAGCCACTGGAATTTCACATGGTTTGAAAAAATAATTTCTCGTTTTTGTTTTGGTTTGTGGGAGTTATGGTGGAATGAAAAAGTGGAAAATGAGTGCGTATTTATAGGAAAATGGAATTTGAAAATATATAGATATTTTTGTACACCCACCTCACCATATCATCACCACTCCTACATCACTTAGTTCAGCAGAAGTACCTCCTCCCCATGTGCTTCATGTGGTGTAGTCAAGTGTATGTCCTTGGATTTATAAGTGTTGACTTAGAGAAGGCTTAAGGACTAAGGAAATGGTAAAATATCTTTGATATTTTATGTATGTATGTATATATATGTTTGTATATATGTATTTGTATATGTTAAGGTGTGCATGTGACATGTGTGTGTGTGTGTGGATATATATGTTTATGTATGTGCACAAGAGGATAACAGCGTTTCAATGACTTCGAACAACTCCCGTTTGTTTAACCGTTGAAAATCCGGAAACCGATTACCGGTCACGTTTTCACTTATACTTTAAATTATGTATAAATGTAAACAAAATTTGAAAATAAATTTCTTATAATTTTTAACTAATTAAAATGATCACATTTTATATATAAAACCATATAAATTAATACTAACAAATATTTAAAAAATCGCTATTATATCGATAAAGCGATATGAATTTTCTTATATTTTCAAATCAAGTATATATTTTCATAAAATTATTACAAATGATTTATTATCACTTTATGGAAATTTAGGATGAATTATCATCATTTAAAACAATTATTTGAATAATTATAATAATTACTAAATCATTAAATCTCAATTTAAATTCATAAATCAATATTTAAATATAAGAGCGTCAGTGATGATGTCATACACATTTTATTTTCCAAAATAAAATAATGGATTTTATTTCAAATTCCTGTTCAATTATGAAAATAGGTATACGTATCCAACTTCGTGCGTGACATTTGATGATTATAGAGTTGTTATCGATAAAACGATTTTCGATTCCTTTTGTCGATATTTTTTTCCAAGGTAATTATTTTTGTGAATATTTCTCTAAAATAGGATCATTATTATCATTCATTTCACAAAACTTGATTACTTGTGGAAAATAATCCATATTTGAGTATTTAAAATAAATTAAATATATCCAATTAAAGTGATCGAATATTGGGTCGTTGTACAACACATTAGAATGTCTAATGGTAAATCTTGCACATCAAAAAGAAATAATTAATTTATTAATATCGAGAAAAGAACTTCCTTACTCTTAAGTAGGCCATTAAAAATATTGACTCCACCTTGTGTCTCTATGACGACCGCCCATGACCCCTGCACTAAACATAGAAATAGTGCGCTAAAAAGTGTGTCAGGCAGCCATGGACGATTGCCAAGGTAAGTTAAAACAGCAGAATCTATCGTATTACTCACAGCGCATGGATAAAAATACAATAGAGAATATATATAGTGAAGCTTCACAAAATAGAATCTCATCAATTAAGCTTCATAATAGTTGAATACAAACATCTGAATAGTCAATACATCAAGCCTCACTACATATCACTCAGAGAATTATACAAGCAGCGGAACATCCAGTACATATAGTAAGAAAATAATATGCAAGCCTCCAGCTCGTCTTCGTCATCAGCATCGTTGGAAACTAAGAACAGCACCTGTCACCTGCTACCTAGTCTGCCCATCCCAAAATGGATGAACAACCCAAGGTAATAAGAGTTGAACATAAAACCTTGAGTCAGACAACAGTCTTAGTGAGCGGTAAATTAACTAACAACATACCAAAAGAGCATAAAGGTAAAAGGAATAGGAACCCAACCCTCCCACTCCACCTCTTTCTACAGTGATAGCCCCAGACACACTAAGCAGAAGTAAACATAGTAGAACAAACATTTAAAGTAAAGCAATTATCACTCGAGTCAATGGCGATGTTTTCCAAGTACAAACCCCCAAGGCCTAAACCAAGATAAGATAAGCACCCAGAAAATATTGCTCTTGAGACCGACTGACGATACAACCAAACATCCATGACTCTGGCTATCACTGTTATCATTGCTTCGATGCCACCGTTAATTGAATGACCGGCACATTCTTTCAGCCGTCCGTCAAGGGTTAATGGTAACCCCGGTTCTAGACAGAACTCCGCACGTCGTCGCAGCCCGTGCCTAGGACTATCGAATCTGCCCAGAGTACTCGACTACCAACTGTAGTATTTCGGGACTATCGAATCTGCCTAGCGTACTCTTGCTTTGAGCCTGCTAGAACCTTCAACAACGATGAAATCTCAGCCTTCTAGTCATCCTCCTCGACGACTATTCTCATACTAGCTCAAGCGCCTCTCGAGCCAACCATTATCCTCGAACTCGAACCCTTTCACCGAGTTATCAACATGCTTGGAATGATCCCGTCTGGATTACACCAAGGCTATCTCACATCATGCCTCGCTTCATCTCATCATAGCAAAGCCTCATCTCAACATCATCATCAAATCTATCCATATGAGCTTCATCAACCGCCACATATGCCACGAGCAGCTTTTCCAATTCAAGAGCCTTTCCCTTAGCTTTTGAATCATCTTCGACCATCTTGTCTAAATCCAACAACTAATCAACTGGTTTATTACAATCAATCAAATCAATCATTAATCCAAGTAATCAATCATGCAAACAAGATCTAAAAGCAATTATAACTAAAATGGCAATTTTGTAAATAAAGAGTCCAAATCTAACAAGCATGAAACATGAGCAATATCTCTACAACTTGATGAATGAACTTGCATAGATTAACATGTAGTAAAATGGATGTCAAATCATCATGAACAATGGATCTATACTTAAGTTTAAGAAAATACATGGAAATCACTATTTAACACAAAATCAAGCCACCAATCCGATATACTCCTTTGGATCCGTGTGAGAGATAACCACCACTCACCAAATCACCTAAACACTTCAAAAGCAACATACTTCAGATCTGGACAGCGAAGGATCTAACTTGATCTGTCAAAATTCAGCTTCAAACGATAAAATCTCTCTTCGATGGTTGAAGATCTTCAATCTAAGCTCTTGGATCTTCGATTTGATCTTCGATTTGGATGGAAGGAATCACAAGATTAAAGTGGAGAAAAGAAGTGAAGAAGTGTAGTTCTTGAGCTCTCAAAATGGCAGGACTTCGTCGCTTCAAAATCCGGATCCCAAAAAGTGAAGTAGAACAGTGTATTTATAGGCAGTTCCTTAAGTCGTCCGCCCCCTTAGGTCATCCACGACTTAACGAAACCCCACGACCTACGACTTAAAGGCTTAGCAAATCCTACGACCTAACACTTGCGCGACTTAACACTTACGCACGACCTAACGACTTATCATAAGTCGCGACCTAACTGGACACGATCTAACGACCTAACACTAAGCCAAGTCCCAACGACTTACGACCTAACACATATGCGGCTTAGCAACAATGCCGACCCAACGACTTAACAGAAGTCACGACCTAACACACACGCGACCTAACGACTTAACTGGGATACGACTTAACGACTCAACACTAATGCGCGACTTAGCGACTCATCCAAGGTCGCGACCTAACTAAACACAGGGTCTCTCGACCTATCCTTAACTCGTCCACGATTTAACTTTCTTAGGTCGTTAACTCGCCCAATCTCCTAAGTCGCTACTCCTATGCTGCTAATCCTTAAGCCGCCAACTCTCTTAAGCCGCCAACTCTCTTAAGTCGCCAACTCTCTTAAGTCGCCAACTCTCTTAAGTCGCTCACTTTCTTAGACCGCTAACCCCCCTTAGGTCGTCAACCTTGTTAAGTCGCTAACCCTTAGATCGTCCACTTCCTTAGGTCACAAACTTCCTTAGGTCGCTCCAATCTCTTAAGTCGTTCACCCGACCTAACCTACCCCACGACCTAAGCTACCACACGACCCAACTCCCAGACGACCTAAGCTACCACACGACCCAACTCCCAGACGACCTAAGCTACAACACGGCTTAACTTCTAGACGACCTAACTTCTACACGACTTAAGCTCTAGTCGTCTCAAACTCTGAACGGTCTAACTTATGGATGACTTAACAACACTAACAATTCAATAACAACTGTTTTACAATCTTTTGATCCGTAAAAATACGGGTTGTTACATTCTCTCCCCCTTAGGAATTTCGCCCCCGAAATTCCAAACAAACAGGAGCAATCAAAAGCTATTCTGCATGCCTACCATCCATAGGAATCAACAAACCATGCATCCAATTACTAGCCTAGCATGCAGAATTCTAAAACTAGAACAAGCTACAATGTCGTGAGATGACACGACACCTTATGGCCATACCTCGAAGAGTTCAGGATGAGCTGCCTTCATCCTCTCTTCCACCTCCCATGTATAGTCGTTAACATCATCACTCCATTGTACCTTGAGCAACCTAACTACCTTCCTCCTAAGCTGTTTCGTGTTAGTTCCCACAACACGAAGCGGCTTACGAGGTCTCTCAACAACTGGATCAACCTCAAAATCTTCACAGCTATCTGCAGAAACCACAATATTCGAGTCGTGCACATACTTCCGTAGATATGATACATGAAAAACATTGTGCACACCCGACATCTTTTCTGGTAACTCCAATTTATAGGCGAGCTTTCCAATTTGCTCGATAATCGAGAATGGTCCAACAAATCTCGAAGTCAATTTTCCTTTCTTCCCGAATCGAATAACATTCTTCAGTGGAGAAATCTTCACAAAAACCATATCACCTACATCGAATTCCAAATCCTTACGACGCTTATCGGCATAACTTTTCTGTCGGTCTTGGGCTGCCTTCATTCGTTGCCGAATGATCTCTATGCAATCCAAAGTCTGTCGAATCATTTCTGGCCCAAGTATCAACTTTTCTCCTGTTTCTAACCAACATGTCGGAGAGTTACACGGTCTTCCATACAATGCCTCATATGGTGCCATACCAATGCTTGACTGGTAACTGTTATTATACGAAAATTCCACCAAATGAAGGTGATCTTCCCATGATCCTCCGAAATCTAAAACGCATGCTCTAAGGAGATCTTCCAAAACTAGGTTGACTCTCTCAGTCTGACCATCTGTTTGAGGATGATAAGCTGTACTCAAACACAACTCGGTTCCCAGAACTTCCTGAAAGCTCTTCCAAAATCCACTAGTGAACAATGGGTCTCGATCGCTCACTATACTCTTCGGAATACCATGGAATCGAACTATCCACTTAACATACAGCTCAGCCAACTTCGATGCAGTCCTAGTTGATCGAACAAGAATGAATCTTGCACTCTTAGTCAAACGATCTACGATGACCCAAATCCCTTCATTTCCCGCTCTTGTTCTAGGTAGTCCATCGATAAAATCCATCGATATTTGCTCCCACTTCCATGTAGGAACTTCTAATGGCTGAAGCAATCCACTGGGTTTCTTCTGCTCGGCTTTTACCAACTAGCAGTTCATGCACTTGGAAATAAAATTTCCAACATCCTTCTTCATACCTTCCCAGTAATAGGTTCTCTTCATATCCCGATACATCTTATTTCCACCTGGATGAATTGTCAGCTTCGAGTGATGACTTTCCTTCAGAACTTCATTTCTCAATTCATCTATATCGGGAACAACTAGTCGTCCTTGCTTCCGAAGCCAACCCCCTCGATCGACCTCGAATCCTTTATCCTTTTCTGGGTCCAATCCAGATTCCAAATCACGGATAATCTTGACAAGCTTATCGTCTCGCTTTTGGCTCTCGCCAATCCTTTCCACAAGAGTCGGTCTTATCGATAAGTTTTCCAACATCTCAGGTTCCAATTCACATCTAGGCCTGAAGTCAAATCCAGCCAAATACTCGAGACTCTTCCATTCTGAAAACATGGCTCCCAATCCTGCATGTCTTCGACTTAACGCATCTACCACTGCGTTACCCTTTCCCGGAGTATAGGCTATACTAAAATCATATGATGCCAAAAACTCTAGCCATCATTGCTGCCTAAGATTCAAATCCTTTTGGGAGAAAAGATAGTTCAACGACTTATGATATGTAAACAACTCAAATCGAACTCCCAATAGATAATGTCTCCACATCTTCAGAGCAAAAACAATCGCCGCTAACTCCAAATCATGAGTCGGATAATTCCTTTCATGCGGCTTCAGTTGTCGACTGGCATACGCAACAACTTTACCCTTCTGCATCAGCACTGCTCCAAGTCCAGTACCACATGCGTCGGTGTAAACCACCATCTCATCATTTCCACTAGGAATAGTCAAAACAGGAGCACTTGTCAATCGCTCTTTCAGGATTCTGAAAGCTTGCTCACACTTAGCATCCCATCTGAATACCTGGTTCTTTTTCGTCAATCCTGTTAACGGTGCAACTACCTTGGAAAAGTCTTTGATAAATCGACGATAATATCCTGCTAATCCAAGAAAACTTCTCACATCAGATGCATTCTTAGGTCTAACCCAATCCTGGATTGCTGCCACCTTAGCGGGATCAACCGCTATTCCATTTCCAGAGATAATATGACCTAAGAACCTCACTTCACTCTTCCAGAAGTGACACTTTGAAAAC
This sequence comes from Allium fistulosum, assembly GCA_030737815.1. NCBI lineage: Eukaryota > Viridiplantae > Streptophyta > Magnoliopsida > Asparagales > Amaryllidaceae > Allium > Allium fistulosum. The sequence goes on along the minus strand of CM060903.1, from coordinate 312,254,278 downwards.
TTAGCCTTCAGCTGATGTTTCCGTAAGATTTCCAAAACAATATTCAAGTGCATCTTGTGCTCTTCTTCAGTTCTGGAATAAATCAAAATATCATCCACGAACACTAGTACGAACTTGTTCAACTGATCTCTGAACACTCTATTCATAAGATCCACAAAATATGCTGGTGCATTGGTCAATCCAAACGGCATTACCAGCCACTCGAAGAAACCAGATAGTGTCCTGAAATCAGTCTTTGGCACACTATCCTTAGCCACTCTTAACTAGTGAAATCCCGTTGCCAAATCCATCTGATAAAACACCTTAGCTTCGTGAAGCTGATCAAACAAGTCATCTATTCTCGGCAACGGATACTTGTTCTTCTTAGTCACTTTATTCAGCTCACGATAATCCACACACAACCTCAACGATCCATCCGCTTTGGTAACAAATACAACTGGTGCACCCCATTCGGACACACTACGCCGAATGAATCCATTCTGTAAAAGATCATCAACTTGCACCCTCAACTCTTGTTGTTCCCTAGGCGCCATCCGCCTAAGAGGCATCACAACAGGTCTGGCTCCTTCAACTAAATCGATACGAAACTCGATCTCTCTATGCGGCGGTAACCCTTTGACCTCATCAAAGACATCCTCAAATCCATTAGCGATTGGCACCGATGACAGTCCATCCCATGGAACAACCAGCGAATACATGAAGCTCATGAAGATGCCTTCCTCATGCTTACATCGTATCACAACCTTTCGCCCTTCCACATTCTCGACTGTCACCTCCAACCTTTCACAATCAACCTTTGCCGCATACTTCCTAAGCCAGTCCATACCCAAAATAATTCCGAACCCCGCAAAGTTCAGAACAAAACAATCACAAACAAAAGAGCAATCATGACCCGATACAATCAGACCACGGCATAGCATACACAGACAAGACGAACCCCCAACTGGATTAGTCACAACCAATGGCCTATCAACGATATCCGGTTCTAAACCCAACCGGCCTACAAGTTCATTACAAACAAAAGAATGCGACGCCCCAGTATCGAATAACACTCTAACTGGAACACCACATATGGAAAGAGTACCTTGAACCACCACACTCTTTCCTTTCTCTTCAGCGGTAGGAGTTTTTGAAGATGATGGAACAGCCCCCAAAGCATAAGCTTGCACAATCTGCTTGTCCTTCCGCGGTTCTGGACAATTCTTCTTAATATGCCCCGGCATGTCACAGTTGTGGCACTTCAGCGGCACCTTTGGATTCTTGCAATCTCTGGAGAAATGGCCCTTCTGTTGACAGTTGTAGCAGGTCACTTCGCCTTTCGGCTTCTTCTGGCCATCCTTACCCTTTTGCTGCTGCTGCTTCCTCTTCTTGTTTCCACCCTGCTGTGGCTTAGACTCTTCCTTGGTTACAGCAACAACAGATCCTTCTTTATGAAACAGATTCTCATGCCTGAGAGCCTTCTCTACAAGCTTCTCAAATGGATCGTCCAAATGATCCACCAACTGCCTCCCAAGATAACTGTCCAAGCCTGTCACAAACTTCTCGTTCTTCTGATAAGGAGATTCAATATACGACCGGGCATACTTGGACAAAGCTTCAAACTCAGAAACATACTCAAGAACTGGTCTTCCACCTTGCTTGAGCTCCATAAACTTCTTGAACAGAACAGATTTCTGAGCTGTAGAAATGAACTTAGCTTCAAATCTGGCTTGGAATTGCTCCCAAGTAATTTCTTCCTTCGGAGTGTCAATGGTGATAGAGTTCCACCAGTCAGAAGCTCTTCCTTGAAGCTGTCTTGATGCAAGCTTCCTTTTAGTTGCATCCTCGATTCCCAAATCACCAAAGATTCTTCTACAAGCATCTATCCATCTCTGGACTTCAATGGTTGACTCTGTTCCCAAGAAAACCTTTCCTCCAAGAGCAGTATAGTCTTTACACAGCTTAGCAAAATCCACCAGTTTTGGAGTTTGAACTTGAACTCCAACATCTACTGACGGCCCCGGAGCTGGCATCCTTCTCATGATCGAAGTCATCATAGCCTCGAACATAGCAGCATAATCAGCAGCCCCCTTAGTAGCACGGCCTTCCCTAGCAGCTGGTCTCCCTCTTCGACTCATTCTTAATATCTATAAAAAGGAATGATTAATACATCTTGAGAACAACTGCATAAGGGGTTCAAATCCTTCTAAGCTACTATATTATATATAGTAATCATCCATCAAAATACAATTACGTCTCTTATACGTAGTTACGTCAGCGAGCGTTGGGTAAAATCGATTAACCAAAGCTCTGATACCAAATGTGATGACCGCCCATGACCCCTGCACTAAACATAGAAATAGTGCGCTGAAAAGTGTGCCAGGCAGGCATGGACGATCGCCAAGGTAAGTTAAAATAGCAGAATCTATCGTATTACTCACAGCGCATGGATAAAAATAAAATAGAGAATATATATAGTGAAGCTTCACAAAATAGAATCTCATCAATTAAGCTTCATAATAGTTGAATACAAACATCTGAATAGTCAATACATCAAGCCTCACTACATACCACTCAGAGAATTATACAAGCAGCGGAACATCCAGTACATATAGTAAGAAAATAATATGCAAGCCTCCAGCTCGTCTTCGTCATCAGCATCGTTGGAAACTAAGAACAACACCTGTCTCCTGCTACCTAGTCTTCCCATCCCAAAATGGATGAATAGCCCAAGGTAATAAGAGTTGAACATAAAACCTTGAGTCAGACAACAGTCTTAGTGAGCGGTAAATTAACTAACAACATACCAAAAGAGCATAAAGGTAAAAGGAATAGGAACCCAACCCTCCCACTCCACCTCTTTCTACAGTGATAGCCCCTAGACACACTAAGCAGAAGTAAACATAGTAGAACAAAGATTTAAAGTAAATCAATTATCACTCGAGTCAAGGGCGATGTTTTCCAAGTACAAACCCCCAAGGCCTAAACCAAGATCAGATAAGCACCCAGAAAATATTGCTCTTGAGACCGAATGACGATACAACCAAACATCCATGACTCTGGCTATCACTGTTATCATTGCTTCGATGCCACCGTTAATTGAATGACCGGCACATTCTTTCAACCGTCCGTCAAGGGCTAATGGTAACCCCGGTTCTAGACAGAACTCCGCACATTGTCGCAGCCCGTGCTTAGGACTATCGAATCTGCCCAGAGTACTCGACTACCAACTGTAGTCTTTCGGGACTATCGAATCTGCCCAGCGTACTCTTGCTTTGAGCTTGCAAAAACCTTCAACAACGATGAAATCTCAGCCTTCTAGTCATCCTCCTCGACGACTATTCTCATACTAGCTCAAGCGCCTCTCGAGCCAACCATTATCCTCGAACTCGAACCCTTTCACCGAGTTATCAACATGCTTGGAATGATCCCATCTGGATTACACCAAGGCTATCTCACATTATGCCTCGCTTCATCTCATCATAGCAAAGCCTCATCTCAACATCATCATCAAATCTATCCATATGAGCTTCATCAACCGCCACATATGCCACGAGCAGCTTTTCCAATTCAAGAGCCTTTCCCTTAGCTTTTGAATCATCTTCGACCATCTTTTCTAAATCCAACAACTAATCAACTGGTTTATTACAATCAATCAAATCAATCATTAATCCAAGTAATCAATCATGCAAACAAGATCTAAAAGCAATTATAACTAAAATGGCAATTTTGTAAATAAAGAGTCCAAATCTAACAAGCATGAAACATGAGCAATATCTCTACAACTTGATGAATGAACTTGCATAGATTAACATGTAGTAAAATGGAAGTCAAATCATCATGAACAATGGATCTATACTTAAGTTTAAGAAAATACATGGAAATCACTATTTAACACAAAATCAAGCCACCAATCCGATATACTCCTTTGGATCCGTGTGAGAGATAACCACCACTCACCAAATCACCTAAACACTTCAAAAGCAACACACTTCAGATCTGGACAGCGAAGGATCTAACTTGATCCGTCAAAATTCCGCTTCAAACGATAAAATCTCTCTTCGATGGTTGAAGATCTTCAATCTAAGCTCTTGGATCTTCGATTTGATCTTCGATTTGGATGGAAGGAATCACAAGATTAAAGTGGAGAAAAGAAGTGAAGAAGTGTAGTTCCCGAGCTCTCAAAATGGCAGGACTTCGTCGCTTCAAAATCCGGATCCCAAAATGTGAAGTAGAACAGTGTATTTATATGCAGTTCCTTAAGTCGTCCGCCCCCTTAGGTCGTCCACGACTTAACGAAACCCCACGACCTACGACTTAAAGGCTTAGCAAATCCTACGACCTAACACTTGCGCGACTTAACACTTACGCGCGACCTAACGACTTATCATAAGTCGCGACCTAACTGGACACGGCCTAACGACCTAACACTAAGCCAAGTCCCAACGACTTACGACCTAACACATATGCGGCTTAGCAACAATGCCGACCCAACGACTTAACAAAAGTCACGACCTAACACACACGCGACCTAACGACTTAACTAGGATACAACTTAACGACTCAACACTAATGCGCGACTTAGCGACTCATCCAAGGTCGCGACCTAACTAAACACAGAGTCTCTCGACCTATCCTTAACTCGTCCACGACCTAACTTTCTTAGGTCACTAACTCTCCCAATCTCCTATGCCGCTAATCCTTAAGTCGCCAACTCTCTTAAGTCGCCAACTCTCTTAAGTCGCCAACTCTCTTAAGTCGCTCACTTTCTTAGACCGCTAACCCCCCTTAGGTCGCCAACCTTATTAAGTCGCTAACCCTTAGATCGTCCACTTCCTTAGGTCGCAAACTTCCTTAGGTCGCTCCAATTTCTTAAGTCGTTCACCCGACCTAACCTACCCCACGACCTAAGCTACCACACGATCCAACTCCCAGACGACCTAAGCTACAACACGGCTTAACTTCTAGACGACCTAACTTCTACATGACTTAAGCTCTAGTCGTCTCAAACTCTGAACGGTCTAACTTATGGACGACTTAACAACACTAACAATTCAATAGCAACTGTTTTACAATCTTTTGATCCGTAAAAATACGGGTCGTTATAGTCTCGATGTACAAATTCAGAATGGATTCCAAGGACATTATCAAAATATGACTTTTGATATTGGTACCCGAAAGGATATGATCCATCGGCTACAAAAGTTTCTTCAAGAAGAAGATCAATGCGGTTAAAATATAGCCATGTTGATAAGAATAACATTGTAAATTTCAATTGTTAATATTAACGTAATAGATATATCATTTAATGTGTCATAATTAATTTAGATTTTACTTATAAAATTTATCGTTGGGTATGACTTTAAGTTTGGGTACATATATGTTGAAAAAAAATCAAAATTATGATTTGGAATAAACTGTTTACATAACCACCAAAATGTCTTGAAGTCGGTAGGAGCAACAACTAAGGTTGTGAGTATTAGATACGATCCAAAAAATGATACGAAAGTGTTATTCGATAAGCATCGGTGTTAAGTGAGTATTTTGACAGAGAAATCAAATAATTTGAATTTCAGTCAAAATGCAGAGGACATGTGTGTCTATAAGAAAGAATATTAATTGGTATGAAAATATATTTCTAAAGCTATAAGTAAATGACGAACTTATGGTTGTTAACGATGCACACAAAAATCATTTTAATTTGGTTGTTTCATACCCGACATTGAATTTGAAAAATGTCATATTTTGTAATCTGTATAAAAGGATGTTGGGAATGTCCCAAAATGATATACACAAGCATTATACTAAATTGTTTGATCAAGTATGTAAGATGGATTTTATATGCAATGGCAATTGAAATTTTGAAACATGCCATATTATCTACAATATCACACTTTGCTCATGTATTTGATACACAGAGCAAGTAAAAAATTTGAATTAAGATCACTTAATGATAATTTAGAGTGTTCTCAAGTATCTATGAAATACTAGAAAATTGTTTATAGAAACAACAAAATCCTTATAAAGGTGCATAAACTCAAACTTCATTAGTGATATCGAGTAAATACGTCAATTCTAAATTCATGTTCAAATTTAAGTTAAAAACTTTAAGTTGGAACCATTCTAAGTAATAAGTAGTAGGTGATTCAACCAAAGGCTACTGTAATGTAAGACAAATAAATAAATGCAGGAATTTACAACTGAGCTAAGAGTGATTCCAAATGTTGAGAATCCATGACACTGTTATATGATAATAATGTCATAATACAAATCATAAAAGAATCTAGAGCTCACTAGAATTCGAAAGACATACTCCGAATAGTTTCACAGGATAAAGGCAGTTTATCAGCATTAGAGAGAGTAGATTGACAGAGTAAATAATGAGAATAAAATAGCATACCCATTCACTAAGAGACTGAACTGATTAGGTTTTGATAAAACTGATCGATGAAGTTGGAATAAAATTTCGTAATTTACCATAAGTGCATGTGGAAGATGGTATACTTAGTGGTATGCCCTAAGGGCAATTATGTAATTTGTTATACAGATCTCGCTCTATGTCCAACCTTGTAACAACATGTCTTTTTAACCATTTAAAAATGTTAAAGTAAATAAGACTTTGGAATTTAATACTGTCAGAAATTAAAATTTATGATTTATTAACGTGAATTTTATTAGATTATAAATTTTGACCTTAAGTAAAATTCTAAAACAACAAACTACAATGAAGTGAGAGATGGTGATGCGTATTAGAATGTATTTTAATAATACTGGTTAAATATAAGTTCCATTGATTATAATAAATGTTAATAAGGAATAAAATAAATGATGTATTAAAGAACAAATCATATGTTATTTAATTAAAATTGGTTTTAGTATATAATAAGAAATCAGTTATTTGGCAAGTGAATTTATAACCCTTGTTATAAACAATAAATTTATAGATATTTGAATTACTAAGATGGAACAATTGTTTTATTTCCCATCTCATTATTTAATCTGTTTTGAAATTAATTTTGTAATACATGGAATTAAATGTAATTGGAATATTTCAGTTAATATGAGAGAGGACGTTAACTGTAGAGTAATATGTGTAATAAATAGAAACTTATGTTAATAATTACATAAGGGAAATGTGATTTAATACAAAGAACTTTTAAATCAAAATAAAAGAATGTGTTGAAAATTAAAATATAATGAACTAGGATTTTATTACATTGGTAATTAAATATTGAAATTAATTTAATATTTAAATCTTGGGTTTAACATAAAAAATTGGATTTCAAAGGATTATTAAATTCTGTTTAATCAAGAATGATGATATAAAACTTTTAATTTAGAATTTAAAAGTGATTAAATCAGTTTAATAATAATTCGTTTTAATAAACGTGTAAAAATAAGTATAATTTGATTTTAAAGCTAACTTCTATATACAATGGGATTAGGATCTGAGATAGTTTCATTGGGTTTAGAAATATTAAAAATTTAAATATCAATATATTGGATGACCTATATTTATTTCCGAAACGGAACGGGTTTTCGTGTCTTTGTAACCGCTTTGGCCCAAATCAACCTTTCTCGTGTCTATAAATAGTTTTTTACTGAAACCCTAGCAGCCTCCATACCTTTCTATTCTATTATTCTGTACTTCCTTTCAGATCTAGTTTCTTCCTTTTTAATAGAGATTATCCTAAATCTACAATTTCTGATTTCAAAAATCAAATTCAAAATTCAAATTGCTCAAACCCTATCAATTTATATTTCGTCGCCAAGCTCTAGACAAATGGGATTAGCATCTGCAATTAGTTTTTGCTATCAAGGCTCGGCTTGATAAGAAATTGGCGATCTTTCCTTGGCCATCCATCCTTGGGTTTGTCGTTCAATGGCGAAACGTCGACCATTCGACGATCGGGAAGCACTACAGCGTAGAGGCAGCTAAGACAAGTTCATCCATAAGTTTGGATTGAACCCAATGTTCCATAATTCGCTAGAAATTGGCGATTTGGGGCGGCATTTTAGGTCAAGGTCGGCGGCGGTTCATGGTGCAGCGGACGTGGTGGGGTCAGGTGGAACAGCTGGTCCTAGGTACTACCCATAGTACCTTCCGTATTCTCCTCGGAAAGGACTCCATCGTCTTGCTCCTATAGCGTTCTATGACTATATCTGTAAAGGACAGCTTTGTGAGGCCTACAATACAAATGTTCCATCATCTACTATGAAAACGTAAAACCGCGTCCACACTAGTCTATACTAATGCTCGGACATCCGCAACATACCACCCAGTGCGTACATTAAGGACTATACGTAATCGTTCTATCTACTCTCTGAATCCTGCCAACAAGGTCTATCTTGCACGGAACTCGGTCGGGGATTTTCTATATCTGTAAAGGACAGCTTCATTAGGCCTACAATACAGATATTCTAGTTGGTTTGTCTCTTTTCTCATCGTGGCTATGGCCCCATGCAGCCACCCCTCAACTAATCGAAAGACCTCTAAAGAGTTAAGTGGTCGTGCCCTACTGCAAACAATCTAACATCCAATTGGTGGTGCCCTTCATCCAATGTCTCGATAGTGAAAGAATCATTGGACTTTTGGTTTCAACTCTAGTCTTTCCCAAACTCGCTCTTTGTAACGACCCGCCATTTTGGACCATTCGCATCCATTATAAGTGTATAGGTAGACACTCATGCCGGAGTTGAATTGCTCAAAATACCGCGTTGTTAATTTAAATTTGGCAAAACTGAACATATACCATAAATAAATAATCACAGATCACAGACACAGAGTAATAAGTGCAGCGGAAATAAAAGAGATAGTAGTTCATGAAGCTACTATATGAATATATAAGATACATCAGAGTTTACAACAGAAGAGTAATACGATACATCAGATACAAATCTATATACATCACTGGAATCATCGAGTACTGAAAGCAGAATAGATGGCTGGATCTTCAAGCAAAGCTCCAACTTCAAAGGTGAGTCTCGAATACTGGTACACTCAGTCTGACCCGAGCGTAAAGCAAAATACAAAACACTCGAGTCAGGATTAACATTCTTATATTAATAAATCCAACTCAAGTGAAATAGCAATTGAAATACAAGTAACTCAAAGGATGTTTGGAATAACCATCCTTTAAGGATCCGTTAAACTATCTACTAGGTAGTAATGTACGATAAGTAGATAATGTCTATCAGTAATATGTAAAGATATCAAAATAGCGTTAAGTCATGGCCCATTCCACCCTTAACACATTTTTATTCCCAAAAGCATATACAAGACCGTAGTTTCCCCAAAACCGGAAGTCACCAGAGGGCAATCCATATACTAAAGGTACAAATCAAAATCGTAGTGGTCGCGCATAAATGGAATACAAGTATGACAAGGCACATGAGGCTATACCCAAGGTAGTGATACTACCGTTCGCCTGATCCGGACTGGTGAGAACGCAACGCCGCAGCGCCCGCAACACCGTGAAACAACACTCCCAAAATCAAGGGTGCACCAATCGACAACAAGTATAAGTAGTTCGAAGAAGTGTGTCCACTTGAGGTATCAATCCTCCATTGGCCCGGCACAGCTCCTGTTTTAGTCATTTCCAATTTGACACAAGTGTCAAGGCTATCCATTATCGTTCTCTTTCTTCAGTCAGCACGTACATCATTCCAACCACTTCATTCTGGATCATCACTCCGCGCATAGTTATTAAAGTGGTTTTCGGTTTAGATAGAGAGTATACCCATAACCGAATTCCGGTCTCTTTAATAACTTTCGTAATTATTACACCGATTGGTCGTTTATAATGTTTCAAAACCAAATCAATTTCAATTCAATTAGAATTTGCAACCCAACATTTCATTTGTCTTTCTAAACCAATTTCTAAATTTCCGTTTCAAAACTTTCAAATTACCATTTCAAAACCTTATAGTTCAATTTCAATATCTATTTAAACCATTCAAATATTGATTCAAGTTCGTATATAAGTTTCATTCCGAAATCATTTGATTTAATTTAATTTAACATTCAAATCAATTTAACTTCATTTATCGATTTCATTCAATATTCGTTAAGTGAATTTTCCATTCAAAACAATTTCTATTAAATTTCCAATTCATTAAATTCATTATTTAAATTCAACTTCATTATATCAAAACTTACAAATTTAATTAAATTAAATTCATCGAACCAAATTCTTTAAATTTCAAGTCTTACATTAATTCAATAGATCACATTTTATTTCTTGTTAAAGAAATTCAATTTCACTTATTTACTTTCTTAAATAATTTCCAAAACTTAATTAATAAAGAAACTCAATTTCAATTATTTACGAAGTAAAATTCACCTATTCAAAAGTTCAATTTTTCTTATTTAAAGAAATCCAATTCAATTTAATCATTAAATAATTCAATCTTATTTAATTATTAAATAAATCAAAACTTAATTATTAAATAATTTCAAAGTTTAATAATTTCAAACTTAATTATAATTTCAAACTTAATTATTAAATCATTTCAAAGTTTAATAATTTCGAACTAAATTATAATTTCAAACTTAATTATTAAATCATTTCAAAGTTTAATAATTTCAAACTAAATTCAATTAATTTCTCAAATTAAACAACATACTTCCATCAATTTCATTGTTAACATTTTGTTTCAGATTATTAAATATTAACATTTTCCTTTCATTAAAATTCAAATTTCAACTTCATTTCAAAACCATATTATTTGTTCAAATAAAAATCTTCAATTATTTTCAAATCAAATTATTGATCAATCGGGTTTTTATTTAATTTTCTATCCTAGGTCAAAGTTTAATTTGGGTATTTATCATTTCAACCCGATTCCAATTCAATTCAAAAATCAAAGCATAACAAAGGGAACTTGCAGTGTGATAACTGGGATGGTGTCAAAGTAAATAAACAAGCAATAACAACAATCAATATCAATCCAATAATCAATTCAAATAATCCCGAAATAACCGTATTAATTCGAATTGTTATTTGTACGAATTAATATAATTATTTCTAGAATCTACACTATCATTTCATGTAGATTAAAGATTATTACATTACGGTTTTACTTGTCATTAAATTTAAATTTCATACATCATCAATTTAACAACATACATTCAGTGGTTCAAAATGTAATTAAACAAATCCTACGTGTTAATAAATTTAACAGTTAAAGGGGTCATATTATACAAATGTCAGTTAATCAAATTTAACATTTAATTATCCTATATCAAATTCAATTTCATACTGTTTATCATTTTAACATTAACAATTTAACGTCCAATATAAACATCAACAATCAATAAATTATCAACCAAACTGTATTATCATTGCATAAATAATTAACAGATAATGGTGTCAGATGTCACAGGTGAACTGATACAGGCAATAGCATATATAACAGTGTATTTAACTAACAGCAGCATATTTCAATTGTCGTTTCAATTGAAATCAAATTTAATAAATAACAGAACGTTAATCGTGAGTGAGTGCTCACCTTTCGAGGCTAGAGGAATTTGACAAAGAAAATAAGCTATTGATTCCGAAGCAATGCCAGATGGATACGCTTTGAGGGAGAAAACAGGCACGACGAACAAAGCTGATAGATAAGGAATTTGATAAGAACAAATAGATATAAAACTCAAAGTCTAATATTAACTCATAAAAGAAATCTTAATTATATATTTCAAAATCAATAAACAAAATCTTTATAGCATACTTGATAAAAAAAATCAAACATTTACATAAAAGAAATCTTTATACCACTATTTATACAAAACATGGTATAAAACTTAGCTGTAGCCCATAGGTTTACGTAACATATGTTTATTGGTATATATATAAATATAAACTAACTGAAATCTTATATTCTGTAGAAATCTTATATTCTGAATAACAAATACTATCAATAATATAATATACTATAAGTATATCACAGCACACGCAACCTATATAACAATCATATATATAAATCCAAGACAAAGTAACTATGTATACTTATAAATATCAAAATACGCAGCACCTTGTACTTTGTAGCTGCAACTTTATATATAGGTAGATCTATAATACAAGACATCCACTACAACTCTATATATAAATTGTACAATACTATTTATACTAACAGGAAGCCTACACTAACTAGATATAATATAGACATAGAATAGACATAGACTAGTATATAAATTTTATACTTTATAATACTTAAACAATGCCAGATGGTCACGTATAAATCATGTCTGACATATACAAACTAAAACAACACATTGTGTATATCATATACACCACACAGCCTATATATATACAAATCCCAACCCATTACAAAAAGTTTATATAGACTCATTTATATAATCACGCATATACTCTGTACCGAAGAGATTATATATATAATACTGTTATTATAAACTAATATAATTTAAAACATAGGTAGAATATTATATAAACTTTACATTATTAAAACTTGTATACTGTGCAACATATCCAGTATGAGTTTATGTAATAATATATATAACACTTACAGTATAACCAGTAGAACTAATAATATAGCTTGCTTGCAAAGTAAATATATATACTAATATATCTTCAAAATAAAATAAATTAAAGTAAACAAAGTAAACAAACTTATATAACCTATATATATGTAACAGAGCATCTATATACAACCTACGTATGCTAGAGAATATAAGCTGTTAGTATAGGAAGGCGAATAATGTATAAATAACAACTTACAAAGAGAATAAAGGAAGAGAGGCGACAACCATATACTCGGCAATGAAACGACAGGCGGTTGCTTTGATGGTGCTTCGGGTGGTGGGAATTCAAAGGGATGATCTCGGCTATGGAAAGAAATAAGGCGGGGTGGACAAAGCTGTCGGGCAGAGGCCGGTTGCGTTACATGGAAAGAGGCGGAGGCTGTCATTGGACGTGGGTACGTGGTCTCGGCATTTGCGTGGAAGGGGAGGCACAGGCAGGTCGAGCAAGGGAGATGTGGTAACGAAAATGGATGGGTGGCTAGCGTTTAGGTGGAAAGGAGGTTTGATGTCAGGGTGTTCGGCTACTCGAGTTGAAGTGGTGATGGGTTTCGGCCTCAGGAGCATTCGGGTTTGGTGTGCTAGAAGGTGGAAATGGCGGAGAAGGGAATAGAAGGGGCGGGCTGACAGGTGGGTGTGGATTCGTGTGGAGGCGTGAGAGAGGAGATGCGGAAGGGAATGAGCAGAGGAAGAGGGGAGAAGGTCGAGAGGCTGTTGCTTTGATCGGTGGGGTGATGGTCTTGGCAAAGGCAGGCACGAAGCGGTGGTGGTCGGAGGTGCCGAGATTGGTGATGGAGCACGGCTGCTGTCGGTATGTGTGATGAGGAGGAGAAGGCGGTTGCATGCTTGGTGGAAGGGGTCGACAAAGACGTGGAAGAGATGGGCCTTGGGTTAGAGTGGTGAAGGGATCTCGGCTGCAAGGCTTGGCTGATGTGCTGCGTGATGGAGGAGGCAAGCAGAGGAGATGGACAGTACTCTGGTGGTTGTTGCCCGTGCTCGCGTGGAGGGTGGGATGGCCGAAGTGGTCAGGGAAAAACGAGGCTGCTTGGTGGCGAAAGGTAAAAGGGCTTCGCTGTCTTCGAGTTGCGTTGCCTTGGGTTGTGGGAAGCTATACGTGCAAGGATGGTGGAGACGAGAAGGAAAGAGAGGGGAAGGGTGGGTTTCACTGGAAGGGGAATGGAGATGACAGCCTGGGTTACTATGAAGTTTATACAATACGTATATTTTCAAAAATATGAACAGAACAAAAGAAAGAAGATGACTAAAAGGACATATCCGTACATATAAAGTTTGAAAGGGTATGGAGAGCAACAGTCACGCCTATTGGTTTCAGGAATATTAAATGTTCACAGCTGTTTGATTCAAGCTGATAACGAATAGTCACCAGAAATTTTAAAAGACTCGGTTGCGGAACCGATACGCTAAGCGTTCCGCAGACCGCACCGCACACCGGTCTCCGAAATACAGAAGTGAATATACCGCAGAGATCCGTACGACGAGATGATCATATTGGAATACAGATAACAATGGAATGATTGAATTTTTAAAAATTCGAATTTTCTACTGGCGGAAAATGTAAGAAAAACGTTGAAAAATAAGATCGACGGAGCCAAAGATGTCCGAATTTGGAAAAACGACAAACTGACATCTTGCTCAGAAGATGGTTTAGAATTTTTCTATGTAAAAATATTTTGGTTTCGGAAACATTTTATTTTCAACGCTTTTTAACTGATTGAATTGAAGTGAATTTACGCGCGAAATAAACTTTCATATTTTCGGACGAAAATTTACCAGTTGCTATGTTTAACTAGACGTATTTCAAATATTAAATTTTTATTTCAAAATTTTATCTTTTAAAATTTTACAAAATTTCAACTAATTACGTTATTAAAACAGTTGAAATTTACGGGTCGTTACACTCTCCCCCACTCAAAACTTTTCGTCCCCGAAAAGGAACGAGGTAGGAGAATAGAAACAACCAGAAAGAAAAATAGATTTGAAATACAAAATAACAATTAATTTAAACCATATAAATTCAAATTTAAATTAATTGATATTCAATAATTGATTTAATCCATTTGATTTCACTAAAATCAATCTCGACTATTTCTAAATTCATTATCTTATAATCCCATTTTCTTCAATTTACAATTTCTAAAACCATAAATTTGAATAGTCTTTTACTATAATCGTATTTTCTTCAACAATTTTAAATTCTTCTTTATTCCAAATAACTGTTAAGTTTATTTCACTTAATATATCTTATTACATATATTTAAACCATATAAATTAATTTAAACCATATAAATTTCAATTTAAATTAATTTATATTCATTAATTGATTTCAAATTCAAGGTATTTCCATAAGTTGATCTAATTTCAATTTATTAATTCTTTCAAAACAAATTTATTAATTTATTAACTGAGTTTACTTATTATCCTATCTAACTCTATTAACATCTTAATAATCAAAATTTAGTGTATAACATTTATTATAAACACTCAATTTTTATTTATAAATTCAATTTATCTTATATGTTATCCAATTACATATTCAACTTCTGAATAATTTAGGTAAGTTGTATTAGAATATAGTTGAACAATATACGAATAAAATTTCCAAATTCAACTATTCAACTTTAAATATTTATTCCAAATTTTGGTTTTATTTATAATTAAAATCATTTTTTAACAAAATTTAAGAATTAGATTTCCGATTAACTTTAAACAATTTAGAGATATATATAATATTTTTATATCAAATCAAATCAAATTTTAAAATAAGATACCTATATATATGTAAATCAAAATATACTGAAGAAATTCAAATCAAAATAATTTTTTTTTCAAAACAAAACCGTAGCAAAGCTACAGAATGGTTTCTTCACTTCGAAACTCGAAAATGAATGTCGATGATGCGGCCGTCATCACCGAAATTATTTTCCAGCGACAAAGAGAAGAGCACTGATTTCAACATTTTAAAATTCTTTGAAAACGATTTCTATTCGAAAATATTTTCAATAATATATACTTTAAAATTTTAAAACCAAAGTTCGACATCACCGGAAACTAAATTCTCAAATTTTTGAATTAAATTCATTTCAAATTCCAAATCAATTTATAAACCGTATTTATAAATCCATTTAAAACAATAAATGATAGTCAAATCTTATCATTTCAAACAAACAATTTAATTAACTTATTAAATTCCAGAAAATTTTACTTATATTTTCACAATATAATCAAACAAGTTTATTTCATTTTCCAAATTTGAAAATAATATTGTGTCAGTTTGCTCTGTTTCAAGTGTTTTGGAAATCCTATCGATAGCGTTGATCAGACGAATCGATCGGAAACCCAAATCAACATCAACAACTCAAACAACACAGCATATATTAAAACATTTATATATTAGTTTACAAATACATTTCTTTGCTCGACGATACAGGAATGAATTTCCAAAATAAAGATAGGGATTCAAATTTTTGTTGACTCAAATCAAAGTGAATTTTGATTCGAAAATAAGTTCGAAACAAAGATATGATGATGAATATAACAAAGTAGGAAGATTGATAAATTTATATAAATCGCGGGCAACCTTAACCGGGTCGACCGTGACTTCAAGAATAAGATCGTTGTAGAATTCCGAGGTAAATCGACATTCGATCTCGAGGAATAGAATTCAGGTATAGCAGGAGATGGATAGCATCATAAACCGAGGATACAGAAATCTCCGGTGAATCGATGCCTATTATAAAGGAGTTTTACTCCTTTACGAATCATTCGAAGATTGGCGAGACCGCCGATCTATTATAGATAACATTCAGAATGGAGTT
Organism: Allium fistulosum; assembly: GCA_030737815.1. Classification (NCBI taxonomy): domain Eukaryota; kingdom Viridiplantae; phylum Streptophyta; class Magnoliopsida; order Asparagales; family Amaryllidaceae; genus Allium; species Allium fistulosum. The sequence continues at coordinate 312,237,922 of CM060903.1, read as the reverse complement.
ATGGGGTGCTCCAGAATTGAAAGAAGACGAATTGTGAAAGGCACGGAATGAATTTCAAAACCGAGGGGAACGTTCCAACATTCAAAGGAATTGAGTCAAAGGAAGAGATTGAAACTCGAATGAGAGTGATTCTGTAAATACATTTACCCTATGTGTTAAGTTTTGCCTAGAGCTACCAAAGCTCTGATACCAACTGTAACGACCCGCCATTTTGGACCATTCGCATCCATTATAAGTGTATAGGTAGACACTCATGCCGGAGTTGAATTGCTCAAAATACCGCGTTGTTAATTTAAATTTGGCAAAACTGAACATATACCATAAATAAATAATCACAGATCACAGACACAGAGTAATAAGTGCAGCGGAAATAAAAGAGATAGTAGTTCATGAAGCTACTATATGAATATATAAGATACATCAGAGTTTACAACAGAAGAGTAATACGATACATCAGATACAAATCAGAATACATCACTGGAATCATCGAGTACTGAAAGCAGAATAGATGGCTGGATCTTCAAGCAAAGCTCCAACTTCAAAGGTGAGTCTCGAATACTGGTACACTCAGTCTGACCCGAGCGTAAAGCAAAATACAAAACACTCGAGTCAGGATTAACATTCTTATATTAATAAATCCAACTCAAGTGAAATAGCAATTGAAATACAAGTAACTCAAAGGATGTTTGGAATAACCATCCTTTAAGGATCCGTTAAACTATCTACTAGGTAGTAATGTACGATAAGTAGATAATGTCTATCAGTAATATGTAAAGATATCAAAATAGCGTTAAGTCATGGCCCATTCCACCCTTAACACATTTTTATTCCCAAAAGCATATACAAGACCGTAGTTTCCCCAAAACCGGAAGTCACCAGAGGGCAATCCATATACTAAAGGTACAAATCAAAATCGTAGTGGTCGCGCATAAATGGAATACAAGTATGACAAGGCACATGAGGCTATACCCAAGGTAGTGATACTACCGTTCGCCTGATCCGGACTGGTGAGAACGCAACGCCGCAGCGCCCGCAACACCGTGAAACAACACTCCCAAAATCAAGGGTGCACCAATCGACAACAAGTATAAGTAGTTCGAAGAAGTGTGTCCACTTGAGGTATCAATCCTCCATTGGCCCGGCACAGCTCCTGTTTTAGTCATTTCCAATTTGACACAAGTGTCAAGGCTATCCATTATCGTTCTCTTTCTTCAGTCAGCACGTACATCATTCCAACCACTTCATTCTGGATCATCACTCCGCGCATAGTTATTAAAGTGGTTTTCGGTTTAGATAGAGAGTATACCCATAACCGAATTCCGGTCTCTTTAATAACTTTCGTAATTATTACACCGATTGGTCGTTTATAATGTTTCAAAACCAAATCAATTTCAATTCAATTAGAATTTGCAACCCAACATTTCATTTGTCTTTCTAAACCAATTTCTAAATTTCCGTTTCAAAACTTTCAAATTACCATTTCAAAACCTTATAGTTCAATTTCAATATCTATTTAAACCATTCAAATATTGATTCAAGTTCGTATATAAGTTTCATTCCGAAATCATTTGATTTAATTTAATTTAACATTCAAATCAATTTAACTTCATTTATCGATTTCATTCAATATTCGTTAAGTGAATTTTCCATTCAAAACAATTTCTATTAAATTTCCAATTCATTAAATTCATTATTTAAATTCAACTTCATTATATCAAAACTTACAAATTTAATTAAATTAAATTCATCGAACCAAATTCTTTAAATTTCAAGTCTTACATTAATTCAATAGATCACATTTTATTTCTTGTTAAAGAAATTCAATTTCACTTATTTACTTTCTTAAATAATTTCCAAAACTTAATTAATAAAGAAACTCAATTTCAATTATTTACGAAGTAAAATTCACCTATTCAAAAGTTCAATTTTTCTTATTTAAAGAAATCCAATTCAATTTAATCATTAAATAATTCAATCTTATTTAATTATTAAATAAATCAAAACTTAATTATTAAATAATTTCAAAGTTTAATAATTTCAAACTTAATTATAATTTCAAACTTAATTATTAAATCATTTCAAAGTTTAATAATTTCGAACTAAATTATAATTTCAAACTTAATTATTAAATCATTTCAAAGTTTAATAATTTCAAACTAAATTCAATTAATTTCTCAAATTAAACAACATACTTCCATCAATTTCATTGTTAACATTTTGTTTCAGATTATTAAATATTAACATTTTCCTTTCATTAAAATTCAAATTTCAACTTCATTTCAAAACCATATTATTTGTTCAAATAAAAATCTTCAATTATTTTCAAATCAAATTATTGACCAATCGGGTTTTTATTTAATTTTCTATCCTAGGTCAAAGTTTAATTTGGGTATTTATCATTTCAACCCGATTCCAATTCAATTCAAAAATCAAAGCATAACAAAGGGAACTTGCAGTGTGATAACTGGGATGGTGTCAAAGTAAATAAACAAGCAATAACAACAATCAATATCAATCCAATAATCAATTCAAATAATCCCGAAATAACCGTATTAATTCGAATTGTTATTTGTACGAATTAATATAATTATTTCTAGAATCTACATTATCATTTCATGTAGATTAAAGATTATTACATTACGGTTTTACTTGTCATTAAATTTAAATTTCATACATCATCAATTTAACAACATACATTCAGTGGTTCAAAATGTAATTAAACAAATCCTACGTGTTAATAAATTTAACAGTTAAAGGGGTCATATTATACAAATGTCAGTTAATCAAATTTAACATTTAATTATCCTATATCAAATTCAATTTCATACTGTTTATCATTTTAACATTAACAATTTAACGTCCAATATAAACATCAACAATCAATAAATTTTCAACCAAACTATATTATCATTGCATAAATAATTAACAGATAATGGTGTCAGATGTCACAGGTGAACTGATACAGGCAATAGCATATATAACAGTGTATTTAACTAACAGCAGCATATTTCAATTGTCGTTTCAATTGAAATCAAATTTAATAAATAACAGAACGTTAATCGTGAGTGAGTGCTCACCTTTCGAGGCTAGAGGAATTTGACAAAGAAAATAAGCTATTGATTCCGAAGCAATGCCAGATGGATACGCTTTGAGGGAGAAAACAGGCACGACGAACAAAGCTGATAGATAAGGAATTTGATAAGAACAAATAGATATAAAACTCAAAGTCTAATATTAACTCATAAAAGAAATCTTAATTATATATTTCAAAATCAATAAACAAAATCTTTATAGCATACTTGATAAAAAAAAAATCAAACATTTACATAAAAGAAATCTTTATACCACTATTTATACAAAACATGGTATAAAACTTAGCTGTAGCCCATAGGTTTACGTAACATATGTTTATTGGTATATATATAAATATAAACTAACTGAAATCTTATATTCTGTAGAAATCTTATATTCTGAATAACAAATACTATCAATAATATAATATACTATAAGTATATCACAGCACACGCAACCTATATAACAATCATATATATAAATCCAAGACAAAGTAACTATGTATACTTATAAATATCAAAATACGCAGCACCTTGTACTTTGTAGCTGCAACTTTATATATAGGTAGATCTATAATACAAGACATCCACTACAACTCTATATATAAATTGTACAATACTATTTATACTAACAGGAAGCCTACACTAACTAGATATAATATAGACATAGAATAGACATAGACTAGTATATAAATTTTATACTTTATAATACTTAAACAATGCCAGATGGTCACGTATAAATCATGTCTGACATATACAAACTAAAACAACACATTGTGTATATCATATACACCACACAGCCTATATATATACAAATCCCAACCCATTACAAAAAGTTTATATAGACTCATTTATATAATCACGCATATACTCTGTACCGAAGAGATTATATATATAATACTGTTATTATAAACTAATATAATTTAAAACATAGGTAGCATATTATATAAACTTTACATTACTAAAACTTGTATACTATGCAACATATCCAGTATGAGTTTATGTAATAATATATATAACACTTATAGTATAACCAGTAGAACTAATAATATAGCTTGCTTGCAAAGTAAATATATATACTAATATATCTTCAAAATAAAATAAATTAAAGTAAACAAAGTAAACAAACTTATATAACCTATATATATGTAACAGAACATCTATATACAACCTACGTATGCTAGAGAATATAAGCTGTTAGTATAGGAAGGCGAATAATGTATAAATAACAACTTACAAAGAGAATAAAGGAAGAGAGGCGACAACCATATACTCGGCAATGAAACGACATGCGGTTGCTTTGATGGTGCTTCGGGTGGTGGGAATTCGAAGGGATGATCTCGGCCATGGAAAGAAATAAGGCGGGGTGGACAAAGCTGTCGGGCAGAGGCCGGTTGCGTTACATGGAAAGAGGCGGAGGCTGTCACTGGACGTGGGTACGTGGTCTCGGCATTTGCGTGGAAGGGGAGGCACAGGCAGGTCGAGCAAGGGAGATGTGGCAACAAAAATGGATGGGTGGCTAGCGTTTAGGTGGAAAGGAGGTTTGATGTCAGGGTGTTCGGCTACTCGAGTTGAAGTGGTGATGGGTTTCGGCCTCAGGAGCATTCGGGTTTGGTGTGCTAGAAGGTGGAAATGGCGGAGAAGGGAATAGAAGGGGCGGGCTGACAGGTGGGTGTGGATTCGTGTGGAGGCGTGAGAGAGGAGATGTGGAAGGGAATGAGCAGAGGAAGAGGGGAGAAGGTCAAGAGGCTGTTGCTTTGATCGGTGGGGTGATGGTCTTGGCAAAGGCAGGCTCGAAGCGGTGGTGGTCGGAGGTGCCGAGATTGGTGATGGAGCACGGCTGCTGTCGGTATGTGTGATGAGGAGGAGCAGGCGGTTGCATGCTTGGTGGAAGGGGTCGACAAAGACGTGGAAGAGATGGGCCTTGGGTTAGAGTGGTGAAGGGATCTCGGCTGCAAGGCTTGGCTGATGTGCTGCGTGATGGAGGAGGCAAGCGGAGGAGATGGACGGTACTCTGGTGGTTGTTGCCCGTGATCGCGTGGAGGGTGGGATGGCCGAAGTGGTCAGGGAAAAACGAGGCTGCTTGGTGGCGAGAGGTAAAAGGGCTTCGCTGTCTTCGAGTTGCGTTGCCTTGGGTTGTGGGAAGCTATACGTGCAAGGATGGTGGAGACGAGAAGGAAAGAGAGGGGAAGGGTGGGTTTCACTGGAAGGGGAATGGAGATGACAGCTTGGGTTATTATGAAGTTTATACAATACGTATATTTTCAAAAATATGAACAGAAATAAAGAAAGAAGATGACTAAAAGGACATATCCGTACATATAAAGTTTGAAAGGGTATGGAGAGCAATAGTCACGCCTATTGGTTTCAGGAATATTAAATGTTCACAACTGTTTGATTCAAGCTGATAACGAATAGTCACCAGAAATTTTAAAAGACTCGGTTGCGGAACCGATACGCTAAGCGTTCCGCAGACCGCACCGCACACCGGTCTCCGAAATACAGAAGTGAATATATCGCAGAGATTCGTACGACGAGATGATCATATTGGAATACAGATAACAATGGAATGATTGAATTTTTAAAAATTCGAATTTTCTACTGGCGGAAAATGTAAGAAAAACGTTGAAAAATAAGATCGACGGAGCCAAAGATGTCCGAATTTGGAAAAACAACAAACTGACATCTTGCTCAGAAGATGGTTTAGAATTTTTCTATGTAAAAATATTTTGGTTTCGGAAACATTTTATTTTCAACGCTTTTTAACTGATTGAATTGAAGTGAATTTACGCGCGAAATAAACTTTCATATTTTCGGATGAAAATTTACCAGTTGCTATGTTTAACTAGACGTATTTCAAATATTAAATTTTTATTTCAAAATTTTATCTTTTAAAATTTTACAAAATTTCAACTAATTACGTTATTAAATCAGTTGAAATTTACGGGTCGTTACACTCTTGGTTTTGATGCTTGCCAATATCCGTATGCGACTATTCTTTTGGGTCCTACCCACTATACTTACTTGCAAGTACCGGGACATACAAATATCCTACTCCGAACACCAACCCCTTCTGACTGTCGATAATGGTCCTACCATGCAAAAAGCAGTCAAGGCATACTCTCTTGATGGAACACCTACAGACCTGCCTCCGGGGATGCAGCTTCGTTAGGCCTACCCAAAGGGCCATCCTAGAGTATCCTCACGTCCCGCTGAAGTCTCGTACTTCCCTCTAGCCCAAAATAATTAAGTTGGATGTGCTTCTCCTTTGCTGAAATCTGTGATGAACTGCTTCTTTAGGCTCTTCATGCTTTGGGCTACTGCAAATGCATCTCACTCTTTTATTAGACCCTAAGTCTAATCTTTTAATTTAAGTCTTAAGTTTATTAAATAAGCATCTTCTATTATCTCTGTTCTATTTTCTTATTAACTTAATTTAAATCTTAAATAAGCCTTTCTATTCTTTCTACACTAATTATAACCTATGTTATAATTTTACTTGTAATTGTCACTTTTATCTTCTTTTATAATATGTATATGATTACAAGTGTCTCTCTTCTGTTCTAGGATGTCTTCTTTTATTATGATAAAGAATTCTCTTTAATTCTCTTATATTATATAGTTCGCTTATCATAAAAACCGACTTATTGTATAGTCTGCGTAGTAAATGCAGATCTAGGTTCATCATCGTTTATAGCTTCAAATTCTTTTCTAGTAATTTACTTGATTCCTTTCATACTTTACTTTATTTTCTTCTATTCTAGGAAGTAAATCTATTTTATTTGGTTGGGTATGAAAACTATACTAAAAATCCATTTCCATATTTTAATACTAAATAAAACTATATATAATAATTCGTAACTGCAAGGTATTTCTTTTATTATTTTGGAATAGTGTAAAATACAGTGGTTTCTCTATTTTACACTACTTTCCTTTTTCTTTCTTTATTCTTGCAGTTACGTTTATTGTTATCTTTTAAATATTAAATTATAAAAATGTATCCTATTTTCTAAACCAACCAATTAACCTATACTTACTTCCAAATCAAGTTATTAGATTAATTTATTATTCCCGTTTTAGCGTAATTTATTGCATAATTTCATTTTTCTAGCTTTATTCCAACTTTTCTTATTTTACATCTAATCTAGTATTTTCCCATTTTAATCCATAATCGTGAATTTTCTTTTTAACTATATTATTCGCGTAGAAATAGAATAAAAAGAAACTAGCATTTTGGCTAAATTATAACTTCAAATTAGATGTAAATAACTGTAAATTTCTTGCAGTTCAGCATAACTAATTAATAGAATTAATTAATGAAATACCGAATAAAATTATTTAATGGGAATTTAACGATAATATATCATAAATGTAAAAGATATAATTAAATCCACTCACATTGCTAGCTTTCCAAATCACCCTGTTTTTATTTTAGATCTATCCCTAACAACTATATTCACCTCCCTTGTAATCCCTATTTGGAATTACAAATGATATATTTACAAATCTATAATATTTGAAAGAGAAAATGAAGAGATTTGGATTAGAAATAACAAATAAAACTCAGATCTAGGGTTTTACCTTTGACATAGCCTTCTGATTTGAACCAATTCCTAATTCCCTAATTAATTCTATTCTCTTCCTATTTAGATCTAAATTCGTGTGAATTAGATCTAAAAGTTTGATATTAAGAAAGTGTAGAAGAGATAGAAAAATGGCAGAGCTTCTGTAGGCAAGAGAAAAATAACGAGAATAAAAATGAATCTCTACACCTATATTTATAGTGGTTCAAATCAGTGCTAACCATTAGATATAAAACCCTAAAATCTAAAGCGTACACTTAGTCTATGGACATTAAATTAATATGTTTTCTTCTGCATTTGTTTTTATTTCAAATCGATTCTCCAACAACTTTTCATTAATCACTTTCCCCTTCTCTCTCGCAATCAATGGAAACATATATTTTTAAATGTGACGTTTCTTTTAAATAAAATTCCCTTATTAATCACCCAATTAATAGATTTCATATATACCTAGAATTAATTTACTATTCAATTAATCCCTGCCTGCACTGTGATTTCTTACCAAATAAATATGTCAATCAACACCATATTAATTCGTCACATATATGCATATTAATTTATTTTATTCACATAATTATTGCATGCATATATTCTACAATTGAATTTTGAATCATAATCTTAATTATATATGTTACTATAAGTCTCCATGTTTTAATTGGCAATTGATTACTTGCATAAATTACTCTTCCTCCATTTTATTCACTTGCACTAACATATATGTTTCTAATCATATCAATTAGTTGCTACAATATATGTTCCCTTTTATGTTAGTTCCTGTCAATTACTCACCTCTACTAATTAATTGAATATTAATTTCCCTTTTAAACAAACACAGTCAATTGATCTTCCTTATTAATTGATTTTATATAATATCTCTCCCTAATTTATTTGTTACACAAATATATGTATTCCAAATAATATTAATTAGTTGCCCCATTTACAAACATTTCTTTATTTTAAAATTTCAAACGAATATAACTTAATTAAATTATTTGCATATATAATGGTAATTTAACGCGGGGTGTTACATTCTCCCCCCTTAGCAAAATTTCGTCCCCGAATTTTGATAAGGGTTCAATTATGTCATTTCTCGTATTAATCACATCCATTTTGTGTACATTCAATTTTGCAACAATCTGTGCATAGTGCAAAGTGCAATACATCATAAAATATATGCATGTACAAGAATTTCTATGTAGTACCTCCTATATGAATGCTTTTTCTTTTAGAAATTCTTTTTAAAACATGATGCACACATCCTAAATATACTTGCAATTTCTATATGAATGCAATCTTTTGAAAACTCAAAACATTTTTCATTCAATTTTTCCCACACTCCTACTGAATAGGAGCATAGTTCAACAAATTTTTACGTCCAAACCTACCACATAACTTTTAATTTTTGAATAGGAAATTCTAATTTTCCATATTCGATTTCTTATGTTATAAAGACGGTGGAAAATGGAAAAACTTCATATTTTTCCGATTTTCTTTTGCGCACATCTTCCTCCGTACATGGGATTTAGGCTACTATTCTAAAAAAAATTATTTACTTCCCCAAGCACAGTCTACATAAGTAAATATGTCTTTTTAAATTTTTCTGTTGACGTTTCTATCGCTTTCTTTAAATTTGTTATTTTCCTTTTAGTTGTCTTATTCTGTTTTTACTCCCTTTTTTTATACAGCAACTAAACACAGCTATCATCTAGTGCAAGGAGGTCTAGGACCATGTCCACTTTGACACAGAAAGGTCCTACTCTAGGAATCCAACTAACTCATATGCTCCTCCTGCCACCTATTATTGTTACCAACTTACGTTGTATTACTCATGACTAATAAGATAATTCATCTCTTCTATTCAATTCGCAAAATGGAATAACTAAGTCTCTTTTACTGCAATGGATAAGGGTTTCAATCTATGTAGTCTCTGTCTAAAAAGACAACTAAGCTTGGGGAAATTTTCTCTTTACCTTTCATTTTTCCCTAACTAAGGTCTACCTATCCCAACCATGTGTGCCTTATCATCTTACTAATATCATTTCACTATTCTTCTATAGTCTGCACACATGAAGTAACATTTCTAGGTTTTCACTAGTGTCATATACACCTTACGGGAACTTTGATTATTACTAAGAGTAATTACTGCTATAACCTTATACTTTTCCCGTTACACCTAGGAAATGATTCATATATACTCCATATTAAAAAGTCTGATTTGGTTTGGTATTTATCAATTTTTCTTCAAAAATTAAAACTTCTAAATTTTATCTTTTCAAAAATTTATTTACTTTTCCACCAAACCATCTTTTTTTTAATAGATTTTCAAATTTACTAAAACTAGGGTAAATAACAACAATTATTTTATCAAAAATCTCTTTAACTTTCCTACTCTTCCAATTACTTAACCTTGAAGGAGTTACTAAATTACTACACTTAATGGTTTTATACCTTAATGTATTGGAATTACTTTCTCTTATGAGAAACCATTAACGATAAAACCTTCTATGAATCCTTTAAAGGAGGATTTCATGTTTAAGTGAAATTATAAGGATTTTATTTTATATTTTATCGAAATAGGCTATACAAAATATGATGCTTTCCATACCTTGTACATCTCTTTCACGTATTCCTTATAGCTTGCACAAAACATCTTTATTTGTGATTCATAGAAAATTATATCATTATTCATTTCATTCCAATAGATTAAGGTAAGTTTACTCTATATTTACTTACATAAGATATTGCCTACTAAATTCATTAATTTATCGTACATTATTTTTCAAAAGAACTCATTTTTAAAACTTCTTTATAACTAGAAAATATTTCCATGTGCTTATTTAAATAATAAGTATACATACAAACCACTTTAGAAATTATCTTCAAAACTCATTTGGATCAAAACACATGTTGCGTAAAACACCGTTACTACAACCCAAAAATACTAATATATGGATTCAATTAAAATAAATATTAATAAATCATGTATGCTATGAAAGACATTTACTTTGGGAGTCACCTACTATAACAATAGTGTCATAGTCTATGCTTCCTTTATTTTTACGAAAATCATTTATTACAACAATAAATGTTGTAACCAACGTTTTCGATACTTAACACACTCTAGGTTTTTATATTTAAAATCATTGTTTACCTACAAAGAAACTAGCGAGCTATACATGCTCTATAATTCTTCAAAAAGAATTTCACTTTTAACAAAATTTACATCATATAAAAACTAATTTAAATTTCATACCACTTATTTTTTCAAAAACCAAATATTTACTTCCTCAAATATATTAACAATTATAATTTTTCAACTTTTTTAATTCAAAAGTTTCATTTTTATTGGGTTAGACATAAAGTGGATTTTCTTCATACTAAAACCTCTTATCCTTCCCGAAGTAAAAACACTCTCCCTACTATCCCTAAGGAACTTCCCTTGTAACAGCCCAAAAATTTTAACAAATATTTTATTCATTTATTTAAAGACTGTGGCGTTTGATTTCTTAAAAAATATAATTTTGGAAAATTTCTTGTAATGATTGTTAATCAATTGCCCAAATTTTTATTAAAAATAAACGTTCTGTAATGTTGATTTGAATTAAAAGTGTAACTTTAATAGAAATTTTAAATTTTTTAATTTTATAATTCTAAACTGCCAAATTTTCATCTTGAACTGTATACAATTGTGTAACATTTGTTTCACTTTTGTTTTGGTCAGATTTGTTGTATACTTTTAAAAGTTAGTAATAATTAGTGTGAAACGGGAAATTAAACTTTACATTTCTTTTACGTATATTTACATCCGTTCCTTAACTTTATATTAAACAATCAATTGGGTGAAGCTAAATCAAATTTTATTAATTATGGTATAATAGCTATTAAATTTTGGTTTAAAGTGATGGGTTATTTTCCTAATAGAAACGTTAGCATTTTCAATTTATTTAATAAGAGAAATCAAATAAATTTGTACGTTACTTTAGGCATATGTTTATTTGTTTCTCTTGCCTTTTCTTTGTCTATTTGATTTTCCTACGTTAACAATGCAAAGTTCAGCCGTGTACTTTTCTTTTGAGAATTCAAGTCTTGCCTTAAATCATTATCGTGTGTGAATTATTTCTTTCCCTTTGCCTTCCATACGTTCCATCTATTAATAAAATTAAATGCCTTAAATTCCTTTGATTCCTCTACCGTTCAAACATTAAATATTGCCTTCTCTCCACTAATATAGTGAGCAGCTGTCATATATTATTCCACGTTCACAAATTGCCATACCACTAATCTTCCACTTTAGCTTCCATTGCAAATTTTCGTGAGCATTCTTCATAAAGGTATGACCACCGCATGCTTTTCCTTTCATTTTTGTTGTTGTTTATTCTCCTTCCCTGCCTTGCTATATTCTGTGCGCCTCCAACCCCATGCCAGACCACCACCGAACCCACGCCTCCAACCCCATGCCAGACCACCACCGAACCCACGCCTCCAGCTAGCCTGCCATGCCAGACTGAACCCCCATCACCACGAACCCGCCAGACCGAGCCATGCCACCATGAACCCCTGGTCAGACCGAGCCCCTTGTATTTGAAAAAGAGAAATGAACAAAAAAATTGTTTTGTCACCTTTGTATTTTTGAAATTTTAGTCTATATTTCCACTGGCCTTTGTTTTGGAAAAAGAAATGAACAAAAATTTGCTTTTGTCACCTTTTGATTTTGAAGTCATAATTTATATGCCACCGAGCCTTTGTTAAAAAAGAAAAAAGAAATTTCCATTCGCCACTTGTATTTGAAGTCATGGCCTAAATTTCCTCCGAGCCATAGTTTTGTTTCGATTTGTTTCCAGTTTGCTTTATTCAAAAATTTTGATGAAATTGATGTGCGTTAGCTTATTCGAATATTTTCTTTATTCTTTTTGACTTTAGATTTGAATCTAGTTGGCGCATCTTCTAAAAACTGATCGTGCTTTCCGGGTGCTTTTCGATAGATAGCGTATTTACTTTTTGAATCGAATCTCCAGCTCCGTAGAGGTGAGTAAATCTCACACGAATATTCATACTTATATGATTGTGAAACGACCGCAACTGAATGTGGAGAAAATAAATAAATAATGATGTTATATTTACCTGTGATTTATTTATATATAATGTTAAACTTGTTAAAATTGCATAACATATCATCTGTTATATTTTGTTTTATTTTACTGTTATTCTATTATGTTAAATCACACTGCAAGTTCCCTGTAGAATAGAATCACTATGGGTTGAAATGATACATACCCGAACGGACTTTAGAATAAGGGAAGATCGTTATAGGCTGAAATGATAGGCCTGAGCGATTTTCGATTAAATTTTATTTACTTGGGATTGCGGGTTTGAAATGATAAAACCCGGATTTTTCTTTGTAAACTACGGATTGAAATGATATATTATCCGTATCACTTGACTTAGGCTAGAAAATATTATTCAGACCCGTGGTTATTTTCTGTATTTTTTTCAGGATACTTTTAAACATTTTAAATATTTGAAAATTGATTTAAATTGAGTTTTTAAAATGATTATTTAGAGTAGAAATGATTTTTCTATGTAAAATGTAAATAAATGGATAAAAATATTGACTTTAAAGTGTAACTTAAAATTGAAAATTTGACTAAAAAGAAAAATGGAAACTTAAGTTAATTAAGTTAAATTGAAATTCAGTTTAAATGGGGAAAGAATGGGAATTTAAAATTTAAGTGTTGAAAAAATGGTTAAAGGTGGAAAACGGGAAAATTTACACACTTGAATTTTACAAGTAAATCTTGGAAAATTTTGATTTTTACTTGAAAAATCTTTCGTTATAAAAACAATAAGTTAAAGGATTTAATTGAACATTTTAATGTGAAATTATGATTTTAATAAGTTTTAAAGGATTTAAATTGAAGTTTATTTATGGCTGGAATTGCACTTAAAACCTGAAAATTTAGTTTATAGCACTTCAGAAATGCTATCATTTCTGGAAATGAACCAATTCTGAACTAAGTAGAATCTGCAGCACTTGTTAAGTGTTGTGGTTATATAAATGAACCAAAAGACTAAAATAAACTAAGGCTATGATAGCACTTGGTAAGTGCTGTTGTAGCAGGAACTAAAATTGAACCTGAAACTAATAAAGGGGCTACTGTAGCACTTGTTAAGAGCTGCAGTAGGCTGAAATATGATTTTTGTTTAAAACTGAACTTTTACATCAGTTTATAAAAGCTGTCTTTGCTGAATTGAATTGTTTTCAAATATAACTCACCGCAGCACTTTTTAAATGCTGTGAAAGCTGAAATTTTAATGTTTTATTGTTTTTAAGTGAATAAATGAACTCAGAAAAGGCTAAAATTTTGGGAATTTAATATTTGATTTAAAAGAATAATGACTTTGTTTTTAAATGGTTTAATTTAAAGTATTTTTGATATAAACTGTTTTAAATTTATAACCACGGGTTATAATAACGTTTGGTTGTTAAAGAGACCGGGATCAGATATGGACATACTCTCTGTCGATACCGAAAACCACTTTGACAACTGTGTACGCAGTGGAGTTTCCAGAATGAAGTAGGATGGTGGCGACGATCCCCAGGTATATACGTAGACCCGACTCCCGTGAGTTGGCATAAGGTGGCTAAAACAGGAGCGATCGACGGGCCAAGGAGGTAGCACCTCTGATCGGACACACTTCTTCGATACCATTCTATTACTTGTGATTGATTTGGTGGCCACCCTTGATTTGGGAGTGTTGTTCGAGGTGGGCAGTAGTGGCTGCTATGCGTCACCACCAGTCCGGATGCGTAATTGGTATATCTACCCTGGCATTGCCTTGTGTGCCGTGTCACCTACCATATCGAACCCACTACGATTTTGATTTAAAGATCCGACCGCGTTAAGGTTCACCATCCCCTTAACGCTATTTTCTATATGATTATACTTTATTGATTAGACAATACTGTATATAGCATATATTACTATATAGTAAATAGTTTAACGGATCCTTAGAGGATGGGCGGTCCCAAGCATCTTCTAAGTTACTTGTACCTTTACTACAGTTCACTTGAGTTGGTTTACATTGTATAAGTATGTATGTCCTGACTCGAGTGTTTATGTTTTATTTTTACGCTCGGGTCAGCCTGAGTATCAGTTTGGACTTCATCTTCCCGGAGCTAGGACTACTGGAGATCATCTTTATCAAGCTGCTTTCTGTTTTTGCTATTCAGTCTTTTATTTTAGCTTATGTAATTGAGACAAATGAATTTGGGATTTTCTGTAGTTGTTCAAACTGTATTGGTTTTAGACTTTGTAATTTGTACTTGTTTTGAGACTATGTATTTTAGTGGCTTCATGAACCACTATGGTTATTTTTAAATTCCGCTGCGAGTTATTCTGATATATTTCTGTGTCTGTGATTCTGTGAATGATTTTATTTGCTCTAAATTTTATTACAATCTGTTATTTTGCATTATTCAAGTCTGACATGTGTGGATTATTGTCGATTTGAATGGTCCAAAATAGTGGGTCGTTACAGTTGGTATCAGAGCTTTGGTTTTAGGCAAACTTTAGCCTATGGAGCAAAAACTCATTAGAGATAGGGTAGAAATACCCTAGAATGAGTGAAATCAAACATAGAATTATTTCTTTGTGAGTGAGCGTACTTTCAAAGTAAAATGATTTTTAAATGATTTTCAAATAATTTTTCAAAGATTATTTTGAGATAAAATTTTCTTGTTTGAAAAGAAATTTTTCTAAACTTCCTTCTGTTCGTATCTACCTTGTTAGAAATTTTGTTATTAGGATATTCATCCAAGTGATCTTATCATGTCTTATCTTAGCTTATCTTTGTCTTCTCTGTACCTTTGTCCTAAATTCATTCTTGATATTTCCAGGATGAATCGTGGAAATGCTAGAGGTAGGGGTCGTGGTGCTGCCCCAGCTCCTCCCCCTGCTGCACCTGTTAGGTTTACTGTTCTTTGTAAGGAATTCTCTCAGCTCGGTGGTACTAAGTTCACCGGTTCAGAGAGTATTATCGAAGCCCAGCAATGGTTACGGAGTTTGGAGAACATATTTACTGGTCTTGAGATCACTGATGCCCAGAAGCGTTAGTTAGCAGCATGGCAGCTACAAGAGTCAGCCTTAGATTGGTGGGAGTCTGTTACGGCTCACACTAACGAAGGTGATCTTTCGTGGGAGCTGTTCAGGTATCCTTTGTGTTATCTTGAATTTTCCCCATTTCCTTTTTCTTTTGAATCTATCTTAAGTTCGGTTTATGTATCTTCTTTCCAGGGAGGCTTTTGTGGCAAAATGGATGCCCGAAGCCGGGAAATCTCAGCTTTATCGTGAATTCATGGATCTTAAGCAGGGTACCATGTCTTTTTCAGAGTATGAGCGGAAGTTCAATGAACTTTCCAAATTTGGTCCTGGTCT
Source organism: Allium fistulosum (assembly GCA_030737815.1). Lineage (NCBI taxonomy): Eukaryota > Viridiplantae > Streptophyta > Magnoliopsida > Asparagales > Amaryllidaceae > Allium > Allium fistulosum. Next base: position 312,221,833 of record CM060903.1, on the reverse strand, counting down.
TATCGACACTCAACTAAAGAAAAATGAGAAGTTCATTGCTGGAGCTCGTCCAGAGTTCTACGACCGTCTTATTTCGCATGTTCATGGCACTTTTACTGAGCTCATGGATATGGCTATTTTCTATGAGAACCTTACTTCCAAGGGTCCTGCTGCTTCTGGTGCTCATATCTCACAGTCTTCCTCTGCAAATTCCAAGAAGAGAAAGCCCAACTTCCACCAGCAGAAGAAGAATTGGCTCAAACATCCGGGCTTGGGATCTTCATCATCTTCTCCTTCTCAGAGGCACCCTATTGACCTATCCACCATTACCTGCTTCAAATGTGACCAGAAGGGACACTATGCTAATAGTTTCCCTACTTCAGTTAGTGCTGCTGTTCCCCCACCTCAGGTAAACAGGAACAATCTTTGTCATGTTTGTCTTCAGCCAGGTCACTTTAAGAATGACTGCCCATTGTATCAGAAGGGAAAGCCATCTAGTGTATTTGTTGTCACATCTGCTTCTTCTCCTGCTGTACCTACTCCTGCTCCTAGCGATGATCAAGGTACTCTTCAAGGCACCTTTACTTTATTTCACCATCCTGTTCGTGTTTTATTTGATACTGGAGCTTCGCATAGTTTTATTTCTGATAAGTTGTGTGATAAGTTTGAACATCTCCTTTCTCCTGAGTATGCTTCTATTCCTCTATGTGTTTCAAATCCTATTGGTGGTCCCACAAATCTTAATAAGATTTGTAAACATGTGAAACTCTTTCATTCTGGTTATCGGTTTTCTGGAGATTTTTATGTTCTTGGTTTCGATGCTTTTGATTTATTACTCGGAGATGATTGGCTTGATAGGCATGATGCCCTTATCTCTTGCAAAGCACGTATCGTGACTTTTGTAGGAGATAAGGGTGATCCTTTAGTTATTCAGTGTCGCATGCCTTAGGATTTTGCTGGAAATTTTATCTACCCTTTGGATTCTTCTCCTGTTGATCTTCAATCGACTCGTGTAGTCAATCTCTATCCCAATGTTTTTGGTGAAGTTACTGCTTTACCTCCTAAGCGGGAAATTGATTTCCACATTGATCTTATTCCTGGAGCTCGACCTGTAGTTCTTCCTCCTAGAAGAATGGCACCTCGCGAGAAGGTTGAGTTAAGGAAGCAAATTGAGGACCTGTCTTCCAAGGGTCTGATCAGACCGAGCTATTCTGAATGGGGAGCTGCGGTGGTTTTCGTCACCAAGTCCGATGGTTCTCTCCGGATGTGTGTTGATTATAGGGAGTTGAACAAGCTCACTATGAAAAACGGATATCCAATGCCTCGCATCAATGATATGTTTGATCAGCTTTATGGTGCTACTGTTTTCTCTCAGCTTGACCTTGCCACGCGTTTTCACCAACTCAGAGTTGCCGAGGAAAGTATTCCCAAGACTGCTTTCCGTACTGAGAATGGATTCTTTGAATGGTTAGTCATGCCTTTTGGTTTGACTAATGCTCCTGCTTTCTTTGTTGACCTGATGAATCGTGTTTTCCGTGATGTGCTTAATAAATTTGTTCTAGTCTTTGTGGATGATATCCTCATTTTCTCTAAGTCTGAAGAAGAACATGAGTCACATTTGAAATCTGTTCTTGAGACTCTTCGAAATCATCAGTTAAGGGCTAAATTTTCCAAATGCCATTTCTGGAAGGATGAAGTCCGATTCCTCGGGCATATTGTTTCTAGTAATGGAGTTTCTGTTGATCCAGTCAAAATCGGTGCGATCAATGTAAGTCTCTCTTCCTTCTCTTTCCTTATTTCATTCAATTTATTCTATCTTTCCTATTATCCTCCTATCCCTATTCTGTACAGGATTGGGATACTCCTAAGACTCCTACTGATATCCGTAGTTTTCTGGGCCTTGCCGGTTATTACCGGAGATTCATTGAGAATTTTGCTCGGATTGCTGCACCTCTCACTACTTTAACTCGGAAGAATGCTAAGTTTATTTGGAGTAATGAGTGTAAGGCCGCATTCAATGAGTTAAAAGACAAGCTTACTTCCGCACCAGTCCTTACCGTTCCAAATGGAAATGAGGGATTAACGGTATACACTGATGCTTGTCGAGAAGGTTTGGGAGCTGTTTTGATGCAGGATGGTAAAGTGATTGCTTATGCTAGTCGACAGTTGAAGACCCATGAAGTAAATTATGCTGCCCATGATCTAGAGTTGCTTGCTGTTGTTTTTGCTTTGAAGCTTTGGAGACATCATCTTTTGGGTACCAAGTTTGAGCTTTTCACAGATCATCAGTCTTTGAAGTATATTTTCTCTCAGAAGGATTTGAATCAGAGACAAGTTAGGTGGTTAGAGTTCCTTGCTTCTTATGACCTCGACATCAACTATACACCAGGGAAAGCTAATGTTGTGGCGGATGCTTTGAGTAGGAAGAAGGCTTTGTTGTGTCAACTTGTTGTTTCTTCACCTCTTGTGGATCATATTATGGCTAGGCAGGATGAGGATCAGATGCTTAGATTGATTAAGGAGAATGTTCGAAGTAGAGTTGGAGGTAGTAGTCTTGATGGCAATGGTGCTCAGATTGATGATAAGGGTGTGTTGAGGATTAATAATAGGATTTGTGTCCCGAATGTTGATGGATTGAGACAGGAGTTACTTCAAGAGAATCATCAGTCCAGACTTTCTATTCATCCAGGCGTGACCAAGATGTATCAGGATATGAAGAAGTTGTATTGGTGGAGAGGTATGAGGCGAGATATTTCCATTTTTGTTAATAGGTGTGCGACTTGTCAGCAAGTCAAGGCAGATCATCAGAAGACCCCTGGTTTATTGCAACCTCTTGAGATTCCCAATTGGAAGTGGGAACAAATTTCTATGGATTTCATTGATGGTTTACCGAGGACTAGGAAAGGTAACGAGAGTATCTGGGTTATTGTGGATAGGTTGACCAAATCATCTCATTTTATTCCGGTCAAGTCTACACGTTCTGCTTCTAGTTTGTCTGAGATTTACATGAGGGAGATTATTCGTCTCCATGGTGTTCCTCTCAGTATCGTTTGTGATCGTGATCCTATCTTTACTAGTAGGTTTTGGAAAGCCTTTCAGGATTCTTTGGGTACTCGTCTGAATCAGAGCACTGCTTACCATCCACAGACCGATGGTCAAACGGAAAGGGTGAATCAGATTCTTGAAGATCTCCTTCGTGCTTGTGTGCTTGATTATGGAGGATCGTGGGAAGATTATCTCCATCTTGTCGAATTCACATATAACAATAGTTATCAGGCCAGTATTGAGACGTCTCCGTTTTCTGCTCTTTACGGACGACCATGTAGATCTCCTTCTTGCTGGATTGAATCCAGAAATCGTTTGGTTCTTGGTCCTGAGCTTCTGAGAGAGTTGAAGAGATTAAGAGGAAGATGAGGATTGCTCAAGATAGGCAGAAGAAGTACGCTGATCGTCGAAGACGGAGTTTAGAGTTTGCTGTTGGTGATTTGGTTTTCCTTAAGGTCTCTCCCTTAAGGAATGTTATTCGTTTTGGTCGTAGAGGGAAGCTTTCTCCTAGATTTGTTGGTCCTTTCCGCATTTTGGAAAGAATTGGTTCTCTTGCTTATCGTCTGGATTTGCCTGAGAAATTTTCTGGAGTACACAATGTATTTCATGTATCTCATCTTCGTCGCTATCTGCATGATCCATCTCTTATTATCCAGCCTTCTGCTCTTGATAGTTTGGATATTGAGCCAAATCTGACTGTTGAGAGGAAGCCACTTCGTATTGTCGATCGAGGTACGAAGCAGCTAAGAAGGAAATCTGTCAACCTGGTCAAAGTGCAGTGGAGCACTGATGAATGGGATTGCACCTGGGAGACGGAGGAGAGCATTCGTGCTTCGAATCCGGAATTGTTTATTTCAGGTACTTTTGCTCTACTGTCTTATCTTTCTTTGTTTTCCTTTTTCGTTCTTTTTCGAGGATGAAAAGTTTCGAGTGGGGGAGAATGTAACAGCCCAAAAATTTTAACAAGTATTTTATTCATTTATTTAAAGACTGTGGTGTTTGATTTCTTAAAAAATATAATTTTGGAAAATTTCTTGTAATGATTGTTAATCAATTGCCCAAATTTTTATTAAAAATAAATGTTCTGTAATGTTGATTTGAATTAAAAGTGTAACTTTAATAGAAATTTTAAATTTTTAAATTTTATAATTCTAAACTGCCAAATTTTCATCTTGAACTGTATACAATTGTGTAACATTTGTTTCACTTTTGTTTTGGTCAGATTTGTTGTATACTTTTAAAAGTTAGTAATAATTAGTGTGAAATGGGAAATTAAACTTTACATTTCTTTTACGTATATTTACATCCGTTCCTTAACTTTATATTAAACAATCAATTGGGTGAAGCTAAATCAAATTTTATTAATATGGTATAATAGCTATTAAATTTTGGTTTAAAGTGATGGGTTATTTTCCTAATAGAAACGTTAGCATTTTCAATTTATTTAATAAGAGAAAACAAATAAATTTGTACGTTACTTTGGGCATATGTTTATTTATTGCTCTTGCCTTTTCTTTGTCTATTTGATTTTCCTGCGTAAACAATGCAAAGTTCAGCCGTGTACTTTTCTTTTGAGAATTCAAGTCTTGCCTTAAATCATTTTCGTGTGTGAATTATTTCTTTCCCTTTGCCTTCCATACGTTCCATCTATTAATAAAATTAAATGCCTTAAATTCCTTTGATTCCTCTACCGTTCAAACATTAAATATTGCCTTCTCTCCACTAATATAGTGAGAAGCTGTCATATATTATTCCACATTCACAAATTTCCATACCACTAATCTTCCACTTTAGCTTCCATTGCAAATTTTCGTGAGCATTCTTCATAAAGGTATGAACCACCGCATGCTTTTCCTTTCATTTTTGTTGTTGTTTATTCTCCTTCCCTGCCTTGCTATATTCTGTGCACCTCCAACCCCATGCCAGACCACCACCGAACCCACGCCTCCAACCCCATGCCAGACGACCACCGAACCCACGCCTCCAACCCCATGCTAGACCACCACCGAACCCACGCCTCCAGCTAGCCTGCCATGCCAGACTGAACCCCCATCACCACGAACCCGCTAGACCGAGCCATGCCACCATGAACCCCTGGTCAGACCTAGCCCCTTGTATTTGAAAAGGAGAAATGAACAAAAAAATTGTTTTGTCACCTTTGTTTTTTTGAAATTTTAGTCTATATTTCCACTGGCCTTTGTTTTGGAAAAAGAAATGAACAAAAATTTGCTTTTGTCACCTTTTGTTTTTGAAGTCATAATTTATATGCCACCGAGCCTTTGTTAACAAAAAAAAAAAGAAATTTCCATTCGCCACATGTATTTGAAGTCATGGCCTAAATTTCCTCCGAGCCATAGTTTTGTTTCGATTTGTTTCCAGTTTGCTTTATTCAAAAATTTTGATGAAATTGATGTGCGTTAGCTTATTCGAATATTTTCTTTATTCTTTTTGACTTTAGATTTGAATCTAGTTGGCGCATCTTCTAAAAACTGATCGTGATTTCCGGGTGCTTTTCGATAGATAGCGTATTTCCTTTTTGAATCGAATCTCTAGCTCCGTAGAGGTGAGTAAATCTCACACGAATATTCATACTTATATGATTGTGAAACGACCGCAACTGAATGTGTAGAAAATAAATAAATAAAAAAAATGATGTTATATTTACCTGTGATTTATTTATATATGATGTTAAACTTGTTAAAATTGCATAACATATCATCTTTTATATATTTTTTTATTTTACTGTTATTCTATTATATTAAATCACAATGCAAGTTCCCTATAGAATAGAATCACTATGGGTTGAAATGATACATACCCGAACGGACTTTAGAATAAGGGAAGATCGTTATAGGCTGAAATGATAGGCCTGAGCGATTTTGGATTAAATTTTATTTATTTGGGATTGCGGGTTTGAAATGATAAAACCCGGATTTTTCTTTGTAAACGACGGATTGAAATGATATATTATCCGTATCACTTGACTTAGGCTAGAAAATATTATTCAGACCCGTGGTTATTTTCTGTATTTTTTTCAGGATACTTTTAAACATTTTAAATATTTGAAAATTGATTTAAATTGAGTTTTTAAAATGATTATTTAGAGTAGAAATGATTTTTCTATGTAAAATGTAAATAAATGGATAAAAATATTGACTTTAAAGTGTAACTTAAAATTGAAAATTTGACTAAAAAGAAAAATGGAAACTTAAGTTAATTAAGTTAAATTGAAATTCAGTTTAAATGGGGAAAGAATGGGAATTTAAAATTTAAGTGTTGAAAAAATGGTTAAAGGTGGAAAACGGGAAAATTTACACACTTGAATTTTACAAGTAAATCTTGGAAAATTTTGATTTTTACTTGAAAAATCTTTCGTTATAAAAACAATAAGTTAAAGGATTTAATTGAACATTTTAATGTGAAATTATGATTTTAATAAGTTTTAAAGGATTTAAATTGAAGTTTATTTATGGCTGGAATTGCACTTAAAACCTGAAAATTTAGTTTATAGCACTTCAGAAATGCTATCATTTCTGGAAATGAACCAATTCTGAACTAAGTAGAATCTGCAGCACTTGTTAAGTGTTGTGGTTATATAAATGAACCAAAAGACTAAAATAAACTAAGGCTATGATAGCACTTGGTAAGTGCTGTTGTAGCAGGAACTAAAATTGAACCTGAAACTAATAAAGGGGCTACTGTAGCACTTGTTAAGAGCTGCAGTAGGCTGAAATATGATTTTTGTTTAAAACTGAACTGTTACAGCAGTTTATAAAAGTTGTCTTTGCTGAATTGAATTGTTTTCAAATATAACTCACCGCAGCACTTTTTAAATGCTGTGAAAGCTGAAATTTTAATGTTTTATTGTTTTTAAGTGAATAAATGAACTCAGAAAAGGCTAAAATTTTGGGAATTTAATATTTGATTTAAAAGAATAATGACTTTGTTTTTAAATGGTTTAATTTAAAGTATTTTTGATATAAACTGTTTTAAATTTATAACCACGGGTTATAATAACGTTTGGTTGTTAAAGAGACCGGGATCGGATATGGACATACTCTCTGTCGATACCGAAAACCACTTTGACAAATGTGTACGCGGTGGAGTTTCCAGAATGAAGTAGGATGGTGGCGACGATCCACAGGTATATACGTAGACTCGACTCCCGTGAGTTGGCATAAGGTGGCTAAAACAGGAGCGATCGACGGGCCAAGGAGGTAGCACCTCTGATCGGACACACTTCTTCGATACCATTCTATTACTTGTGATTGATTTGGTGGCCACCCTTGATGTGGGAGTGTTGTTCGAGGTGGGCGGTAGTGGCTGCTATGCGTCACCACCAGTCCGGATGCGTAATTGGTATATCTACCCTGGCATTGCCTTGTGTGCCGTGTCACCTACCATATCGAACCCACTACGATTTTGATTTATAGATCCGACCGCGTTAAGGTTTACCATCCCCTTAATGCTATTTTCTATATGATTATACTTTATTGATTAGACACTACTGTATATAGCGTATATTACTATATAGTAAATAGTTTAACGGATCCTTAGAGGATGGGCGGTCCCAAGCATCTTCTAAGTTACTTGTACCTTTACTACAGTTCACTTGAGTTGGTTTACATTGTATAAGTATGTATGTCCTGACTCGAGTGTTTATGTTTTATTTTTACGCTCGGGTCAGCCTGAGTATCAGTTTGGACTTCATCTTCCCAGAGCTAGGACTACTGGAGATCATCTTTATCAAGTTGCTTTCTGTTTTTGCTATTCAGTCTTTTATTTTAGCTTATGTAATTGAGACAAATGAATTTGGGATTTTCTATAGTTGTTCAAACTGTATTGGTTTTAGACTTTGTAATGTGTACTTGTTTTGAGACTATGTATTTTAGTGGCTTCATAAACCACTATGGTTATTTTTAAATTCCGCTGCGAGTTATTCTGATATATTTCTGTGTCTGTGATTCTGTGAATGATTTTATTTGCTCCAAATTTTATTACAATTTGTTATTTTGCATTATTCAAGTCTGACATGTGTGGATTATTGTCGATTTGAATGGTCCAAAATAGTGGGTCGTTACATCCCTACTTCCTAGAACATATGGATACAAATTTTCTCTCAAAACATGGCTTATTTGTATGCTATAAATCGGTAATAACATAGGGCTCTTCATACTTGGGTCATCCCAAACCCAACTAGCAAACTATGCACAAATATACTTCTAAAACCTTTCCATGTGTTAAAATCTATGGTTGGGGACTATTTGGATTTTAGTGCATAATATATTTATATTTTATTCAAAAATACAAATACGTTCACTCACTATCTACCTAGGAATCCTAAACCTAGGCTCGGATACCCAATGCAACAACCCGAATTCCAGTGGGTCCGGATTTTACGCAAAAATGCTAAAACCCAAGCCCACTGAAACCGGAGTTGGGAATCTGGTATCTTGCAAATAAGCAAAGACAAATATATCAGAGCTCGATTAAATATGTCACAACGGAATTGACTAAAATATAATAGTAAGTAAATACTCTACAATATAATAACACTATTTAAACAAGTGCCTTAAAGCTGGAAAGTCTCTTCCATCTACCTAACCTGTAGGATGCTATGAGGAGGGGGTCAGAACTAAAGTTCTAGTAAATGGATAAATTATACACTTTTAAGCTTAATTCTACATATACCTTTTTATTTCAATTTACTGTTATATTAGGTTCGCTAGGTTTATCATACTCTCGCCTCTGTGCGTGAATCGTACCGATCTACTCCTTAGTAGATTAAAACCTAATAACTGATATATATATATATAGCTATATGCCCAATGACCATATTTGTCGTAGGTACTACCCATAGTACCTTCCATATCCTCCTTGCAAAGGACTCCATCGTCTTGCTCCTATAGCGTTCTGTGACTACATCTGTAAAGGATAGCTTCATGAGGCCTACAATATAGATGTTCCGTCGTCTACTATGAAAACATAAAACTGCATCCGCACTAGTCGATACTAATTTTCGGACATCTGCAACGTACCACCCAGTGCGTACATTGAGGACTATACGTAATCATTCTATCTACTCTCTGAATCCCACCACAAGGTCAACTTTGCACAGAAATCAGTTGGGGATTTTCTATATCTGTAAAGGACAGCTTCGTTAAGCCTACAATACAAATATACTAGTTGGTCTATCTCTTTTCTTATCGTGGATATGGCACCACGCAGCCACCCCTCAACTAATCGAAAGACCTATAAAGAGTTAAGTGGTCGTGCCCTACTACAAACAATCTAACATCCAATTGGCGGTGCCCCTCATCCAATGTCTCGATAGTGAAAGAATTATTGGACTTTTGGTTTTAACTCTAGTCTTTCCCGAACTCGCTCTTGGTTTTGATGCTGGCCGATATCCTCATGCGACTATCCTTTTGGGTCCTGCCCACTAAATTTACTTGCAAGTACTGGGACATACGAATATCCTACTCCAAACACCAACCCCTTCTGACTGCCTACAATGATTGCCATGCAAAAAGCAGTAAAGGCATACTCTTTTGATGGAACACCTACAGACCTACCTCCGGGGATGCAGCTTCGTTAGGCCTACCTAGAGGGCTATCCCAGAGTATCCTCATGTCCCATTGAAGTCTCGAACTTCCATCTAGCCCAAAATAACTAAGTTGGACGTGCTTCTCCTTGGCTGAAATCTGTGATGAACTGCTTCGTTAGGCTCTTCATTCTTTAGGCTACTCCAAACTCATCTCACTCTTTTATTAGACCCTAAGTCTAATCTTTTAATTTGTGTTTAGTTTACTTTTCTTATTCTGTTGGCTACTTATTACCCTAATTAGCATATTCTTGCCCTCGTCTCACATTTGACTATTATGAGACCACCATTGATCTAATAGGGAATGCTGTAGGTACTGCCACTTCTATTACCTTGCTTATTTAACTCAATTTAAGACTTAAGTTTATTAAATAAGCATCTTCTATTATCTCTGTTCTATTTGCTTATTATCTCCCTACTATCCCTAAGGAACTTCCCTACTTCCTAAAACATATGGATACAAATTTTCTCTCAAAACATGGATTATTTGTATGCTATAAATCGGTAATAACAAAGGGCTCTACATACTTGGGTCATCCCAAACCCAACTAGCAAACTATGCACAAATATACTTCTAAAACCTTTCCACATGTTAAAATCTATGGTTGGGGACTATTTGGATTTTAGTACATAATATATTTATATTTTATTCAAAAATACAAATACGTTCACTCACTATCTACCTAGGAATCCTAAACCTAGGCTCTGATACCCAATGCAACAACCCGAATTCCAGTGGGTCCGGATTTTACGCAAAAATGCTAAAACCCAAGCCCACTGAAACTGGAGTTGGGAATCTGGTATCCTGCAAATAAGCAAAGACAAATATATCAGAGCTCGATTAAATATGTCACAACGGAATTGACTAAAATATAATAGTAAGTAAATACTCTACAGTATAATAACACTATTTAAACATGTGCCTTAAAGCTGGGAAGTCTCTGCCATCTACCTAACCTGTAGGATGTTATGAGGAGGGGGTTAGAACTAAAGTTATAGTGAATGGATAAATTATACACTTTTAAGCTTAATTCTACATATACCTTTTTATTTCAATTTACTGTTATATTAGGTTCGCTAGGTTTATCATACTCTCGCCTCTGTGCGTGAATCGTACCCATCTACTCCTTAGTAGATTAAAACCTAATAACTGATATATATATATATATATATATGTATGTATGTATGTATGTATGTAGCTATATGCCCAATGACTATATTTTTCGTAGGTACTACCCATAGTACCTTCCATATCCTCCTTGCAAAGGACTCCATCGTCTTGCTCCTATAGCGTTCTGTGACTACATCTGTAAAGGATAGCTTCGTGAGGCCTACAATATAGATGTTCCGTCATCTACTATGAAAACGTAAAACTGCATCCGCACTAGTCAATACTAATTCTCGAACATCTGCAACGTACTACCCAGTGCGTACATTGAGGACTAAACGTAATCATTCCGTCTACTCTCTGAATCCCGCCACAAGGTCTACTTTGCACAGAACTCTGTTGGGGATTTTCTATATCTGTAAAGGACAGCTTCGTTAAGCCTACAATACAAATATTCTAATTGGTCTATCTCTTTTCTCATCGTGGCTATGGCCCCACGCAGCCACCCCTCAACTAATCGAAAGACCTATAAAGAGTTAAGTGGTCGTGCCCTACTACAAACAATCTAACATCCAATTGGCGGTGCCCCTCATCCAATGTCTCGATAGTGAAAGAATTATTGGACTTTTGGTTTTAACTCTAGTCTTTTCCGAACTCGCTCTTGGTTTTGATGCTGGCCGATATCCTCATGCGACTATCCTTTTGGGTCCTGCCCAGTAAACTTACTTACAAGTACTAGGACATACGAATATCCTACTCCGAACACCAACCCCTTCTGACTGCCTACAATGGTCTTGCCATGCAAAAAGCAGTAAAGGCATACTCTTTTGATGGAACACCTACAGACCTACCTCTGGGGATGTAGCTTCGTTAGGCCTACCCAGAGGGCTATCCTAGAGCATCCTCACGTCCCATTGAAGTCTCGAACTTCCATCTAGTCCAAAATAACTAAGTTGGACATGCTTCTCCTTTGCTGAAATCTATAATGAACTGTTTCGTTAGGCTCTTCATTCTTCAGGCTACTCAAAACGCATGTCACTCTTTTATTAAACCCTAAGTCTAATCTTTTAATTCGCGTTTAGTTTACTTTTCTTATTCTGTTGGCTACTTATTTACCCAAATTAGCATATTCTTGCCCTCATCTCACTTTTGGCTATTATGAGACCACCATTGATCTAATAGGGAATGCTGTCGGTACTGCCACTTCTATTACCTAGCTTATTTAACTCAATTTAAGTCTTAAGTTTATTAAATAAGCATCTTCTATTATCTCTGTCTTATTGTATAGTCTGCGCAGTAAACGCAGATCTAGGTTCATTATCGTTTACAGCTTCAAATTCTTTTCTAATAATTTACTTGATTCCTTTCATACTTTACTATATTTTCTTCTATTCTAGGAAGTAATTCTATTTTATTTGGTTTGGTATGAAAACTATAATAAAAATCAATTTCCATTTTTTAATACTAAATAATACTATAAACATTAATTCGTAACTGCAAGGTATTTTGTAACGACCCGTAAATTTTAGTGGTTTTATTTATTTAATTAATTGAAATTTTGTGAAATTTTAAATAATTATATTTTGAAATATAAATTTGATATTTGAAATGCATCTATTTTAACATAGCAACTGGTAAATTTTCATTGATAATATGGAAGTTTATTTTCTTGTATAATTTTATTTATATTTAAATCAATTAATATTTGATGATAATGAAATGTTTTCCAAACCTGAATATTTTATATACAAAATTTGTAAATCATCTTCTGAGTGAGACGTCATATTTTGTTTCTCCAAATTTTGACTTTTATTGCTTCGTTTATCTTATTTTCGACAGATTTGCAGCATTTTCAGTACCAACACCGACTTTTGATCGAATGACCGTACCACTGATATATGTATACTGTTTTGATCGTCTCGTCGTGCTGATCTTTGCGGTATATTCAATTCTGTGTTTTAAAGTCCGGTACGTGGCGGAAACCACGAAACGATTAATTGCATCAGTACCCGTTTTTGAGTCATTTCATTCTGAGACCTTTTGTTTTCCCTAGTCTATTCATTTTCCATCATGCTAACTGTCAGCCACTTATTCAATATAAAAGTTCACTCGAATTGATGTTAGAAAATGAATAGTCATTCGTTGATAATAAATGTGTAGTTCATTTTTTTAGGCGTGCATTCTTTTAGTTGCCTGACTTCTCTCCAAATCGTTCTCACCTCCTCTTTTCATTCTTCTTCTAAAAAAAGTGTGAAAGGCTTTGTTCCCTACTGTTGCCTTCTTCTTTTCGACTTCTCACTTTCTCCCTCTCGCACCGTCCTCGTTCTAGATCTTGCAAACTCCCCTTCCACTATCTTTCCTCTTCGACCCCAAACCAACGCTGTCAGCCTCCAAACCAAATTTCATCCAAAGCCATGTACAGTAGATCTCGCCTTGCTCGCTTTTCTCCGATAGCGCACAAACCCGGATCCAACATCATCCTTCGCCACTACTGCCACCTATCTCAACCTTGCCTTCCACCTATGTTGCCGAACACTACATCCACCCAAATCCTCCCAGCAGCTACTAGCCACAAACACTTCGGCCCACCTTCCTTCGCCTCCCCTTGCAACCTCTTATTTTTGTGACAGTGGTATTATGTAGGTATAGGTAAGAATATATATATAGTTTATATAGATTGGTTATTTGAAATGTTATATGAGTTCGTATATATATGGTTATAGTTTTAATATGTTAGTATATTTTATACAAGCTGTTTGTTTCTCTGTTTACATTTTTTTATGGCTATATACGTAAGTACATATATATTAGCCTATATTTATGCTTGAGTCTGGTTTTTATATCAGTATATTACATTATTGATAATATATGTTATACATCATATATGTATAAGTTATATTGTATGAGTGAGGGGATTCTTCCACATATATATTGTATATACAAGTATTATCTGTTATAGGTCTGATATTATATGTTAAAGTATATATATATTAGTTAAATAATATGTAGCTGTTCATAACATTCCTGAGCTGTTTGTATAAACATTTTATTTTATTTTATTGGTTTGTATATATATTTATGGTTTTACTGATTAAATGAAAAAGGGGATATTGGATGTTAAAAGTACATATATATGATATAGTATGCAGTTTATCTTCTCTCTACTTTTATAATATAGCAACTTTAGGGTGTTATTGCTGTTTTCATGTATCTGAAAATTTTATAAAATTTGTGAGTATTGTCTGTTATGAAATATACATTTGGCCTACAAATATGTATATACTAGTACATCTTGATTTTTAAGTATACGTGTTTAAGTAAATAATGGGTTTGGTAATGTAATATATGTAATTATCATAAGCTGCTATATTTTGGGTTCTTAGTTTAATATATTCTTATTTACTATTATATATATATGGGATTTTAAAGTTTGGGACGGTTGTTTCTATTTATATATAAATAAGGATTGGGTATGTGATATGTTTAAAAGTATTTACTTAAAATTTTATTGGATTTTGTAATAGCTTTAGTATATGTATTTTAATTTGAATATTGAAAATTTTATAAATTAAAATAATAAAGCATTCATTTCAGTTATCAAGCCGATTCTGATTAGTTCTTGTCGATTCCCATTTATCAGCTTTGTTCTTCAATTTGTGCCAACCTTGTTTGCTTTGGATTCGTGCCTGGATTTCGTAACTCAACTCCATTGTTTATATCTCTATCCTCGAAAGGTGAGCAATCACTTACGATTAATGTTCTTATATTTATTAAATTTGATTTCAATTGAAATGACAATTGAAATATGCTGCTGTTAGTTATTTACATTGCTATATATATGCCATTATCTGTATCTGTTCACCTGTGACATCTGACACCATTATCTGTTATTTTATACTGATGATATATGCCCTTTACTGATTGTTGTATTATTATCATATTTGTTATCACTCTGCAAGTTCCCTGTTAGTATAGAATCACTATAGGTTGAAATGATACATACCCGAACGATCTGTAGAATAGGAGAAAATCGTTATAGGTTGAAATGATAAATCCAAGCAATTTTCATTAAATTGAATTTGGGATTGCGAGTTGAAAAGATATATACCCGTATATATTTAAATTACGGATTGAAATGATAAATATCTGTATCACTTGACCATAAGGTAGAGAATTATATACAAACACCGTTGGTCTATATATAAATATTTTTAAAATGATTTCTATGGTTTTGAAAAGAAGTATATGGTTTTAATAAATATTGATTTTAAAGATTTACTAAAGTTGATTTAATAAAGTTGATATATAATATGTTTAAGTATTTATATAAAATATATATATATATATATATATTTCAAATATAGAGTTTATAATGATTCAGGTTCGAAAGATAAATCTGAAATTGATTTGAAATTATATTTATTTAAGAATTTTACTTAAATAAGTTTGATTTGGAATTTATTAAATTTGAAATTTTAAAGTGTTAGCGCCAAAATTGGTCACTAACGCCCGAATGAAAATGAAAGCACTAATCTAACAGTCACAGCTCACAGATATAGTATATATGGAGAGTAATAATGTGAAGAATAGTAAAAATTAAAATGAAAGCAGAAAAGAACAACAAATTTTATAGTGGTTCGGCTAATCCCGGCCTACGTCCACTCTAGAAGTTTCCTTTTTATTGCTGTAATAATCGATTACAGTTACAGGATGGTAGAGTAACCTCAGCCTTTTGAAAATATAAAGCAAGAGAGAAGAAAGAAGGTCCCTTTTCTAAACCCTCGCATGCTATATTTATAGACAAATCCTGAGTTGTTGGGCTTCCTGAATGATTCGGGCCCATCAAGGCCTTCCACCAAGCCACATACCTCCACAATGTCGAGCGAGGTTGCCATGCCGAACGGCACTCGTATGCCGAGCCACATGGCCATGCCGAACGGCACTCGTATGCCGAGCCACATGGCCATGCCGAGCGAGGGGTTCATGACGAACGAGGCTTGGTGTGCCGACCGAGGTCGCCATGCCGAACGGCACTCGTATGCCGAGCCACATGGCCATGTCGAACGACACTCGTATGTCGAACGACTTCCTGTGCCGAGCGACTTCTAGTGCCGACCGACTTCCTGTGCCGAGCGACTTCCTGTGCCGAATGACTTCCTGTGCCGAGCGACTTCTAGTGCCGACCGACTTCCTGTTAAGCGACTTCCTGTAGCGACTTCCATGCCGAACGACTTCCAAATGTGCTGCGCTACCTATCCATCCAGGCGACTCAAACCTACCACATTCCGTCCTTTATAACTGAGAAATCGACTTAGTTAAATCCGCCTGCCTACAGCGTGGGCAAAAGGCGGGTTAACACTTTGCCCCCCAAAACAGGCCTTGCTATTGGAAGGTGTGTTTTGAATAGCCTCAAATCCGATATCCTAAGTCCATACTACATTCGTTATTAAACGATTCCATCCGAATCTGATAGTTTTATTCCGCGACCGTTCCAAGTCATTATTCAATTCCGAATTTGCCCTTTGGAAGTCAGCAATTAAATCATACGATATTTCCAGACCATTGACGGCCTCTCCGGACCCTTGCTAAGTTCAATCCAAACTTAATGATTGAATAGGCAGATTATGTTGCGCTTTGATGAAGCAACCT
Source organism: Allium fistulosum (assembly GCA_030737815.1). Lineage (NCBI taxonomy): Eukaryota > Viridiplantae > Streptophyta > Magnoliopsida > Asparagales > Amaryllidaceae > Allium > Allium fistulosum. The sequence continues at coordinate 312,205,448 of CM060903.1, read as the reverse complement.
ATCCCTTGCACTCTGGCCCCAGCGAGGGCATATAGCGATGTCTTGGTCTTTCTAAACCGATCATGGCCTCTCCAGGCTCTTGCTGGATCTCATCCTGTCACTCTCCGGTGAAGGGGAAACAGCGTCGAGTGAGCCGATCATGTTGCTCTCTGGTGAAGCGGCAACACCCCCTACACTTCGGTTCAGTGTCTCTGAACATTAAGCGATGTCCTGGCCTTTCTAGACCGATCATAGCCTCTCCGGGCTCTTGCTAGATCCCATCCTGTCACACTCCGGTGAAGGGGAAACAGCATCGAGTGAGCCGATCCTATCGCTCTCCGGCGAAGCGGCAACACCCCCTACACTCCGGTTCAGTCTCTCTGAACATTAAGCGATGTCTTGGCCTTTCTAGACCGATCATAGCCTCTCCGGGCTCTTGCTGGATCCCATCCTGTCACTCTTCGATGAAGGGGAAATAGCGTTAAGTGAGTCGATCCTGTCGCTCTCCGACGAAGCAACTCACTTCTTGCACTCCGGACCCCGTCTCTCCGGGTAGGGTCATAAAGCGATTAATTTCAAATTGACTTCCAATATTCATCCTTTAACTCTCCGGTGAAAGGTTTGTTTTATGAAATTCAAGTTCATTTATTAAATTCAAATCCTAAATGTTCAATCACAAATAAAGGAAAACCTAGACACTGCCTCTCCGGGCAGAGCGGTCTGTTACCATCTCAGAGCATGCCTGGGATCTCTCTGGTTCCCGTACATGTGTAAGTGGAATAGCCATTTTATTTTAAAATCAAATCTAAAGAGTTTATGTAATCGACCAAAGTTCAAGTCCTGAACTTGGCCCTTGCCATCATGATCAATTGATGACGAGTCGTGATCCCGATCCAGGATTAGTCCTGTCAGGTGGAGGCGGTAGTTGGTCAGGTCCTACGGCTGCTATCCGATCTCTGGTGTATTGTGGCAATCTACCACTTCTGACATGCTCTTCCACCTCATCCTTCAGATGGCGACATTCGTTGGTAGTATGCCCTTCCAGCTCATGGACTAGGCAGTACTTTCCACTTCTACGTTACTGCTCTGTGGGATCTCTCCTAGGTGGTTTTCGATATGGGAGCTGCCCCCTAGTCTCCGTGTAAATCTGTTCCAGGCTTGCCGTCAAGTCTGTGTATTTTCTGAATCTGGGTTCTCGAAATTTCTTCCGTTTATCAGGACCATTGTATCTGTTGTCCTGCCTTCGCTTTCGTTTATCCGCTTCGGATTGTTCTTTGGAGGTTCCTTTGCCATGCATAGCATTTGTTTCTCGCCTCTCGGCGCGTGAATCTTCTAGCCGAATGAATCTTTCAGCTTCATGATAAAATTCTCCAAGGTCTTGTGGGGGATCTCTTGCTAAGGAATCCTTGAACTCTATGCCTTCCGCAACTCCTGCTACCGCTGCCATCAAAATCATAGATGGATCCGGGCGATCTACTGAAGCCACAGTTGCATTGAATCATAATAAAAAATCTTTTATGGACTCTCCGGTCCTCTGCTTTGTCGAAGCCAAAGTCATCACACTCTTGGGTCTCGTCACGTGGACCCTAAACTGCCTCATGAAGCGTTCCACTAGCTTGCCCCACGTTGTAATTGATCCAGTCTCTAGCTGCCTGAACCAAAGCGCAGCCAAATCTGATAAGAATAAAGGGAAACATTGTTCCATCACTTCCTCGGATGCTCCCAGCACTTCCATATGTCTGATATATCTGGTAATATGCATGGTCGGGTCTGACTTTCCATCATAAGGATCCAGCATGGGTAATTTTAACTTTGGAGGATTCCTTGCATTTCTGATATTTGGAGTAAACAGACTCCGACTAACTTCCTCTAGGCCTCCTCTTGACAATCCTCCTCTCATAATTCGTCGTACTAGTCCAGCCATTCTTTCGTCTCCGTCTAGGGTTTGCCCCCTTAGCATGCTTCCATCCTGTGCCCCAGGTCTCGAAGGGTACTCTGGGTAATATTCTTCATGTGGCTCATTAATGTTGGCGTTGGCTCTAACCTGTTGAGCTCCATCTGTGGGTCTTCCAATGTCAGATCCTGAGGGTCTGCCCCCAGGTCCTTGTTGATGGCCTTCATGTTCTTCGTTTTGATCTTGAATCTGACCTCCATTGGTCTCTGTGACTCTAGCTCCTTGTCCCGTATTTGCAGCCGATGTAGTCGGTCCAAGGTTATGTGTTCCGGCTGCTCTCGTCTGCTCAAAGAAGCTTTGCATCATTTCTTGTTAACTCCTCAATAACCTTTCATGTATTGCATCCACCATAGCCTCCATCTCGTTCCTGGTAATGTAGATCGAAGCTTGTCCTTCTCCAGCTCCAGAGGATGCCTCTTGACTTCCCTCTTGTTGGCTCCTTTCTCCTCTTTGTCTTCTTGTTGATTGTCGCATCATTGTCCTTTAAATCTGAATCCTTTAAGCTTTCGAGTCCAATATTTAAGCGATAGAATTTCTGAGTTAGGCTTCCCAGTGAAAGCACCAAAGTGTTAGCGCCAAAATTGGTCACTAATGCCCGAATGTAAATGTAAGCACCAATCTAACAGTCACAGCTCACAGATATAGTATATGTGGAGAGTAATAATGTGAAGAACAGTAAAAATTAAAAAGAAAGCAATAAAGAACAACAGATTTTATAGTGGTTTGGCTAACTCCGGCCTACGTCCACTCCAGAAGTTTCCTTTTTATTGCTGTAATGATCGATTACAGTTACAAGATGGCAGAGTAACCTCAGCCTTTTGAAAATATAAAGCAAGAGAGAAGAAATAAGGTCCCTTTTCTGAACCCTCACATGCTATATTTATAGGCAAATCCTGAGTTGTTGGGCTTCCTGAATGATCTGGGCCCAATAAGGCCTTCCACCGAGCCACATACCTCCACAATGCCAAGCGAGGTTGCCATGCCGAACGGCACTCGTATGCCGAGCCACATGGCCATGCCGAGCGAGGGGTTCATGCCGAACGGCATTCGTATGCCGAACGAGGATTGGTGTGCCGAGCGAGGTCGCCATGCCGAACGGCACTCGTATGCCGGACAACATGGCCATGCCAAACGACACTCGTATGCCGAACGAATTCCAGTGCCGAGCGACTTCCTATGCCGAACGACTTCCTGTGCCGAGCGAATTCCTGTGCCGAGCGACTTCCTGTGCCGAGTGACTTCCTGTGCCGAGCGACTTCCTGTGCCGAACGACTTCTTGTGCCGAGCGACTTCCTGTTAAGCGACTTCCTGTAGCGACTTCCATGCCGAACGACTTCCAAACGTGCTGTGCTACCTATCCATCCAGTCGACTCAAACCTACCAAATTCCATCCTTGATAACTGAGAAATCGACTTAGTTAAATCCGCCTGCCTACAGCCTGGCCAAAAGGCGGGTTAACATAAAGATATGTTTTATAACTTAAATTTGATTAAAAGTGACTTAAATGAATATTTCAAATTTACATAAATTGAAATGAGATATTTTGTTTATTTAAATTTGTAAATTGAAGTTGTATTTAGATGTTATTGAATATTTAAAGATTTAAATATATTGAAATGGCTTATTTTACGGTTTAAATATGTATTTGAAATCGATAATTTGAAATGGTTTATTGAGGAACTGAATTGAATTGAAATTTGAGGATTTGAGATTGGATTAAATTTGAATTTTAGAATCCGAGTTGAGTTGAATCAATTTGTGAAATTTGAGGAAACTATTTTATTATATAAATTATTTTAAATTATATTTAAAACTATTTTATATTATTTTATAAACTATTTCTAATATAAACTATTTTTAATATAACTATTTTTAATATAACCATTTTTAATATAAACTATTTTTAATATACTAATTATTTTAATATAAATTGTTTTAACTTATAACTATTTTTTTATAAACTATTTTACTTTATAAACTATTTATTTTATATACTATTATTAATATCTAAACTGTTTAAAGGAAAGTGTTATGGATTTCAAAATGTTATGATTTCAAAGCTATGATTTCAAAGTATTATGGTTTCCAAAGTATTATTATTTCAAATTGTTTTGGTTTCGACAGTATTATATCTTTGAAAGTACAATGATTTTGGAAGTAAATATTTTTGAAATGGAAATGATATCGTATTGATATATTTTTGAAATGGAAATGATATCGTATTAATATGTTTTTGAAATGGAAATGATATTTTGGTTTGAAGCATAAACTATTTTGAAATGACCGCAGTGTTATAATAACGATTGGTTGTTAAAGAGATCGGGATCGGATATGGGCATACTCTCTATCGATACCGAAAACCACTTTAACAACTGTGTACGCGGTGGAGATTCCAGAATGAAGTAGGATGGTGGCGACGATCCTATATGAGGTATATACGTGGACCCAACTCCCGTGAGTTGGCATAAGGTGGCTAAAACAGGAGCAATCGACGGGCTAATGAGGTAGCTCCTCTGATCGGACACACTCCATTGTTTGCCATTCTATTACTTTGTGATTGATTTGGTGCGCACCTTTGATTCGGGAGTGTGGCTCGAGGTGGGCGATTTCTGCGGCTCTGCGTTACCATCGGCCCGGAAGTATAATTGGTATATCTACCTTGGCATTGCCTAGTTGTGCCGTGTCACCTACCCTAGCATGCTTTACTACGAGTTTGATTTGTGTCGTACCTATGGAGTATCCTCTGGTAGCTCCAGTTTACGGGGTATTACGGAACTGTATAGACTATTGGCATACCTAAAAATGTGTTAAGGTGGATAATGTAAAGCCTTAATGCTATTTTTAAATAGTACACTTTACTTTAGACATATTATAATAGCGTATATTACTACACGGTAGACAGTTTAACGGATCCTTAAAGGATGGTTATGTCAAACATCCTTTGAGTTACTTGTATTTCAGTTGATATTTCACTTGAGTCGGATTTATTGATATAAGAATGTTAATCCTGACTCGAGTGTTTTGTGTTTTTCTTTACGCTCGGGTCAGACTGAGTGGCTCAGCATTCGAGACTCACCTTTGGAGTTGGAGCTTCGCTTGGAGATCCATCTATCGATTTTGCTTTCAGTTATTCAGTTGATTCTAGTGATGTATTCAGATTTTGTATTTGACTATTGTATTGACACATCTATGTATTCGAAACCTCTGTTGTATCTTATTTAACTTTGTTATATATATAGTAGCTTCATGAACTACTATTCTTTTGTTTCCAATGCATTATTGTTATATTACTCTGTGTTTGTGATTCTGTGATTATTTATTTACTGTATATGCTGAGTTTTGCCAAATTTAAATTAACAATCTGATATTTTGAGCAATTCAAATCCGACATGTATGGATGCGAATAGTTGAAAATTTAAGGCGTTACATATTTCTTTTATTATTTTGGAATAGTGTAAAATACAATGGTTTCTCTATTTTAAACTTGTTCCTTTTTTCTTTCTTTTATTCTTGCAATTACATTTATCGTTATCTTTTAAATATTAAATTATAAAAATTTATCCTATTTTCTAAACCGACCAATTAATCCATTACTTACTTCTAAATCAAGTTATTAGATTAATTTATTATTCCTATTTTAGCGTAATTTATTGCATAATTCAATTTTTCTACCTTTATTCCAACTTCTCTTATTTTAACATCTAATCTAGTATTTTCCCATTTTAATCCATAATTGTGAATTTTCTTTTTAACTATATTATTCGCCTACAAAGAGAATAAAAAGAAACTAGCATTTAGTCTAAATTATAACTTCAAATTAGATGTTAATAACTGTAAATTTCTTATAGTTCAGCATAACTAATTAACATAATTAATTACTGAAATACTGAATAAAATTATTTAACGGGAATTTAACTATAATATATCATAAACGTAAAAGATATAATTAAATCCACTCATATTGCTAGCTTTCCAAATCTCCCTGTTTTTATTTCAGATCTGTCCCTAACTTCTATATTCATCTACCTTATAATCCCTATTTGGAATTACAAATGATATATTTACAGATATATAATATTTGAAAGAGAAAACGAAGAGATTTTGATTAGAAATAACAAATAAAACTCAGATCTAGGGTTTTACCTTTGACATAGCCTTCTGATTTGAACCAATTCCTAATTCCCTAATTAATTCTATTCTCTTTCTATTTAGATCTAAATTCATATGAATTAGATCTAAAATTTTGTTATTAAGAAAGTGTAGAAGAGATAGAAAAATGGCAGAGCTTCTGTAGGCAAGAGAAAAATAATGAGAATAAAAATGAGGCTTTGCACCTATATTTATAGTGATATGATTTATTGATAATCTGTGATTGATTATATTGGTAATTGAAATTATTAAAGGCTATGGTTTAGCCGAATATATTTTGGTATTTTAAAACACCAAAAATATAATAATTGGATTTTTGGAAGGAAATTAAAATAGAGAATTTTAAGTAAAATAATTTTTAGAGAATTGGATAAATAAAAGGAAGGAATTTGGAAAAGATAAAAGTTGATTTTTGAAATCCTATTGAATAAATTCAAGTATGGGGAAAAAGATTTGTAATAAATGAAAATAAATGGATTTTGAGAACTTAAGTAATATTGTTTAAAAGTTGAAGAATTTATTAAAAATTCGGATTTTAAATGGTTTGGGAGAAATAAAGGAATTTATTTTAAAAATGGAATTAGTTTTGGGAAATCGATTTGAAAACTAATTAAATGTTTGAAACTATGTTTTAAAAGGAAGATAAGACTATGGAATTTATAAACTGGGTTTATAAAGAGAAATAATATATATCAGTGGATATTTGGAAATATAAATTCACTGTGAGAATTTATAATGGAATGGGTAATTTGTTTTAAAAATAAATAGTGGTTTATTTTTAAAGGTGTGAGAGAAAAGCGTATTTCCCTGAAAAGCCGAGTACGTTTCAAAACAGATTTGTAAGTATGAGTTTGAAGTTTTAAAGTTGTTTTAAAAGAATGTTTTTGAGAAATTATTTTTTTAAGTTGTTTAGAATTTTAAAGTTAAATACTTATTAAATTAGTTATAGTAATGATTATTTTAAAAGGCTAATTGGTTTTATGAATTTAAAAAGATAATTATTAATCTTTATATTTTATAAAGTAGTTTTATTTGAAATATAGTTTGGCTAAAGTTTTTATCTGGAAAACTAGTATAAAATTCAATAACCTTTATTTTTAAATTTGTTTTGGCTTAAGTTTTACATGAAAAATTATTATTAAATTTCATAACTGGTATTTTAAATAAAGTGTTCTAAATAGTTTTTATTCTAAGTATTTTAAAGCATATATATTTTTAGATAAAGTGATTTAAATTACTTTAAAATCTAAAGCTTTTAGTCTTGGTGATTTTCAGTGGAAATAAACAATGTATGGAAATTTATTCCGCGAGAGGAAAGTGATTGAAAACTTTTTTCAAAAGGGTTGAAGTGTGGAAAAATTTATATCTTGCGAAGATATTTTGAAATAAATAATTTGGAAAATTATTTAAATCCGATGGTTGTTTGTGGATGTTGGTTGATAGTTAAATAACCGACTATCAATATTGGCCTTTAAGACGACATTTGAATTTCGATGCGACCGGGGGTCGGATTCCAAATGGTTATCCGAAAACCACATCGAATCTTAAGGGTGGATCTTTTGTTTAAAAGATTAAAAATGGAAAATTTGTTGTGACTTAACTATGAATTGAATGTATCCACTTGTTTTTAAAAATAAGCGCTCATTATTCGGTTAAGCCGGGAGAGGACATTAAGTCATAAAACCCATTTCTTATAATGATACGACGAAATGGGATTGCATTTGAAGACGGTGGTTGAAGACCGGGTATTTTCGAAAATGAAAGGATTGCCTGTTGAATGTCTTTGAATCGAGTTGCTCCGGTATAGAGATTTTGATTACCCTATGTGACGGGGAGTCCGGACGTGATTAGGGAATATTCGGATTTGCAAGGACTTTTTCCTTAATTGGACGAAGTGCCTTCGGTTCCATTCAGACCCAGGATGGACTTGTATGGAAGTATGTATGTCATTACATTTTGAGATATAAAGCTGGTTTCTATCAAATATATTTCTCTTGGTGGCGGAGAATTTATTCTCTTAGCTTAACACCCTTCTATGAGACGTACGAGCTCAGAGGTTATGTAGTTGATGGGTACTAGTGATATATTCCCAATTTGGTAATGTGGCATGCTAAGTGTTGATCATTGGTTTATCAAAGCATGGCTTTTGTCAAAAGCGTAGCTTTGTGGGACGAGACTTCATCGAACCTCACATCCCGGAAATGGTCGAAACAGGAAGGATGCAGCAAGGTTATGGGGGTCGCGCCCCTCAAGGTATGTGCATTTCCTTTTGGATAAAAAGTGGTATCATGGTATGGAGCCCAGATATTTTACTTATGTGGATAAAAAGTGGTATTCTGATATGGAGCCCAAATATTTACTTATGTGGTTGTTGGAATTCGAGGCGCCTCAGTAAAGGTTGGTTACGACCGGGGGATGGCATACTCGTGACAGTTAGTTACCTAGTTACAGAGGTAACCCGGCCTTGTGTTGGCAGAGATCCGGTTAGGTTCTCGGGGCGTCCCTCCAGAGGCGTACCCATTCGGAAAGGGAGTTCCTTAGCCTTGGCCATTTGTTGGAAATCCAAACAATTAATACGAGCCCTGTACGGTTTTAGTTGTAGAACCTGCCATGTGACATGGTGGTAACCTGCCATTTAGCATGGTAGCTATAGTAGGCATACTATAATGGTAGTATGCTGGCTAAGATTAATATTATACTTTCGAAATGTTTTCACACTATGCACTAATAATAATATCCAAAGGATATTCGTGTATCAAGCATGTTTGACTACTATAAGGAGAAATCTCCCCCAAGTGTGCAATTGCATTGTGTGCGTGCCGGGAGGCCTTATGGTAGTTTCATTTTCCAAACGCATAAACGGATTTCTTTTTGTACAACTGTTTTTAGTTCTCACACCAGTCCCATGACTGGTTTGTAGTTTATTGTTCCCTTTTCTAAACTCTGGGTGCCCATAATTTTCCACACGGGCAGCCTAGAGTCAGGTTATCAGTAGATTCTGGATGGATTGCTGTGGAGATCAGGAGACGAGCTGGATGGCGAGACGTACTTTCGTATTTGATTATTATTCCGCTGTGTATTCAGTTATGAGGACAAGTTTATATAACTGTCCAGTTGTGTGCTATGAAACTGTTGTACTCTGATGATGTAATGTATAAATAGATATAGTTCTTTTGTTTTAAAGATTAGTCATTTATCTATTATATATTGTTCCACTGCGATTGTGAGATTTTGATATTGTTTCTATTTCTTCTTCTACCTCTTTCTTCTTTAACCCTAACGGTTCGGTTTTCCGGCATTCGATTGTTCGGCATTTAATACAGTGGCGATTTTCGGGCGTCGAAAAATCGGGTCGTTACAGCTTGCATAAATTACTCTTCCTCCATTTTATTCTCTTGCACTTACATATATGTTTCTAATCATATCAATTAGTTGCTACAATATTTGTTCCATTTCTTGTCAGTTCGTGTCAATTAATCACCTCTACTAATTAATTGAATATTAATTTCCCTTTTAGACAAACACCGTCAATTAATCTTCCCTATTAATTGATTTTATATAATTTCTCTCTCTGATTTATTTGTTACAAAAATATATATGTATTCCAAATAATATTAATTAGTTGCCCCATTTACAAACATTTCTTTGTTTTGAAATTTCAAACGTATATAACTTAATTAAATAATTTGCATATATAATTGTAATTTAACGCGGGGTGTTACAATATTGTTGGCATCCTATGAATTGTCATTCATATCGTTTGAAATGAACTACGAAATAGGTTGAAATAATATATACCTATGTCATTTAAATATGGGTTGAATGATATATATCCATCCATGTAATTAAATTGAAATAATCGATCACTTGTCCATAGGGTAGAAAATTATATACAGACACCGGATTTGATTAAGTTAAATGGTTTAAGAACTTGAATTTTGATTTTTTATTGTTTCAAAGAAAATAAGAATTGGATTTATATAAATTGAATTATTTTCTAATTTGAGCTTTGAAAAGTTGAAATTTAAACTGCTTAAATAAAATTGTTTAAAGGATTTAATTCGAAATCTTAATGTTCAAATTGAGGAATGACTTAAATTTATCGAAAGTTAACTATTCAAAGGTTTAAATTTTAATTTAAACTTTGAATTTATTTTAATTTAAATGGTTTAAATTGGTATTTCAAATTTTGGATGTGAAATGAATTTAAACTAAATTGTTTTAAATGAGAATTTGAATTGAAACTTTCAGCCTTTTGAATGGTATCGTTCAAATTCTATTTGAAGTAAAGTGTGAAATCATTTTGAATTGAGGTTGATTTAAATTGAATTTTGAATATGAAATTGACTTGAATTAGAAGTTGAGAAGTTGAATACGTTTTGATTTGGAATTGAACCCGAGTTCAAATTGTTGTGAAAGAAAGAAACAGTTTTAATATAAACTATTTTAATATATAAAAATTTTAATAATCAAATTGTTTTAATATATAAACTATTTTACATATTCAAAATATTTTCAATATTCAAACTATTTTAATTAACCAAACTATTTTCAATTTTCAAACTATTTTGATTATTCAAACTATTTTCAATATTCAAACAGTTTTAAGATTGGGAACTGTTTAGATTTAAATTATTGATTTAAATATGAATGTTTTGGTATGAAGGTATAACTTATTTTTGAATTTGAAATGATTTTGAAGCGGATCTGATATTTTGATATGAAGTATGATTCGTTCTTGAAATTTAAAAGAACCAACCAGTGTGTAAAATGGACGATTTGTTATTAAAGTGAACGGGGCCTAATGAATAGCATACTCTTTGTTATTCTACCGGAACCACTTTAACAACCATGTACGGGGTGGATGTTATCCAGAATATAGAGGTTGAATTGGCAACATTTACTGGAATGAAGAAAGAGAACGATGATGGATGACCCCGACACTTGTGTCAATTTGAAATGACTAAAACAGGAGCCTATGTCTGGCTAAGGGTTTAGCTACCTTTAGGGGCCATCACCCCTTCGTATTACTATATTGATATTGACTCAATCGGTGCACCTTGATTTGATTTTGGGGGTGATGGACTCAGTCGACGGTCGTTGCAGCGATGTGTTACGACCAGCCATAATCGATAAACTGGTAGAATCCTACCTTAGGCATTGCCTCACATGATGTAACAATCCGGTATTTCGCATCAATTAATAATCGACATTTAAACGATAAATATTGTTGCAAATTGCCAATTGAAGTTTTTAAATTGTGTTAAAATTCTTTAATAAATGGTTAAAAGGATTTTTGGGCTTTGTATTCTCGGCCCACGTTTTGATTTGTTTGGATCGTGAAAATTTGCAAAAAGCAAATAAACCATTCCCTCCTCTTTAACCTTTTTCATTCTCAACCCTAAATAAAAATCGAATGAAGAAAATTGAAAATGGCGGCATCTCGTCTTCGTTCGTCCCCTCTCCTTCGTTCCTTTGCTAAAGCTAGGGCGCGTTCAAAATATAAGATGCTGTCATCTTCAATTAGTTAGCTCGTTTTTCGTTCGTTCCTCTTCGATCGAAAATTAGAGCTTCTTCGATCGCTCGCTTCTGGAACTCGAAGGCGCCAACCTCAACTTGCTCGAGGCTGCTTCGACGTGCTCGTGCTCGATTGGACTTCGGCTTAACTTCGTTCGTCTTCCTCACCGCTACAGCTTCGTCTTCACTTCCGTGGCAAAGGTGAGTAAAATCTCACATCTAATTCAACTTTCAAATGATTTCTGTCTTGTTAAAAATATTGTTTTCGGCTGTCGATTTTGTTTAATATTGGGTGATGTTGATTTCTTTCATGACTTCGATTTCTGTTGACTCTCGGGCCTTAAGCTTGATATTGGACTTGAACCACTGGTTTTGATCATGATTTGTTCATGCCTGTAGCGTATTTTACTTATTTATATTTGTTCCCTGGTTTTGCCTTTTTCAACAATAAAGATACACTCTTGATTTTCATATGTTCAACTGAAATTGTTTTCACTGTTATGTTATTTCCTTTCTTCCATGATTTCAGCTAGAGCCTGATTATTGTTTTGGTGAATTTCTTGTTGGCATTTGTATTGAATTCGATTTCTCTGTGAATCATTTCTCCTGCATTCTTCTCTGTTGCACTTCCTTACTGTCACTTCCTCGGTTTGCCTGTTGTTTGTGGTCAGTTGCATCGAGTTGGTCTTGTCTGCACTCACTACTGTCTTGCAATTTGCATTCCATTCTATTTCATTGGACTTGGTGATTGCTCTCATTTGTAGTCTACATCTCATATGCTTTTGTAGCCTGATCTTTGTTGAGCATGTGTTTACTGTTGAGTCTTTGGTGGTTTTTCCACTTTGAATTTGCTAGCAGACTGTCTTGAGTCTGATGAACTTTGTTGAACTTGAAGTTCTCCCTGTTGTGTCTTTCATAATCTAGTATACTTGCAATGGTCTCTTCATTTTAGTTGGTCTATGAGTTTGAATAAGTTGTCTGCATTATGATATCCTGGCTCTGGTCCTTTGCATTTGTGAAATTGTTTCATATCTGGTTTCATTGTAAACCTGGGCTCTTTGATCATATATGGTTTATGTTTCATATATGTATTGTTGTAGTGGTTGGAATTTTTGCAGTAATTATATTTGCTATAGCCTTTGATGATTCATTGGTGCATTGGGTTGCTCTGTAGCCTGCTTTGACATTTGTATTAAGTTTGTCATGTAGTTTCTTCTTGGCTTTGACATTGCTGAGTCTTTACCTTTGATGTTATTTTGTGGTCTTTACCTTAGTTCATGCCTTCATGGTCATCTGAACTGTTGCCACTGTCTTCTTTATGTTTGCAATTTGTACATTCATGTTTATGAGGCTGTTTGCATACAGTCGCATTTTAGTCTTCATATATATATATATATATATATATATATATATATATGTGTATGCATTCACGTATGCATATACATCATTTGATATGTATATATGTATGTCATTGTAGTCTAGTCTGTTTCATGCCTTATGTTTGCATACATCTTGCAGTCTTTTTGATCACTGCATAATTTTTAATATTAGTTGCACCCATTTGATTCATTTCATGTTTGAACCATTGCCCTGGTGACATTGTGGTGACTACAGTTTAGTTGCAGCCTGCCCTTGTCTTTGTACCGGTTTGCCACTGCAGTTTCATTGTGGTGGTTTCTTTGTATTCGTTTTGTATATTTTGACCAGATCTTGCTATCCAGTTGAGTTTGACACTTGAGTTGTCATTGTTTGACTGTTTAGTCTCCTGGGTAATCGTTTGTTTCAACTGCAGTTTTATTGTGCAGTTGTTTCTGCTTTCCTTTTTTTGCAGTTTCTGTGGTGGCGAGGCAGTACACGCGTGCGTGTACTACAGCCACACAGTATTAACAGATTTTAATTGGTATTTCTTTTGTTCTTGATTCATTGATTTATTGCGTATTTCGTATGCCGTATTGGCGAGGCAGTACACGTTAGCGTGTACTGCAGCCAATCAGAATTGGTAATTTTATTGTTTTCTAAATTATCTTCATCGATGATCTTTTTACTTATCTTTGTTGATATTTCGAATCTACTGATTTGTTGTCTAACACTGATATGTGTTATAGTTATCGTTATCCAATTCTCTTATTGAAGAGTTGGATATACGAGATTTCTGTGACTGTCGTCTATTTGATATTTGATTATTATTGCTTCTATGCATTATTAACTGAGTTTGAATTAGACTGACCCGTGTATTATTTTCTTTTGAATTTAATACTCGGGTCAGACCGAGTATTTACAGGTCGTAGATTTTTTAGCTTTGGATTGCTGCTAGAGCTATGAAGACTTTTCATATCATTTGAAGCGTTTTGCGTCTTTTTGTTGTAGTCAGTTTACTGATTAAGTTGATATATATTCATGTACATTAGTTGTTAATGTATTTGTATGTATAACTTCCAGAGTCGACAATTATAGTTGTATCATTTGTATCGTGTCAAATGTATCGTAACTGACATCAGTTATTATATATATATGAGACTTTTTTTTGTTCTATCTGTGTTCCGCTCTTATATTATCTGTGTTATTTTTATATTTATTGTCCTAAACTATTATAGCCACTGTGTAGTAGCTTTGAGTTTGTATCGGTGTATCGGATTTCCTCCAAAAATGAAATGCACGTTATACTATCTGACATATCGGTGCTCGCACAAAGCAATTACACGGATGGTCGCTCCTCAACAGCCTTATTCTCCGTGCTAGTTGACAGCATTACACCGTAGTGTTCTTGGCTAGCGTGGGTATAGAGGTGGGGCGTCACAGCTTGGTATCAGAGCCTGGGGTTTAGGACAATTATAAAACATAACTTAGATGGAGCATATGTTACAACTATTTGTCGATATTTTATCTCTCATCTTTGCCTATGTTTGATTTTGATTTCGTGAAAGTATTTTTGGCTTCTGCCTCCGTTTGCTTTACGAACTCAAGTTGGGTTTTTGATGATGAGGAAATTGTTCTTGTGTTTTCGGCTTGAATTGATTTAGCCGATGTTGATTTTGTTCGAATCTCAGCAATTTTGAACTTGATATTTTGTGTTTTCCTCGGCTTGGATTCCATTCGACTTCGGTCACTTTGCTTTTGAGAAATTGTTGATTTCTTGATTTCCAAGACTCTGATTTTGTTTGCCGTTGGATTCTTTGATGATAATGATTGATTCATTTTGTACTCGACTGCGGCCATTAATTGTTGACTTCGACATTGACTTGATTTTTATTTTTGTTGAAGTCATTTTTGCATTTATGCTTGTTTCGCTTCGTTTTTCCAAGTGTTAATCGATTCTTCTTTTCCAATTGGTTGTTATCACTTTTGTCGACTTTGATAACTTCTACTTTCGGAATTTTTGGGTATGTCTACTTTGATGAATTTGGAATCGAATTCTTTGGATTTTATTCACGTCTTCGAATGTGAAATTTTAGTGAATTGACTTGGTTTCCAAATTTAATCGGTTCTTGATTATTTCCCCGATTTGTTGCTATCATTTATTAGCAACTTTGATGACATTTTCTTCGGGATTTTTGTGAACATACTTTTTGATGGATTCGGTATCGATTTCTTTGGATCTATTCACATCTTTGTATGTGAATTCTTGTGATTGATTGTTTCTACAATCATTTTTGTGATTTGTCACTTTAAAAATATAAAGGTTTTCTATACTAGTAGTAAATATTAAAATCCTTTTCTCCAAACAATTTCAAAACTATTTTACTACAAAGCTCTTTTTCTTAAACCGTTTTCCAATCTATTAGTATATACAAGCCTTTATTTCACTCGTATGAGAAATTGAATTAAACGTCTTAGTAAAACAAGTGGTATGAAACGCTTGCGTTTGCTTCATCGGTTAACTCCTAGACTTGTTCGATTGAACCTTTTGTGACAATTTTCTAGTGAAGATCTACAGTTTGTTCGTAAATATTTGAGTTAAGCAAGTGGTTATGGGACATGAAGCTTAACTCTTATATTCACTAACTTAGTGTAGTTGACACTTCTTAATGATCATGACGATCATTTTTGTGATTTAGACTAGCAAATGTGCGATGTCTCTTTCTCTGCACGGTTAGACTAGGCCTCATCGGTGTGATTTCGTCTCATACATATCTCTTGGGCTTTGAGGATTGTCTAGACACCATTTGTGTGATTCCGTCTCACACATATTTCATTGTTGCACGGTTAGACTAGACCTCATCGGTGTGATTCCGTCTCACACATATCTCTTGGGCTTTGAGGATTGTCTAGACACCATTTGTGTGATTCCGTCTCACACATATTTCTTTGTTGCACGGTTAGACTAGACCTCATCAGTGTGATTTCGTCTCACACATATCTCTTGGGCTTTGAGGATTGTCTAGACACCATTTTTGTGATTCTGTCTCACACATATTTCTTTGTTGCACGGTTAGACTAGACCTCATCGGTGTGATTCCGTCTCACACATATCTCTTGGGCTTTGAGGATTGTCTAGACACCATTTGTGTGATTCCATCTCACACATATTTCTTTGTTGCACGGTTAGACTAGACCTCATCGGTGTGATTCCGTCTTACACATATCTCTTGGGCTTTGAGGATTGTCTAGACACCATTTGTGTGATTCCGTCTCACACATATTTCTTTATTGCACGGTTAGACTAGACCTCATCGGTGTGATTCCGTCTCACACATATCTCTTGGGCTTTTAGGATTGTCTAGACACCATTTGTGTGATTTCGTCTCACACATATTTCTTTGTTGCACGGTCTTCGGGCCATTCCTGTGTGAAAATTTAATGAATAGCTTCCATAAGATAGCTTCTCATTCATGTGTGATACGCGTAGGTGAGTTTTCATGCTCCCATTTATGTGTTAGGCCTCCCTCTCTTTGTGATTTCTGGATTTCGTGTGTAGATTTCTAGAATTTGTGTTTTCCGGATTTCTTGTGATGATTTCTAGAATTTGTGCTTCAACAATTTTCGTGATTTTTATTGATAAGTTTTATCAATTTTTGTGCATTGGAGAATTCGTGTGTCATTGACTTGTTATGAATACAAGTTTACGGTATGGTATCCCTTTATATCTTTGAGAAGATTCTTGTAACATTTTTGATGAATGAAAATTCATTGGTATTATATTTTGATGCCAGTTATTTTGATGAGATTTTGACGTGTTAACTTCATTAACCGTCAATTTTGAAATGGATTTACATGTGGTTCCCCCGCAATGCTGATTTTGTTGTCCGTTTTTACGGTATTTAGAGAAGTGCAACTTCCTTATCAAAGTTACTACTGATATTGCTAATTTAATCACGTGTTTTCAAAATTCTTTATTTTTAAAAGTTGTTTCAAAAATATAAATTAAAATTGTTTTCAAAATTTTTACAGTATACATTTTCAAAAGAACGATGAAGCGATTTAAACATTTCAGCAAAATCGAGGACTATGACCCCTTTCTTTTACTGATTCGCTTAATTCCGGACTTGTCCGTTTGAGAATGTGAAATGTTATTTTAAAAAAAACACACAATTTTGCACTTTCAAGGAAACGATAAAGAGATTTAAACGATTTAGCAAAAGTACGGAGTATGAAACCATACTTTTACTACTTCGGTTAATTCCGGACTCGTTAATTGAATATTTGTGACTTCTGATTATCGTTTTTGATAATCAGATGTTTGTGTTTCTGATTATCGTTTTTGATAATCAGATATTTGTGAGATTTGATTATCTTTTGTGATAATTAAATATTGGTGTTTCTGATTATCATTTTTGATAATCAGATATTTGTGAAATTTGATTATCAATTGTGATAATTAAATATTTGTGATTTCTGATTATCGTTTTTGATAATCGGATATTTGTGATTTCTGATTATCGTTTTTGATAATCGGATATTTGTGATTTCTGATTATCGTTTTTGATAATCGGATATTTGTGATTTCTGATTATCGCTTGTGATAATTTTATATTTGAGATTCTAATTGTCGTTTTGATAATTAAATATTTGTTGATTTGATTATCGTTTGAGATAAGTAAATATTTGCGATTTGAAAATTCGATTATCGTTTTTGATGATTGAATATTTGCGATTTTGAGATTTGAGCTTCGTCTTTTTCTTTGGTGATTCAGGTGAGTAATTTGATTTACTCACATTCGATTCGTGCTCAGTATGTGATTTCTGCTCTGTTTTCCTTTTCTTTTAATTGCTGGAACTCGATTGTTCTTGCTTTTGTTAGTCGATGATGATGTTTGGGGTTGTTTATATAGTCGTCTGATTTTGATTCCTTGATCCCCACGATGTTGATTCTTTTGATTTGAAGCAGTCGAACCTTTTGATTTTATATCTAATACTTCACTGCTGACATTTGCTTTGCTTATGCATTCGACATTGCCATGCTCTTTTGGTTGTTACCATTTGTCCATTTATTCCTTATGATTGCGAGGACGCAATTTCTTTAAGGAGCGGAGTCTGTAACAACCCGGTATTTCGCATCAATTAATAATCGACATTTAAACGATAAATATTGTTGCAAATTGCCAATTGAAGTATTTAAATTGTGTTAAAATTCTTTAATAAATGGTTAAAAGGATTTTTGGGCTTTGAATTCTCGGCCCACGTTTTGATTTGTTTGGATCGTGAAAATTTGCAAAAAGCAAACAAACCATTCCCTCCTCTTTAACCTTTTTCATTCTCAACCCTAAATAAAAATCGAATGAAGAAAATTGAAAATGGCGTCATCTCGTCTTCGTTCGTCCCCTCTCCTTCGTTCCTCTGCTAAAGCTTGGGCGCGTTCAAAATTTAAGATGCTGTCATCTTCAATTAGTTAGCTCGTTTTTCGTTCGTTCCTCTTCGATCGAAAATTAGGGCTTCTTCGATCGCTCGCTTCTGGAACTCGAAGGCGCCAACCTCAACTTGCTCGAGGCTGCTTCGACGTGCTCGTGTGCGATTGGACTTCGGCTTAACTTCGTTCGTCTTCCTCACCGCTACAGCTTCGTCTTCACTTCCGTGGCAAAGGTGAGTAAAATCTCACATCTAATTCAACTTTCAAATGATTTCTATCTTGTTAAAAATATTGTTTTCGGCTGTCGATTTTGTTTAATATTGGGTGATGTTGATTTCTTTCATGACTTCGATTTCTGTTGACTCTCGGGCCTTAAGCTTGATATTGGACTTGAACCACTGGTTTTGATCATGATTTGTTCATGCCTGTAGCGTATTTGACTTATTTATATATGTTCCATGGTTTTGCCTTTTTTCAACAATAACAGATACACTCTTGATTTTCATATGTTCAACTGAAATTGTTTTCACTGTTATGTTAATTCCTTTCTTCCATGATTTCAGCTAGAGCCTGATTATTGTTTTGGTGAATTTCTTGTTGGCATTTGAATTGAATTCGATTTCTCTATGAATCATTTCTCCTGCATTCTTCTCTGTTGCACTTCCTTACTGTCACTTCCTCGGTTTTCCTGTTGTTTGTGGTCAGTTGCATCGAGTTGGTCTTGTCTGCACTCACTACTATCTTGCAATTTGCATTCCATTCTATTTCATTGGACTTGGTGATTGCTCTCATTTGTAGTCTACATCTCATATGCTTTTGTAGCCTGATCTTTGTTGAGCATGTGTTTACTGTTGAGTCTTTGGTGGTTTTTCCACTTTGAATTTGCTAGTAGACTGTCTTGAGTCTGATGAACTTTGTTGAACTTGAAGTTCTCCCTGTTGTGTCTTTCATAATCCAGTATACTTGCAATGGTCTCTTCATTTTAGTTGGTCTGTGAGTTTGAATAAGTTGTCTGCATTATGATATCCTGGCTCTGGTCCTTTGCATTTGTGAAATTGTTTCATATCTGGTTTCATTGTAAACATGGGCTCTTTGATCATATCTGGTTTATGTTTCATATATGTATTGTTGCATTGGTTGGAATTTTTGCAGTAATTATATTTGCTATAGCCTTTGATGATTCATTGGTGCATTGGGTTGCTCTGTAGCCTGCTTTGACATTTGTATTAAGTTTGTCATGTAGTTTCTTCTTGGCTTTGACATTACTGAGTCTTTACCTTTGATGTTATTTTGTGGTCTTTACCTTATTTCATGGTCATCTGAACTGTTGCCACTGTCTTCTTTATGTTTGCAATTTGTACATTCATGTTTATGAGGCTGTTTACATACAGTCGCATTTTAGTCTTCATATATATATATATGTATGCATTCACGTATGCATATACATCATTTGATATGTATATATGTATGTCATTGTAGTCTAGTCTTTTTCATGCCTTATGTTTGCATACATCTTGCAGTCTTTTTGATCACTGCATAATTTTTAATATTAGTTGCACCCCTTTGATTCATTTCATGTTTGAACCATTGCCCTGGTAACATTGTGGTGACTACAGTTTAGTTGCAGCCTGCCCTTGTCTTTGTACCGGTTTGCCACTGCAGTTTCATTGTGGTGGTTGCTTTGTATTCGTTTTGTATATTTTGACCAGATCTTGCTATCCAGTTGAGTTTGACACTTGAGTTGTCATTGTTTGACTGTTTAGTCTCCTGGGTAATCGTTTGTTTCAACTGCAGTTTTATTGTGCAGTTGTTTCTGCTTTCCTTTTTTTGCAGTTTCTGTGGTGGCGAGGCAGTACACGCATGCGTGTACTGCAGCCACACAGTATTAACAGATTTTAATTGGTATTTCTTTTGTTCTTGATTCATTGATCTATTGCGTATTTTGTATGCCGTATTGGCGAGGCAGTACACGTTAGCGTGTACTGCAGCCAATCAGAATTGGTAATTTTGTCGTTTTCTAAATTATCTTCATCGATGATCTTTTTACTTATCTTTGTTGATATTTCGAATCTACTGATTTGTTGTTTAACACTGATATGTGTTATATTTATCGTTATCCAATTCTCTTATTGAAGAGTTGGATATACGAGATTTTTGTGACTGTCGTCTATTTGATATTTGATTATTATTGCTTCTGTGCATTAATAACTGAGTTTGAATTAGACTGACCCGTGTATTATTTTCTTTTGAATTTAATACTCGGGTCAGACCGAGTATTTATAGGTCGTAGATTTTTTAGCTTTGGGTTGCTGCTAGAGCTATGAAGACTTTTCATATCATTTGAAGCGTTTTGCGTCTTTTTGTTGTAGTCAGTTTACTGATTAAGTTGATATATATTCATGTACATTAGTTGTTAATGTATTTGTATGTATAACTTCCAGAGTCGACAGTTATATATAGTTGTATCATTTGTATCGTGTCAAATGTATCGTAACTGACATCCGTTATTATATATATATGAGACTTTTTTTTGTTCTATATGTGTTCCGCTCTTATATTATCTGTGTTATTTTTATATTTATTGTCCTAAACTATTATAGCCACTGTGTAGTAGCTTTGAGTTTGTATCGGTGTGTCGGATTTCCTCCAAAAATGAAATGCACGTTATACTATCTGACATATCGGTGCTCGCACAAAGCAATTACACGGATGGTCGCTCCTCAACAGCCTTATTCTCCGTGCTAGTTGACAGCATTACACCGTAGTGTTCTTGGCTAGCGTGGGTATAGAGGTGGGGCGTCACACATGCCTTTTCATATGATTATCCTTATACGAGCCCATTATGATTTTGTTTTAGTATGGTACCTGTAGGGGAATCACTGGCTACCGACGTTACTAGTTGTGTAACAGGACCTGCATAGACTACCGGCTTAAAAATGTGTTAAGGGGGATCAATGTAAAGCCTTAATGCTATTTTATTACTTTACTTTACTGATAGACACTACAAATATAGCATATCTTACTACATATATATAGTTTAATGGATCCTTAGGAGATGGAAAATCCCGTAACATCTCTTAATTTACTTATACCCTTGTAAGTTAAATCAATATTATGAGAGAAAAGAGTACAAGTAAATTAAGAGATATTACGGGATTTTCCATCTCCTAAGGATCCATTAAACTATATATATGTAGTAAGATATGCTATATATGTAGTGTCTATCAGTAAAGTAAAGTAATAAAATAGCGTTAAGGCTTTACATTGATCCCCCATAACACATTTTTAAGCCAGTAGTCTACGCAGGTCCTGTAACACAACCAGTAACATCGGTAGCCAGTGATTCCCCTACAGGTACCATACTAAAACAAAATCATAATGGGCTAGTATAAGGATAATCGTATGAAAAGGCACGTGAGGCAATGCCTAAGGTAGGATTCTGTCATTTTATCCTTTATGGATGGTCGTAACACATCACTGCAACGACCGTCGACCGAGTCCAGCACCCCCAAAATCAAATCAAGGTGCACCGATCGAGTCAATATCAATATAGTAATGCGAAGGGGTGATGGCCCCTAAAGGTAGCTAAACCCTTGGCCAGACATAGGCTCCTGTTTTAGTCATTTCAAATTGACACAAGTGTCGGGGTCATCCATCATCGTTCTCTTTCTTCATTTCAGTAAACGTTGCCAATTCAACCTCTATATTCTGGATAACATCCACCCCGTACATGGTTCTTAAAGTGGTTCCTGTAGAATAACAGAGAGTATGCTATTCATTAGGTCCCGGTCACTTTAATAACAAATCGTCCATTTTACACACTGATTGGTTCTTTTAAATTTCAAGAACGAATCATACTTCATATCAAAATATCAGATTCACTTCAAAATCATTTCGAATTCAAAAATAAGTTATACCTTCATATCAAAACATTCGTATTTAAATCAATAATTTAAATCTAAATAGTTCCCAATCTTAAAACAGTTTGAATATTGAAAATAGTTTGAATAATCAAAATAGTTTGAAAATTGAAAATAGTTTGGTTAATTAAAATAGTTTGAATACTGAAAATATTTTGAATATGTAAAATAGTTTATTTATTAAAATAATTTGATTATTAAAATATTTTATATATTAAAATAGTTTATATTAAAACTGTTTCTTTCTTTCACAACAATTTGAACTCAGGTTCAATTCCAAATCAAAACGAATTCAACTTCTCGACTTCTAATTCAAGTAAATTTCATATTCAAAATTCAATTTAAATCAACCTCAATTCAAAACGATTTCACATTTTACTTCAAATACAATTTGAACGATCCCATTCGAAAGGCTGAAAGTTTCAATTCAAATTCTCATTTAAACAATTTAGTTTAAATTCATTTCACATCCAAAATTTGAAATACCAATTTAAACCACTTAAATTAAAATAAATTCAAAGTTTAAATTAAAATTTAAACCTTTTGAATAATTAACTCTCGATAAATTTAAGTCATTCCTCAATTTCAACTTTAAGATTTCAAATTAAATCCTTTAAACATTTCTATTTAAGCAGTTTAAATTTCAACTTTTCAAAGCTCAAATTAGAAAATAATTCAATTCATATAAATCCAATTCTTATTTTCTTTGAAACAATAAAAAATCCAAATTCAATATTTTAAACCATTTAATTTAATCAAATCTGGTGTCTGTATATAATTTTCTACCCTATGGCCATATTTCAATTTAATTACATGGATGGATATATATCATTTCAACCCACATTTAAATGACATAGGTATATATTATTTAATTCTTTTAAATAAGGAAGTTTCATTTAAATAAGGAAGTTTCAATTAAAATATTGAAAAAAGTTTCATTCTTTTAATCAAAACATGTCCACTAATGGAGAGAGAAAGATTGAGGGAATTAAATAATCACAGTAATTAAATAATCATAGTAGTTATTCTTTGGAGATGAAGTTGAAGATTAAGGGAATTAAATAAGGAAGTTTCAATTAAAATGTTGAAAATGTTTCATTCTTATAATTAAAATATGTCCACTAATGGAGAGAGAAAGATTAGGGGAATTAAAACATGTCCACTAATGAAGATTGAGGGAATTAAATAAGGAAGTTTCAATTAAAATATTGAAAAAAGTTTCATTCTTTTAATTAAAACATGTCCACTAATGCAGCAGAAACACTGAAACGTCTTAATCAGAGTAAGATATTTTTCTATTGCATTTTGATATGTTCATTTATCTTACTCTGATTAATGTTGTAAATATGTGAAATCAAATGTATATTATAAACAGCTTCATGAACTGTTTTATTTGATTATTATATTCTGTCATTCCACTGCGAGATTCTGTGTATTGCTTTCCTTCTTTTCTCTTGTTTTCTTTAGTAAACCCCATTAACAATCCTTCCTTTTGAATGATTTGAATTAGACATATGTGGTTTATTATCGATTTAAACCGTCCAAAAAGGCGGGTCATTACAATATAGATTCATGATAGATTGATATGTTTTGGATCTTATGTTACTTATGATAACTTGTTATTATTCTCCATATTGTTTAGATCTGTAAGTTTTTACCAAAAAAATTCACATAACTACATAGTCAAATTTCTTTTATTTTGTTTCAAAAATTTTGTAAAATTGGATGCTAGTTTTGAACGAGATTTTTTTACAATTATATAATATTTACATACACAAATGCAAATAATTGTTTAAATTAAATTATTTATTGCCATTTGAAATTAATCTTTAATTTCTATGATAAATACTTGGATATAATGTTTCAATCATTGTTTATAAAAAAACTTGATTCAAAGTTTATGAATGAACTTTAGCGAAAATTTATTTATACAAGATATTTTTCTGCTGCATTTTGATATGTCTGTTTATCTTACTCTGATTAATGTTGTAAATATGTGAAATCAAATGTATATTACAAACAGCTTCATGAACTATTTTATTTGATTATTATATTTTTGTCATTCCGCTGCGAGATTCTGTGTATTGTTTTCCTTCTTTTCTCTTGTTTTCTCTATTAAACCCCATTAACAATCCTTCCTTTTGAATGATTTGAATTAGACATATGTGGTTTATTATCGATTTAAACCGTCCAAAAAGACGGTTCGTTACAATATAGGTTCATGATAAATTGATATGTTTTGGATCTCATGTTACTTATGATAACTTGTTATTATTCTCTATATTGTTTAGATCTGTAAGTTCTTACCGTAAATTTTCACACGACTACATAGTCAAATTAATTTTATTTTGTTTCAAAATTTTTGTAAAATTGAATGCTAATTTTGAACGAGATTTTTTTACAATTATATAACATTTACATACACAAATGCTAATAAATTGTATAAATTAAATTATTTATTGTCATTTGAAATTAATCTTTAATTTATATGATAAATACTTGGATATAATGTTTCAATCATTGTTTATAAAAAAACTTGATTCAAAGTTAATGAATGAACTTTAGTGAAAATTCTAATTCTTTGTGGTTTTCTAAATTTAAAATCTCATGTAAAATCATAAACTATAGTTTAATTCCTAAAATAAAACTTTAATCAAAATTATTAATCTTAAAATCAAATATATATATATATATGTGTGTGTGTGTGTGTGTGTGTACATATATCACATGCTATAATGTTTGCAAATATATGTTGTTTTAAATCTAAATTATTAAATTGTATTAATCATGTTTATCGAAATATACATGTGTAGTTTAATTCAAATTTAAGGATTTTATGCAACAATGTAGCCTCTTGTTGTCAAACCTTTCTGTAATTGAAATCATTTTCGTTAAAATTAATTTTATATTTCAAATTCTTTGAAACAACTGATAGGTTTTTAACATACATACACACATCCAAATATATGTATTTATTATTCTTATAGATATACAATATATATTTAATTAGTCAAAAACTTGGACAACAAAGACATGTGTAAATTTAGTTGATAAGTTATAAATGACATTTAATATATTAATTGTAACGACCCGGAAATTTCGATCCCGAAATTTCCAGATAGTTAGAAGAAAAAGAAAAGAGATAGAAGAAAGAACGACACAAGACACAGATTCTCACATTCGCAGCGGATCAAAATACAATAACAAATAATAATATCAGTTATACAAGAAAAAAACTGTATTTGATAATTACATTTTAATACATCAGAGTTACAACATTCACAAATATTCTAGATAGTTAGAATTAACATGTCTCAGACAACTATAATATATCACAGCGGAATATACTCCATACGTTCCTGCCATCCAGCTCGCCTCCTGAGCTCCAAAACGTCCTTACCTGGAAATCTGTAATACTCGGTCTGACCCGAGCATTACATCAAAGTAACACCCGGGTCAGGCTGGAAACCAGCGTGAGTAAACCCATCTAACAAGAAATTCCAATCTATAGAACTTATTTAAAACCCGGGTTAACTCGCACATTATTACAAGTAAACAACTTATATAGTCAACACTTATTTTCACAAATCAATATCTAAGTATCCAACTTAGTTTAAATGGTCCATTTTATCCCAACCAGCCTATTGGTTTCACATATCAATCTATAAAGTATTTTAGATGATTTCAAATCGAAGTGGTTTCGGATATTTACTAATACCCGACCCCGGTCTCTTCGAAACCAATGTCATCTTAAAGGTCAAGTTATTTAAAAGTTAAACAATTCAATTTAACACTTTGAATTCACATAGCATTTATCATAGATAATCTATACATTCATCGCAGATATATCCAAAGCATATCACAGAGTATCACAGAATATCACCCAATAGATATCAATCAATCCAGACATTTTACTCTAACAATCATCCAAACAGAATTTATTAATCCATATTATAATTAATTTAATTATCTTAAATTAAATTAATTACTTAAGAACTAATTACTTAATCCTGCTTAATCAATTTATTAATTAATTACAATCATTTAATTAATTAATCATACCTTAATTACTTTTATAAGTCAATTAATTAACCTTAATCAGAGATTAATTTATCCTTAATCATTAATTAAAATTTAATTAATTCTTAATACTTGGTTAATTAACCCTTAATTATCAATTAATTAATTACTAATTACCAATTAATTACTTAATTAATTGCTGCTAATTATTAATTAATTAACTTTAATTATCTAATTAATAATTCTTAATTACAAATTAATAAAACTCTTAATTAATTAATTATAATCTTTAACTATTTTATTTATTATTACTAAATTAATAATTAAAACAATTAATTATTCTTATTTAAATTATCAAAGTCTTAATTATCCTTAACAAATCATTTTCCTTTGTTAATTACTTAATCACATTTTTAAACTTAACCTTAAATTAACATTTAATTATATTTATAAATTGGTTAAGTTTTTATTTTATTTTATTTTAAGTTTTTAACAAACTTAAATTTAACAAACATACCATTAAAATAGAGTTTAAGAACATTTAAAAAGAAGTCTAGAAAAGTTTAAAAACATAGAATCATTTTTAAATTCCAAACTTTTATTTTTTATAAAACGTGCTTAACACTTTTCCTCTCTTCGATCCCTGCTTCGAGTTTCCCACGTTCCTACTCGAGATCGTCACGAGTTTCCCTTTGTAGCTTCTTCTTCTTCCTAGTTTCTTTTTTTTTAAACTTAGTTAGATTACAACTGGTAATACTACCCTCACGAAACACGAGCGAAACTCGAGCTACGCCCCGCGACAATCATCTTCCTGCTCGAGATCTCACTCGAGTCACTCACGCAACCTTCCACCTGAACAGATACAACGCCGTGCACGTGCACGATCGTTCGCCATTGCTCCGGCGATCTCAACTACCTCCGGCAAGTCGTAAATTATCACGACATTCAACTATGAGCATCCAAACGAGAGTATCTAGCCTGAATCGAAATCGAGCCTTCAACTCGAAACAGAAATTCAACATCGCCTGAAAGAAACGCCACGCAACCACGCCTCCGACCACCTTACCACCTGAAACTCCGGTCACATCACCGCAAGCCATCCACGCAACCATCCCCATTGCTCCGGTGCCACTCGATCCACCATAGATAACCCAGTCATCACGTTTTCCACCACGACCAAATAAAGGTGTTAAACCCTAGTTTGATCAGATTCCAACTCCTCGACCATTGGAAAAATTCCACATCATTTTTCCCCTCTCCAACAACTCATAAGCAAGCTTCGATCAAGATTCTAACTCCAATCCTTACGCCGATCAACGGCAAATTACCAAAACCCCCAAAACGTTCAAACCCCGAATTCATACGAGTTATCCAACTAAAAATTTCCAAATGCTTATCAAAATTCATAATTTTCTCTCATGATTACATGCATGCTATTCAAAATAGAATTTAAGATAGTTAACTTTTTATCAAAATTTAAGTTTCACTGTTATATTTTCTTTCCAGTCAAATTTATCTTCTGGTTTAACCTAAAAATATTTTTAGAACTTATATCTTGATTTTATAAACATAATTTGTTTATATCTTTAAGCATAAAAAGGATCAGGGGAAGAGATCTTCGATTTTGTTTTTAACAGGGTTTGAAAAATGTAAACTTTGAACAGAGTAGTTTATACATGAGTACAGACATGCACATATAAACCTTCATATACACACATGCAATCCTAATTTACATCCATTCATCAATGATCATCACATGCAGATCAAGATACAGGCAGATTTAAGATTGTTAAAGGGTAGTTTACTCACCATTTAATGTTGAACAGAGTGCAAAGCCTGGAAAGTTTGAAATCTGGAAACTTGATTTTTGATCAGCATTTGCTACTTGATTTGTTTGAGTTGAATCTGAACTTGAACTTTTAGTTTGATATTTGAGTTGAATACATGTTGAGTTGATCTGCTACTTGAATCAACTATGATTGCTCAGGTTTGAGATTGAAACAGTTGAAGTTGCTAAAGTTTTTAGTTTTGATTTCCTTTGCTGGCTTTAGTTTGAAAATTGGAAGATAGTTTGTTTTGATTTTTATTCTCTGATTTCTTTCTCAGGTTTTATTACCTCCTTGATCTGGTTTTGAATTTTGTTTCACATGCTTTTGTTTTTAAACGTGAAGATGAAAGAAAATGATAGAGAGGAGAGTAAAGATATTATAAAATCTCATTTCTTTTTTATTTATTATTTAAGAAATATTTGAAATAGATGACACTTGTCTTTACCTGTTTTATAAAGGTTACAAATGTTGATTTCATATATCATAAAGCTTACAAATGTCTAGAGTCATTATTTATATAAATATATATATCTTATGCTTTTGTTAATATACGTCTTTATATTTATTTTAAAGAAATCATTAGTCTTTGTTAAATCCTTTTTAAACTTAAGCTATGAACTAAATTTTATCATTAGTGTTTTATGTTTTTCATATATATACATTATAAATTTATATTTATACTTCCCCTTAATTTGCACTTATATAACCTTTAAGAAAATAATTTTGATACTAATTTTATACATTAATACATTATCACATTCTCAAGGTATTATTTTGAATTTTTAAATCCAAGTTTCACTTATAAACCATAAATATATGTATGAAAATAGAATAGCTATCATATGATAAGTTTTGCATATATCTATTAATAAAAGATGAATTTTGCTAAATTAAATTGTCATATTAATATGTTTACACATATCTACTAATATATTTATTAATTTACTATAAGATATATTATTTTCAGATATTTATATTTCAACATTTATCATAGTTTTCAAATACATCGTGATATCTTTTATTACTAGAATTTTATCTTTCCATTAGATAAAACCAGTTTATTATCCAATTATCAGATGCCAAAAATCCGGGTTATCACATTCCTCCCCCCTTTGAATCTTTTCGTCCTCGAAAAGGAACGAAACCAGAATTTTAAATACTTATTATCTTTTTATCATTTTTAAAACACTTTAAAATCTATATAGTATTACAAAAATAGTTTTTATAAAAATAGTTTTTATAACTAGATGTTTTAACAAATCCATCCTCGTTCTCACAGAAATTCGGTCATACGTTGATCAGGCGTAAGACTGAAAATCTGTAAGTACTCAACAGACCCACTTCAACATCCAGTGAAAATATTCGGAAAATAATTTTATTGAAAATATAGAAAACAATTTTGAAAATAGAGGAAATATCTTTGGTAAAAATGCTCTGGAAATCATCGCCCCCATCCATGGTCACAGTTACATCACGGGTTACGTTGCCATCGCAGCAAAAGTCCATGTAACTGATAACAGCATGGAACCCACAACAGATCGCAGTTACATCCCAGGGTTACGTTGCCGTCGCAGCAAAAGTCCATGTAACTGTTGGCTCTCAACGGCACACACGATTTCGCTGTCAAAATGAAACTTCTCCCACATAGGTCGCAGTCTACCGATATAAAATCAAACGTAGACAGTTGGCTCTCAGCGGCACAAACGACTTTCGCTATGTTACCATAGTGTCACAGTCTACCGATATAAAATCAAACGTAGACAGTTGGCTCTCAGCGGCACACATGACTTTCGCTATGGTCTGCAGTAGATCGCAGTGACATTGAGTTAAATTGTTGTCACAGCATAACTCAAATGCCTCTGTGGGCACCAGCCCCTCGACTTTCGCTACACAAATAATCCTCAGGAACTAGTTTTGTCCGGACTCCTCACAGGATCAACTTTAGAATCCCCCCTTGGGGTTCAAGGCAGTACCACCCAGTGGCACTCCTGAGAAGTTCATTTCAAGAGAGCGCCTTTTTCCCCAGAGCTATACTCAAAACATTTTATACTATATACTTATAGTATCTTCAAATCATACCCTTTATGATTTATCAAAATCTCCTTTACACAAAATCGATTACCAAAATCGATAATTCTCAAACTAGGCTTTCCAAAATCCAAAATTGATTTTCCCAAAAATCAAAAGCCTTTTCCAAATTCATAGGTTCCCAAAACCTTTTTCAAAATCATTCTCATAAGATCTTTTATATATATATATATATATCTTTAAAAATCTTTAGATCACTTCAAACTCTGTATAAAACCTCTTTTATACTTCAAATATTTTCAAAATCCCTTTTTATTCTGGCTAGATTCAATAAGGGAAGTTTATCATATTACAAAATATAACTTTATTTATTGCCAAATCAAATATTCAAGTTTGATTTCTTTATAAAGTTATTTATCATTTACTTACCCCCATAAAGTAAATTTCAATCAAAGAAATATCCAATTCCATTATATTTCACAAATATACTTTTCATTTCAAAGATCATTTTATAATCCTTATCCACAAACTTCAATATCAATTTCATTCAAACTCGTACAATGTACACATATCATCCGTACGTAATATCAATCTGATCGCTCAATCGATCACACAATTTCACTTCCGAACTAGTATCGTCCACCCGACTTCCTAGTGCGGACTCAGATCTGATTTCTTGATCAGAAACCGTTATTCTCCTTGCATAGTCACAAATATGATAGAGAATATCCAGAACCAATCAACAACCCATATCCAGGTTCGCCGTCGAAAATCGAGCGAAAAATCCCAACTCGGATCGATAATACTATCTCGAAATTCTGTGTTCGAATCTGGATCAAATCACTATGCGAATAGAATAATATACGTATATCCTACGTATTTATCTTTGTTGGTTATTAGCCAAATCAATTCTCTTTTCTATTCACATTTCCTTCAATTCCATTCACTTATTCTCAATTGCTTCCATTTCCAATTGAGTTATTACTTCAATTACAAACAGTTTGAACTCTGACCTATTTAAATTTAAAAATAGCTTGGAAAAGTTTAAAGTAGACAAGTAGTTGAAAAATAGTTATTAGTTTGTAAAATAGCTGTAAAATAGTTAAGTAGGTATAAAATAGTTAGATAATTGCAAAATAGTTTTTAAAATAGTGATTAGATATAAGTAACTGAAAAATAATAATTAGTTTATAAAACAGTTTCAAAATAGTTAAATAGTTCCTAAATAATTGTAAAATAAGTATAAAATAGTTTGGGGTTTTAAGAAGAAAGATTGCATAGTAAATAGTTTGGAAAAATATATTTGTATTAAAACCATTTATTTTGAAAACAATCCAGAGCCAAACTGTTTAATTTCCCAATTCAAGTTGAATTAAGCTTAATTCCTTTCCAAATTCAAATCAAATTCCATTTGATTTTTAAACTTATTCAACTTAAATTACAATTCCAATTTATTTCAATTCAATTTGGATTAATTTCAAATTGAACCAGCTTCAATTTCAAATCATTTCAATTCTAATTTACCATTTGAATTTTTAAACTTATACATCTTCAATTTCACTTTAAATTATATAAATTCAAATTTTCCATTTAAACTTATTCTTAACCATCTTTAATCACAATTCTAATTAATTCAAATCAAATTCAATTTGAACTAATTCAATTTAAATCTCAATTTTAAACTATCTCGAATTATATAAATTCGAGTTAAAATTTTTAAATATTAATTTAATTCCTTAAATCACAATTCCTTCACTTTTAAATTAATTCAACCTTTATTTTTTTTTTATTTTAACAAATTAAATATTTAAACCTTTTAATTCTGAATTCAAATTTCAAAATTCCATCTTAACATTATCTTTACTTAACTTATTACAAAGTTCAAATAAGAATTCAAAAACAATTTAATCTTCAGATTCTAATTTATTATCCATTTTCAATTTCCAGATCTCAAATCCCATTTTGAGATCACTCATAACTCCCATTTAAATTAACCATTTAACTACCCAAGTTAAATTTAAATTTCATCTTGAAATTTCCAATTCAAGTTATTTATTCAACTTATTTAACTTCCTTCAAGTTAAATTTACTTAATCCGGTCAACTTTTCACAATTTGAATTCCCATTCAAATTTTAAATTTTAGATTAATAGTCTTTCCCTTTTTAAGTTTAAAAACTTACTTTTCTTTGGGTTTTACATCACATTCCAATTTAAAACTCAACACTAAGTGTTTATTTCAAATCATCATTGGTATTATATATATTCCTCATATATACATTTTCTTTACACACCAAGTTATACTTTAAATTTTTAAACCACCTTTGGTTTTAATTCAAAACAACTTTTTTTAAAACAATTTCAAGTTTTCTGGATTTAGATTTAAAATTTCACAATTTTAAATTCTCTTCAATTCCAGTTTATAAGTTATACTCACTTAAATGTTTACTTCCCTAAACATTTCATTTTGCTAAATCATTAACAACATTCATTATTAAACACAATTACCATTTATGATAATAACCAGGATTATCATATCTGGAAACCAATTCATTATTACCTTTATTCTTGATAACATTTCTACAAATTCATGATTTTAATTTTAGTTTGAATTCATTTCAAACTTATCTTCATTCAATTTTAATTTGGCTTTATTTCTATTACCACTTAATTTAATTCCAATATTTTAACAACCAATTACCTTAATATTTATTAGAAAGAAATATCATTTTATATATCAAAATATATTCTTATATAAAATCATTTAAAATCCTTATATAAGAAAATAACAATTACGCTCTCATATATATATGCACTCAACTCGTTCTAGGGTACCATTGACCCTATCCTTAATGAGTAATTCCAACAGAGCAAAGGTTCTCGCTTAACCTCGCTCTGATACCAACTGTAACGACCCGGAAATTTCGATCCCGAAATTTCCAGATAGTTAGAAGAAAAAGAAAAGAGATAGAAGAAAGAACGACACAAGACACAGATTCTCACATTCGCAGCGGATCAAAATACAATAACAAATAATAATATCAGTTATACAAGAAAAAAACTGTATTTGATAATTACATTTTAATACATCAGAGTTACAACATTCACAAATATTCTAGATAGTTAGAATTAACATGTCTCAGACAACTATAATATATCACAGCGGAATATACTCCATACGTTCCTGCCATCCAGCTCGCCTCCTGAGCTCCAAAACGTCCTTACCTGGAAATCTGTAATACTCGGTCTGACCCGAGCATTACATCAAAGTAACACCCGGGTCAGGCTGGAAACCAGCGTGAGTAAACCCATCTAACAAGAAATTCCAATCTATAGAACTTATTTAAAACCCGGGTTAACTCGTACATTATTACAAGTAAACAACTTATATAGTCAACACTTATTTTCACAAATCAATATCTAAGTATCCAACTTAGTTTAAATGGTCCATTTTATCCCAACCAGCCTATTGGTTTCACATATCAATCTATAAAGTATTTTAGATGATTTCAAATCGAAGTGGTTTCGGATATTTACTAATACCCGACCCCGGTCTCTTCGAAACCAATGTCATCTTAAAGGTCAAGTTATTTAAAAGTTAAACAATTCAATTTAACACTTTGAATTCACATAGCATTTATCATAGATAATCTATACATTCATCGCAGATATATCCAAAGCATATCACAGAGTATCACAGAATATCACCCAATAGATATCAATCAATCCAGACATTTTACTCTAACAATCATCCAAACAGAATTTATTAATCCATATTATAATTAATTTAATTATCTTAAATTAAATTAATTACTTAAGAACTAATTACTTAATCCTGCTTAATCAATTTATTAATTAATTACAATCATTTAATTAATTAATCATACCTTAATTACTTTTATAAGTCAATTAATTAACCTTAATCAGAGATTAATTTATCCTTAATCATTAATTAAAATTTAATTAATTCTTAATACTTGGTTAATTAACCCTTAATTATCAATTAATTAATTACTAATTACCAATTAATTACTTAATTAATTGCTGCTAATTATTAATTAATTAACTTTAATTATCTAATTAATAATTCTTAATTACAAATTAATAAAACTCTTAATTAATTAATTATAATCTTTAACTATTTTATTTATTATTACTAAATTAATAATTAAAACAATTAATTATTCTTATTTAAATTATCAAAGTCTTAATTATCCTTAACAAATCATTTTCCTTTGTTAATTACTTAATCACATTTTTAAACTTAACCTTAAATTAACATTTAATTATATTTATAAATTGGTTAAGTTTTTATTTTATTTTATTTTAAGTTTTTAACAAACTTAAATTTAACAAACATACCATTAAAATAGAGTTTAAGAACATTTAAAAAGAAGTCTAGAAAAGTTTAAAAACATAGAATCATTTTTAAATTCCAAACTTTTATTTTTTATAAAACGTGCTTAACACTTTTCCTCTCTTCGATCCCTGCTTCGAGTTTCCCACGTTCCTACTCGAGATCGTCACGAGTTTCCCTTTGCAGCTTCTTCTTCTTCCTAGTTTCTTTTTTTTTAAACTTAGTTAGATTACAACTGGTAATACTACCCTCACGAAACACGAGCGAAACTCGAGCTACGCCCCGCGACAATCATCTTCCTGCTCGAGATCTCACTCGAGTCACTCACGCAACCTTCCACCTGAACAGATACAACGCCGTGCACGTGCACGATCGTTCGCCATTGCTCCGGCGATCTCAACTACCTCCGGCAAGTCGTAAATTATCACGACATTCAACTATGAGCATCCAAACGAGAGTATCTAGCCTGAATCGAAATCGAGCCTTCAACTCGAAACAGAAATTCAACATCGCCTGAAAGAAACGCCACGCAACCACGCCTCCGACCACCTTACCACCTGAAACTCCGGTCACATCACCGCAAGCCATCCACGCAACCATCCCCATTGCTCCGGTGCCACTCGATCCACCATAGATAACCCAGTCATCACGTTTTCCACCACGACCAAATAAAGGTGTTAAACCCTAGTTTGATCAGATTCCAACTCCTCGACCACTGGAAAAATTCCACATCATTTTTCCCCTCTCCAACAACTCATAAGCAAGCTTCGATCAAGATTCTAACTCCAATCCTTACGCCGATCAACGGCAAATTACCAAAACCCCCAAAACGTTCAAACCCCGAATTCATACGAGTTATCCAACTAAAAATTTCCAAATGCTTATCAAAATTCATAATTTTCTCTCATGATTACATGCATGCTATTCAAAATAGAATTTAAGATAGTTAACTTTTTATCAAAATTTAAGTTTCACTGTTATATTTTCTTTCCAGTCAAATTTATCTTCTGGTTTAACCTAAAAATATTTTTAGAACTTATATCTTGATTTTATAAACATAATTTGTTTATATCTTTAAGCATAAAAAGGATCAGGGGAAGAGATCTTCGATTTTGTTTTTAACAGGGTTTGAAAAATGTAAACTTTGAACAGAGTAGTTTATACATGAGTACAGACATGCACATATAAACCTTCATATACACACATGCAATCCTAATTTACATCCATTCATCAATGATCATCACATGCAGATCAAGATACAGGCAGATTTAAGATTGTTAAAGGGTAGTTTACTCACCATTTAATGTTGAACAGAGTGCAAAGCCTGGAAAGTTTGAAATCTGGAAACTTGATTTTTGATCAGCATTTGCTACTTGATTTGTTTGAGTTGAATCTGAACTTGAACTTTTAGTTTGATATTTGAGTTGAATACATGTTGAGTTGATCTGCTACTTGAATCAACTATGATTGCTCAGGTTTGAGATTGAAACAGTTGAAGTTGCTAAAGTTTTTAGTTTTGATTTCCTTTGCTGGCTTTAGTTTGAAAATTGGAAGATAGTTTGTTTTGATTTTTATTCTCTGATTTCTTTCTCAGGTTTTATTACCTCCTTGATCTGGTTTTGAATTTTGTTTCACATGCTTTTGTTTTTAAACGTGAAGATGAAAGAAAATGATAGAGAGGAGAGTAAAGATATTATAAAATCTCATTTCTTTTTTATTTATTATTTAAGAAATATTTGAAATAGATGACACTTGTCTTTACCTGTTTTATAAAGGTTACAAATGTTGATTTCATATATCATAAAGCTTACAAATGTCTAGAGTCATTATTTATATAAATATATATATCTTATGCTTTTGTTAATATACGTCTTTATATTTATTTTAAAGAAATCATTAGTCTTTGTTAAATCCTTTTTAAACTTAAGCTATGAACTAAATTTTATC
This sequence comes from Allium fistulosum, assembly GCA_030737815.1. Lineage (NCBI taxonomy): Eukaryota > Viridiplantae > Streptophyta > Magnoliopsida > Asparagales > Amaryllidaceae > Allium > Allium fistulosum. The sequence continues at coordinate 312,168,966 of CM060903.1, read as the reverse complement.
ATTAGTGTTTTATGTTTTTCATATATATACATTATAAATTTATATTTATACTTCCCCTTAATTTGCACTTATATAACCTTTAAGAAAATAATTTTGATACTAATTTTATACATTAATACATTATCACATTCTCAAGGTATTATTTTGAATTTTTAAATCCAAGTTTCACTTATAAACCATAAATATATGTATGAAAATAGAATAGCTATCATATGATAAGTTTTGCATATATCTATTAATAAAAGATGAATTTTGCTAAATTAATGTCATATTAATATGTTTACACATATCTACTAATATATTTATTAATTTACTATAAGATATATTATTTTCAGATATTTATATTTCAACATTTATCATAGTTTTCAAATACATCGTGATATCTTTTATTACTAGAATTTTATCTTTCCATTAGATAAAACCAGTTTATTATCCAATTATCAGATGCCAAAAATCCGGGTTATCACATTAATTATTACAATTAAAGAGAGAGAGAGAAATAAAAGGTTTTTCTCTCTATATATATTGTTATAACTTGCCTTAATTATTTGTATAGTTCAAGGGAGGGAAACAAAAGATTTCCTTCTCTAAATTCATTTATATGTATTTCATTTATGCACATATACACTACTTATATACTGCACTTACACTTCACACAAATGAATGCATTTGATACATTCATTATAATAAATACATTCATTATAATAGATACAAATTTAAATCAAATTTATCTCCATTTTAAAAATTATTTTATTGGATTGAAGCTAATTTAGACTTTATAAGCCTAATATGATCGAAATAGGATTTTTTTGAAATCTACCCATTTCATCTGCTTTTGACTGGTCTAGTTCCATTAAAGCCGCTTTGAGAATTTGCTACTTGATGTTATGACGAGGACGTGGGATGGTGAGTGGCTGATGGATCCTTTGAATAAATTGACCCTTATGGGTGGCGACCAACAACTGAATAGCTGACCCTTAGCGGGTGTAATGACCCAGAATTTTATCATTCTATTGTGTGAATACTTAATTTTATTTAAATATTCAATTAATTGTTTTAATTTATTTAATAATCCTCTTTTATTCTATAATTGATAATAGAATAAATTGTTTTTGAATATTTTTTAGATAAATAAATAGTTCGACGGAAAACTGGAAATGTAGCAGAAACGTAATTTTTGGATTTTTAGCATTGTATCGAACTATAAGTTATTTTAAGTTGTAATATTTTGATTTTGCTTTAAACAACACTTTTAAAATGTAAAGCACTTTTATTCAGACATGTAAATATAAATAATAAGTATTTAAATGAAAATTTTGTAACGACCCGATATTTTCAACCATTCGCATCCATTATAAGTGTATAGGTAGACACTCATGTCAGAGTTGAATTGCTCAAAATACCGCATTGTAATTAAAATTTTGCAAATCTCAGAATATACAGTAAATAAATATAATCACAGATCACAGACACAGAGTAAAATAATGCAGCGGAAGTAAAAGAAATAGTAGTTCATGAAGCTACTATCTAAATATGTCAGAGTTACATAAGATACAACAGAAGAAATAGAGTACAACAAAAGTCTCAATAAAATAACCAAGTACAAGCTGAGTAGAACAACGGAATTGAAATAGATAGGACATGACAAGCAGATAATCTCCAGCGATTCAAATCTCCAAGAGAGTGGAAATCCAAATCTGTGAATAACTCAGGCTGACCCGAGCGTAAAGCAAAACACAAAACACTCGAGTCCGGACAATATATACTTATATAATGTAAACCAACTCAAGTGAACTGTAATAAAGGTACAAGTAACTTAGAAGATGCTTGGGACCGCCCATCCTCTAAGGATCCGTTAAACTATCTACTATGTAGTAATATTCGATATTATAATAGTGTCTAAATAAGTAAAGTATAATCATATAGAAAATAGCGTTAAGGGGATGGAGAACCTTAACGCGGTCAGATCTTAAAATCATAATCGTAGTAAAGCTCGATATGGTAGGTGACACGGCACAACTAGGCAATGCCAGGGTAGATATACCAATTACGCACACGGACTGATGGATACGCATAGCAGCCACTATCGTTCCACCTCGAACAACACTCCCAAATCGGAGGATGGCCATCTAATCAATCACAAGTAAGAGTATAATATCGAAGAAATGTGTCCGAGAAGAGGTGCTACCTCACTGGTCCGAGATCGCTCCTGTTTTAGCCACCTTATGCCAACTCACGGGAGTTGGGTCCACATAACATACCTTAAGAACGTTCCTACTTCATTCTTGAATCTCCACCGCGTACACGGTTGTCAAAGTGGTTTTCGGTATCGACAGAGAGTTTGTCCATATCCGATCCCGGTCTCTTTGCCAACCAATCGTTATTATAACCCATGGTTATAACTTTTAAAAACAATACTTTACTTCAAAATAAAATATCATTTCAAACCATATCTTTATCAAAATAAAGATTAAATCAATTCCAAACCATTTCCATATATTTAAATTTTCATATCATTTCAAAACTTCATTTCAAATCATTTTAATATAATAAAGTATCATATCCTTACAAAACTTCATTTCAAATCATTTTAATAAAATAAAATATCCTATCAGTTCAAAACCAAATATTCAACTTTAAATACCTTTTAAATTCAAAGATATCGTTTATTTACTATCATTTCAAATCACCTTTAAATAGTTTATATTCCAATCAAAATAATTCATTTAAACCTTTTAAAAGTGTAATTATTATATTTTCAAATCAAGTATTCAATTTCCAAAGTTTCAAACCATTCTAAGTTCGTTTACTAAGTCAAAAACCCTAATTATTAAAATTTCAGCATTTCACGGCATTTAAAAACAACTGCTATAAGTTATATTTGAAAACATTTTTAATTCAGCAAAGACAGCACTTAAAACTGCTGTTAAAACTCAGTTTTAGTTGAATTATAGTTCAAAAAAGGAAAGACAGCATTTCAAAAGTGCTGCGGTAGTTCAGATTTCAAAACAAGGGTTAAATTTGGTTTCAGCAAAGATTGCAGACCATTATAGCATTTCAGGAGAATGCTATAATAGGCCTGAGTTCAATATTAGCATATAAGTTCAATTACAGCAACTACAGCATTTCAGAAATGCTGTAATAGCTCTTTATACACAATTTTAGTTCAAAACAGAATCTATATCATTTCTGAATGCTATTAAAAGTAGATTTCAGGTGTTAGTGTATTTCCAGCAATTAAATAACTTTGATTTAAACACATAAACATTTTAAAAATCATATTTTAACATTTAAAATGTTCATTTACATATCATTTAACATATATCTTTTTCACAATAAATTTCTTATAATTAAATCCAATTTTCAACAATTTACTTAATAAGTTTAAGTGTAAAAGTTCCAATTCTTCACATTTCAACAAATAGACTTAACACTTCAAATTTAAATTACCATTTCACAATTTAAAAAAATTTCCAATTTTATTTAATTAACTTAAACCTTTAACTAAAACCAAATTTCACATTTCCTAGTCAAGTTATATTTAAAAGATCACTTTTAAACATTCATTTATTTAACCACTTAAATTCATAGAAAAATCAATAATACTTTAATAAATCACTTAAATTCAAATTTAATCAAATTATCATATTTCCCATTTCCAAATAAAATTTAATATCCATTTTATTTATATAACTTAAATATCATTTTTAACCAAAATTCCAAATTTCCAACTTAAGTTATATTTCAAAAATCCAGTTAAACCATTCATTAATTACATTTTTAACACATGGAAAAAAAATCATAATTTCTTTATTTTAAAACATTTCAAAATCTATTTAAAACAAATTTCATAAATTTATAAAAAATTTTAAAATACTTAAAAATATCCAAAACACTTTATAAAATAACCACGGGCCTGTATATAATTTTCTAACCTAGGTCAAGTGATACAGATATGTATCATTTCAATCCGCAGTTAAAAAAAGAAAAATCCGGGTTCTATCATTTCAAACCCGCAATCCCAAGTTAAAATAAATAAATAAAAATCGTTCAGGCCTATCATTTCAGCCCATAACGATTTTTTCCTATTCTAAAGTCTGTTCGGGTATGTATCATTTCAACCCATAGTGATTCTAGTCTACAGGGAACTTGCAGTGTGATAAACTGATATAAATAAACAGCATAACATAAAACAACAGCAACATATGATATAACAGGTGTAATAATAGGTGTGAACATCATATGATAATAATATAAGCATATATAACATGATAATATACATTACAGATTCAAATGGTGTCGGTTTATCAGTTATATAGGTACATATTGTCTGGTGAGAATAACTCACTTGTTTAAGCTGGAGATGACGACCAAACACACAACATAGAATCTTTTAAGGCACGACAACATGAATATGATTTGAGAGTGGAGAGCCAAATATAATTGCCTTGTATACATATAAACAAAACAAGACAATGTATACATAAATATGTAACACAAAACAATATCGAAATGACTTGAAATAAAAAGCAACAGAGGGAAAAGTGATTCGACCTTTCTTTAACCATTCAAGAGCTTGACCAAGGGGATCTTTTGCTCAGCCATAGCTGGACATAATCTCAGGTTATGGCATCAAAATAGCATGGCAACAAGGAGATGATGATGGTAGGAGTTACATATGAATAAGACAAAGGGTCAAGGCAAAATAAGTGGAGTTTTGGTGCATTTTTGGCTTATCCAAAGGCAAGTGGGGCTCGGCCCTTGCATGGTTCAGGTCTGGACAGTAGATGGAGGGGTGTGGGGAGGTCCGGAAAAGGTGGTGGTGGCGGCCTATAGTGGTGGCCAAGGTGGTGGATGAAGGCGGTGAAGTAATAGTGGTGACTAGTTCATTGTTTTGGAGTTTTTTTGACATTGTTTTGGGGTGTAGGCTCATCTAGATGGCCATGGCCTGATCTGGTCAGAGGGGATTGGAGGAGGAGCTGGTGCAGATGATGGTGGAAAAGGTGTGGGAGGTGGTGGTCGTGGCTATGGAGAAGAGGCCATGCAAATAGAAGAGAGAAACAAGGCAAAATAGCATAGAAAAAGTAAGAAAAAGTAGAAAGAAGAGAGGGATTTACCAAATTTTTTTGCAAGATGGAGGCCATGATTTTTTTTAGGGTTTAGGAGCTTTGAAAATTCATGAATAACATGAGGAAGTCGGCTGAAAAAGATTGGGGGAATAGAACAGCAAAAATAATATAAAAGATGTATTGATTGAAAAAGAAACGGTAGAATTCAAAAGGACTAAGCACACAAAAGGTATCAAACTCTTCATATATCTTTAATTCATTTTTATAACTTTATATTTCTGGAAATGATAATAATCCCAGATAAAATTTCGGAATTTTATCAAAATATAATAATTTATATAAATATTTATCAATTATATAAAGTTAAATTAAGAAAATAGCTAAAATAGTAAACTAGTCTAGAAAATTTGGAATTGAATAGAATAAATTTTTAGAAAATTCATATGAGCTTGTAATATATTTTTAAACATAAATAATAACATGAAATAAAAATATATTCACAAAATAAACATTTAAAATTTAATTTACATATAATTTCTAATGAAGAAAATAGCAGAAAATAGGATAACAGCCTTTTAAAATTAGGAAATCATCATAGTAAATTTTGGAAAAATTCTATTATCATTTTTAAAATATTTAGAGATGGAAATATACATAAATAAACATATTGACACATATTAAAATAAAATATAAGAAAGAAAATATGATTTATAAAATTTAAAATAGGCAAAATTGCACAATAAAACAAATTATACTAAAAATTGAAATGTACATAACTTTTACATTTTAACTCCGTTTTCAACGAAACGAAAAGTAGTGTTCAAGTTATTACATCTATTTTTATAATAAAAGATAAAATTTATAATTTCAAGCTTTTAAATTTTTAAGTTTAAAAGTCAAAGTTTGACTATTTTAACCAAAATTCACATTTTCTGGAAATATTAAATTTAGTCATATTTGGAATTCTAATCCACATACAAAATCAAAGTTTTTATATTTACAATAACAAAATTTATTCTTTTCATAAATAAAGCTTTTAAATCTGGAAATCAATTTAAAAATAATTGTAAAATACAGGGTTGTTACACTCTCCCCCACTCAAAACTTTTTGTCCCCGAAAAGGAACGAGGTACGGGAAAGCACAGAAAAAGATAGAATTAATAGAATTAAGACAAGATGATAAGAAAATTGGAATTACACCTGATAACTATTATTATAGGTAAGTTTAACAAGATGGAGGTGATCAAATCAAGAATATAGCACGAAAAAGATCCTCTAGAGTCTGAATCTCCCTTTTCACTTGACCGACGGTCTATGAATGGAAAAATAGTGTTCAGATCCAGATGAGTAACAAAGATTATCAAAGATTACAGAAAGATTTCTAAATAGACTGGTATAAGCAATAGCCTTCCCATTCTGTAACAAGATAAGAGAAATAAGGACAACCAAAAGATAGTTTGGAAAAAAAAAGATAATAAATTTGAAACAATAACGCTTTGAAATCATAACAATTTAGGGATGTTTATCATTTGGAAATCATACTACTAAAAATCATAACACTTTGGAAATGTTATTCTTAAAAAAGAACATAATACTTAGAAAATCATAACACCCTTTAAAAATAATCTTCATTTAAACCATTTTAATTCAAGGTCAAAAAATATTCATTCTAAAGTTGCAGCATTTCTAAGTTCATTCAATTATAAAATTTCCAAAACATTGTATTTTCAAACGGCAGCACTTATAAAATGCTACAGTAGATATATTAGTATTTCAAATCAGTTTTATTCCAGAAATATTCATTTGGATATCTTTTAACTTAAGACTTATTAAAACATACTTTTATGAATGGAATATCCCATTTCATAAATAGATATTCCTTTAATAAGTTACACTTAAAATTCCATTTGAAAACCAAATTCTCAATTATCAAGGTTTAGTGATGTTAAAATACATTTTAACTATTTAAATCATAATTATTCATTTTTCAAGACATATCTATTTCATAAATAAAATATTTATATAGCAAATATAACAATCAAATTTCTTTACACATTTATTCATTTAGACATTAATTAAACTTTGAATTCAAGTTAAATAAACTTTATTACAAAATGTCCAATTCAAATGTATTTTATTTTATCTATTCAAAGATACATTATTTATTATACAACATATTCATTTCAGGAAATAACCTTTATTAAATTCCTAGGTTAGACTTAAGGTTCCATATTAAATCAAATTTGATTATTAAGTTATTTAAATAAAATCTCTTTAAATTCCTTTTTCACTATTTACCTCTGTTAATCTTTTATAACTAAAATTTAAGTGTATAACATTTATTATAACCCCTCAAATTTTATTTATAAAATCCTTTCTATATTGTATATTATCCAATTTCATATTCAACTTCTGTGTAATTTAGGTAAGTTATATTGGAATGAAATTGTGTGTTATACAAATAAAACTTTCTAATTTAATTATCTCAAGTTTGAATCATTTATCCAAATTTTTGAATTTTTTTCTTTTAACTGAAATTATACTTTAAAATAAAATTTAAGAATTAAACTTCCGATTCCTTTCAAACCATTTAGCGATAAGTAATTATACATACATAATATGTCAAATCAAATTTTAAATCATATATCTATATATTATAAATTCAGTCATATTTTAGAGATTCAAATCAATTAAATTTCCCAAAACAAAGCTGTAGCAAGACAACAGAACGGTCTCTTCACTTCTAAACTCGAAAATGAATGTCGATGATGCTGCAGTCATCACCGAAATTATTTTCCAGCGACAAAGAGAAGAGCACTAAATTTTTAAACCTTAAAATCCTTTAAAAACATATTTCTACTTAGAAATACTTTAAATAATATATCCTTTTACAACTTTAAACACAAGGTTTGAAATCCATCGGAAATTAAATTCTTAAATTTCTTGTTTTAAATTCATTTCAGTTCCCAAATAAATTTATAAACAACTATTTATAAATTCATTTATAGAACTATAAATGATAAGTTCCATAAATTTTCTTATATCTCAAAATTTATTTCATTAACCAAATTTAAAATAATATTGTGTCAGTTTGTTCTGTCAAAGTGTTTTAGAAATCCTATCGATAGCGTTGATCAGACGAATCGATCAGAAATCCAAATCAACATCAACAACTCAAACAACACCATATATAAAACAAAACATAGATTTACAAGTACAATTCAAAATGTTTGGAGATAGTTTAGAAACAAAAGACAAGATAGTTAAACAGAGTAGAGAGATGGGTAAGCTTAGGTAAATCGCGGACAACCTTAACCGGGTCAACCGTGACTTAAAGAATAAGATCGATGTAGATTTTTCTGGGATAAATCTACGTTCGATCTCAAGAGATAGAGTTTGGAATAATAAAAGATATTAGCATCTAAACCAAGGATATAAAATCTTTGGTGAATTGATGCTATTGTAAAGGAGTTTCACCCCTTTATAAGAAAATTAGAATATTGGCGAGACCGCCAATTCACTATAAAGATCATTCGAAGTGGAGTCATGGGATACTCTAGAATCAAAAGATGATGAATAGTGAGGGACACGAATGAATTTTGGAACCGCAGGAAACGTTCCAAAATTCAAAGGAAATCGAATCAAAAGGAAGAGATTCAAACACGAATGAAAGTGATTCTGTAAATAAATTTACCATACATTCTAAGTTTTGCCTCAAAGCCAAAGCTCTGATACCAACTGTAACGACCCGATATTTTCAACCATTCGCATCCATTACAAGTGTATAGGTAGACACTCATGTCGGAGTTGAATTGCTCAAAATACCGCATTGTAATTAAAATTTTGCAAATCTCAGAATATACAGTAAATAAATATAATCACAGATCACAGGCACAGAGTAAAATAATGCAGCGAAAGTAAAAGAAATAGTAGTTCATGAAGCTACTATCTAAATATGTCAGAGTTACATAAGATACAATAGAAGAAATAGAGTACAACAAAAGTCTCAATAAAATAACCAAGTACAAGCTGAGTAGAACAACGGAATTGAAATAGATAGGACATGACAAGCAGATAATCTCCAGCGATTCAAATCTCCAAGAGAGTGGAAATCCAAATCTGTGAATAACTCAGGCTGACCCGAGCGTAAAGCAAAACACAAAACACTCGAGTCAGGACAATATATACTTATATAATGTAAACCAACTCAAGTGAACTGTAATAAAGGTACAAGTAACTTAGAAGATGCTTGGGACCGCCCATCCTCTAAGGATCCGTTAAACTATCTACTATGTAGTAATATTCGATATTATAATAGTGTCTAAATAAGTAAAGTATAATCATATAGAAAATAGCGTTAAGGGGATGGAGAACCTTAACGCGGTCGGATCTTAAAATCATAATCGTAGTAAAGCTCGATATGGTAGGTGACACGACACAACTAGGCAATGTGTAACGACCCAGAATTTTGACCAAATTAAATTGAGAATATTTAATTAATTTTAAATATTTGAACGATGATTTAATTTGAATCCCCGATTTTCTTTGAAAACTGACGATTAAATGATTAAATTTAATCGATTGAAACTGAATAAAAATTTAAATCTTCAGTTTAAAGCCGAAGAAAAATATTTCAAAAGTTTTTAAAATTCGTATTGATGATTCTGAAGATAACAGAAGCTTCAGAATCCAATTCCGAATTGATTTGATCAGTTTTGAAATTTATATCGTTTAACCGATATTTAAAAATAGCCGTCCGAGGCACAGTCTCGGAATTCGACGAAACTAGTTCCATTGGGTCCGTAATATTGTATTATTACCGGATTTCAAATTTCGTATTTAACGGAGTTGTTTTGTGACCATACGGTTAGAAAACGCGTTGAAACTTTAAATCGAATTCAATTTAAAATTTAAAATTTAAACTATTGCCGACACACACACGTTCACGCCTTTAATCACGCAGAAAATCACGTAAAGAGATCGTGCAACCCATACCCGAGAAATTTTAAAATAATCCCTCTCGTTCGAAATAAAATAAATCGAGTCTTCTTTCCTCTCGTCTGAATCGAAACAAAGAAAAAAATGGCGTCCTCTTTTGAATCTTCGTCTGAACTTTTGGATCACAAATCGAACTGCTGCCTCGTCTCTGCCCTAAGTATATTTACGAGCCTCCCTGCCTCTCAGCTTATTAAGTCACCAACTCAAAATCAACGAAAACAAAAATGGCTCTCGAGTTCGATTTTGAAATAGGGAAGGGAATCGCGAATCTCAATCGCGATGGAAGCTCTCGACCTCGGCAGGGAGTCGACGAATTCGAATTCAATTTGGCAAGCGCGCTAGGCCGCGACGACGAGGACGAAGTCGCGATGGCGATCGATGATGGAGGCCGTTCGATTGATTCGCGAGCGCGAGAAGCGAAGTATGGGACTCGCGACTGGAAACGGCGACCTGGAGGGATTCACGGCAACACTGGAGGGATTCGCGGCAACACTGGAAGGATAGCACGAGGGGGAGAGCACGGAAATGGGTGGCTTCGACGTTATCGCGATGATGGTTTGGGTTGCTGTTCGACTTTGGGGATCGAGAATTGGTGGGTTCGATAAGCTCGGCATGGGCAGCAGCAGGCATTGGGAGGGGAAGAGGTGGTTTCTTATGGTAATTCCTTTAAGCCTTAGGATTTTCCCTGATCTGATAAAGCTACTGTGGAAAATTTTCATGTATACAGAGAAACATTTTCATGTGCAGATAGATTTTTTTTATGTATATATAATTGGCAGCTTGCAGAAATAAATTTAAAGCCTTAGACATATAAGATCTTGGAAATATATGAATTTATGTAAAAGTTAGATTTTTTTGAAATCTATAACTTGGTTTTATCAGTATATATATAGTTCCAAAGGGAAAATATATATATATGAATTTTCAAAAGTGGTAAAGTTATGCGCAGTCAGATTGTTATCTATATAATTTTTTTTCTTTCAAGTATGTATATAAGATTTCAAAATAAATATACACTTACGTGTTTTAATTTACTGGTTGTTTTAAAATAATAGATTTGGTGAATAAATTGATAGATTAACTTATTTGGTTATTTTAGTTACTAAAGGATTTATAAAAAGAAAAAAAGAAAATCTGATTAAAATGAAATCATTAGTTAAAATTAAAATCATTGGTTAATTAAATTTACCAAATGATAATTTATTGTCAATTGATTCAAAAATTTATAAATTGTATAAATTATTATACCAGGTTAAAAATCAAGAAAACAAAACTGGAATGGGTAATGGATTGCAAATTAAAAAGCAAAGGTGAGATTTTTCTCACTCAAAAATGAAAGTGGAATTTTCAGTTATTTACTGATTGATTTGACTGCTATTGGATGTGATAGTAGATATAGTAGGATATATATCTATATATATAGCAATATATACATATTGGCATATGTATATATTGGATTGATGATTTCTCGCCTCGTATAGCGGATGAGACCCTATTGCGCCGTTAGTAAGCGGATTATTTTTATAAAACCTATATACCGCGATAATTCCGTACTGGAGCGGAATTGGTATTGTGCTAACATCTTTGGATGCAGGGAAACAGGTTGGAGGGATCCAACTGGATTCCTCAACTGTATTTACTTATTTACAGATATTTTGATATATTCTGTTATCATATGATGATATATGATATTTGACTGTTGTGATGGACTGATTGGTGTTGTGGCATCATCGGATTCAGTTTTGAAATGTAAAAATAACGACTTTTACTTTAAAAAGGTTTTTAAAGTGATTTTTGAAGATATACGTTTTATGGAATTTTTGAATCGATTATAAACGTAAAATTTTAAAGTTATAAAAGTTATAATTTTTAGTGAAATATAACCGAAGTGTCATTTTTGAAATAAAAGTCGATTTATTTATAAAATGGTTTAAGTTGGGATTTTTGAATAACTATAAACGATTTGTATAAAAAGGTTTATAAATTTGATAATTTATAAATTAAAATATTGGACTTATAAAACGAATTTTTTTTATAAGTGTTAAAAAGAAGTATAAGTGAATGAAATAAATAGTTTTATAACGTGAAGTTATAAAGTGAATAGATACTGTAGAATAAAGGATTTATAAGAAATTTACTTATAAATTTGACTTTTGCACTTAGATGAGATATGAATAGAAATTGCTAAATGAAATGATTTTATAAGTTGAAATTGTTATAAAGTATAAATGCGATTTATAAACGTTGTTTATAAATCCAAAATCACTTATTTTGATAAGTAAATTATAGAAGTAAATAAAAGAAAATTTATAAGTCGAAGTGTTATTAAAATAGGAATAGGATTTATAAACGTGTTTATAAATTCAAAATCAGTTGAATTTGAGAAATTAAATATAGAAGATTTTTTAAGAAGTTATATTCGCAATTTTGGATAGCAAATTTTTATTGAGATAAAAATGTGTAGAAATGATTGAAATTGGATTAAGTGAATTATATTCACGATTTTGGACAGTGAATATATTGTTAAGTAAAATGAATATGTTTTGGAAAAGTGATATATGAAATGAAGTAATTGTTTTAACGATGTTTTAAAACGTGTTAAATATCGAAATCATAGATTTCAACATTCATTGTTGAAATAGACGTTTTCGAGGAATTTAAGGAAATGATGGACTATAACACTGTTGTTATAGTAAATGATTTCCGAAAGGAAATATTTTGTATAGTATTGGGATTTATATATCTACCTTAATTCTGAATCCCTATACTAGTGATTTTGAGTCGTCGTAACGATGTTTTACGTAACATTCGTTTTGACTCAAATGAAATGTGTTAAAAGAATGGTTTCCTTAAAGAATGAAATATATACTTAATTTGATTTAAGTATATCGAATATTTTCCAAGTGTTGAAAATAAATAGTTTTGTGAATTACTTATTTTAAATAAGTATGGAAATGCTTTTCCAATATGAAGTGAACTGTTTAGAGATTTTATCTTTTAAAGATAAATTGAAAAGTGAATATTTGAAATCTGTTTTCAAAAGGTTAAGTGTGGAAATTTTATATCTAGTAAAGATATTTTTGAAGATGAAATAATTTGGAAAATTATTTGGAATCTGATGATGTTGCGCATCTTTATTGATAGTTAAATAACCGAATATCAATAATTACCTTGAGTAGGTATTTGTTGTGAATTGGATGAATTGGAATGCCACACTTATTTTGAAAAATCGCTCACTATTCGGGTTAGCCGGGAAAGGACCATGGGGTCGTATAACCCATTCCGAATATGTGATACGTCGTTATGAATTGCATTCGAAGACCGGTGTTGAAGACCGGATATTTTTGAAAACGGAAGGATTACCGTCGAGTTACTCTACATCGGCTGATCTCCGGTTTAGAGGTTTTATCACCCTTAGTGACGGGAAGTCCGGACGTGATTAGAAAATTATCCGGAAATGCAAGGGCTTCGTGAGAAGTGCCTTCGGTTCTGTTCGATCCCGGAACAGACTTGTATGGATTGTGTGTCTGACGTTACAATTTGAGATATAAAGCTGATTTCTTTCAAATACATTTCTGTTGGTGGCGGAGAATTTATTCTCTTAGCTTAACACCCTTCTCTGAGACGTACGAGCTCAGAGGTTATGTAGTTGAAATTTATCAGCGATATATCCCAATTTGGTAACGTGGCATACTGAGTGTTGCTGTGAAATGATCAGTGTTTGATCATTTGTGATATGATCATTTGTGATATGATCATTTGTTTGATCTTATATCTTTGTGATCATAGGTTGATCATTTTGTTTGACCCGAAGCAGGGCTTTGTAGAAAGCGTAGCTTTGTGGACGAGACTTCGTCGAGCCTCACACCCCGGAAATGGTCGAAACAGGAAGAATGCGGCAAGGTTCTAGGGAGTAGCGCCCCTTAGTGTATGTCATTCCTTCTGGATAAAGGTGGTATCATGGTATGGAGCCCAGATTCTTAACCTCTGTGGTTACTGCATTATTTTTACTATGTGGTTTGTTGGAAATCGGGGATCCTCGGGAAGATCGGTGACGATCGGGGGATGGCATACGCGTGTCAGTAGTTACCTATTTTTGCAGAGGTAACCCGACCTTGTGTTGGCAGAGATCCGGTTAGGTTCTCGGGTCGTCTATTCCAGGGACGTACCCATCGTGGATAGGAAGTTCCTTAGCCTGACCATTTGTTGGAAATCCAAAGAAACAATACGAGCCTTTACGATTTCAATTGTATAACCTGTCTCCTCAGGAGGCAGCTATAGCAGGCATAATATAATGGTACCTATGCTGGCTAAGATTTATATTATACTTTCGAAATGTTTTCCACTATGCACTAATAATAATATCAAAAAGAATT